>OX941082.1:25800716-27000716 GCA_954870635.1 Arctium minus | reverse complement strand
TCATCAATTGCATATTTCACTTGCATTAATTATTTATGTATCCATCATCAATTACAGATTTCACAAATCGATTTCACTTACTTGACTAAGGAGAGACCAAGAGCGACTTTGAGGACCGACCGAGGGAGAGCGACTCAGCGACCAAGATGCGAATAGGGATGATTGAATTACTTGATATTCATGGCACAAAGGGATTTTGGGTTTTTGAAATTTCTAATGATATATATAGGCGAAGGATCGTCTGACAAGTTTGTTAGGAAAAAATGTGTCTCACAAATGCAAATGCTAGCGAGTGATTTCTAAGGTCCCAAATAAGTAGAAATCC
Source organism: Arctium minus (assembly GCA_954870635.1). Classification (NCBI taxonomy): domain Eukaryota; kingdom Viridiplantae; phylum Streptophyta; class Magnoliopsida; order Asterales; family Asteraceae; genus Arctium; species Arctium minus. The sequence goes on along the minus strand of OX941082.1, from coordinate 27,000,391 downwards.
AAGTGCACAATTAACCCAACAACGAATGCGGATAACAATAATCTAGATGTTGCACAATAATTCTATAACGTAGAATAATAAATCCACGAAATATAGATAATAATAAATACGTTATTATTTGAATAAAGTTTGTCCTGGGGTTCCGTCCCATTCCAAAAAAAATAAAAATAAATAAATAAATACGTTATTATCTATAGTTATAGCAAGTTTAAAACAAATAACACCGGGATTTAACGTGGTTCCACTATCGATGTGATAGTGTACATCCACCAAAGAGAGAGATCAATAATATTATTACCAACCAAGGAGATTACAAAGTGATTGTACAAGGATCTTGAGATCTACGATCACCTAACAAAACTTCACGAACACCACCGAATATCAAGTCGACCTCACATAAACTAAATATATCGAAATGATATATTAGGGAGAGTATTTGGTGCTTAGCAACTAGTGAAAGTTAAGAGGAAGGGATGATCAATATGTTGGAGGGGATGAGGTATTTATAGAATAGAAGAGTAGGGACCAAGTATTATGAGTGGTGACCAAGTATGAGTGATGACCAAGTTGGCAAGCTTGGAGGTCAAGCTTGGTATTTCCATCACATGTATCATCTAAACAAAAAAGTAATATAATATATAAATTAATATTATAATACTCCACCATGATGCATGTGATCCTCGATAGTGAAACGAATCCCAATCCAACCAATACGAGTTCTTCCAACGGTTGATTATAGCAAGTAGATAGTAAAGTAAATTGGCACGAGGTAGCAATGTAAATCAAGTTATTTGTATTAAATTGTACACATCATTTATATTTTATAGATTAAGTATTATGATTAATTCACTTATTTATGTAAATAAAGGAAAAAAGATAATACGCTTCATTAAATAAAAGAGTACCTAAAAACGAAATGAAAAAATGAAGTTAATACTTATTTAAGAAAAACAATAATTTTGTGTTTATTTTTTATATCTAGTTTTTTATTTCTCAATTTAATATCTATATTTTATTTTACATTAAGTAAAAACAAAAACGTACTTATCAATATGTCGAAGCTTGATCGGGTCTCAACCGTTTTTATTTCATAAAATAAGTATATTTGTAATTTTAGTATCTTCGTATTTTTTATAATTCAGTTCCATTGTTTCATGTATTAGTTTCATATGGTTTATTGTTTCATCATTAAACATTAAAAAAATAAAATAAAAAAAAAACCAAAACCCAAATCAGAACTATAAAATTATCAGCCCAAAAAGCCCAATGAAATAAAATACAAGAACCCATGAAATCACTTTGGCCCAAAGAACTTAAATAAATATCCAGCCCAAAACATACCTTGGGCAAGCTATCAGGAACGAGAAGTCACATGAAGTAGTTGTGTTCTCGAAACTATTTTTACAAAGGAAAGGAAAAGGACGGAAGGGAAGAAAATTAAAATAAAAAACGTGTGTTCTCGAAACTTTTTTGAGATAAATGAAAGGAAACGAAAGAAAAACAATGATAAGTTTCTTTCCAAAACTTTCCTCTCAAATGTGGGAGGAAAGGGACGGAAATAAATTAAAATCATTTAAAAAAATTACTAAAATTATTAAAATTACAAAGCTACCCAACCTTTCGCTATAAATAATATATTTTTAACGGGTCTATTTGTAAAAATTACATTTTTACTTTTATTTCTCTTCTATTCAAGAACATTATGCAAGAACATGAAAAACTATTTTCTTTCATTTCCTTTCCTTCATTTTTCTTTCCTTTTGAGAACACAAATCAAAAAATCATTTTCCTTTCCTTTCCTTTCTTTTCTCTCCCTTTCTTTTCCATCCGTTGCTTTTATTTTCTTTTCTCTCCAGATTAGAGAACACAACGTTAGTATATGTCCCCTTAATTAATCGCTCAGGATAGATATTTAACCCATAATTATGCAAAAAGGTTCAAAAGTTTGTTGATCTTTATATTTATGTAACCACCATCAATTACAGATTTCACAAATCGATTTCACTTACTTGACTGAGGAGAGACCGAGAGCGACTTTGAGGACAGACCGAGGGAAAGTGACTCAGCGACCAAGATGTGAATAGGGATGATTGAATTACTTGATATTCAGAGCACAAAGGGATTTTGGGTTTTTGAAATTTCTAATGATACATATAGGCGAAGGATCGTCTGACAAGTTGAGTTGATGTGAGAACGTGAGGTGCATCACATCCTAATTGTGCATTCAACGGTTGATAATCACTTCTCACAGTAACTCAACTTCTCAATAGAACTCAACCCAATATAAATAAGTTTTGAAAATTTACTCAAATCAAAAATAAATTATATTCTTAATTTTTAAATTTAAAATATTTAAATCATAATAAATATTTAAACTAAACAATTATACTAGAAAACGATTAAAAAATTAATTTAGCATTCACATCAATATCTTTTCAAGTTTTCATTGAATTGTCAAATTAATTATAAACCAACCATTTGTAAGTGAAGTAAAGGATGGTGTGAAAAGTTAACGGTAAGAACCGTGAAAAGTGGATTTGAACCGTTGATCTATTTTAATCTCAAGCAATCCTATTAATTGCGGCTTAGAAGGGAGTTCATTTGATACATCTCGTTGTCTCTTACCGTTAACTTCTCACGTTTCTCATCCTAATGTGCGATCATTTCTCATCCAACGGTTGATAACCATTTCTCACGTTTCTCACAAGTAACACAACTTCTCACCGAAACCCAACTCTTACTATTCTTTTAAAAAGATTGAGGACAGAAATGAGATTTAGAAAAAATAAAGTAATAATTCTTGTAGATATGCTTAATTCTAGTAAGTATTTCAAAGTTCGAATGAATGAAACAATTATTTTTTGGAATCCTTTCTCGGACGAAGTGGTGCATTGAAATACTTACTATAATTGTTTCTCCAAAAAATAGACGTGAAGTTTTTGTTTTACCATTGTTTTGAGCATCTTTAACAGTTTTTTTTTTTCAAATGAAAATTTCAAAGATTTTAGGCCAAAGAGAAATTTACTAACAAATTATTCAAAAAAAGTTCTCCCAAATAGTAGTAGAGAGAATATAACTTTTTACAAATTTAGAGAATTTTTAAAAATGATTACAATGGAAGAGACATTTTTTTTAAACATACTTCACTGATAAAAAAACTTTGAAATTAAATTTGCAGAAAGAAAAATACTTTTATATAAGATGATAGTAATATTTTAATAATAGAATCAATATTATAATATCCAAAATGGATAATCTATTGTAGTTAAACGTATCTTTATTTTAAAGATTTATTCTTTATTTTGAAGAATCCGTTAGAGATGCTTTTAGTTCCATTCTATATATTAACCACAACTTGGTGAGATCTCAATTTTCAACGGTGTCGTTTTAAACATTATTCATGATTGTAATTCTTAAAATATTACCGGAAGTTTACGTGTTTCATAACATGAAAGCATGAGGTGATTATTGAACGAAAATGCATATTTCACTATATTTATTAGTGGCGGAACATCATAGGGGGCCATAGTCACCCAACTTTTTGACTCAAATACTGTAAAGACCCACTTCCTAAAGATCACCTCAAATACAATAAATAAACCAACATAAGATCCGAGAAGGATCCAAAAATACAATTTTCCCAAGATCTTCCCAAAATCAACGACGGAAAGAAATAACTCTATTCGTTTTTAAGATTCTTACCGTTGTCTAATTACTTGAGCTTCTAACATAAACATAAGTTAAATGGCACTACTATCGAACCGATGACCGAACAACCTTCCACCCAAGATTCACAATTTACCCATTCCCAAGCTAGTATTCTCAATCTGATACTCGTTTGAAAACATCTTAGTTTGAAAACGCGGGTTAGACCATAAAGCCTAGTGAGTTTCATAAATGACATTAAATGCACAACGATGAGAAAGGTAATACTCAACACTATGAATTATAAACTTATATGCTTATTACTTCCAAGGATAACTACCCACAACAGTCGTAAATGTAAACCCGTGAAACAAATTCACGGAACACTATTCACATTACAACTTCACATTCAACACTCCTATTGTGCAAGTTAACCCTTCTTGACTCCACTTGCAATTCCCGTGTAAGATTATGCATTTTCGATAAACCGAATTACTCATGCTTTAGATCAAATAAATTCAGATCAAGACATACCTTACATAAGAATTTAACTTCAGAAAATGTGCAAAGGAACTCACTTGAGTCCCGCCTTATACTAGAATGGACTCGGAACAATGGAACAATTAATTAACCTGAACAATAATAGCTCGTAAACTAGTGCACCACAATACCAATGTAATTATCATACTTTAGGCCTTGTTTGCCAAAGCTAAACTAACTTATTTTTTGAGTAATCATTTGGATGCACATAAACTAACTTATAAGAGTATCTCTAATAAATTCTCTAAAATAGAGAAAATGAAGGTTTTGTTCTCTATATTGATCTAACAACTTCTCTAGAATGTTCTCTAAAATAGAGAAAACAAGAAAAAGTTTCAATGTTAGAGAATTCTCTAAAACTTGATGGGAAGTGAAAGAAATTATTTTTTTATTCATTTCTACCAATAAAATTAAACTATTATTAACCACAACAAGGGTTTGAATCCAGGCGTAAACAACAAATTGTGGCCACTGAGGTTGAATTTGGATTGATGTCTTACGGTCATAATTTGCCAAGGGTTCATAGCAGCCTAGGACACCCTTCCCCGAAGAAAAAAAAAACTATTATTATTTTATATGAAGTTTATTTTACAAAGTGTTTCCATGATGATAAAACTATATAATATTTTAATAATATAATTAATGTTGATATCCCTAAAATAGAGAATTTGTTGGAGTGAAATATAATTTTGTTTAGAGATATCTTGCTCATCCCATCCATCACCCTCCTTTCTCTCTCTCATTTAGTAACCAGTACTTGATCCAAAATCAGTAGTTTATTGTTTGTAAAACTAATAGGTTTAACAAAGAGAAATTGTCCAAATCATTTTCAATTAATAGGTTTAACAAAATCACGTAGTAACTAGTAATCAGTAGTTTATTGTTTGTAAAATTAATAGGTTTAACAAAATCAACTCAAAATCATAAACAGACACACAGAGAGATTGTCCAAATCATTTTCAATTTGGATTAAGAAGAAGAAAAAAAAGTGCACAACCAGACCAGACCAGCTGTAAATCTGATAAATCTCCAATACAATTGATCTATAAAACCAAAATTACCTCCACTTATTCACTTAGTAAGGAGTACTTGTTCACGTAGTAACTAGTATTATGCATCGGTAATAGTGGAGGTGGTGGTAGTGGTGGAGGTGGTATATATCACGTACCTGAAGTAGTACTTGCACCCTTCTTGCCCTTGCCCTTGCCTTTATTCTTCTTCATCTCTCGTCGTGCTTTATCTCCGCCAGACGACGTTCAACTTCAGCTTTTCTCTGCATCTCTATTTGCTCATTGGTCATCCTCAGCTCTAATAAAATTAATAGATCATTAATCAATCAAATTAATAGAAGTATACAATTAATATCACACTACTTACCACAGGTACGCTCATGGATAAGAGCATGAGTGTTGTCTTCATGCTTCTTATTGCATCTGCAAGCTTTATCATCAAAATACTGGACATGTTGCATATTTTGAAGGAAAATGGAAGGGAGAGTTGTAATTTTGAAGAAAAGGTAAGAGTTGTAATCCCTACTTTATAAGGGGATAATAGTATTGGCGGGGAAATCAATTGGGAGAAATACTAATTACATTTATGGTGTCTCCCTATATATAGTTTGCTAAAATTTTGATCAAAATCAATTCTACAAATTAATAAATGGAAAAAGAAAAAAAAAATGTAAAATGTTTTAAGCAAAAAAAGTTTATCAGTCCGCCTCTTACCCTCCCTCCCTGAAAAAAGAGAGTCGATGCTTGTTTACCGGAAAAAAAGCAGCGGTGTTTGATGTAGATCGACCGTTCTTCTTACCGGAGAAAAAGATTAGAACCTGATCCTATTCCTTCTCTAAAAACCCAACCCATATTTTTTATGATGACCATCGAGCCAATACCCTAAAATAATCAAGAAAAATTGTTACCAGAAACATTCCTCCGTCGAGAAAAAACTTTGGGAGTAAGGTCGACGGTGGCTTGGTGGTTCGTCGACCAAGAATAATATCAAGGTGGTTGTGATTTTTGTATGAGAAGAAGATGTAGAGAGAGATATGGATGGTGGTTGTGATTTTTTGGATGAGAAAAAGATGTAGGGGCTGTTTGGCAATTACTTAATGGTTTGGCGCAGAAGGATTAAGTGGTCACAATGATTAAGAGGCTTTTATGATATAGTGCAAAATGAAATATAATTGTTTGGTAATTGTTCAGAATGAAATCAGGGCGCTTAATGGTTAAGGGAGGTCCAGGATACAAAATCATTCAGAGGGTTTTGGAACCATTAAGAGGTAGACTTTTTTTTGCCAAACAGGATTCACCTCTTAACGATTCAGAGGTTACCTCTTAATTAAGAGGTAAACAAACAGCCCCTACATCTTCTTCTCATTCAAAAATACAACCACCATCCATATCTCTCTCTACATCTTCTCATCCAAAAATCACAACCACCTTGATATTATTCTTGGTCGACGAACCACCAAGCCACTGTCGACCTTACTCCCAAAGTTTTTCTTTGATGGAGGAATGTTTCTGGCAACAGTTTTTCTTGATTATTTTAAGGTATTGGCTCAATGGTCATCATAAAAAAAAATATGGGTTGAGTTTTTAGAGAAGGAATAGGGATCAGGTTCTAATCTCTTTCTCCGGTAAGAAGAGACGTCGGTCAGCATCAAACACCGCTTTTTTTTTTCAAGTAAACAAGCAACGACTCTCTTTTTTCAGAAAGGGAGGGTAAGAGGCAGACTGATAAACTTATTTTTGCTTAAAACATTTTACATTTTTTTTCTTTTTCCATTTATTAATTTGTAGAATTGATTTTGATCAAAATTTTAGCAAACTATATATAGGGAGGGACCATAAATGTAATTAGTATTTCTTCCAATTGATTTCCCCGCCAATACTATTATTCCCTTATAAAGTAGGGATTACAACTCTTACCTTTCCTTCAAAATTACAACTCTCTCTTACATTTTCCTTCAAAATATGCAACATGTCCAGCATTTTGATGATAAAGCTTGCAGATGCAAGTGGTGTAATAAGAAGCATGAAGACAGCACTCATGCTCTTATCCATGAGCGTACCTGTGTGGCAAGTAGTGTGATATTAGATTGTATACTTCTTCTATTAATTTGATTGATTGATGATCTTCTATTAATTTTATTATAGCTGAGGATGACCAATGAGCAGATAGAGATGCAGAGAAAAGCTGAAGTTGAACGTCGTCCGGCGTTGATCAAAGCACGGCGAGAGACGAAGAAGAACAAAGGCAAGGGCAAGAACGGTGCAAGTACTGCTTGCTTCAGGTGCGTGATATATACCACCTCCACCACTACCACTACCACTACCACCACCTCCACTATTACCGATGCATAATACTAGTTACTACGTGAACAAGTACTCCTTGCTAACTGAATAAGTGGAGGAAATTTTGATTTTATAGATCAATTGTATTGGAGATTTATTAGATTTACAGCTGGTGTGGTTGTGCACTTTTTTTCTTCTTCTTAATCCAAATTGAAAATTAATAAGAACAAAAATATGCACAACCAGACCGGCTGTAAATCTAATAAATCTCCAATACAATTGATCTATAGAACCAAAATTACATCCACTTATTCACTTAGTAAGGAGTACTTGTTCACGTAGTAACTAGTATTATGCATCGGTAATAGTGGAGGTGGTGGTAGTGGTGGAGGTGGTATATATCACGTACCTAAAGTAGTACTTGCACCCTTCTTTCCCTTGCCCTTGCCTTTATTCTTCTTCATCTCTCGCAGTGCTTTGATCTCCGTCGGACGACGTTCAGCTTCAACTTTAACTTTCCTCTGCATCTCTATCTGCTCATTGGTCATCCTCAACTATAATAAAATTAATAGAAGATCATTAATCAATCAAATTAATAGAAGTATACAATCTAATATCACACTACTTACAACACAGGTACGCTCATGGATAAGAGCATGAGCATGAGTGTTGTCTTCATGCTTCGTATTACACCACTTGCATCTGCAAGCTTTATCATCAAAATACTGGACAGGTTGCATATTTTGAAGAAAAATGGAAGAGAGTTGTAATTTTGAAGGAAAGATAAGAGTTGTAATCCCTACTTTATAAAGGAATAATAGTATTGGCGGGGAAATAAGTTGGGAGGAATACTAATTACATTTATGGTCCTCCCTATGCATAGTTTGCTAAAATTTTAATCAAAACCAATTCTACAAATTAATAAATGGAAAAAGAAAAAAAAAATGTAAAATGTTTTAAGCAAAAAAAGTTTATCAGTCCGCCTCTTACCCTCCCTCCCTGAAAAAAGAGAGTCGATGCTTGTTTACCCGAAAAAAAGCGGCGGTGTTTGATGCTGATCGACCGTTCTTCTTACCGGAGAAAGAGATTAGAACCTGATCCCTATTCCTTCTCTAAAAACCCAACCCATATTTTTTATGATGACCATCGAGCCAATACCCTAAAATAATCAAGAAAAACAGTTACCAGAAACATTCCTCCGTCGAGGAAAAACTTTGGGAGTAAGGTCGACGTTGACTTGGTGGTTCGTCGACCAAGAATAATATCAAGGTGGTTGTGATTTTTTTGATGAGAAGATGTAGAGAGAGATATGGATGGTGGTTGTGATTTTTGGATGAGAAGAAGAGAGAGATATGGACAGACAAGACAATGATGTCATGAATAAATTGCTCCTTTTCATGACCTCGTGATGCGTGAAGACAAGACAATTCCAATGCCTCCCTAATAAAATATGGATATATATTCATTTCAATAATTTATTAATTATAAATTTTGAGTGAGTGCTTTGCATTATACTACTAATTGTTTTGCATTAAAAAATTATATATTCATGGTAAATTCATAAATGAAAAGGAAATAAATAAATAAATATATTTAAAATATTATGTAAACAACATTTTTTTTGATAAAAAGGGTATTGTTGTCATTTTTACTCGGTCAGTCAGTATCTAATACAAAATATTACTTTTCCGTCAGCACTTACCCAACAAATTTGGTAAACGGCCCCTGGGTCAATGATCTAATACAATTTTTTCTTGAGCTTAGAATAATAGAATATCCCCAAGTGATATTAGAACAAACAAAACCTTGGTTAAGACTATCAATATTCCCCTATCAAGAGCCCATAAAAGGGTCTGTATTCATATCCACGACCGACCAACGAGTGATGGAATGTTACATAATTAATAAATCTCTAGTAGAATATTAAAGGTTAAGCAATCGATGTCTAACGGAGAAGAGACAACGTCGTATTTGCTAAAGCATTGATTGCTTTTAGCACTTAACATTTTTGTTTGTTTTTGGTATTAATGTTGGTTCACACATTTCTCATACATGCTCCTACTATTAAAAGATTTAAAACCAAGACTAGACTCACACGCATACTAGCTATTGGCAACCCTTTTTGTATCTATTATATTAGATTTTCCCTGAAAAAGTACATGTTCCTCATTGTGTTCCAACTCCATAGTTATCTAGCAATTACTTGGTTCAATGGGCATGAATCTTTTACAGCAAGCCCTTTTGTTGGAGTTAATGTTGAATAGAGTAATGTCCATAGGGGTTAAAAATCATGATATGCATTACCATGGTCGTGTATATGACAGTGATTTTCAAGACTAAACGCAATAGAGAAATTTGCAACAGACCTTAAAGAAAGAGAAAACTAAACACTTTTTGAGTGAAGCACCGTGATCACGATAGACATTGAGCTTCAAAGGTTGATGGTCTTGACTCTTGAGATGGTGAAACAGCAATCGGTTCTTGCCCATAGTTCATGTTCACTACTGCTTGCTAAGTATTACCGAGATCTTGGTTTTGTATTTAAGTTTGCATAATTAGGATTTTAAAGGAAGCACGCATACCAGCTTATTTCCAGACTCTAACACAGTTCCTAGCATGCTATATTTTCTAGTAAAGGAACATCGATATCAGTTCATTATGAGATAAATAAGGATCACTAATTCTAAAACTAAAACCAACCAGCATAGCAGCAGTTGGAACATAAATTATGGACCATATTTTAGAAAGAAAAAAAAATTCACTTGTGGCGCAAAATAATTACTATAATACAAATTATAAAAAGTATGGTTTCATGAAAAATGATAAACAAGTTACCTCTTACAATTGTTGAACCAACTAAACAAGCAATTGAAAACCAACAAAAATACACACAGCAACTAAACAACCTATGCACACAACAGCTGAGCAGCAATTGTAAAACGATATTCCAAATGGCAGCAAACGATGTTCCAAATATAAGGAGTAACGGAGCAATTCAAAATAAAATAAAATCAGCAATTGAACAACTAAACAAGCAAATAAGAAATTCAAATTCAGGCTCAAACAGTTCAACACAAGTTCATGATTCTGAATCAAACAAATGAAAACCAACAAATATACAAAATATAGTTGGTATTTAAATTATAGCACCTTGAGTTGAATCAAATCAAGAGAGCCAGAAGAGAAGAAGCCATCAGTTTGTGAAAGTCGAGAGAGTCGGAGAGAAGAGGCGATGACCGAGTTAGGGCTTGAAATCGGTGGAATGGTGGATCATGGATGCAGGTTTGGTATTTCGGGTCAAAGTTTAGACCCGTGTTAAAGTGTTCGACTTAGAGAGGAACTAAAAGCCCAAAAAGTGTGGTCCATGTCTGGCCCAAAATTCTTGGGCCTAGTGAGTCCAAACTCTGAAACACAATCCAAGCCTGGCCTCAGAATTAGATCAGGTAGAAAATTTGAAGCAAACCCAACTTGAAAAAGCCTTGAAAAGCCAACGCCCGATCGAGCCCTTTTTTCCACCCAAGAACCCGAATGTTTTTTGCTCACTAGAATTGGCCTCGGAAGGCTCGGGCCTCTTTGCATAAAATGAGCAAAGCTAACTTGCTACATTACAAGCTCAATAGATTTGTTCATCTTGAAGATACATATCATTTGACATGGCCAAGGATCGTGTGAGGAGTGGAGGTTAACGTGAGAAGTGTGAGAAGTGGATCTAAACCGTTCGATCACTTTTAATCAAATACCCTCCCATGAATTGCGGCTTAAAAGGGAATTGATCCGGTGCATCTTATCTTGGTGTATCTCATCCTAATGTGCGTTCATTTCTCATCTAACGGTTGATAACTACTTCTCACGTTAAACTCAACTTCTCACCGGAACCCAACCCTCATTGACAAACATATAAGATGCCCTTGAAGTTTACTTTACCAAACTACCTCCTAAAGATACCAAGCAAACATATTACACATATAACAAAGCATAACTCTTTGCACTTGCTCTTTCAAAAGCTCCACCTTCTCCAAGAAACATTTAAGTTCTAGCACCTTAAGATTCTTTCACTTCTCTTATTCTCCTCCAACTAAACCTTCTAGCCCCCAACCACAATTGATCAACCTCAAAATCTAAACACAAGACCTTTTGTCCTCTTTATCCATATTTTTTATCCCTGTGCCACCAGGCACCAGCATTCTTCAAGCAAAATCTCAGCAGTTCATTGACCATTAAAAGTAAATAAAAACTGGAATATGGTTATGTAGTTAAGTTCTCTGCTAGTTTTCTATATCTCCCTGGATCATCTAGTAGTTCTCCATCTATAGGCTAGATGTTTTGGGTTCCAAAAAAATCAATATCTCTTAAACAAGACTTTACTTTACCTTTGACCTTAGTAACAAAATGAATGCAATAAACAGGGTTTTTGGAGTTCATATGTTTCAGGTTAGAAGTGGATCAAGACTTCACTTTACCTTCTTAAAAGTGGAGCAATTTAACAACAAATGGTATTGGTAATTTAAGCTAACAGAAGAACAAACCCCAAAATCCCTCATGGGAAACTTTCATCGAACACTTGGTGGTCATAAGGATACAAAGAAATATTACAATAAATAGAACACAACAGTAATAAAATCAACGAAATTGAACATAAGAAGTTGAAGAAAGTTAAGACAAGTAGCCAAATCTGAAGTCTACAACAAAAACAAAAAAAACACATGCAGAGGCAGGATTCGAACCTCTTAGAAGATACCTTTCTTCAATTATAGCCAATTGTCGCCCTTTTTTCTATAGAAATCGAACAATGTAGAGGAGATCAGGGTGAAGCTTTGTTTAATTGCATATGGTTGCTATGAAAAATTGAACGAAGTAGAGGTTGGAAAAGAGACGTCTATGGCTATCGCTTGGAAGACGAACGATTCAGGGGAGATTTAACTGAATCAGAGGTCAAACAGTTCAGGCTCAAACAGTTCAATACAAGTTCATGATTCATAAATCAACCAAATGAAGATCAACAAAAATACAAAATATAGTTGGTATTTAAATTTTGGTACCTTGAGTTGAATCAAATCAAAAGAATCAGAAATCGAGCTGTTAGGGTTTAAGATCGAGGTACTTCGAGTTCATCGAAGTCGAGAGAGAAGAGGCGATGACCGCGTTAGGGCTGAAATCGGTGGATCATGGATGCGGGTTTGGTATTTCGGGTCTACATTAGTGTTAAAGTGAGTAGAACAAAAAGCCCAAGAAGTATGGCCCTCAAAAAGCTTGGGCCTAGTGAGTCCGAACCCCAAATTTTTGAAGCACGCTCGAGAAAAAGCCTAGCCTGCAAAAGCCTTGAAAAGCCCGCTCGAGCCTTTTTTTCAAAACCCCAAAACTCGATTTGCTACCGCTCCCTATTACATAAATTTATCTTTGAAGACATAATTGCATGCATATGATCTAGAACCAAGGTGTTGTTTGACAGTTGTTGAATGCGGAATGATTAAATGGTAGGGCCGGTCCTGGGCCTAGGCCAGTGGGGCGACGGCCCAGGGCATCATAAAATCTAAGGGCATCAGTTTGTAGCCCAATTTTATACAAGCCTACAAGGTAGGTTCATTTTGGGCCAAAAATAAAGGTAACCGTTATAAAAAAATAAGCCCAAACCTGCTTCAATGATGTTGGACGACTCTCCTCTCTCACTCTCTCAATCGGCCTCTCACAGTCTCGCTAAACGGTAAAACGCCTGCCTGTTTGCCTAATCTGACATTCGAAGTTTCGACGCTGACGCTCTCATCCTCTCACTCTCTCAATCGACGCTCACACTCTCCACTCACTCTCGTGTCTCTCTGGTAATCTCGTTTCCAAGTTCCAACCATCTTCATCTCAATCTCATCGACTACTGGACCTGTCACATGTGGTATGTGTAACTGTCTTCTAGAATCCAGACTCAGACTTCCAAAGTTCCACTCTTCCAGCGCAATCTGAATCGTGAATCTGCCAATCTTCTGGGTTCTGGCCAACGCAGTCATGGGGGCAACAAGCAGCCTGCAGGTATTTTCTATTTAGCCATTTAGGGTTATTGGGTTAATCATTAATTGGTTATTTGTTTTATTGTTTAGTTTAGATTAGATTATTAGTGATATGTTTAATTCTTTAAATTGTTGTTTTCTTGTTATTTTGTGATGATTATTAACTTGTTTTTTTGTTATTGGTTGCAGAAACTAGATTAATTGAAGACTTCAAGTATTCAATTATTCATTATTCAGCTTCTAATTTTCATCAAGTTTGACAATTGACAATTTCACCAACCACGACTAAATCAGGTGATATCCTTCTAATCTCTATTCCTCTATATCACGTGTTTAGTTGTTTAAGATATTAGATATGTATCCTCGATCACAACCCTCGGATGCTCAAAATCGAAAACGAAAAAAAAAGGACAAGAAGAAATTGCTCAACAGGGCCGGTCCAATGGTTTTGGATGCCCTAGGCGAAGAGCCAAAAATATGCCCCTAATTCAATGGACTAACAACACAGATTTCTAAGGGGTTTAGAACCTAGTCAAGTTAGACAACTCATCCCCATTGTTTGGATATTTCAAATATTTAGCCTATGTTTTGTTTAAATGCTTTATGTTAAGACTTTTACTTGTTGATTTGCTCGAAAGTGTTAAACTATGGATGTTTGTTTGAAATTGTTAACTATTGAATGCTTCTGTTGTGTTGGAATGCTTTTGCCTAACTAGTTTTTCTCTGATTCTAAGTTCTAACCTTGTCCTTAGAAGTTGGAACACATCCACTAATTCGTTTCTAGTGCTCTCTTAAGATCCCCCATCTTTTTAATGCAATCCCCAGGTCTTCTCTTAGTTGAGGTAACAAAGTTGAGATCACCTCCAAATTTTTAGTTCTTGGATCTGATCTTATATTTATTGCATCAACCATTTTGATTTTGTAAAAAATCTTTAAGTTAATTTTCAAAATTATCAACTTCTTTGATGATACTTTGAACTTTTGTTTTAACCCACCAGCTTTGAAAGACCAATATCAAATAAGTGAATAATCAAGCTCCAAGCAAATAGCAATTAACAATTAACAAATAGCAACTTTCAAGACCAACAAGACCAATATCGAATAGCAATCACCAATTCCAATTTCCAAATATGCAATAATACAAACATCAAATAACCAATTACCAAGCAAATATGAAATTAAATAACCAAGATTCTGAGACTTAGGAGCAAAATCAGAAGGAAAACACCTGGGACTTGGGAGAAAAATGCAAAATCAGAATCTGAGGTGCTCCTACAAAATCCCTGTCGTGCTCGGTGAGTCGGTGCTCCGTCCAAAAATCAGAACAGAACCGTCGTGGATTTGAGAGCGAGGGTTTGAGAGAGCGAGGGTTTTGAGTCACGACTGAGAGAGTCGATTGATTTGAGAGAGAGGGTTTGAGAGAGCGAGAGTTTTGAGTTTGAGAGAGTCGCCTGATTTGATTTGATTTGATAGCGAGGGTTTGAGAGAGATTGAAGAGTCTGGGTAAAAAATTTGATTTTTTTTTAGGAAACGAGCCTACTAAAGATAATATCTACTTGGGCCTGTGATGCCCCTTGGGCTGCGCTGCCCTGGGCCGTCACCCATGCTGCCCAGTACCTGGGTCGGCCCTGTTGCTCAATCTATGCGAGGGTCTTTAAATAAGTTTATTATTAGACAATGCTTGTGATGCGAATGCCTGTGATGCGAACGTTTGTGATGAAAAATACTTGTGATGCAAATGCTTGTGATGAGCCGCCTAACTTGACTAGGTTCCAAACCCCTTTAAATTGATTTTCGTTTGCGTAATAAAGGGCATTTTTTTTTGCCTCTCGCCACGGGCATCCAAAATGTCAGGACCGACCCTGTTAAATGGACATGATGTTTAATAGGCTCTTATCATATAGTACAAAATGAAATATGATTGTTTGGTAATTGTTCAAAATGAAATTAGGATGTTGAATGGTCAAGGGAGGCCCAAGATACAAAATCATTTAGATGGTTTTAAAACCATTAAGAGGCAAAAAGAATTTTTGCCAAACAAGATTTAGCAGCAGATGATTGAACAGCAGATGTGTTGAGGAGATTAGCCCTAATTGAAGATCCCATACTCTCAACATATAACACCAACCGCGGAGTTGTGGAGCGAAAACACAGACATATACTCGAAACAACTCGGGCGTTAAAGATCGAAGCAGGACTTCCAACAAGATTTTGGGGTGAGTGTGTGTTGACAGCAACATACATCATTAACAGATTGCCTTCCAAGGTTATCGAAGGCAAGACCCCATATGAATTATTGTATGGTCATAAGCCAAACTATGATCACATGAGAATCTTTCGATGCTTAGTCTACTATCGGAGCACCGAAACGAAGGGTGATAAGTTCGAAATAAGAGGAAGACCGGGAGTTTTCATCGGTTACCCACACGGAACGAAGGGCTACAAGATTTATGACCCGGGCCATGATAAAATTATTGTATCAAGGGACGTAAAATTTGTTGAGAAAACATTTCCCTTCAGCACCAACATCGAAGAGGATAGAAAAGAAAATGGTGATGCAGTTGAGGTTCCTTATGACGCACAGGAGTAATGGGGAACGAACACAGAGAGACGGGCAAGGAATCAACTAATGAAGAGGACTTAAACTCAGACGAGTCCACAAATGATTCCACTAATGAAGAAGATTTACAACCCGTGGAAGGAACCAACGCCACTGCCAAGTTTGAAAATCATGAACCCCACCAAAATGAGGAGATTAACCTTGAAAACACCAATGTTGACCAAGGTAGAGAAAGAAGAAACAGGTCAAGACCGAAGCACTTGGAAGATTACATAGTCAAACTCCCTCCATCCATAGACCATGCAGAACTCGTTCCAAATCATGTAGACTCAACGGTATACCCTTTGAACTTTGTTTCTTATGACAAATTTTGGAACTCTCACAAAGCCTTCTTGGCGGCCATCACCTCCAATGATGAGCCATAAACTTTTAACCAAGTTGTACAGGATCAAAATTGGAGGAATGCCATGCAAAAGGAGATACAGGCCCTCGAAGAAAATAAGATATGGTATATCGAAGAACTGTCGAGTGGAAAGCAAGCAATAGATTCAAAATGGGTCTACAAGATAAAGTATAAATCGAACGGTGAAATAGAAAGATACAAAGCTAGACTCGTTGCGAATGGTTACACTCAAATGGAAGGAGTCGACTATCACGATACATTTGCACCGGTTGCAAAGTTGGTGACTATTAGAACCCTTCTGGCAGTTACAGTGAAAAGAGAGTGGATCGTTCACCAGTTGGATGTGAACAACGCGTTTTTACACGTGGACTTAGATGAGGAAGTCTACATGAAGGTACCACAAGGTTATGACAAAGGGGGAGGAACCAAAGTACGCAGGTTGAAGAAATCACTCTATAGGTTGAAACAGGCCTCGAGAAATTGGTATCAAAAACTTACTTCGGTACTCACGGAGCTCGGGTTCAAACAATCGCATGCGGACCATTCCCTTTTCATATACAAGAAAGACAAAGTTTTTATTGCTACTTTCATATACGTTGACGATGTAATAATTGTGGGAAATGATCCGAACAAAATCCAAGAAACAAAGGTCTACCTCGACAAGAAATTCATCATAAAAGATCTTGGTCCCTTTAAGTATTTTCTTGGAATATAAGTGGCTCGTACGAAGTATGGTTTGGCTCTAAGCCAAAGAAAATACGCTCTAGACACCCTAGAAGACGTTGAAATGCAGGGATGTCGACCATGCTACTTTCCAATGGAGCAAAACCTAAAGTTTGAAAGGGACAGTAAAGAGCCTCGTGTAGATGCCAGCAAGTACCGAAGACTTGTGGGTAGGCTACTGTATCTCCAAGCCACGAGACCAGATCTCACTTATGTCGTGAATGTCCTAAGTCAATTCCTCTCGGATCCTCGACAAGATCACTTAGATGCAACCATGAGAGTCTTGAGATACCTAAAGGCAACAGCAGGACAAGGAATTCTCTTACCAAAGCAAGGAGGAACCAATTTGATCACGTATTGTGATGCAGATTGGCTTGGATGTCCCTTCTCTCGAAGGTCACGGACAAGATATGTGTTACTCTTGGGAGGAGCACCGGTCTTGTGGAAGTCAAAGAAGCAATCAGTCGTGTCCCGATCCTCAGCTGAAGTCGAGTACCGAGCGATGGCCACCACAATCAGTGAAATTATATGGATGCGGTGGCTCTTGGAGAAACTCGAAGTTAAACAAGATGGTCCTACACCCCTTTTCTGTGACAATCAAGCAGCCCGAAATATCGCCAACAACCCAGTTTTCCATGAACGCACCAAACATGTTGAGATGGATTGTTACTTTGTCAGAGAACGGGTAGAAGCTCAAGAAATTGTGCCTCTTTCTATCATCACGAAGATGCAAATTGCAGACCTCTTTACTAAAGCTTTGGGAATGCAACAGCTCGAGTCTCTTCTCAACAAGTTGGGCATGCAAAATCTACATGCTCCACCTTGAGGGGAGTATAGAATTTCATCCATAAATAACTTCCTGCCATTACTCGTATATATC
Source organism: Arctium minus (assembly GCA_954870635.1). Lineage (NCBI taxonomy): Eukaryota > Viridiplantae > Streptophyta > Magnoliopsida > Asterales > Asteraceae > Arctium > Arctium minus. The sequence continues at coordinate 26,982,351 of OX941082.1, read as the reverse complement.
CATTCCTTTTTTCTATTCCTTGATTTCTGCCTTGATTGTTGGTTTAGGGCTGTATATATTTTTGCCTCCTGTTGTACCAGTATCATTGAGAAATACTCAAGAACAAAAGAAAACAAATTTCTTTACAATTCGACAAAGAAGAGGTATGCATAAAAGTATTTGCCTCGATGAGGGGTCCTATAATTCCGTCTGTTTTATGGCTTTGGAAAAGTGTGGATTTTTTCCACCATGACGATAAACAATTTAGCGAACATAAACATTTAGTCAAATCTTGAAACAAATATTTGCCGAATAATTTTACGGTAATCGTTATTTGTTTGTTGTATTACTATATGTTGTGGGTTTTTAAATAACAAACATTTTATAATTCTATAATTTTGATCAATATTTTTCTTTGATATCAATCTGTCAGCAAGATTAGAAGTTCTTGAAACACAAAACATTCTTTACATGCCAAGGGTTGAGATGTTAGGAGACAATCAGATTGAAGATGTCTGGTGGCTCTGTTCTCTCTCGGATTATGAAAAAGATGGCCATCCGAAGGGCATCTTTTATCGGGCATGGATCGTTATCAAACAAATTCGATATGAAGATGCTTAGAGGTTTCAGTTTTGTGTTGATGCAATTCCTAAATGAACGGTTGGGTGATAATCCGAACCTGGCTGAATCTGTTTCCGGGTGTGTTGATGAATCGAATATAGTAAAACAAGAAATCACCGAAGAGTTTCGGGAAATGTGTGTGGAAGAGTTGATGATGTATATCCGTTCGGATAGGAAGAAGAGGATAGCTGAGTTGTTTGGTGATGATGATGATGATTTAGTTACAGGGAAGAAGAAAAGAGTTGACCATGGAAGAACACCATTAGCATGAAAGAATTTGGCAAGTTGGCCTTTAAATTCAAATTTATAGGTTATGCCATTGTCTATTTTTGTTTTCTATTTTGAGAAATAGTCATGTGAGTAGATACATTTTACACCTCGTACTTCATTTTTGAATGAAATATACTAGGTTTGTTTGATTTTGTTAAGGTTATAAAATGTGAAGACTTCCATTGATATCATTGGATTAGATACTATTTTGGTAAGAGTCAGAATGTTGTTTGGCAATTTGGGAACACAAAATTGGTCTAAAAGTAAAACTAAGGAGCCGTTTACAAAAATGCTTAATGGGTAACTGCTTACCGGCAAGGACATTATCTTCACTTACCTTATCGTATAACGTTCTAGACCATCAAAATTGATTGTTGGTAAGTGTCTTAAACCCGGTAAGCGTTTACCGGGTAACGGTCATTTTTCTCACTTACCGGATAAGACCCTAGGTCTTTGTTATGGCTCTTATCGGGTAAGATTCTAGGTAGTTTCTATGTTCAATAGGTAAGGATCGTACGGTAAGTGATACCAGTAAGCACTTACCTGGGTAAAGATTTAGTAAACGACCCCTAAATAATACTATTTGCGTTTAAGGTTTGGTGACTATTTTGTGAGAATGTGACAAAAAAGTTATAGGATATTCTTGTATTGTGTGAAAGTTTATAAGAATTGTGAAGATACATTTGTAATTTTTGAAAGTTATAACATTTTAATATGTGTAAAAAATATAATCTTCGTACAATATAATGTAAAATTAATACAGGATAAACGTATATTCATTTTTTTTGAACAACAAAACGTATATTCATTTGTTTTCACATTTTCACATTAGATAGAACTAGAGAAACACAAGGATGAGTTTATTTGGGCAGATCTTTCAACCCCGTTTTTAGTGAGCAATACTGTCGTTAGAGGGAAGGATCAAATCCGAGCGTTTTTGCTGCCACAATGACCAACATGTAGTTTTTGAAACTGTAAAGATGAAAACTGTTTGCAATCCACAAACCACAAAAACCAAAATCACAGTTTACTACAACATATGTTTACTTGACTTTTAGAGTTGTTATCAGACTTTAAAATATTATTAATATAGTTATTGTAATTTTTAAAATCGGTTTATTTGAGTGATTGTACAAAAATACTCATAATATGTTAATAATGAATAATTTTTATAACAAACTTTAAACATGGGATGATTTTATAGCATATTTCGGAAGTAAAGTGATTTTGCAATGACTTAGGTCGGGGTTGTTTGTTTTTTTGAAATAAACCTCTTAACGATTCTTAAATCTGAATCGTTCAGACCTTTTTAGATTTAGACTGTTTGTTTTTTCTTCAGTTTTCAGAACCTCTTAACTCTTAAATACGTCTGAAATAAGAAGTGATGGCCTAACTTTTTAAAACCTCTTATCGCCACCTTAATTCATATGCTCTTATTTTCTCTCAAGACGTCTTAAGACGTTACAGAAACATACAATCTTGTTAATTCAGATTTCACCATCTCTTATTAATCAGAAGTAAAATAAGACTTCAGACCTCTTAAAAAAAACAAAAGACACCTTAATCAATCAAACGATTTTAGTAACATTTTAAAAATCCAATAAACAAATAAATATAAAATTACAAATACAAATGAATAAATGGGGTGTGTCTACTTATCTTATATTATTGTCTCTCACGTGTAGTTTAGTTAGCTAAGGGGGCGAGACGATTTTTGTCCAAATACAAAACAGTTGCTGAGTGAGCCAAAAAATGCCTCCTTAGATTGGTTGAAATTACCGGTAATCAATATTTTTACACGGATATTATTGAGGATTTACCTTTTAAATGGTTTAATTAAGAGGTATCTCTCCTTCATTTTTACACGGATATTATTGTGAATTTACGTTTAAATGGTTTAATTCTTTTTTTGTCAAAAATAAAAAAGGATGTACCTCTGATTCAAATCTCCCCTGAATCGTTCGTCTTCCAAGCGATAGCCATAGACGTCTCTTTTCCAACCTCTACTTCGTTCAATTTTTCATAGCAACCATATGCAATTAAACAAAGCTTCACCCTGATCTCCTCTACATTGTTCGATTTCTATAGAAAAAAGGGCGACAATTGGCTATAATTGAAGAAAGGTATCTTCTAAGAGGTTCGAATCCTGCCTCTGCATGTGTTTTTGTTTTTGTTTTTGTTGTAGACTTCAGATTTGGCTACTTTTCTTAACTTTCTTCAACTTCTTATGTTCAATTTCGTTGATTTTATTACTGTTGTGTTCTATTTATTGTGTAATATTCCTTTGTATCCTTATGACCACCAAGTGTTCGATGAAAGTTTCCCATGAGGGATTTAATAGAAGTTACGGTCTAATGAATTTGATTGATTTCTATTGAATAACAAAGCCCTATTTATAGGGAGAGATACAGATCAATACAACCACAAATTGAGGAGACAAAATAGGAAATGATACAATCAAATCCTAATTGATATACATCTCCTAAATATATATATACTATCCAAATATATGATTGCTAATATTCCCCCGCAGTTTGAGCTGGTGGAGGACAAACGCTCAAGCTGGATCGAAACTGTTGATACAAGTAACGTGGCAGCCCTTTGGTGAAGATGTCTGCATATTGCATAGAGGAGGGGATGTGTAGAACGCGAACTTGACCAAGACGAACCTTTTCACGCACGAAGTGAATGTCAATCTCGACATGCTTGGTGCGCTGGTGCTGTATCGGGTTGTGCGACAGATAAACTGCAGATACATTGTCACAATAAACGATGTTGCTTTGCGAAGCGGAACATGAAGCTCAAGCAGGAGATTTCTGAGCCAAGTGGTCTCAGAAACGGCATTAGCAACACCACGGTATTCAGCCTCTGCACTTGAGCGAGAGATAGTGGGCTGGCGCTTTGAAGACCAAGACACAAAATTATCGCCGAGAAATATGTAGTAGCCGGATGTGGATCAGCGTGAGTCTGGGCATCCGCCCCAGTCAGCATCAGAGTATGCAGTCAGCGTGTGTGACGGAGATGCAACAAGTTGTAGACCGTAATCTCTGGTGCCCTGTAGGTATCGAAAGATCTTCTTCATGAACTGGAAGTGAGGCTCACGCGGGGCGTGCATGAATAGACAAACTTGCTGGATAGCATATGCAATGTCTGGTCGTGTAAACGTTAGATACTGTAGAGCTCCGACAAGAGTGCGATAGAGAGTGCCATCAACAAGGGGTTCGCCGGCTGTGGCACTAAGTTTAGTGGACGTATCCACTGGTGTAGAGCAAGGCTTACAGGAGGCCATAGAAGCTCGCTGAAGAATATCGCGGGTATAAGAAGCCTGTGACAAAAATAAACCGTGTTCATCACGAGTGGCCGTGATACCCAGAAAATGGTGAAGGGCGCCAAGATCAGTCATAGCAAATTCCTGAGACAGAGTAGCGATAATACTTCGGAGTAGACCAGGATCAGAAGCAGTCAAGATTATATCATCGACATATAGTAATAAATAAGCGCAATGATGGCCGTGCTGATAAACAAATAACGAAGAATCGCAGATGCTACTCCGGAAACCCCGCGACGTGTAACACCCTAAATTCTGGAAATAACAACTTATTTAAAATTTTCTAAATACATCAATAAAGGAATTATCTACAACCACAAATTAAGATTTAATCTCAATACAAACATTCATTCTATACAAAAGCCTATGATAAGAACGGGTGCTACTAAAACCCCAAAGATAGTCACTATCTCCGACATTGCGGAAGACTTCACCAACTACTTACTTTAGTGTCTAGTAAGGCTTTACACTTCATAAAACTGCTAGAACCCAACTCCCAACTGGAACCTGTTGCACATGTCGACAAATAAAAATGTTAGGCTTAACGCCTAGTGAGCTCAAGAGTTTTCAACATATATAAAGATGTCTGCGAAAATAGGTAATGCATTTTAATTCATAATCTTTCAAAAGGTATGCTTTGAATATGCAAACGACCCGTTTTCCAATAATATACATTTTAGACGGAGAACACCAATTTGGACGTTTTCCAAATCAAATTACTACAAAAGAATGATACCAATGTAAACCGCCCCTTCATAAATTAGCTTTAACCCAAACCTCACCCAAAGCGCAAATATAAATTAAACTCTCCATTTAAGAAGGTACGGTTAAACCTTATATTTCAAAACACCCAAAACTCGGGTGGGGCATAATACTTAACCCATAAATCAAGGGTAAAACCCAAATATACAAAACGTCACCGAAAACTTGGATAATAAAACTCAATACCCAAAAACAACACCTTTCGGTGACGGGGGATTCCCGATTCCATAAAATGTGACGGTCCACAAAGTAAGCCCATTTTATGTTGTTATGACTAGTCATATAAACAAAAGTACACGCAAGGGATGTCAGGCTCAGTGGCTTTAAACATACACCCACGGAAACTCAAGTTCAATCCCGAAGGGTTGCTAGGTCGAGCTCCTCATCCAATATCGTAATACTTGAGCACGAAGGACTTATAACCCAATCTGATGCCAAACGTGCCTCGACGTGGAAAACTAGTCGTCCCACGCCGGAACAATAAATACAAGCACAAGGGATGTCAGGCTCAGTGACTTTAAACATACACCCACAGAAACTCAAGTTCAACCCCGAGGGATTGCTAAGTCGAGCTCCTCATCCAATATCGCAACCAAGGCTCCAAGTCGAGCTACCAAAACTGGACAATTATCCAAAGACTCCAACTCAAATAAAAATGCCAAGCCGCAGGCTTAGCACCCATTGACCCATTGATAAATGAAGTAAAAATACGATAAAACGCACTCGACCCACGGGTATGCAAACACAACGACTAAAAGTGTAATTAATTCAAAACTCCACGTTAGTTGAGACAATCAATTTTCCAAATGACTTATACCCTTATATTCCCAAAATGCCTCATAACACAAAAGACATGCCTTTTTCCAAACTTAACTGCTGATAAGAATGAAAATCATAAAATGAGACTATAAACGCTCTTTCAAATACCTCGCATAAAAGTGCAAGTAATTCTTTATAAAACACTCCATTTCATGATGATGCATGGAACCCGATAAACATTTAAAAGTGTATTTTCTTTGACCAAAGATCTACTTATGCAATAAGACCTCAAAACACATTCGTTTGTAATACATTTATCAAAATGCCCAAAAATCCCAAATGTGGGTGTTATACAAAGTTGTAAAGTTAAATACTTTAAATAATCAAGATCAACAAATAACTCAACATTTGATAATTTTATGTAAAACACATAAACACTTTAAAATAGACATTTTGGCATGTACAACGTTTTCACAAATCAACTTGAACTCACCTTGCTAGATTTAGGCTAAATCTAGATCTTTCCCCCAACTAGAGCTCCTTTGAAGAACACTTGGATTCTCAAGACAAAACTTCCAAAACCTAAATCCATACATATTCAACCATACATAAACATAATCAACCATAAAGAATCGTTTCCCAAACCATCTACATGAATACCTCCATTACTACCGAAACCCTAACTTCCATAACCGAATAGAATAGAAGATTACCTTAACCCAAGCTTGAATCCACCAACCAAAACACTTCTAGTTCACCAAAATGGTTACAAAACTCCAATCTATGAAAGGGAGAACAAATGGTGGATGAAAACCAAGAAAACTTTGGGGAAGAAGATGAATAGTGAGAGATGAGAAGTTTACCACCACCAAATACTCTAGTATACTCCAATATAATTCCAATCTCTTTCCATATCCTTGAAAATATCTCAAAAACGAAACCGTAGCAACTTGAATCGCCCAAATCGGAGTTGAAATGAGAGAGTTATGAAGAAATGAAGTTTGGGGCTGAAAATCGCGATTTTAACACCCTGAAACACCCAGGCGATTGTGCCAGGCTATAGTGACAATGTCATAATCTCTGGGCACAATCGTTGAGATTGTACCGAGCGTTTCTGGGCTCCGGCGACCTTGACAGGCGATTGTGACACTATCACAATCGCCGGGCATTATAGCCTAGCGCGTACCGAAACTGTTTTGGCCATAACTTCTTCGTTATAGCTCCGTTTTCGCTCCGGAAAGAACCGTTGGACTCGTAATTGAATCCTTCATCCATCTAAACTATAAAATCTAGGATTAAAGTCCAAAATCAAAAATCTTATTTTTCCTTGATATATCGGTTTCTGTATTAACTTGAATTGATACCTCATGAAACTCGGGGTGTTACACGACGTGATGAATGAAGCAAAACGAGTATACCATGCACGCGGGGCCTGTTTAAGCCCGTAAAGAGATTTCCGTAGACGACAGACATGAGACGGAAACCTAGCATCAACAAATCTCGGAGGCTGGTGTATAAAGACAGTCTCATGGAGATCGCCATGGAGGAAGGCGTTTTTGACATCTAACTGATGTATCGGCCACGCCTGCGAGACTGCGAGACTAAGAACGGTCCGGATAGTGGCCGGTTTCACAACCGGACTAAAGGTTTCGTGGCATTCAACACCCATTGTCTGCGATTTCCCGTTGACGACCAGCCGAGCTTTATAGCGGTCAAGGGATCCATCTGCTTTAAACTTGTGGCGAAATAGCCACATACACCTGATAACCGGACTGTCGGTCAGTCGTGGTACGAGTTCCCATGTTTTATTCACCTGTAAAGCTCGAAATTCATCTTCCATGGCACGTAACCAATTCGGGTCAGACCTGGCTGTAGAGACGGAAGTGGGGATGGGGGAGATGGGTGGAGTGGAGGTGGTATGAAGGTTAAGACGGGTCACCGGTTTGATGACGCCTGCCCGTGCACGAGTAGTCATGGGGTGAGTAGAAGGAGGAGGGGTTGTGATGGGGTTGAATGAGGTTGGTGCGTGGTGGGTGGGGAGGTGGTGGTGGAGGGTTGAGTAGATGGTTGGTTGGTGGTAGTGTGGGGTTGGTCGGTTGTTTCGGTTGGTGCGGTGGCGGTGGGTGGAGCTTTTGAACGGCGTGAATAGGTCAAGATAGGTGGGGGGGGTTGTAGGTGGAGGTGTTGAGTAGGGAAAAACATGGACGGGTGGGTCATCTAGAAAGTCATAGGAAGTGGAGTGGGGTGGGGTGTTAGCAAAGGGAAACGAGGTCTCATCAAATGTGACATGACGGGACAGATGAACTTTGTCGGTGGATGGATCGTAACAACGATAGCCCCGGAAGTTTTCTGGATAACCAAGGAAGACACATTTGACAGATCGAGGTTGAAGTTTGTGAGACTGAGTGGCGGATAGGTTAGGATAACAAGTGCAACCGAAGGTGCGAAGATGGTCATAGGATGGGTGGCGACCGTATAGGGAAAAGACCGGTGTAGAGAAATTGAGGCGTTTGGTTGGAAGGATATTATGGAGATATGTTGCGGTGTGAAGGGCTTCTACCCAAAATGAGTGAGGAAGCGAGGCGTGAGTGAGTAGGGTGCGAATGATGTCATTTAGACGACGGATCATGCGTTCGGCTCGTCCGTTCTGTTGAGATGTTTGTGAGCATGAGAATCGGAAGACGAGACCGTGAGTTTGAGCAAACGATTTAAACTCATTATTGTCAAACTCACCACCGAGATCACATTGAAAAGACTTAATGGTGCGGTTGAATTGAGTGTGGATTAATTTATGAAATTTTTGAAAATTGAGGAAAGTGTCTGATTTATATTTAAGAGGGTAAACCCACACATAATGAGTGAAGTTATCAATGAGGACCATATAGTATTTGTAACCTGTTTTGCTTAAGACTGGAGACATCCACAAATCACAATGGATAATATCAAACGGTGCATAGGTTATTGAAAGTGAATCATAAAAAGGCAACCGAGTATGCTTAGATAACTGGCAAGCATTACATAAAGAAGAAGTCATCGGTTTATTACAAATAATTGAAAATTTAGAACGAAGGAAGTCTAGAACAGGAGTGCCCGGATGACCCAAGCGAGCATGCCAACGATCTTGAGAGGTGACTAAGAGAGCTGATGGACTGGTTGGTGTTGTGAAGGGGTAAAGATCTCCCGTGCTATTATGCCGAGAAAGTAGAATTCCAGTCTTGAGGTCCTTAATAGAAAAACCAAAGGGGTCAAATTCAACCGAAATTTGATTATCTATAGTAAACTTACGAACCGACAATAGATTTTTGATAATGGTGGGAGTAAATAAAATATTTTTCAGGTCATAAGAATGAGATGGGGTGGTGTATGAGGAATGACCTGACCCATGAATTGGAAGACCATAGCCATCTCCGACAAAAATAGAGGTTACAGGCGAATTAGTTATGGGAGTAGAAATATTACCTGGGTCCGACGTGAGATGTGTGGAGGCGCCGGAGTCCATATACTAGGACGGATCGGTGGAGTTGAGGTGAACTTGCTGCATTGTGTGTGCTAAATCAGAAGGGTTGTAGTCTAAATAGCCGACAAACGGAGGAGCCGAGGCAGGAATTGGGCAGGAGGGTTGCGCCGTAGGCGGCCCATATGTCTCCTGTTGCATCGTTGGTTCACAAACAGAAGTGGGTCCTAGCCTAAAAGTATGATTGGCCCAGTGATTGGCGGACTGGCTTGGACCGTGTGAAGGATAGGGCGATGGCGGTGGAGTCCATGATGGCGAAGGGTTCCAGTTCTGTTGATGCCATTGATTTCCTTGATTCCAGTATTGTTGGCCTCGACCCCCACGTCCCCGGAAACTTCTGCCGCGGCCTCGACCATTTGACCCACGACTACGACCGCTTGCACCTCTTCCAGAGTAGTTGTGGTAAGTGGGAGTTTGACCACGTTGAGCCCCGGTAGGGTTTTGTGATGGTCGATCAACCGAAGTAGGTGCAGCAAGCACCGTGTGCGTTTGATTCTGCCTGGCGGTCTGTCTCTGCTGTTCCAACTGTAACATGCTGCGAGCCGTCTCCCATGATGGAGAACTTTGATTGATGTATGCCCCGATGACATCAAACTCTGGTGGTAATCCGCGAACCATCTGCAAAACGAGTCTTGCTTCAGTGACAGGATTGTCGACGTCGCCAAGCTGATCTGCTAGATCTTTAAGCTTCTGACAGTAAGCTTCCATCGACGAACAAGCTCCTAATGTAAGATTGGAAAATTCTTGTTCAAGGGCTGCAGCACGTGAGCCTTTGTTATTGAGAAAGTTGGTTTTGAGTTTGTTCCATGCGGCTTGAGCCGTGGTATCGCTTTCCAAGATTCGAACCATGAGTTCGTCAGACAACGTGTTGTAGATCCATTGCAAAACAAGGGCAACGATCTCTACCCATTGGTGATAACCGGAATCGGTTTTTGGTGGAGGGGGGTGTCGTCAATATGATCGAGTACCTTGTAGGCTTTGGCATGAAGACGGAATAGTTTCGTCCACGAGGAATACGTAACTTTGTTGCCATCTAGGGTTCGTATCTTGCTTTGAATGTTTGTCACGGTGTACGCGGGGTGTAAGGTCGTGGCCTTATCCTTGCTTGAACTGGCATCATCGTTTCCCATGACGATAGTTTTAAAAAAAACGAAGAGAGGATTAAAGGTTGTGAATGGTGAGTGACAAAGTCGTAGCTTTGATCGAAGGTGATAGGCGTAGGTTCTAGGGTTTATGATCGAAGCTCTGATACCATAATAGAAGTTACGGTCTAATGAATTTGATTGATTTCTATTGAATAACAAAACCCTGTTTATAGGGAGAGATACAAATCAATACAACCACAAATTGAGGAGACAAAATAGGAAGGGATACAATCAAATCCTAATTGATATACATCTCCTAAATATATATATATACTATCCAAATATATGATCGCTAATAGGATTTTGGGGTTTGTTCTTCTGTTAGCTTAAATTACCAATACCATTTGTTGTTAAATTGATCCACTTTTAAGAAGGTAAAGTGAAGTCTTGATCCACTTCTAACCTGAAACATATGAACTCCAAAACCCCTGTTTATTGCATTCATTTTGTTACTGAGGTAAAAGGTAAAGTAAAGTCTTGTTTAAGAGCAAGGTTTTAAAAAACGGAAACGAGCCTCGAGGCGTTTTACCCTTAGGTACGTGAGGCATAAGCCTCGAGGCGATTGAGGCATAAGCCCCAAAAGATAAAACAACACATTTCATAATACAGAAAAACAGAAGATATATTGATATATATATATGTGTGTGTGTGTGTGTGCTTGTATTGGCTGCATAATACACAAAACCATAACATATATATATATACACACACACTTGTAAAGTTGTATGTAGCAACTTAATAAAGTGAGTAAAAAGTAGCAGGTAGCAAGTTCAAAATAGAATATCATGTATAATTATACATATACAATATACTAACAAAGAAATATATATATATATATATATATATATATATGCGTGTATACTAATATATGAAGTATATTATATGTTATAAGCATGAATATATACACTGTTGGCTGCCTCTACCACCGGTGAGACTGAGAGAGGGAGAATTGGATAAGTTAGGAAAATAAAACATGTGAGATCGTGACACTTGTATACACATAGAAATTATTGGTCTGACACTCCTACTAACAACTAATATAGAAAGTGGGAATTGTGAGATTGTTGTTGATCTGACACCACCACTAAGAAACACTTAACTCTTATCTTTAAACAAGACGACTGTGAGATTGTGAGACTGTTGTTGATTGGTTGTGAAACTACTGTTGGTCTGACACCACCACTAAGAAACACTTAACTCTTATCTTTAAGCAAGACTTACGCCTCACATATGTTCACGTCTCACAGCCTCACCCACCGCCTCCTCTCTTCAAAGCGTACATCCCAAAGTAGGAGTGAGAGGCAACGCCTCAGAAACTTTTTTGAGCCGCCCCGCTTTGAGGCGCGCCTCAAAGCGCACGCCTCAACTGCTTTTTAAAACAGTGTTTAAGAGATATTGATTTTTTTGGAACCCAAAACATCTAACCTATAGATGGAGAACTACTAGATGATCTAGGGAGATATAGAAAACTAGCAGAGAACTTAACTACATAACCATATTCCAGTTTTTATTTACTTTTAATGGTCAATTAACTGCTGAGATTTTGCTTGAAGAATGCTGGTACCTGGTGGCACAGGGATAAAAAATATGGATAAAGAGGGCAGCAGGTCTTGTGTTTAGATTTTGAGGTTGATCAATTGTGGTTGGTGGCTACAAGGTTTAGTTGGAGGAGAAGAAGAGAAGTGAAAGAATCTTAAGGTGCTAGAACTTAAGTGTTTCTTGGAGAAGGTGGAGCTTTTGAAAGAGCAAGTGCAAAGAGTTATGCTTTGTTATATGTGTAATATGTTTGCTCGGTATCTTTAGGAGGTAGTTTGGTAAAGTAAGCTTCAATGGCATCTTATATGTTTATGTCAATGATATGTATCTTCAAGATGAACAAATCAATTGAGCTTGTAATGTAGCAAGTTAACTTTGCTTATTTTATGGTAGAGCTTGATAATTTTTCATCTATAATGTCGTGATTGTTTAGCCCTTTTATACATTCTTGATCTGCTCTAGTTATTTTGAAAAAAACTCACTACAGTGATTTTGGAAATGGGCACTAAGGGCAAAAGAATGGAGCAAAAAAGGGGTTTATTGGTTGAGTATGGAATGTGGATTACGGCTATATATATTTTTCGTCCATTGGGGTTTGAATTGTTATGTAGGGTTGATGTTGTGTTATTCATCCTATATTCTTTTTGGTTGTTTGAAGTTTAATGTCACATTTGGGAGAATTATTGGCTTTGGGTGGTTGTGGTTTAATTATACATGTAGCACCCCCAACATGAAGCACGAAGGGAATTTGGTGAGATGAAAATAGTTCCATTTTAATGCTTTCTTACATAGCAATAAGTTAAGTGAAGATGTCTCATTATGCATGTTTTCTCTTTAAACCTCGATCTGTATTGCTTGTTGTTTTAATTGTGTTTCCTTCTTCTTTCGTCCCACTTTATGTTACGAACCAAGTTCACAACAGAAACAAATGAAAGAAGAAATCGGATGTATGATTAAAATGGAAAGAACACAGGAAATATCTAGCATTCGAGAGGCTAGTCTCTCCTAATCAAAACAATGAACAATTTTCTGGATACCTTTACTCCACCCCCACACCCCTATTTATACTATTTATTTATTTAGAATTACCCAAACTAACCCTTTTTAACTATTCTAGAATGTTACTTAGAAATGTGCTTAGGCCTCTAAATGGATGCATGACATTACCCCGCCCCAAAGAACCACCTTGTCCTTAAGGTGGGTAGAAAAGATAGAGGAATCGTTGTTGCGCAATGACCACAACTCTCCAACCAACTGACATTAAAATCAAACCCTTGCAATTCAACATCCTTTCACCTCTGCTTTTCAAAATCATAGTGGAAGACCAACGGTCAAGTTTTGCAATTTGAAACATAGAGACCCCTTTTGTTTCTTGTGTTGAGTGGACTAACGAACTCCAACACCAAACTTTGTCTTTTCCCTCTTCTTTCAAAACAACAACAAATTGAGTAGCAAAGGGGTTGGAACTCTGAACAAGAGTAGAAGAACCAATGGATAATGTTGAAATGGGTCGAACACTATGCCCATTGTGGTGGTGTTGTAGATATCCACTATGTGTTTTTATTTCCAAAATATCCATTATAAATCTTAATAAACTTCCCCCCTGAATAACTCCCAACCTGCCACTGGATAACCCCTCTAGTTTTATAATTTTTGAATCCAAAACAGTTCCCAACGCACCCACTATGGAGTTTAAGAAAACTTCCATTTTCTGATTTTTCTCCTCAACATACTTCACTTCCTGACTTTTCTCTTTTAAAAAACCGTCCTCCCTTTGATTATTTTCTTCACTATTTTGACTTTTCTTCTCAATTTCTTTAACGTGAAGACGTGTATCAACCCTTGAGTACCTGATAACTTTTTCCAAACAACGGTTGCATGATGGCCATTAGGGTTCCATCGAGTTCGTACACATGGAATTAGTGATAGTGGCAGCGGTGGTGGTAGCAGCGCCGACCATGGTGGTGGTGGTAGCGGTGGTGGCAGTGGTTTCCGATGATCGTCGCCCAACCAAATCCCCCTGTACGTTGTTATTGTGATTGTAAACGCCACAAAGTCCATAGAGACGTTAATTGGCATAAGTGTGGCCCAAGTTGAAATTACTTAATTGGGCTTGGGCCTGAGCCTTACTGACGTCTCTGATTTTTCTTCATGTGCATTTCCCACGCTCAATTCCCGCTCTACGGCCTCTGTCCAGTTCCCTGGTGGAGGATACGGCAGCGGCTTGAGAAACACGATTGTCTTGTAGAATCATGTGGTTGCAGAAATCCGATAGGAGAAATTGGAGGCGACTTATAAAATGGTTGAATCCTATCAGATTGTATTCCAGATTCATTCTGGCTTGAATCATTTTCACAATAAACGATTGACTCTTCCTCTTCTTCATCCTTATTTGCTTCTCCTTCTTTGTTTCCAATCACTGTCTCGACCATGAGGCAATCATGGATGAGATCCAGGCCTTTTCCATGGACAACCGCCTCATCAGTGGAAGTAAAACCTACCGATACGATCTCCGATGGTGAAGAACTGCTTGGTTTCGGTGGAGGGGTGGTGTAGAGGGCTGTTTGGGGTGCATTGTTACGTACCTCTCGAATGATGGCGTGAGTTTTGGCATTCTAAATCGCCATCTTGTCCGGTTTCTGATTGAGGAACTGATTGAATATTGCCATCTGATTTTGGAGTTGTTGAAAATCAGAAACTATGGATTTTAACGGAATCACCTTCTTCTTCGTCATAAAGTTAACCTCCTGGAAACTCATATCTAGAGCCATGGATTGGGACTGCTCTGATACCATTTGTTATGAATCAAGTTCACAACAAAAACAAATGAAAGAAGTAATCGGATGTATGATTAAAATGGAAAGAACACAGGCAATATATAGCATTCGAGAGGCTAGTCTCTCCTAATCAAAACAATGAACAATTTTCTGGATACCTTTACTCCACCCCCACACCCCTATTTATACTTTTTATTTATTTAGAATTACCTAAACTAACCCTTCTTAACTATTCTAGAATGTTACTTAGAAATGGGCTTGGGCCTCTAAATGGATGCATGTCACTTTATTTCATTTGTTGGTATCTATAGTGATCATATTTGTCTAGATCATCACACTGAGAATTTTTTAGAGTTTTTTTGGTTACGTAGGATTTTGAGAGGTACTAGGTAGGTTAAGGCCTTTGTTAATTTTGAGTTCTGATTGGTATGCCTATTTTAAATTTTATCATCCCTTTCAAAAAAAAATTGGAATAAATTTTTTCTAAGGTCCTATCCCATTTATCAAAAAAGTATCGCTATTTGGAAGTTGATGATATGCGAAGAAAGTAAATGGTTAGCCATGGGATACTTTTGCAAGGCAATCTATTAATTTAGAGCACTTGTAAAACAACTATATTCCATTCGGCATTACATCATACAGAAGGATAAAATGGTAATTTCCAATCATTTAGAACATTTACCAGATAATCATTTTTCATCATGCTTTATGCATTATATCAAAACAGAGCCACTTAATCATTCTGCATCTCCCAAACAACCCCTAAGATGTTAAAACATTAACCTCATCTGAATCGCTCCAAGCCCCTGAATTGCTCGATTTATTCCTTATTGTTCAGGACGTTCATATTGTTGCTGCTCTCGTCTACTGCTGCTACACTGATCTCCTCGCTACTGCTCTGTCTCTCGTCTCTCCTATCAATCTCGACCTGCAGGTATGTGAATCGTTGAATCTTTGATTGTACATTTGTACTATAGTGTTTGTTGATTATGTTCTTAATTGTTTACTTTTGTTTGTTGATGGATCTTGGTTCCTTTCTAAAATATCCCCAAATGTGCAACGGTATATGTAATATCCCGTAATTTATATGAAATTATTATATCAATAAATGTTTTGATTTAAATTTAGATTTTAGAAGCCTTATGAAATTAAAGGGGCTAGTTTTGTCAATAAGTAAAAAGTTTGAAGATATTGGATAACCACCAAGTAAAATCTACGGTTTTAGCTTCTTAGGCATTTTAGGAATCTAAGTTATGCCAAAAAGAATAATAATAATAATTCAAGATTGCTTATCTCCTTGGGTTTGGCGGCATTAGTTTCTCAATAAAATTAGGACTCTAAATTGTATCAATCCTTTTTCTTTTCTTTTTATCCCATTAAGTTGCCTAGGGTTTAGCAAGAGGAAAAAAAAAACGAGAGTTAAGTTGAAATTCTTGGAGTTTCAAGCATAAATATTAGGATTTGAAGTTGAATTCGTGTTGAAAGTTTTGATCGTGATTAGAAATTCGTTGAAGAAATTGATGGAATTTTCACCAACAATTTTAGATATTAGTTAAAGGTACGGATTCCTTATTTTTCCCTCATTAATTTGTGTTTATTTGAGTCGTTATATATATGTGTACGGATTCCTTATTTTCCTCTCATTAATTTGCGTTTATTTGAGTCGTTATATGTGTACGAATTTCTTATTTTTCCCTCATTAATCTGCGTTATTTGAATCGTTATATACGTGTACGGATTCTTCATGTTCCCCATTTTTTTTTCATTCGATCCGTTGTTTTTATGTTAATTCTGTTTACGTTTATTCGATTCGTTACATATATGTATGATTTCCTTGCTTTTCGTTTCGACTCTTTTCGTTCGATTTGGTTAATGTTCGATTTGGTCCATCAATTCGGTTTCTTTCCCATCCAATTAATTGATCGATTAGTTCTCTATTGGTTTTGCATGCGATAAATCGAGGTTTGAATATTTAAAAACGTCAAACTCAATTTATAATTCTGCTGAATTTCCTTTTAGAAATTTCGTGTTATTTGTAAAAATCATAACAAATCGCTCGTTTATCGGATTAAGGCATACGATATGTTTTTGAAAAGGTGGAGATGTCGTCTACGATTTACTGTCACACGAGTAAACTGTAATTTTTATGCTAAGGTGTCTAAAATCTGGATTTTTCAAAACTGGTCTCGTTTTAGGCCAGAACAGCGCAACTGTTTTCAAAAATTCGTGTAAAATCCATTTTAAATCCGATTTAATCCATTCTTAATTCGTTGGAATCCTAAGACGTTTATTTGAAACTTCTGTTTAGATATTGTTTCCTAAAGCTTAATGTAATTATGATAAAATGTTGGATTTGTGAATGTGTAAAGTGCTGAAATTAGTACGACACAATTTCAAAAAGTTGTGTGTGTGAAATTCCTAGTCTATGTTCGGATTTGATTCGCCGTACGTTTTTGGTTTCAACTCTTTTGTAAAGGTTCCTAATGAAGTTACGTCTTTGTTTACTAAACTCGTTCCTTTTAAATTCCGTTTTTATTTGTAAGTCTTTTAGTTTGAAAGTGTTTGAAAAATAAAGATTTTAAGTGGAGCGATCAATATTTTTGTACGTTTAAATACCCTTTTTATTCGTTTTGTAATTCGTATGATTTGATATTCATTTAGTATGATCACATGTGTTGTGACATACTTTTGAAGTTTATACGTTAAGGTGTACCGAGCTACTAACCACCTATGGGGGTACCATAGGCACGTCATTGTGGCACCGATGGCGTGACACCACCCGTGGCGGTGTGATCAGTCCACGGTGTCTCCTTTTGATTTTGTGTGCTCTGATGAGAGCTGGCGTGGTGTGATGGGAGGCGTATGGGTCGACTCTAGTTTGTAGGGTGGATGACGGTGTAGTGCCCAACACCGCATCTCACATTATTTAGTACAATTGGATGAGAATGTCCAATGTACGTGCCTATGTGGCTTATGTCTGACACTTGCTGTATCTGTTTATGTGTGACATGAAACTCAAGTGTATGCGTTTATTTCTTCGAGCTCGTTATGCAATCTTATGATATGATTTTGATTTAAGCTTCTCAGATTAGTTTGGTATTTAGTTGGCAATATTCGTTTTGATTTGACAGTCTTGAACTTTGACAAAATTACTGTCTTGATATATGAATTTTGATTTATTCATTTTGTTATGACTTCTGATTAAGCAATTAATTTTGAGTCTTTTGGTCTAATTTCTTTTGGATTCGTTTTCTTTGTTTTGGGGTATTAAAGTCTATAGCTGAATTTGGATGTGAAATGATTATACTCAATTTAGCTTTCGTAAACACTCAAAAATTTAAGGCTCTTGTCCAAAATTCAGATTTTTATTATATTCGGTATTGGGTTCGATTATTCGTTTGTTATCTATTGTATCTGTGCACTGAGCGTTTGGCTCAGCCGCATTTCTTTGTTTGCGGCAGGTATTCGAAGGGAATCTAAAGAGTTTAAGGGATTCAGAGCTTCATCCTACATAAGAGGTTTGTTGGTAAGAAGTTTAGGGTTTTATTAATGTTTTGATGTAAGTATTGGAAGAAAGAAAATGTATCGTTCGAGGCAATTATTAGTTTCGATGGTGCTTATTTTAATTAAGGTTTAATAATGCTCTGTATGTTTTTTTTGACGGTTTGTTTTAGGTTCAGACGTAACCTCCTTTTCGATCTCGGGATGGGGGTGTTACAAGAATGGTATCAGAGCTCTAGGTTCTATCTTGTAGAAAACCAAATAGGTTTGACCTGTGAGTATGTGTAGTTTAGAAGAGGATATCCGAATGGTGTAGCGGAAGCGTGGTGGTGAAATTATTTATGTAATCCTAGTCGGGATCCCTAGTTGGTACGAGGATTAAGGATTTATGGATTTGAATTAGCTTATTGGTTGATGAATCTCATGGTCGAAATTGTAATAGGTGGTGTGTGATACTTTATAGCATTTTGTTGAAATCTTGTGACTTAGAAATTGTGGATGTTCTTTTAATGTTATAGGCAATCGAATTCAGATTGGTTTTCTAAGCCAATAGTCTTAAGTGATTAGATTTATGAATATTTAAGTAATGATATAGTTGTAAGTACTGACATCGATTATCCGTAAGAAAAGTTGCGATTTGGTATACTTAGAACGTAGTAATACTGTTGAAATAATTATGTGTTATCTAAGGAATAAGAAAATTAGCTAGAATGTCTTATAAGGATTAGGTGAAATGTTGGATGACATATTATTGATGGTAGTGTGTGGTTTTGGATAAGTTGTTATAAGATACTTAACGTTTCTCGGTATCAACTGTGGGTTGCGTTCTGTTAATTTAAAGATGTTTAGTTGGGGATATTTGAATGCTCAAGTTAAATGCTTCGAGTTAGTATTTGGTTTCTAATGTGATTTAGATGTGCAATTTTGTATGTAGAATCAAGATATAGGGTATTTAGAAATTGGTGGTCTTTAGTGTTTATTCCATTTTAGAGTTGGTAGAGGAGTATTTGTGATGTGGTGTTAGCTGCTATATTGAAATGATTTTTTTGAGGTTTCATTTACTATACTATGATTGATTTGTCACTTGTCAACATCGATAATCGAAGATTTTTTTTTTTTGGTGACGATTTTGGGTGAGTAGATTTATATGTGGAGTGAGTTGTATTATCCAAAGCTATTTACATTCGAATTATTTTATTGACGATTTAGTTGACTGATGTCGTAAATTAAAATCTAGAATGGCATCTTATAAGAAATATCATATGTGTTCCTAAATCAAAAAGAAGTCATATAGGAATTGTTACTGAAATCTTTGCTTATTTGAATTCCGAGGGTGGAATTCTTTTAAGGAGGGTAGATTGTAATATCCCGTAATTTATATGAAATTATTATATCAATAAATGTTTTGATTTAAATTTAGATTTTAGAAGCCTTATGAAATTAAAGGGGCTAGTTTTGTCAATAAGTAAAAAGTTTGAAGATATTGGATAACCACCAAGTAAAATCTACGGTTTTAGCTTCTTAGGCATTTTAGGACTCTAAGTTATGCCAAAAAGAATGATAATAATAATTCAAGATTGCTTATCTCCTAGGGTTTGGCGGCATTAGTTTCTCAATAAAATTAGGACTCTAAATTGTATCAATCCTTTTTCTTTTCTTTTTATCCCATTAAGTTGCCTAGGGTTTAGCAAGAGGAAAAAAAACGAGAGTTAAGTTGAAATTCTTGGAGTTTCAAGCATAAATATTAGGATTTGAAGTTGAATTCGTGTTGAAAGTTTTGATCGTGATTAGAGATTCGTTGAAGAAATTGACGGAATTTTCACCAACAATTTT
The DNA here is from genome assembly GCA_954870635.1 of Arctium minus. Classification (NCBI taxonomy): domain Eukaryota; kingdom Viridiplantae; phylum Streptophyta; class Magnoliopsida; order Asterales; family Asteraceae; genus Arctium; species Arctium minus. The sequence continues at coordinate 26,962,326 of OX941082.1, read as the reverse complement.
CAGATATTAGTTAAAGGTACGGATTCCTTATTCTTCTCTCATTAATTTGTGTTTATTTGAGTCGTTATATATATGTGTACGGATTCCTTATTTTCCTCTCATTAATTTGCGTTTATTTGAGTCGTTATATGTGTACGAATTTCTTATTTTTCCCTCATTAATCTGCGTTATTTGAGTCGTTATATACGTGTACGGATTCTTCATGTTCCCCATTTTTTTTTTCATTCGATCCGTTGTTTTTATGTTAATTCCGTTTACGTTTATTCGATTCGTTACATATATGTATGATTTCCTTGCTTTTCGTTTCGACTCTTTTCGTTCGATTTGGTCCATCAATTCGGTTTCTTTCCCATCCAATTAATTGATCGATTAGTTCTCTATTGGTTTTGCATGCGATAAATCACAATATTCTATATGATTACTAATTAATGGTTTCAGTGGGCTCATTATGTATGTTAACCACAACTTGTGGAGATCTCAATTTTTAGTGGTGTTATTTTAAATATTAGTCAAGATTGTAATTTTTTAAATATCTACATGTTTCATAACATAAAAACATGATGTGATTATTGCACGAAAATGCATATCTCACTAGCTTATAATAGTGCACATATCTCACATGTAAGGTGATCAATGTGGAAAGAATTTAATTGGAAGGAGCTTCAATTGCATAACAAGTTGCATTTTATGACAATAAATTATATAACAAGTGCAACTTCAAAGTTGTTTCATAACCACTTTCACTAAGTCGTTAAGTCTATTGTTTATGCCACAACTATCTATATTATATAACGTACTAACTGTCTTTATATGTATGTAAGTATATGTCGAATCAACGTCCCAATTTCATTTATGAGTACACAAATGAGTGATTACAAATATGAGTTACAACAAAAACGATATAAAAATATATTTTACATGGCTAAAAGAAGTTTTTTGTATTCAAAACACAGGTTTTTATAACTTTTAAATATGAAAACAAAGGTCATAATCTATAATTTATAAAGCTAACGGGCCATTTTGTAATTTCCCAAAAATTAAATTTCCAAAATTATGGCCAAAATGAACAATGAACAAGACAGAACAGAACAGGGATTACTGTCCCACGTTTGGCAAGACTGTTAGATGGGCAGACAGTAACAGAGTGGAACAAGCCTGTTCCACCCCTACCCCATGGAACAAGCTGGAACAAAGTGGAACAAACTTATGTTTTACCAATATAACCTTAAAATAAAATCTAATTCTTTTCTAAAACATTAAATACACTTTTTTTTATTCATTCTTTAAATTTTATTTATTTTATTTTATGTTCTTTAAATTTTCACTTTATTGTCCTCAAATATTATTTTTATATAGGTACTATGTTTTGATTAATTTATTTAAATTATTAAACATTAATAGTAAAAAAATATAGAAAATGTTAAAAAAACAAAAATCGGAAACTATATAAACTTTATATTGGTGTCATTTTAATCTATCTTGAAGAGAATTTTCTAATATTATATTTTGTTAAAAAAATATTTATTTCGTTATAATTTAATAAATTACATAATTAATCAAAATATATCTATACTATATTATAAAAACGGTATAAAAAACTCTTAATTACAACATTTTAAGCACAAGTTACAACTAATTAAAGCCAATTACTTAATTTACAATTTCTTAATGCTTTGATACAACTTTTTCAAGCACAATATCTCACATAATCATCTATTTGTGGAATGGATACTCATTTATTAATATAACTATTTGTTTTTTTGGTGGAGGATTTTATAAAATAGATTTTACATTAGCATAATCTATTTTAAATGTATCTATTTGTGGAATGGATACTCATTTATTAATATAACTATTTGTTTTTTTGGTGGAGGATTTTATAAAATAGATTTTATATTAGCACAATCTATTTTAAATGTAGATTTTACATTTATATCTATATTAATGATTAACAGAGAAATTACGTTTCATTTTAACTCGGTTCAATATTCCAACAAAAAATTTATCCTCCCGTGCAATGCACGGGCCCAACACTAGTATAATATATAAACATCTTATTAGGAGTAAATTGGTTATGTTATCTGTTCTGTTATGTCCGGTTCTGTTTTACCAAACGCTGAACAACTGTTCCGTTCTATTTTGTTTTGTCCTGTCTCATCCTGTCCTGTTCTATGCTGTCTGCGTACCAAACGCACCCTTCAGGATTTTCTAAGGGACTATTTGGTTCGTGGAACTCAAAGAAATTTGATAAAATTAGAATGACAAATTTCCAATTTCCATCACACCAACCCCCCTCCCCCAACCACCACCATCCCCACCCCTAATCATCACCTCCACGCCACAATTGTTCGCCCTCACAGCCGCCGCCACCCTCAACCCCCACCCCACCACCCCAACTTCGACACTACCGCAACACTATTGTCGTCGTCACAACCGCTACCCACACCGCCCGACACATTCAGATTCCAGCTTCTACCAATCATACACGTTGTCAAATTCCATTCCAATTCCATTAAAGTCATTTTCTTTTGATAGATTCCAATTACACCAAAATCCATTTTGTGCATGAAACGCCCCATAAGAGTTAAATAATTGCATCAAACAAATAAAAGAGTTAACTCAACATTGCTGAAGTTACACCTTTACAAGTTCAAGGACTTAACAGTCAATTTCTAAAACTTAAATACTAACAGGTCAAAATCTATTTTTTTTAATATTACATCAAGACACATTTGCCATGTTAAGTATTTGTAAAATAGTAAATTGCTAACATGCATCTGAACTTTCAAATATTGAAAATGTGCAAAAACATGTATTTGAGTTTATAACAGTGGCGGACCCAGAATTTTAGGTGAGCGGGTGCATAAACGAAAAACTTAAGAAATTGTTGTCGATGTGCTTTTAGCCGAATCCCCCCATTGGGGGACTTTTTATGTTTTTGGTTGATTTCAAGGAATTTTTTACGTTTCTGTGTTGATTTGATGGACTTTTTTGGTTTTTTGTGTTGTTTCGAGGGATTTTTTGTTTTTTTATTGATTTCAAGAGAATTTTTCGATTTTTTGATTGATTTCGAGAGTAAATTTTGGTTTTTTTGGGACTTGTGCACCTTTCACCCCTCAAAAACATATATATCACGGAGCACCCCCTGTAGTTGAGCGGGTGCACCTTACGTACCGAAAATTTTTTCACCCTTACGAAACGAACTTGAGCGGGTGCACGGGACCCCCCTTGGGAAGAGTAGGTCCGCCCCTGGTTTATAAATCACATGAACACATCCATGGATTATCGGTGGAAGTAATTCGTAGGAAGCAATATGGTCCATAACACATCATCAGTGGATTTTATCAGCACCTTTTAAAATTTAGCAACGACCTTTTCTGTCTAATATGTTCTAAACGGTGAATATTTTGAAAAAATAAAATAATGATCAGTGGAATATTGACAAACTACCAAAGGGTGTACTTTCGACTGATTACTAACGGCTATGCCGTCGTAATATGGGTGAAGAATTACTTATTAGACCTCAGTTTATCGATTACATACCTATGGTTTTCTTGCAAAATGTTACCTACGGATATCTGACGACCAAGTTAAAGGAGTAAAAATCGTGTTATTAATGCTTATCAAATGTAATTTCAGTATACAAAATAAGACAATATTCAAAATTACCAATTCAAATTCAATAAGTGCTACTTAGTAAGTGAAACACCCGGAAAATTAAGGTAAGTAATTAAAACTCTAAGTGTTCTCAAATCTTGTAAATATTGAGATTTAGGGCTTGTGATTGGAGTAGTGTAATGTGTTATTGTATATCTGTGTAACCTGAAGTGTCTATGTGCTTATTATATCGAAATCATCGAAAAAACGACAAATTTGGGGGTTGGGCGATTGTGACAAGCGACTATGACAATGGTCATAGTCGCGTGGCATAATCGCGGGCCGGGGGTGGTCTCGGTACACCCCCGGCGAGAATGACACGCGAGAGTGACAAGGGCAATGTCGCCCTGTCACAATCGCAAAACTTGTACCGCAAGCCTCTTGGAAGCCTCGGCTATGCCCCGCGACAGTGCCATGGGCAATGTCGCCGGGCACTGTCGCCGACGAGCTCTGTGAGGGTTTAAAACCTGATTTTTGACCTATTTGACTTCATTTCCATTTCACTTGTTTTGAAACCGATTAGAAGAGCTTCTAGAGCGATTTTACACTCTCTCAACCACCTTCTCATTTATTGAAACCCTACTTCTTGTTGGGGACATTTATTGGCATTCAAGGGATCTTAAAGGAGCTTTAAGTGGTGCATTAAGGAACACATCAAGTCTTCACTCCTCACTTCTCATCCAAGTTTTCTAGGGTTTTCTATAAAACCCTAGATAGTGAGTTTCTTACACTATTTTCAAAAGAGATACATACTTTATGTGTTTACTTGCTTAATACTTCATGTATATGTAGAAATTTGATCACCTGATAAGTTTGACCTAACTGCTATCCATGAGATGGTTTAGGATTTAATGATGGTAATGCATGTGGAATATTGATAGCATTATTATTGATGTTACTCACACTTGTTTATATGTATTTTGATGAGCCATGGAGAATATTTGAGTATTTGTATATTTTAGAGTTTTGTACCTAAATTATGCTTGGGATTGTTTAGAGTCTTATACATGTATCTTATGGGTATGGAATTGTGTATAGAGACGGATATTGTACGTACATAGAAGGAACCATGAGTAAGTGCTAGGAGGATGTAGTCTTAGGCACCACCATGACGGTATGCGCCTAGACCCCTGCCATTTGGAGTAATGCCTGGGAGGTAGTCTTCAAGTGTGTCAGGCCTTCGGGATGTTGCTCAAACGAGTGAACATCAAGGTACATTGACTCGAGGTAAAACTCATTGGTGCGATGGGTCTCCCCCATGGTTATTCCCACATGGACTTTAGTGATTAAAAGGCTATAATTGTTCATAACATGTTCATTAATTGCATGCCATGTTCTTATTCAACTCACTAGACCCGTTTTGTCTAACACTTGATTGTTGGTATGTATCTCAGGTTCTAGTGGCACGAGCGCCAATGAAGCGTAGACGACTTTAGTGGTGAGCTTGGGAGCATTTTTGGGATGTCAATATTGATGACGATTCTTTTGAGCATAGTTGACAACCTTTTTGTAATCTTATGTCTAGTGAGATTTAGATTAGAGAGTTATCATCTATTATTGTTTCTTATTACAAACTTGTAATTAACATACATTTATTGTTCATTTTTGTATGAGCCCATGCTTTGACACTTTTTGCATACCATATTTCAATTTTTCGGAAAATTTTGTTTGTCCCATTTTTGGGGCGTTACAGTAAGGAGTAGAGATGGCCAAACACGGGTAAGCCAGACTCAGGACCGATTGGGACCGGTGACGATCTGACGATCCGAGAAAGATTACGAGATTTCTAGAAAATCAGGGCCTGATCTGAGACTGGTTATGCATAGGGACCGATTTTTAAAGTTTTTACATATTAGAATACAACTTTTTTCTTCAAACTTTTCAACATATTTTTCAAATTTTAAAATATATTGTAATGCTCAATATTGTGAATTTTTTTTAAAAATAATCTTTTAAAAACCAGGTTTGACACTGGCTGTTGGGCCTAGGATTAGGTTTTTAAATTTTCATCGAAACTGAAACCTGCTAGATCAGCACTCATTTTTAGCAATCTAACAGCTCTAGAGGAAACCTCCTAGCAAGCATCATTTAGTTATGGATTACCAAAAAGAAAATGTAAATGTAAGTAAGGTGTTAGTCTGTTTTTTTGGGGAAAAATTAAATAAGGTGTTATCTATAATATGTTGAGTTGAAAATATCTATCTATCTATACTATATTATAAAAATAACATAAAAAACTCTTAATTATAATATTTTAAGCAAAAGTTACAACTAATTAAAGCCAATTACTTAATTTACAATTTTTTATTGTTTTGGTGCAACCTATCCGTTTGGAGGATCGTTCCTTCTTCACTCTCTTGCTATTACCCGCAGGAAGCGCAGCAACCAAGGTATCTCACATCTATTATTAACCCTCTCCTCAATCGTTCTTTTTCAATCGTCCTCAAGCGCTGCTGCCTGCCACCATTCGGCTCTCTCATCTCCGCCACAGGCCACGGTTAGTATTCCTGCTCAGGCATGTGTATTCGACCAAATTAGGGTTTCCAAATTCTAATTGAAGTTGTCGAAATTAGATTAAGTTTCATATCTGAATCCTTTAGCTAACCATCTGTTTGCACCAATTTGCAATCGTTTACTTGATTAATGTCTTCCTTTTGTAACCGAAAATTCACAGGGAGTTGTGAAGGAGAAGCTCTTACGCTAAAATTCCAATTCAATGGTTAGTAAAAAGTTCCATTGAGATCTGATCACTTTGCTTCATAAATCACGCCTATTATTGTGCGATTCTGATCACTTCTTTTTCTGTTTCTTCTTTGAATCTGTACATGCGTTTGAGATTTTCAATTTCATCGCCTTGTACATTAGTAAGATGGGTTCAGCATATTTTCTGATTTGCTAGGTATTTTTTTATGATATGGAGCACCCAAGCTGTTTTTAGTATGTAGAACACATAATTTTGCGCAATTACTGTATGCCCATCTACCCCTCAATGGACCTTTCTTCATTGAAATGAACCTGGTAAATTCATAACCATTCTCTTGTTTCATTGCAGGAATTTGAGCCACAATTTTTTGTCACGGCCTGTTGGGAATGTATTTACAGACCTAACATGTCTCAAAGAAATGTATGATATGAACTTCTTTTCTCAATTGACCTCTTTCACTATATGACATCATCCCTTATGCCAAGAAAACCAGATTTTTTGTTCCTTTTTTGCATTAAATCGACTATTCTTTGACAGGGACCTATCATACAACGAATTTATTGGAGACCTACCAAGTTCATTTGGAACACTGAGAGGCCTCTCAAGACTGTCGGTGCCTTCGAATTGATTATTATTTAGAAAAATTATATGCCTTCAAGTATCATTGGTGTTAGTTTTATCGATTAATGGAATAAGTTTGCAGGTTCTTGCAGCATAACGAATTCACAGGATCATTAATCTTTCTAGCTAGCCTTCAACTAACAGATCTGTAAGTTGTTTGCAACATCTTTCAGGTGTTATCTGTTTGTTTTGGTGATGATAAAGATTCAAATGCTTAAATTTCAGGAACATCCAAGATAACCATTTTAGTGGTATTATTCCAAAACAATTCCAATCTATACACAATATGTGGTAAGTTACCACAATGAATTTTGATTTTTTCCCCTCATATTCTTTTTTAGTTTTTGCATTTCAATCGCATTTGCCGCATCTCTATGAAGGTTTGGGGGTAATATGTTTGACAAAGGAAACAATAGTCCCACCCTGGGATTTCCCTATGGAAAATCTGCCTGATTCGAATATTACCGCTCCACCATCTTCCGAGTCAAGTGCTATTACGAATGATCCTTTGCCTGAATCCGGCAGGCACAAGAAGAAAAAAATAGGCTTTGTAGTGAGTATGGTTGGTGGAGCTACTTTTTTGGTAGCGTGCTTAGCAGTTTTCATCAAGATTCACTTCCATAATCGTGCTCGAGAGTTTAGAAGACGACCAGAAAGAAGTGAAGGTTCACGCCATTCTCTTCCAATTAGTATGGTCAAAACCAAGTTCAAAGAGACACTAATAATTGCATATTGTTAAATGAAGAATTACTATCATCTTCTGTAGCTAATTCTTAAACAATATCATCTATTATCCTTCTTTTCTATTATAGATTGTTCATCTATTTAACAATATGCAATTATTAAACAATATGCAATTATTGTTATATCTTGAAGGATGCCACATGCTCTGTAGAATTGCACACTTAATTGGTTTTGCCTGGTGCTTGACGATTAAAGTTCGGCACTTTTTGGATCAATGAGAAGTATATACCGCAGGTTAGTGAGACACTTTTGCTGAACTTTGGCTTAATGTATGTCGTTTGTCTATTTGGCTTGTAATTTGAAGTATGCATTCTGTTCAGCTGAGCCAGCTTGATAAATTAATCATATTTTTGTATCCAGTAGCTCAAGAAGTCAAATGATAATGGGAGAATTGTTATAAGTGCAATCATGGGGATGATCTTTGGATATTTTATTGGTGTTTCTTTTCCTTATATTTCTTTTCCTAAGGTATTTTGGCTTTCAAATATTCAATAAAACTTATATTGCAAATATCATCGTCCATTAGGCTTAATGTTATGTCGTTCAGATTTCCATACATTCAAGCATTCATTCTCCGTTTGATGCAACAATGCATGAGGAGTCTAAAGCTCATGAACGCAGTTTTCCTGACAATCTTGGTTCGTCTAATACACCTGAACTACCTGAGGTACATTTTTCTCTGGATGGTTGGTGCTTCGCTTGAAACTAACATATTGCCATCTGCGATTGTAGCATGTTCATTTATATTATTGTGCCAAATAATGAACACTGTTGTCTACCCTGATTGTGTTTTTTGATCTCTAATTCTCTATCCACCTCTCTTCCTGTTCATATTTAGAAGGATGTGAACAAGTGATTAAATATATTTAGACCACATATATGACAAAATTTTATAAGCTTTTATGGAGGTGTGAAGACTGTTGTATTTGTCTGGCAATTAAATGGTTGGAGTGTAGGTGACTAACTTACCTGTAAATTCTGTTGACCTTGGGACTGCACCATCTATAAAGGAAGTACATCACAAAGCAATGGTAGAAGTGTTGCTTTTGGCTTCGTAGCTTTACATCTAAGAAGTTAACACGGTCTATTGCGGAAATTTTGGTCAGGACCTAGAAATTGCGATAGCGGTTACTGCGGTGAGATATCGGTAAAAAAAATAGGTTCATAAATTAATATGAATATATTGTATTCCTAACACATATCAAGTCAAATAATTCATTAATTCAAAAAAAGTTCCAAACCACACAAGAAACATATTAATAGAGTTTATAAAGCCCATTGGGAAAAATCGAGTTAGGAGTCGATTAGGAAAAATCAAGTAGGAGTAGAGCCGATTTTGATCAAGGTTGAATTTTTAGTTTCAATTCATAGCATGTTTTATGAGTAATGATCCTCTAAGTAGATGGGGGTAATTCTGGTATTTCACTTACTTTATACTTTATATGATCATTTCACCTTTTCTGGGTTTTCTTTGGTGAATCCATACAATCTAAATCCTGCAAAATCTATTTTTTGATCAAGGTTGAATTTAATGGAATTGTTACTTTCCCATTTGTTCTGGAAGCATTTGCTCCTGAACTGACCTAGGAAAACTAGCCCCAGTATCATTACAATATTGGCTTGGCTCCTGAACTGTCCTAGGAAAACTAATCGGTGCCTATCTTAGGAAAAAGCTTGTTTTTTTATTTTTTGTTCGATTCTTGGTCCTGTTCGATTCTTTGGTTTGAATTCATGGGTTTTCTTTCCTTTTCTTTCATACAGATCCATGATTGCCTCGATTCTTTGTCTTTCTTGTATGTTATAGCACGGATCAGTATGGAAGCCGGTTTATTCAACAGAATCTTGAAACAGCCACTGTCGAAGAAAAGAATTCCCGGAGATTATTCCTCATGCTCGTAGTTTGATGACCGATGTTTTTGGGAATTATGTCATACAAAAGGTATATTTATCATCCATTCATCTGTAAACTGCTCATTGGATCATTGGTATGACATTTCTAGATAAATTGCTTGAAGACCATAACATATAAACACAAATGGATTACAGCTACTATGATCATCAACCCATGGAACTTAAACTGCAGATGATATGAAATGATGAAGATTTAAGCTTTTTGGTCAACATAGTTTCTACTATAGAAGCATGAACAAAATCATGAACCAATTTATTTCAAGAAATATTCATCGATCTGATAATTACAGCTACACCATGGAAAGGTGACACTCCCTAAAGATAAGCCCCTCAATCCTAACCCCAAAGATAACTCTAGATAAATAATATAACCACCTTTTTCTTAGAGAAGCAAACAAGTTAATAAGTTTCTACGTTCTTCGCTAAATGAATCCCGATCAGGTCCTATTTTAAACTATATTACATTGGCCGATCAGGTCCTATTTTAAACTATATTACATTGGCGCATCACAAAAAGGTGATCTTCCAAAACAGGTGCACCATGAGCACGTCCGAGATTAGGTTGGAGTCTTCCCCATCATTTGTGTGGTTACCCCCCCCCCCCCCCCCCCCTTGGCCACACACACACACACAAAAACCAAAAAAAAAGGTAATTAGAGAATCGTTTTATTAAGACCAACACTGAGACTGAGGTACTTTTATCAGCATTTTGAGATGGAACTTATGATACTTCATTCAGTAGTATCCATTTATATGCAGAAAGAGAATAAAGACGATATTGAAGAAGCAAGTAGTTTATAACTTGCTATGTGTTCCTTGAAACAACTATCGAAAGTTCCCGGACAATTTATCACTTTATCATGGTGCTTTTATGATTAAGAACTCTGATTCAGCTTGTATTATTCATGTTTCAAGCCTTGAATTGGTTCACTTTTTCTCTCCCAAATAAAAAAAGATTTCACTTTTGCTATACCAACTGGTTTGGAATAAAAGCCTTGTCGTAGTTTGTTACTGATTGTAAATTCTTATCCTTATTTTTGTTTACCTATTGGCTACTTCCCAAAGGGTTGAGTACTTGTGCTCATGGTGAAAAAGTTTATTGGCACCATCAATTTTATGTCATTAATTGCTTATTTGTCGTCTATCATTATGCTTTCTAGCTATACTTTTTTTCTTTTAGGCAAGCAGGGTATCTCTGTCTCTGCGTACCCCCCCCCCCCCCCCCCCCCCGGCGTGTGGGCGCGGGCGGGACCCTACACATCAAATGTGGTGTATCAAGAAATTTTACACGATTAACAAGGTACAAACAACTAATTATTATACATTTGTTACAACTACATTTGGTTTGTATCTATTATATTCATATGACATTTCTTACAGGGCAAATCTACAGATGGATGCTCCGAGTGATATCTTATCGTTTTCTGTGTGTACAAATTTTTATTGTCACAGATGATTATAATTTTATTTTGTTCAAACATACATATCGGGTTTTATTTGTTAATTATGAGTTGCATTAAGTTACAACTACTATTTGTCAAAGCAATATAAAACAATAAAATAAAATCAACTTGAACATATAATAGAGAGAAACATGATCAAGATTATGGGTTTTAGTTGTCAACCTCGAAATTAAGATGTATCCCGCCGCTTTGCGCGGGTACACAACTAGTAAATATAAAGCACGGATAAAAAACTCTTAAATACAAATTATTAGGTACAAGGTATCATCATTTTATGCAAGATTTAAAAAATCTCTTAATTTACAAGTTTCAAAGTACAAGATACATATTACTACTGTAGACTTTTAACACCCATCAATTTGGTATGTGTAAGACCTTCCTTTTATGCAAACATTTTCATTTATCACTATTAATTAATATCTTATATTACTATAAATTTGTTTTAATTATATCATTAAATATGTAATTGGTTATTTTTCTAGATGTCTTTAAAATATATAAGGTAATCATTGAATTCTAACAAAATACTTAATTTATATAAAAACCATTATATTATTAAGTTTGAATTAAACAAATTTATAAAAAAAACATTATCACTTTCTCAAAACCATCCAAGATCGTACTGTAAATCAACAAAAAAACAAAAAGTAAAATGAAACATTAAAATCGTGATGTATCTTGATGCATTGCGATTTGCGCGAGTACGCTTCTAGTATCTATAAATTACCCAGGGATATTAAATGATCAATAAACTAAATAGAGTAAGCTACAATTTTGGTACTTGTGGTTTGTTAAAAATTGTAATTTTTATCCTTATGATTTAGAAATTAGAATTTTTGTCCTTATGATTTATAACTCGTTGCTATTTTTGTTCTTATGATTTAAAAGTTATTGTTGTTTCAATCCTTATGGTTTATATATATAGGGTCAGGTTCAGGGGAAAATCTCAAAAAAACGGAAAACTGATGAACACCCTGGTAGCCTTCCATCTGGACGGTATGCACTTGTGCATACAAACAATTAATTAGTTTTTTGGGTTTTATGCACATGTGCATATTATGCACTTGTGCATATGCACGTGTGCATGTTATAAATTACTTGTATGCACAAGTACATACCGTCTAGATGAATGACTATCAGAATGTTCTTCAGTTTTTCATTTTTTTGAGGTTTTCCCTTGAACCTCCCTCTCTCTCTCTCTCTCTCTCTCTCTCTCTCTCTCTATATATATATATATATATATATATATATATATATATTGTATTAGTCTCTTATACTTAAAAGGTATGAATTAGTCTAGGGATGAAAATAGCAATAAATTGTAAAATATAAGGACAAAAGTTACATCTTTTAAATCACAGAGATGAAAATCAAAATTATTAACAAACCATAAGGACTGAAATTATAATTAACTCAAGTAAAATGAAAAGATGTTTGTTTGTTGAGTTTGCGTTAACATTTTCAGTAATTTTGGTTATTTAGCGACGGTCTTCTATCTGTTGCTAATCCCTCGCTAATCTATCAATACTTTTTGGTTCTCAATATTATCATTTTTCTCTCGGTGATCCGTTGGCGGTTTCGGACAAATGTTTTATGTTAGTAAAATCCATCGGTAGTGAAAAATAGCAAATACGACACTTTATTTTAAAAAAGTCCTAAAAAACTTGTTAAAACACCTAAAAGCACGCTTTTAGATATGACACTTTATAGTTTGCTCCAATAAACTTAAGTTCTATAAAGTATGCTATCAGGACACTTAAACATTTTAAACGTCTTAGAAACCTAATTTTGTTGTAGTGTCTCTAGATGTATGTAAAAATGATCCTGCTATCTAGAACATTAAAAGCATATCAATACTAAGTATAACAAGATTCGTCATTATTTCAAGTTTTGATTCTTCCAAAATTCGTCTTCCCACATTTCAACTTGTTTTATTGATCTTGTTCTGTTGTCTATAATAGATTTAAGAGCCGAGGGATCGTAGGGTGGAGGCATAGTACATGGGGCTGTATTTGTAGGGTACTGCACAAGCGATTCCGCCATAAACTTCCTCCATTTTCCGTCTGCAAGGCATGCCATTGACTCTGAACATAGCTCTGCTGCATTTGGAGGGATGGTAGGTTTGAACTTCAAGAGCTTGGCGTATTCGGTCAGTAGATGTAACATGTAGTCATAAACGTATTCCATTTTCACATCTTCTTGAATGAACCGGCTTGACGCCTCACCAATCTCTTGTGCCTAGTGGAGATCATGAAATCAACACATAGTTAAAAGAAGGCAGTTGTAAAATAAGGTAATCTTTGACAACTATAAATGAGCTTATTTGTTAGTTTATTAAAAAGTCTTGTTTGGTAAGGCACAAACTAGCTTTTTGAAAAAAACTATTTCATATATCTTATTGAACTTTTTTTCACTTTTTTGCACTTATGCCCTTTTATTACATCATTTTACATTTTCATCTAGTATGAGTTACTTTTTACCAAATGTGACTAATTTATAAGCTAAAAGCTAGTGTATCAGTTAGTTTGCCAACATCGCCTGAATACACTTAGGTTGTAGTACGGGAGAATCCTAATCCACTTTTATTTTCTTTGAAAAGAGAAACTACTTTTAATGAAAACTACACCTTCTCGAGATCAAAATTATGCGTGGAATGTGATTTTACCTTGGAAGTGTGATTGTTGCCCCACACGACGGCAAATTTAAGAGATTTACATTTGTTGGTTTCTCGAATAGGCCAAAAATGCTCAAGTGGTGACATCCCTCTTATGAAGAAAGTGTAGAAATGTGGGGTTATATATAACGTTGGCGAATTACACGCCAATATGTATTTCTCACTCACCGACCATGCCCATCCTTCTACGTATATCTTATACCTATAAGTACATTGATCTTCAACATTTGAGTTCTTGTAACCTTGTGTTGATTCATTTTCCCAATTCTGTTTCATCAAATTACCATGTATTAAACCACCAATAGAATTTTGTAACTTGTATAAAACCAATTAAAATAGTCTATTAGAAAATTATAACTCATTTTAAATAAGGTTCAAAATTCAAAAACATATATCACATGAAAGGTATAATTACCTGGGAAAATAAACGAGTATCCCAGTCAACATGAGGAGTATGGTTGCACTTGAGAAGGTCGCCCCTAACGGGGGCCACCTTAGGGTTACCCTTCCAATAAGCATAGGGTACCCTGTCCTCCCATTTTACTCTCTTGTTTCCTTCTTTAATATCTTTCAATGTAACTTCCCATGGCTTTTGATTTGTCTCTGGCCTGTTACAATACAATCAAACCATTCATTTACTCATAATCATTTGCTTGTTTTGTTTATGGATTAAACCTAGATAAGATTACGGATGTTGAAGATCTAGTCTCGACAGTCTAATCTTCATTCTAACAAACCAAATCGTAAGTGTGGCTTAAAAATGGTTTAAACCATGTAGTTTTGTATGACGTGACCAAACCAGGCAGAACTACAAAAAATGCGATACAATTTGACTGCTCTATGCGGTTCATGTTTATCTATACTATATTATAAAGCATTTAACTTAAACTCTTAAAAACTAATTTTTATGCATTAAGTACCACTTATTAATGCATATTACTTAAAATCCAAAAGTACAAATTTATTAAACATAAGTACAGCTTATAAAAGCTCAATGTTTGAATTCGTGTAACTAACTGCAGATAAACACTTATTTTTATTTTCTAAAATATCTAAAATGTTTAACTATTGATATAACTAACCGATAAATATAAGAAAATTCGAGATAAAGCCCCTTATTTTTATTTTTTATTGAAGTATGTTATCTTTTTAATTTTAATTATAAAATATCTTAAATATAGTTATCATTTAAATTAAACAATTTTTGACCCGTAACAAAATTTATTATTATTATTTTTTATAAAAAACCATAATTAAACTAAACTAAAATATATTTTTGTTTTAAATCTAGGTTTCTCAAAATTGTAAAAAAAAACAAAAAGTATGAATAATGATCGAGAGTTCGAGTTCTAGATTTCAGAAACTCGCTGCATTGCGAGGGTACATTTCTAGTTATGAACTAAAAGAAATTAAGGTGCCGTTTGTTTTTTAAGAGATTTAAAGTCTGAAGTCTTATTTTAGTTATAATTAATAAGAGGTGGTGTGTAAAAATGTGTGAACGATTCAAACCTAAAAGTCAATAAGAGGTTTTTAATAAAAAAAACAAACAACCTCTAAATGTAGAAGGGGTAAAACTTGTCAAGGCTGGTGTCAGGCTAATATAGAGGCCGTAGAAGTCCAAAATTAATATGATAAAAGAATAAATAAACTAAACTATCTATACTATATTATAAAGTACGGATAAAAAACTCTTAAATACAAATTATTAGGCACAAGATACCATCATTTTATACAAGATTTTAAAAATCTCTTAATTTACAAGTATCAAAGCACAAGATACATATTATTACTGCAGACTTCTAACACCCACCAATTTGGTATGTGCAAGATTTTCCTTTTATGCAGACTTTTCCATATATCACTATTAATTAATATATTATATTATTATAATTTTGTTTTAATTATATTATTAAATATGTACTTGGTTATTTTTTTAGATGTCATTAAAATATGTAAGATAATCATTGAATTCTAACAAAATACTTAATTTTTTATATAAAAATCATTATATTATTAAGCCTAAATTAAACAAAATTTATAAAAAAAAACATTATCATTTTCTCAAAATCATCCAAAATCGTACTGTAAATCGAAAAAAAAATAAAATGAAACATTAAAATCGTGATGTATCTCGCTGCATTGCGCGAGTACGCTTCTAGTAAATTATAAATGTTAAAATATTTTGAATTTAAGTATCGTGTTATAAAAGGAAATAAAAATACAATACATGTGATTTAGTTTCTCATCAAAACAAGAGGATCGTTGGTGTTTATCTGTTTGACACTTTAACCGTCCATTTTTAAATCTTTAACACTTTAACAACTAATTCCAATTCAATATTAACAAACTCATTGTTTTGTAAATCACCAAATCAATAATCCAATTAAATTATGTGCGTGTAAATAAAGGATTGGTCAGTTTAGCTATTTTTCAAATTGAATCGTATAGACAAACCGTTAGAGGTGGTCATGTTTGGTTTCCAACAGTTTTATGGTATAACGGTTTTGTGAACATCTCTAGATAAAGAAAGACTGATGAACTATTTGATTTATCTTTAATTTAATAAATTAATTAGAGAATATGTATTAACTATTGCTAACTTATCATATCTAACCGCATCTACAACAAATATGGTCCTTCATGTTGCAGCCCAGTGGTAAGGTAACATCCTGGGGGGTCAGTGGATGGTATCTCTGACTACCCAGGTTCGAACCCCGTGGTGAGCATCATGTGACATCCATGATCATGGGTCTGCCACATAGTGATACCCTTAATTGGGCTGAGTCGTGATCGACGGGGGTTAGTCGGGTGGCACCCTTAAGTGGAAGCCCGGATACCCCGGGAACGTGTGCGTGTGTTAACTTGCCGTTCAAAAAAAAATCTACAACAAATATGCTATATTTTATCTATACTATATTATAAAGCATCTACAACAAATATGCTATATTATAATATTAGAGAATATTATGTATTCGGGGCCAGGTCCGGGACCGATTCGGGTGAGTCCAGTCTATGGGACCCTCTACCCTGCCGATCGGGTTCAATATCGTAATAGAGGTCCGATACCGCTGGAATGTGTGTGTGCGTTAAGTTGTCGTTCAAAAAAAAACTCTTAAAAACAATTGTTAAAGTTTAATGTACCGCTATTTAATGTTAATTACTTAAAATCTCTTAAACACAACCATTAAAGTTTTATGTACTACATTTAATGCTATTTATTAACTTTCAATCCTTATCTCTAACCACTTTAACTCTTCTAAAATCACTCCCGCATAAATAAATACAAAATAAAAATCAAATTTTAAATATAAAAAATTTAAAATCTAATTAAGAAAATCTAACATAATATTTAATGTTTATTTTATAAAAAATTAAATTATTAAATCTAAAATAAATTACATTATTAGACTATCGAAGAAACTTTTAAAAACAAGCTTTTATACATTAAGTACTGTTTATTGATAAGCATTACTTAAATTTCAAGATTAAAAGTCATGATGCATGAATACAAATTTTCTAAAACTATATGTTTGAATTCATAACTAACTGGTAAACATAATAAATAATAAAAACAGGATAAACATCTCAATTTAAATATAAAAAATTTAAAATATATAAGATAATCATTGAATTTTAACAAAGAATTAATTTTTTTTATATAAAAAACATTATATTATTAAGCCTAAATTTTAAAAAAATATAAAAAAAACTATTATCACTCTCTCAAAACCATCCAAAATTGTATTGTAAATTGATAAAAAAATATAAAAGAAAACATTAAAATTATGATGTATATCGCTACGAGTACGCTTCTGGTTTAATATAAAGTATGAAAACTAAAAATCTCTATAAAAAATTACATCTAACCTTAATGGCTACTCTATTTAGATATTCTAACAGTAATTATTTTATTAAAATATAAAATATATTTAATAAAATATTATTTATCTTTCGTAAACATTTAATTTCAATACCTGTTATTGGCAAGAAAGATTACAATATTATTTCTCTCTCTTAAATATTATGTTTTAAAAATTTCTCTAAATTTAAGGATTTCACATTCTCTTCTTATTTTTTGTATTTTTAGCATACATTATAACATATAAAAATTTTACAACACCACTAAAATTCTTATTTTAGCATATTTGTTGGAGATACTCTAATATAGTTATAGAATTGGATTCACGTGAGACCAACGTTTTTTTGTGAAACCCGTAAGACCAGGATTTTGCACTTAAAACTTCATAGCAAAACACTGTGAAGGTAAAAACCTTCACATCAAAACACTATGAAGGTTCGTATTATTTTACCTTCACAATATTTTACTGTGAATTTTCAAATATAAAATCATGGTCTTATCAGTCTTACGAAAACATATTGATCTCACGTGAACCCAACCCTACAGTTATAAACTTAGAGTAAATTATGTTTTTGGTCCCTATGGTTTGTTAAAAATTTCTATTTCCGTCCTTATGGTTTTAAAATAATGATTTTCATCCCTATGGTTTATAATTCATTACTTTTTTTGTTCTTATGATTTAAATTTTATTGTTTATTTCATCCCTATGATTTAATTAATTTCTATTTTAGTTCTTCATACTTAAAAGTAGTGTTTTGACCTCAGGGATGAAAATAAAAATTAATTACAAACCATAAGGACTAAAACCGAAATTTAGGAACCATAGGGACGAAATCCATAGTTTTTAACAAACCACAAGGACTAAAAACGTAATTTACTCATAAACTTATGAACATAGAATGCATGTGAGTAAGAGAGATTAATTAATTACCATCCCCAAAATGACCAATCGGGTGCGACGATATCCAAGCTCCAGACATCAGAACAGTACTTGAACAGCGGCGGCGGCCCGGGATTCGGTCGCCGTAAGTAGGGTTTTGCATTGACCACTGGCCGATCATCGCAGTCGAACATAAGTTCCAGATCTGGAACCCTGCCGGGATACCGCCGTAACAACTGCTGAAACCCCCACAGCGTGAACAAATCTCTCGTCTGAATCGACTTTCTGAAGCTTTCTACGTATGCTTTTCCGTCGAGGATTACTAGCCTGAAATGCGCGCTCGCTTTTGCTCTCTCCACCATGTCTCTTGTGATCCCCGTCTCTCTCCAGTGCCGTAGATCTTCGTGGATCCAACGGAAGTAATCAGGACACGTCTTGGTTGATGAATGGTCGAGATTAAGTTGGCTTGTTGGGTAGTGCTTGGGGCATGTTAGGGTTTGATTCCATGTATGACAGTCCAGGGGGAAATCATGAACCTTTCTTGTTGTTCGGAATAGCAGGATTGATTCACCTGAAAATATAGACTGCATGCACAATAAGAGACACTAGTCAAATTATCACATAAAGTTGTTGACAAATTAGCTGATAAATTAATGATGTTTGAATTTTGATAAAGAAAATTACCTAATACTGTAAAATGACTTCAAAGAAAATCAAAACGGAACTAACATATAAAATATATAAGTGGCATAATTAGAAGAAAAAAATAGAAAAATAATTAAACCTTCAAACTAATTGAAGTAGCTTTCATAAAAGGGTTTTCAGTAATTATAGATAAAATAAATTAGCTGATGGGTGCTTAGACATATATAAGTATAGACGGAGGTTCAGGGGAAAACCTCAAAAAAACGGAAAACTGAAGAACACTCTGGTAGCCTTCCATTTGGACAGTATGCACTTGTGCATACAGGTAAATTATGTTGATTTTTGGTTTTTATGCACTTGTGCATATGCACGTGTGCATGTTACAAATTACCTGTATGCACAAGTGCATACCTTCCAGATGAAGGGCTACCAGGGTGTTCTTCAGTTTTCCATTTTTTTGAGGTTTTCCCCTGAACCTGACCCTATAAGTATATAACATAATTGTCTTGTAATGGTAATTTACATTTGTATATTATCTTTTAACTTAACAATGGTGCAATCAAAGTTAGCGGATGGCCCTTTCTGCAATGAATATTTCTCTTGGTAGAAAGTTGGGGATGGATACTTACAAGGTCTAACCAGGCGGTTGCGACTATCAAGAAGACGATAAGGAAAACGAAGATAAGAAACAACAAGTTACAAGTTGTTATAGCATGATTTCGACGATTGAATGCTGGCCTTAGCCAATATGTGTTCTTACACTTCTCTACATATATTTTCTTCATATTTATATGTTAGTATGATGATCTCCCTCACTCTATATATGCCCAATGTATCATATTTCAATGGGGTGGGGTGGGGGGATAACCCATGTTGAGCATTGAGTTACATGTGAAAAAAGAAGCATTGGCCCTTAATATAATTGTGAAGGAAAGGGGCTTTAATAATGTGAAATATTTGGTGTTTATATGAAGACTCCACAAGGATAAAAAAACATGAACAAACATGGAAATATCATGTTATATATACACACACACATATATATATATATATATATTCACTTGTACCTCATGCATTACAACTTGTATCATAGAAAGGTATCCATTTAATTTTTCTCATTAAAATTTCAACATTTTATATCTTTACCTATTGTCATTGTTGCTCTTGTTTAGGTTTCTAAATCGTATTTGGAATTGTTAAGTTTTCATTCTTTGAAAAAAATATTTTGTAATATTCTAAAGAGTTAAATGCAAACTTGGTCCCTATGGTTTATATAAATTGACGAGTAAGGTCCCAAAAAAAATTGTTAACGAATGACATCTTTATAGCTTTATTTTTATAACGGATATGATACCTCCAACTAATTTCCTTAGTTAAGTTTTGGTTAGTGAGGGGTAATATTTTGTCTATTAATTAGCTTCCTCTCCCTTAACTTTCATTTCAATAACGAATTTTGTCCCTTAAACCAATTTCCATTTTATAACAGATTTGATTTGGTCCCTTCTCACTTCCATGTTTAGATTTGGTCCTCTCTTTAATCAATAAAATTTGTTGACACAAATATATATATTTTAAATATAATCAACAAAATAATTAAATAAACTTGAAGTTACCATAAAACATTTTATCTTTTTAGAAACATTACTTGCATTAAATTTTTTAGCTCAAATAAAATATTATTTAGATGAATTATTGTTTTAATTAGTTAAAACTAAAAAAATTAAAATTAAATACCCAAAAATATATTTGATAATAAGATAAAAGGTATTAAGTTTAAGTATTTTAATAAAACTAAATAATATACAAAAAAATACTATGTTTAAATTTGATAAAAAAAATATATAAATTTAACCATTTTACTTAAACTAATTAATATACACTAAAAATTGTTATAGTTAAACTATATTTAATAATATAAATATAATATAATTTAGCACTATCCGGTTGAAGATTAGTGTTACTGTAATAAATAGTTTTATAAGTTAACTCATCATAACACCACTAATAATTTTCAACCGATTAATGCTAAATTATTATATTTATATATATATTTATTGATTTATTAATTGTAACCATTTTTAGTGTATATAAAAAAATTAGTTAAATTTATATTTTTATATCTTATGCAACTATAATATTTTTTTGTATACTAATTAGTTTAGTAAATTACTTAAACTTATACTTTTATATCTTATTACCTAATATATTGTCCGGTATTTAGTTTTAAAACTCTTATTAATTTTCAACTAATTAAAACAAAACATTATCAAAATGTATATTTTATTTGAGCTAAAAGATTTCATGAAAATATTGCTTCTGAAAAGATAAAATGTTTTATGGCAAAATCTAAACTTCAAATTTTATTTAATTATTTTGCTCATGTAACACCAAATTTCTAGGTTGTCATTTACATCATAACATAACAAGGAACCATATTATAATATAATCTTAAAGTCAAAACCTTACGTTACAGTTGAATCAACTTAATTTAAATACCTTTAGTTCCTTCTAAAATCATATGTACAAGGAGAACTTCAATCTTTCGACTAATCTTTCTGAATCTTGGATCTTCTCGTCGACTTTTGAACTATTTGTTATCTCCGAAAATGATTTAAAGAGAGAGCATTAAAAAACATAATATAGGCGGGAAATGAATAATCGGGAGGAAAAATAGGAACTTATTAAAAAAATTGAAAGATATTTTTTTTATTTGTGTCACGTAATTAGAATGACGTGTCATCCACATCACATCATTCAATCCATGTAAGCAAAAAAAGGAAGGGTTAACCGGTTTAAAAGGTAACAAATTATTCATCGCGATAATCGATAAAATTTTCAAAATACAATGTCCTAATAAAAAATAATTTGGAAGTACATTGGTGTAATAAAAAAAAATGAAAGTACAATGTTATAATAAAGATATTTATAAAGGGATGTTGCTATTTCAAGCATTTAGTCTAAATTTAAAATAATAACGGTCAACCAAAGGCCTCGTGAACTTGTGAGTTTTCAGCATGCATAACATTATCATAAAACATAACGTGTAAGATCATAAATATCACATAAAAACTTTGCATGCTATAAAACTATTTTCTTGTTGGATCCCTTTGTGTTGTATGCAACATGTGGGCATGTTTTTTTATGGTGATAATTCACCCCCAAAAGGTCAAGTGTATCAAGAACAGATCAAGTACATTGTAACCTATCATCGGTTTCTCGCGATTTACTTATCTTGACGCCCCGATTGCAAGGCGTCCTAAGCATAACATCATTCATTCTCCTGGACGTCCATGTGTACTCCAACAAAACATTTCACGCATATCGTTTAAAAATGTTCATGCATAAACAACTCATATCATTTCTTCACATTCCTTGGCATTTTCATATATATATATATATATATATATATATATATATAACGTAAATCGCATGAACATAAAATGAATGAATACAAAACATCGTACTTTAACATGTATCTCATTTTTGTGAAAGACTCATGAAACTCACCTCGATAGCCTTGCTTTTCTGTCAACCATTGAGGTATCCTACAATATTCAATAACCCCTTATTAAACAACCGATCCTTATTATTTTCGTACTTTTTTCATAACCTTTATTTATTAGTCTAGGTCTCAATTTACCTAGATACAGACTTGTCCATTTCATTGTCATTTATTCCTAACCATTTGTTATTCTTTAAGGGTGCGTTTGGTACGCAGACAGGACAGGACAAGATGGAACAGGACAGAACGGAACAGAACAGAACAGTGTCCAGCATTTGGCAAGACATGACAGAACAGGACTAGACTGGATAAATGACGAATTTACCCCTGATGAAAAATCATAGATTACATCACATAAAACTAATTTACATCACTAATACATAGTGCAATGGATTATCAAAAACATAAAACAAATTTATCACGATTGGATTTTGGATATGGAAATCAAAACCCAAATTTTAAATTTCGGATTTTAGGTTGTTTCGGGTTTGGGTTGGTTGGGTTTCAGATTGATGTCGGTCGGGTTCGGGTTTTATATAGTGCAAAAGTTATATATAAATTCAATCGTTTTTTAGGATGAATACAATCGATTGAAAGATTGATGAAATCGATAGCAAGTTTAAAATTTAGAAAATATCTCAACAGACTATAACTTACGATTTTCAAAAAATAATTAGATATATATATATATATATATATATATATATAGAGGGCCATTCATTTGCTAACCAATCTATTGGTGCTAACCATGCTAACCCATCTAAACCATTGATTATTTAGATCAATGGTTAACAATTAATGACAATTTTAATTTTATAAAAAAAAAACGTTATGAAATTATTGTGCATAACCGCATAGGGTCAAAATTGTAAATTTGCATATCCATTCATTAAATAAACACAAAAGAAATAAGCTAAAAATTAGGACAATTTTAAATTACCCCACAAATTTCTCAACAGTTTCATCTTCTCCACAAATTCTCTCTGAAAATTACTGAAAACAATCGCTAAAAACCATCAATTTCATCTCCAATGGCGGATCCACTTCACTCCCCACCCTCCCCACCACCACCTCACCCAAAACCTCCCACTTCGCCCGCCGGAAAATCACCCAACAAAAGGAAGAACACCACCGCCGCCGGCGGTCCAAATTCTCCGGCAAACAAATGCCAAAACATCGATCCAATCAACTCGACCGTCATGGCCGTCGGTACCATCGAAGATACCGCCACCAACAAACGAAAGGTGATCGCACAAGATGTCAATGTCGAAGACATCGAAGTATTTCAAAACCCAACAAATTTCAAAACCCATCAAAACGATTTTATTTCGATAAATTGTACAATCTTATGGTTTTTTTGTTTGGAGTCCCACTATTTTGGAATTTTGAATGTTAAATAATGCAACCTATGGATTCAAATAGTAATTATTATGGTGCATATAGGCATTGCTATGTATTTGTGGATGGTCTCTGCATATGAGTATGTTTTATTGAAAATTGAAAGTGCATGTATGCATTGTTATGGATTTCTGCATATAGGCATGGAAAATAGAACTATGTTTGGAATCTGTGCATATAAGCATATTTTATTGAATTTTGAAAGTGCATGTATGCATTGTTGTGGATTTTTGCATATAGGCATGGAAATAGATATATGGATGGAATCTATGCATATGAGCATGTTTTATCTAATTTTGTAAGTGGATGTATGTATTGTCTTGGATTTGTGCATATATGTATTGAAAAAGATATATTACGATTTAAGATAATCTGCTTGAATAATTAAAAATTTCAAACTATTATATTTAATATGGTATATCATTACTATAACAAACATTGCTATAATTATGGTACACATTAAATAGGCGATAATGATTACTTAATTTGAATATTCTGATTTTATATAAATTCCTTTATTACCCTTGTAAGTTTAAAATAAACAAAATCATTATCTAATCTCTAGGAGCATTCTGATTGGCCGAAAATGGGTTAGCATGGTTAGCACTAATAGATTGGTTAACAAATGAATGAGACCCTATATATATATGTATATATATATATTAAGATTCTAAATGGCGTGAGGCGTGGCGTGGCGGCGAGGCCAAGCCTTGAGCCTTAGGAGCCACGACGAAGCCATGACGTTTTGAAGGCGTGACTTACGGTGTCAAATTTCTAATTTATACATAATATTATATATAAAAACATATGTTTTAGTTTGTTACTCAATGAGTTAATAGTAATAAGCAAGTTTAATTAGGTTCTATATATTTAAAACATGCAAATAAAACATTAAAAACATAAAGAAGAACCAAATATTGCATTACAAAAACTGTGCATTAGGGCATGGCATGCCACGGGCTTAACGTGGCGTGAGACATAAGCCTTGGTGCCATAACGTGCCATGGCGGCTGTGTGGCGAGTTTTTTAGAACAGTGATATATATATATATATATATATATATAGAGAGAGAGAGAGAGAGAGAGAGAGAGAGCAAGGATCATTTGTTAACCACTAAATTGTTGTTAACTTTATGAATCTTGTTCAACCAATAGAAATGCATATTTGGTGGTTGTTTTCATGTTTTACATCTTTAATACAAAAGAGTAGAAAGGTCATTTCATAATTATATAATATTTCATTTATTTGCTTGAGGGTTACAAGAATGAATCCTCCTTGATTATAGCGTAGGTTATGAAATCATGATTTTTTTCCATTTTCAAAATAATTGTTAAAATCATATGAATATTTTCAAAGTCTTCAATTTCATATGTTTGTCAAAATTGTTAGTGGTTGTCTTCAAAAACTTTATACAATATTCATTTTAATTCAGAGAATCTCATGAACATCCCGACAATGAACGCAACAACGTCCTCCGACATTATGATTTTCGTCCTCCATAACGACGTCGATGGAAGTGCGATTGATGAAACTTTGTCGAATTTGGTAACACAGAATATGGATGAAGGAATTCAAAACCAACTCGTAAACTATGAACTTGAAAATGAGAGCAACGGTATATGCACCGTGGATGTTTTCGAATCAAACAACAAAAATTGTATTGGTTAATTTTTTTTAATGTTTTCGAGTTGTTTTCATTATTTAGTTCATCAATGTTTTCATTAAAATAAAAAATTCCACCGGTAATTTACAATCGTGAATAGTTATTAAATGTGGACTTTTTCGAATGGTCATCCACTCATCCATGTCTTCATCCTTGTTAAATGTGGGCACTGAACATATGTGAACACACTGCACAAAATTGGAAAACGTATGAATTTACATGTGAACACACATATGTTAAAATGTTGTGTTCTTGAAATACATGTTGGTATGAACACACATGTTCATGTAGAGAATACCTCATATGAATTTGACTTTAGTTTTTTATGTTTCTCAAATTCTTTCTTTTTCAAACTTGGTGTTTTAACTACTGAATACTTGTTTTTACGTAATTAAAATAACTATCAACAAGTTTAGCCCTTGGAAGATTTAAAATATACGGTTGTATAAAATTTAGGACTGTAAATGAATCGAACGAATACGAACAGAGATTTATTCATATTCGTTTGTTTAAATTAATCAAACAAACTAACAAACACGAAGAGTAAACGAACAATTTTTTTTCCGTTTATGTTTGTTTATTAAAGCATTTGTTTGCGTGTTCATTCATGTTATTTCGTTGAAATGCTAAACGAACGTAAACGAACGAACATAAATAAACGTAGATAAATATAAACGAACAAACAGAGACGAACAATAATGCATGTATGTGTGAACCCACAGATGTTCATATGTTGGGTTCTTGAAATGCAGATTTATGAAGACACGTGTTTATGTACTAAGAATTAAATTTGTATGAACAATATATTAAATTTGTCCAAAAATCTTCGGTTACAATTTTTGTTTTAGGAAACATTAATGAGCCGTTTAATGGGTTTTAAAAGAATGAATGTTGTATTTCTCAAACTACCCTTAACCACAAATGTTCACATATCTATACTATATTATAAAGCAGACATAAAAAACTCTTAAAAATAAGTCTTAAAGCTTAATGTACCGCTATTTAATGTTAATTACTTAAAAAACAACCATTAAAGTTGTATGTACTACATTTAATGTTATTTATTAATTTTCAATAATTATCTCTAACCATTTTAACTCCTCTAAAATCATTACCTACTTTAACTCCCCTAAAATAACTCTCAGCATAATTAAATATAAAATAAAAATCAAATTTTAAATATAAAAAATCTAAAATATAATTAAAAAAATCTAACAAAATATTTTATAAAAAAATTATATTATTAAACCAAAATAAATTACATTATATTATTAAGTCTAAATTAAACAAATTTATATAAAATATCATTATCACTCTCTCACAACCATCCAAAATCGTAATGTAAATCGACAAAAAACAGAAAATAAAATGAAACATTAAAATCGTGATGTATCTAGCTGCATTGCGCGAGTACACTTCTAGTCCATTTAATAAATGAAACATATTTTATTAATTAAAAATCTAGTTTTAATCTCAACCATCCCAATGTTAAGATGGATGGTTTAGATTAGTTCATATAGTTAACAATAAAAGTAAGGTTAACAAAAAAACTTAACCCTATATAGGGTCAGATTCAAAAGAAAACTCTAAATAAATGGAAAACTGAAAACCACGAAAAAACGAATGAAAAAGTATATGAATATGGATGTCAAATTAACGAGAAAAATATGATCGCTTATTTGGTGTAATTTATTTCGCTCGAATTTTGTTCATTTTTCGTATTTTTTCGAATAAAAAATAGGGGGTGGAGGTTTTTTTAATTTAAAAAATACTGTTGTAACCGCATGTTTAATCATATCCATCAGATCATCTAATCTAACGGTCGATAATGTGTTTTTTAGTTTTTCATTTATTTGAGGTTTTCCCTTGAACCTCCGTCTATATATATATATATATATATATAGTATTTAAAATATAGATTTATGTTATTTCGGGTTTTCGGACGGGTTGGGTGGCCAACGATCAAACCCAATCCGAACTCAGATATCCTCCCAAATGTCGGGTTTTGGATTTATCGGATTTCGGGGTATTCAGGTTTTGCAAAAACACCTTATTTTCAGTCCGGATGCAGATTCGGATATCGGACTATTAGGGTTTTGCACACCCCTAGCTTGGAGGCGTGGATGATGAGAAGACATGTTTTATGTTTTTGTTTTTAACAAAGGGTATATTAGTCAAAATATTGTTGTTCTACTTAGTTCCATGGTGTTGGAGTGGGACAAGTGTGTCCGATGCTTGTTCCACTTAATTAGTTCTAGCGTGTCCTACATATGGTCATGCCAAACATAGAACAAGTATGTTCTATTCTGTATACCAGACACACCCTAAAGTCTGGATATCGTAACTAGATCTATTAATCCTTGGTTTTGTATCTGAAATAGTTAACATTATTTAATTTACGATAATTTACATTCTTTAAAATTTATATTGTATTTATTATTAATACAACATATCATATTTAGCTTCGCATGTAAATTAATCATATAAATATTATTAACATTTTTAATAAATCAATTACATTTTTTTTTGAATGACAAGTTAACGCATACACACGTTCCCGGGGTATCCGGGCTCCCACTTAAGGGTGTCACCCGACTAATCCCCGTCGACCACGGCCCAAAAGCCTATGGTCTGGATATCGCCACATGCTCTCCACAAGGTTCGAATCTGGGTAGTCAGAGATACCATCCACTGACCCCTCAGGATGTTACCAAACCACTGGGGCTAGACATGTTTTGATAATAAATCAATTACATTGATTATATACAAAGGTGATTTATTTAAGCATCCAATATTCTAAATAATTTATACACTAGAAGCATACTCGCACAATGCAACGAGATACATCACGATTTTAATGTTTCTTTATTTTTTTGTCGATTTACGGTACGATTTTGGATGGTTTTGAGAAAGTGATAATGTTTTTTTTATAAATTTGTTTAATTTAGACTTAATAATATAATGTTTTTTATATAAAAAAATTAAGTATTTTGTTAGAATTCAATGATTATCTTATATATGACATCTAGAAAAAATAACCAATTACATATTTAATAATATAAATAAAATAAAATTATAGTAATATAATATATTAATTAATAATGATACATAGAAAGGTCTGTATAAAAGGAAAACCCTGCACATACCAAATTGGTGGGTGTTAGAAGCCTACAGTAGTAATATGTATCTTATGCTTTGATACTTGTAAATTAAGAGATTTTTAAAATCTTGCATAAAATGATGGTACATAATTTGTATTTAAGAGTTTTTTATTCGTACTTTATAAGATAGTATAGATAAATCCATTTGTAGTATTTTTATACCAAAAACGTTAAATTCATTAATATAGCAGTTCACTTGATAAACATATAGAATTTGATAATTGTTAAAGGGAAAAACAAATAGAACAACAATATGGAGAGAATAACAATAAGACAGAGAGAAGAAATCTGTAATTCTCATTAATCATAGCCCCTTTAAATAGGGATGAGTTTACAAAGAAAAAGAAACATTCATTATGGTAATCTAATAATAAGAAAATATTATGTCAATCACTTTCTTTTGATGATGACACATAATCCTTCAACACTCCCCCTTGTGCCGAGTCAAATGAGTGATGGTGCACAATTGTTGTCTCGTTAAAACCTTACGCCAAAATAAAAACCCAGTGGGAAAAAATAAAAGTCTGACGAAGGAAAGAGTACAACGCACCAACTTCTTTGTAATACATAGACTTTTCCTTTAGTCTAGTTTTCTCTTAGATTCGTACATTAATCGAGAGAGTTAGAAAAACATGATGATATATAAACAGTCGCCTCACTAAAACCTTACACCAAGGAACAAAACCCAGTGGGAAAAATAAAACATTGGTTAAGGAAATAGCACAACATACCAATATCACAAATATAGTAGACTCCCCCTTTTGTCTACTACTCCCCCTGATTCGTGCATAAATACAGGGAGTTTGGAATACATTTACGTTTGCTTTCTACATGTTTCCCAATATATAGATTTAGGTAATGATTTGGTAAAATATGTCATGTTCTCCTGGCATCTTACTTGATTCAATTGAATCTCGATGAGAGTTTTCTTATTGCTGATTGTATAAAACTTAATAAATATATTAGTCTAATTTAAAAGATACCATCAAATTGTAGACATAAATAAATACATAACATTATATGATGAAATTGACCATCTAAACATGTTTAAACTAATTGAATAATCATAAATAAATAAAAATAAAAATAAATTCAAAATTATAAATTATAAATCTATCATATACATAAAAGCTATCATTCCGCATTAAAACACAATAAGTTAATATAATAAATATTTAATAAATAAAACCAATTTAATATGAGGTAAATACAAACCATATTTCAAGTACATACGGTGAGCTATATCCGTGAAAATTAATTGAATAATACGATTTTTTTTTACTAATTGATTTTTTTTAACAACAATTCTAAAGTTGCATAGTCCCAAAAAAAAATTATTGATTTCAAATCAAATTAAATAACGATCAATTACTATTATAAAAAAAACCATATCACCATTAAAAAAATAGAAGGATTTTGAAAGTAATTGGTTACAACCTTTCAAATTGCCCGAACCATTTTTATGTTTATTAAAATTGATTGAGACCACAAACTAATAAGAATAAGAAAAAAAATAAAAACCGAAGCATATAAGCATGATCATGGCTAAAAGAGTTAATCATGATTAATCATAATTCATATACAAAAAAATTGTAAGTTTTTGTAGAGATACTTACTTGAATTGTAATATTGGAAAAAACAGACCTTCTAATGGTGGTAGATTGCGAATAGAACAACCGTTTAATAGCGGCGGAAACGATTTGAGGAAGCGATAGCGCAAACGAGCTACGTGCTGAAAACGTGTTAAAGGGAAAAACAAATAGAACAACAATATGGAGAGAATAACAATAAGACAGAGAGAAGAAATCTGTAATTCTCATTAATCATAGCCCCTTTAAATAGAGATGAGTTTACAAAGAAAAGGAAACATAATTATGGTAATCTAATAATAAGAAAATATTCTGTCAATCACTTTATTTTGATGATGACACATAATCCTTCAACAATAATTTGATTTAAATTCCATTGACTACGTAAATTAAGTCATTTATTTAAATAGAACCATAATTTGCATTTAGCGAATAATAGCCCAACAGCAAGAAAATTAGTCCAAGTCCATTAATTGCTCTTGATCCAGATGCAAATAATGAAAGTCGGCCCAGATTTGAAACCCGATCCAGATTTCGACCCGATTCTCATAGACAAACGTAGGGCTGTAAATGAACCGAACATGCAGCGAATCGTTCGTGAACCGTTCGGCGGAAAGTTCGTTTATGTTCGTTTATTTAATAAATGAACGAATATTAACACATTTTTTTGTTCGTTTAGTTAAATGAACGAACATGAACAATGGTCTCGTTCGTTTATTTAATAAATAAACGAATATTAACACATTTTTTTGTTCGTTTAGTTAAATGAACGAACATGAACAATGATCTCGTTCGTTAATTTACATTCGTGAACGTTCATTCATTTATGTTCGTTTACGTTCGTTCGTTTATGTTTGTTTATATATATAAATATATATAGAAGTGTACTCGCGCAATGCAGCTAGATACTTCTCGATTTTAATGTTTCATTTTATTTTCTGTTTTTTATCGATTTACATTACGATTTTGGATGGTTGTGAGAGAGTGATAATGTATTTTTATATAAATTTGTTTAATTTAGACTTAATAATATAATGTAATTTATTTTGGTTTCATAATATAAATTTTTTTATAAAATATTATGTTAGATTTTTTTAATTATATTTTTTATTTTTTATATTTAAAATTTGATTTTTATTCTATATTTAATTATGCTGAGAGTTATTTTAGGGAAGTTAAAGTGGGAAATGATATTAGGGGAATTAACATTGTTAGAGATAATGATTGAAAATTAATAAATAACATTAAATGTAGTACATATAGCTTTAATGGTTGTTTTTAAGTAATTAGCATTAAATGACGTTACATTAAGCTTTAAGACTTGTTTTTAAGAGTTTTTTATATCTTCTTTATAATATACTAGTGTTGGGCCCGTGCATTGCACGAGAGGATAAAATTTTTGTTGGAATATTGAACCGAACTAAAATGAAACGTAATTTCTCTGTTAACAGTTAATGAAATACAATGTGAAAAACGAATGTATTTTCATAAGTGGTTAACTTGCATATATTTTTAATCGTTTGTTGTTATGAGTTTGTGCAATAATATTGGTAATAGTTTTGTATTATATTATTTAAAACTCAAATGACATGTCTCACAACATATCACTATTATTGAAATAGTTATAAATATGACAATCACGTTTTTAGAGATTTCACTTTTATTGAAATAATGTTTTTAGAACTCCTTTTTTATACCTTAAGTTTAAAAAAGGAATTCTAAAAAATTAATTTAATTAATGATTTTACATATTAATGTCATAATAAATAAATATTTTTATATATAAACAAACATAAATGAACGACCTTTCATGAACGTAAATGAGCAAACGAGACCATGTTTATCCAGTTTTTCATTTTGTTAAGTTATTTTTTACGAACGAAATGATGAGTAACGGTGGTTGTTTTTTGTTTATTTGTGTTCGTTCATCAATGTTCTTTTATCTTTTAATTTTAATGAACGAACACGAACAAACATATTTTCTTAACGAACGAACCTGAACACAAAATTTTTTTGTTCGTTTACCGATCGTGTTCGTTTGTTCGGTTAATTTAAACGAACAAACACGAACAAGCCTGTTCATGTTCGTTCAGTTCGTTTACAGCCCAGACAAACGGATCAGATCTAAACCGACCCGATGGTTCTTCTTCTTAACCCAGAATACACACACAATACCATTTTATGACATTTCCGGTCAGATTTCAATCTCTTTCATAGGGATTTTTCTACCATGAGATTGTTAACATTATTCCCAACATTTTGACACCAAAATCATTGAAAATATTAAGAAATGGGCTTTAATTTAACACATTTGTACTTAGGGGTGCTCAAAAAACCGACCAACCCGACCAACCCAACCCGGGAAAAAAATCAACCCGAGGTAACCCGATATATAATCGATACAAAATTAGAACAACTCGAAGGTATTTGGTTGATATTGGGTTTTAGCGACTTCTCTAAAATTATTTATATTTCTCTTTAATTTGTATAAGTTACCAAAAACAACTCGGCAATAACGAGAAATGGAACTCATAAGGGGACATTATTGGAAAGTTATAGGCAATACTTAAATATTTGACGAACTCGTATATTTTTTTGAATGATGGATCATATTTCAAAGAAAAAATTCCTTATTTTTATGTTTTCAATATTGTTTTTACTTTGTTTAAACACAACCCGATCAAACCGACCAACCCGAAAGGGTTGGGTTAGGTTGCACTTTTGTTTGGGTTGGATTGGGTTGAAAATTTTCAAACCGCCAACATTGAGTTGCGTTGTTGAAACGCCTTCAATCCGATCACCCCAACCCTTGAGCACCCCTATTTGTACTTAGGGTTGTTTTCTGTAACACCCCTAAATTTGGAAAATAGCAGACAATTTAAAACTTCCAATAATCCCTTAATTACATAACTTGGAACATGAAAATCTAAAGTTACAAGGGAAGAAACACAACAACATGTATCAGAGTTCTAACGGAACTATCTAGTCCCACAAACGGAAACAAAGTCTGACGGGTGTTACTACAATCACCAAGTCCGCTATCTTCTCAATCCGGATGACGTCAGTAGAGTCATCCTACCGGAACTTCTACCTAGCTTCACTCGCTACTTAGATCCATCTAAGACCTGATATACATGTCGATAAGAAAAAATGTTAGGTTTAACGCCTAGTGAGTTAAAGCAGTTTGATCATATATAATTAATAAGACGTTTTAAGACCAATAACGCACTCTAAAAGCATTCATACTTGAAACATTCAATTTCTCCCAAAACATACCCATGAAATACTTTTATCAAAGCTATTGTATAAATAAATGGTACGTTTCAACACCGAAAGTGTGGGTAAGGGAATACCCGAAAATAACACATTTCGGTGACCGAGGAGACCCGAATTCCATCGAATGTGGTGGAACACAAAGTTAAGCCATTTATCAACGTTCACGAGATTTACCATGGTCACGAATCCCCGTATACGACTCCTTTGAGCAACCACCGCAAGATACCCAAATGACCCTAGTCTACTCGACCTCTAGATGAGTGTCACCACAAAAGTCACAAGTCCCCGTATATGGCTCACCATGGGCACCACCGCAACACTTAGCTCCGTATACGGCTCTGCAAAGCACCACCACAAGCTTACATAACAACATGACTTGGGGACCACTAACTAGACTCAAACATGGACATAAAAAACTCCATGATGAACATAATGACTCATATGTCTATGGATCCATTGCATTACAGTCTAAACATTAAATGACTCCAAATGAATGAACTAATGCATTCAAACATGTAATAACCAACATTTTTATAATAGTTACCTTTCCATAAAATACTCCATTGAGCCCTTTAAACCGGACGACATCCCAAAACTCATTTGAGTGATAAACAAACCATAAGTATCATAAGACGTTGGCAAAATAATAAACCCATTATGGCTACATGAGCCAAAGTTCAACTTTTCCAAAATGACACTTTCCAAAGTATGGTTGGCCGAAGGCCAAAACGTAAGGCTTACAATTAACCAATATTCATAAGGTCAAGAATGAACATTCCAATAACCCAAGTAAAAGTCATTAAGTTCCAACATTCAAAACTCGTTAGTTTGGTAAAATCACCAAATAAACCGTAATCAAATAATTACCCATAAGTTTCCAACTCTTAAAATCAATCCATCAAAACCCATTTGTAACCCCAAATTACACATTTAGAAAGCAACGAATTATGTTATTCAAATCCTTCAAAAAACACATAAAATGTTTACTAATGGATCAACATCCACTTTGGTAAAAACACCCAATATCACTTTATAAATTATTTATAAACATTTAACTACCCAATATGCTCAAGAATCCCAAAACCATTAAAACCTATTTGAATATCAAGTGAGCACAAAATTGTATGTGTAAAACCCAAAACATTTATATTTTGACATGTATATAGTTTTGTAAAGCAACTAGAACTCACCTTGCTAGATTTAGACTAAATATAGGTTTTACCCACAACTTGAGTTCCTTAGATGAGACCGTCAATCATCCCACTAGTTTCAAGCTTTCCACCACAACTTTAGCCACAACATATCTAGGTTAAACCAAGACCCAACAATGAAAAGGAAAGATAATCATAAAACCCTAATTTCTTAGATGAAGAGAAGGAAGGCTACCTTACCCACAATTTGAATCCACCAACAAAATACTTCTAGATCACTATTCCAAAAGAATGGAAAAGAGTTTGATGAAACCCTAGAAAATGAGGATGATTTTGTTTAAGCTTGAGGAGGTTTGAATGCCTCACACTTAGGGTGCATACACCTAAGAGGAACAATAAGTGTCCATAAGATTGATAGCTAGGAGAAATAGATGAAGAGGAAATTATTATGTTTGGTAATTTTGACTGAAATTTAATTAAAAGGGCATTTTAGGTATTTGAAAAAAAATCTCTCTCCTCTCACCTCTTTCCAGCCTCCATCAGTCGACTTCCGATGAACTTTATTCCGACGAATACCAAAAATACATTGTGTTACACTATGATTATTGTTGGTCCCAAATAACAGTAAGTAAATAAGAAAAGTATTGTAGAAAGGGGGGGATTGAATACAATACACACAGTTTTTCACTTAATTTAATTCTTATTGATTTGAAATCAAGAATTACACATAGAAAATTTTGATTGTTGCGGAAGAGAACATATGAGATATGTTCAAACAATCTTACAAATAGAGAATGAAGAACAATTGTAAAACACTTAGAAAACAATAAGATCTTCGTAGAGAGAAAGTTGCCAGGCACTTAGAGAACTTGAAGGTAGTAGAGCTGGTTCTGCTGGGTATCTTGCATGTTGAAGCATCCTCCATATATATAGTGCCTCATGCATTAAATGCATGGGACACCTGTTGAGCAAAGGATGGACACAGGTCTTCAGCAAGGTACAGGATGTACCTTTTGTCTTAAGGTGTTTTGGCTTGAAGTGTTGACCTGCAGGATGGTGTAGACCTTTCCTTAAAATGGTGTAGGAGACAAAGCTTACTTTGTCTGATCTTCAGATGAGGTCCACATCAATGCAAGATATCACAATATACTTTGTCAGAAAAGTACAATGTGTTTGAAATAAATCCTCAAGCATCGGCTGCCGAAGACTTGAGAGATCTTCGGCTCCTGAAGATGTGAGAACATCTTCAGCTTCTAAGGAGAGATCATCGGCTGCCGAAGACTTGAGAGATCTTCGGCTCCTGAAGATGTGAGAACACCTTCATACTCTTGAAGATATGTGATTGACACCATCCTGGCCGATGGTGTTGATCACTTGGGCATGCTTGGCTTTAGGCTGAGGAGACTATCTTCAATCCGCTTTGAGAGATGTACTCTTTCTTTGTCTTCTTCGGCTGATCTTTGACTTCACCGAACATTTGTATAGAAACCAAGCTGCTAAAAGAACCTCAAACATATTCTAAGTAGGATGATATAAGATGGAAGATCAGGAGGTCATCTTCAAATCTTTAGATGACCCAACAATCTCCCCCTATTTGAGGATGACATCCATACTAAAGAATAGAACAAAGAGTGTACTGAATAAATTCATTTTGACCCATCTTTACTCTTTTTGGGTTCTTTTCACATAGACCTTTTTTTTTGGTATATCTGACATTTACAAATGAATGAAAAAGTATAGCTATAGAAACAAATAAAGAATGACAAAGCAAATAAATATATACAAAGATATAGAAGATAGTAGCCGGAATTGTTTGAACTTGAGTGGTTGGATGCTCCCCCTGAATTCATACTCCCCCTTAACTAATGTAATGTGGTTTTGTTCACAGTCCATCGCAAAACTAGTTTCAACAGAGTTTAAGCTTGAGTGGTAAGTTGCTCCCCCTCAACTCATACTCCGCCTCAACTAATTAATGGTGTCGGAAAGAAAGAAGACAAAAGATTTTCGGGATCCTCCGAACCTGCTCCTGGAAGGGTAGATTCATCCTTGGATCGTGCAGAAGAAGCATCAGGACTGATAATCCCAGGTGATAGGCTGTGAGGTGGAGAAGAGGCACCTTGGATAGGGAAGGAGTCCAAGTCATCCTTATCAACCAAGGAAAAGGTTGATGAGGGAATAACAAGGGTCCCCGATTTTACAATTGTATCCTTTTGTGAGGATATAAAGGAGGTGGCTTTGGGTGGTTTAGCAGAGTCCCCGAGCCCAGATGGGAAAATTTCAACACCTGCCGATTGTGGAGAATCGGTGGGTGGAGTTTGTGGTTTGGCCCTTGAAACCTTCCTTAGCCTCTAGAGAGGAGAGGGGGGGGGGAAAGGTAGAGTGCCGCCGCTTTGAGATATGGGGTGTGACCTGGGTAACCGCCGAAGGTTCTTTCGGTGGTATGGCCATTTGGGCAAGTGTGGCGGTGCCAGTAGCAGTTGAGGATTTAGTGCTAGCCGACTTCACTGAAGAAAGGGGAAGAAGGGTCCACTACAGTTGAGGGACCTTTGGACACCAGAGTGTCCTTAGTATTACCCCATTGTAGATCGGGAGAGTTTATGAAGGAAAACATACCTGGGCAGAGAGCTTGATTGGTGGATAGAGAGCCCTTGTTGAGAGAGGTCTTCTTGAGTTTCTAAGTGTTGGTAGGAGAGTCATCACCAAATCAACTAGATAGCCAACAATTTTTCTCCCCCTATTTGATGATGACACCAACACATAGAAAAATAAAGGTACTCACACTAAGAAAAATTACAAGACACGAAGAAACTCATAAGATCAGTGGCCCATTTTTTTTTAATGGGCTCTTTTCTCTTTCTCGCTCTTTCTCGTTCTTTTTTTGTTTTTTTTTTGAATTTTTTTAACAGAAAAAGAAAGAGATAGGGGGGGGGGGGTAAAAAAGAAACGGTGAGGGATTGTAAGGAGATGGAAGAAAATATAGAATGCGATGGGAGAGTTGGGGAAATTATGGGGAAGAAGGAAGATAAGGAAGAAATGGAAGGAAGGTGAAAGGGGGTAGGAGTTGTAAGAAAAAGGAGAAGGGATGGGATGGGTAGTAGGGGGGGGAAAGTCTTGGGAAGTGGGTAATAGTTGAAAAAGAAAAGGACAAAAAAGATTGTAAGGGGGGGAGGGTGTTATCGGCCAAAGAGATGGAGGTGGAAGGGGATTAGGTGGGGAAAGGGGGGAGAGGGTGGGGGTTGTCGACTAGGAGAGAAAAAAAAAGGGAAGGGATAGGTGGGGTGGTGAAATCGGCTAAAGGGTGTTGGGGTTTGGAGTGGCACCGAAGAAAAAGAAAAAAAGAAGAGGGAGGGGGTGGGGTCGGCTGCCGATGAAGGGAGGGTGAAGAGGGAGTGAGGGGTCGACTGCCGATGTGGAGGGGGGATCTTCGGTCAAGGGGATGTGGAAGGATTTTCGTCTAGGGGGGGTTCGGCTAGCTAGGGGTTCGGCTAGGGGTGAGTGTGGTCGGCGGGTGAGGGGTGTTTGTGGTGCTTGGTTACCGAAGAAGGGAGGGGTGTCGGTGGGCGTTTTGAGTTCGACTAAGGGAGATAGCAGAGGGAGATCGGCGGAGTAGTGAGGGTGGGTTCGGTTTAGGGATAAGGGGGTGGTGGGGGTTCGGCGGGGAACTGAGAGAGAGAGAGAGAGATAGCCGAAGAGGGAGTGAGAGAGAAAGAGAGACCGAAAGAAGGGGAGAGAAAGAGATTCGGTAGAGAGAGAGAACTACCGAAAGAGAGAGGGAGAGAGACCGAAGGAGGGAAGGGGTTAGAGAGATAGAAGAGCCGAAAGGGGGAAGGAGGCCGAATGGGGGAAAGGATTTCGGGGGGTTGATGAGGCCGAAATAGGGAGAGGCCGAAGGTAAGGTTGAGGGATGAGGGGAGGCTTCGGTGGCTTAGGAAAAAGAGGAGGGGGTGTTGGGATGCAAGCCGAAGGAAGGGGGTTGTTAGGTTTCGGCTAGGTGGGTAAGGAGGGGAGAGGATGTGAAGAGAGAGAGTGAAACCGAAAGAGAAAGAGAGGCGCCGAAAATGTTAGAGAGAGAGGTCTTGTGAGAGGGGTGTTGGGTGGTGATGTGAGTATGGGAAGAGAGAGATAGATTTTTTTTTTTGAATAGTAATTCGGTAAAAAAAATTAATATATTTTTTTTAATTCGGCAACCGATGAACAGTATCGGTAGCCGATTTTTTTTTAAACAGTAATTCGGTAAAAAAAATTAATATTTTTTTTTAATTCGGCAGCCGATGAACAATATCGGTAGCCGATTTTTTTTAAATGAACAGTAATTTGGAAAAAAAATTAATTTAATTTTTTTTTAAATTCGGTAGCCGATGAACAGTATCAGTAGCCGAAATATATATATATATATATATATATATATATATATTTTCTTATTTTATAATGAACAGTACTTCGGCCGATTTTTTTTTAAAAATAAAAAAATTCATATCGGTAGTGTCTAACCAGACACGAGGAGCATGCTTTAGACCATAGAGAGTTTTGTCTAACCTGTACACATAGTCAGGATGGACTGGATCTTCAAAGCCAGGGGGCTGTTTCACATAGACTTCTTCAGGAAAGAGAGATGGAAGATCGGTAGGAATATGTGAAAGAAAAATGTCTGGTTGAGAAGGTGTGATGATTTGTGGTGAATTTTGAGGTTGAGAGGAAGATGTGAATGATGAAGGAATGAGAGGTGATATGATGAGAAATGGAGAAGAATAGGATAGGAGGGATCTGGATCTTCAAAGATGATTATGTGAAGATCAGAGATTGGAGAAGAAAAAGATGGGTAGGTCACCATTTTGATGGGTTGTGTCTAAGAAGAAAGGAACATATGGATTTGAGTTAGATGAAAGATTTTGAGAATCTTCACCAACACATGATGATCTCCACTAATCATCATCTCATGAAGAGATGATGACTTAAGATCATCAGACTTCACATGAGTAGACTCATTCATGCATTTTCTCCAAAGATTCTCTACCCGGTAGGCTTTTTGAAGAGTGAGAGAGAGGGGTCGAAGATAGTGAGAGAGGTTGAGGGACGAAGGTGAGGTGAGGGCCGAAGAAAGGGAAGGGATGTGTAAGGGAGGTTTGTGCTTTAGTGGGTTTAAGAGGCCGAAAGAGAGAGATGAGAAGAGAGAGAGAGAGATATATACCTGGGTAGATGAGGTAGAGCACTCAGTAGACACAAGGGCCATAGAGAAGTATTGAGCTTCACTGTTTATCAACATCATCTATTCTAGCCATGAAGCAGAGGTTGACCATTTCTTTGTCACTTTCAGAAGTGGGTTCATCTGCCCAATTATGGGTTTCAGTCATTTGACCTTTTCCCTTTTTGAGCAAGGGTTCATTTCTCTCCTTCTCTCTCTTATATTTTGCCTTGTATTTCTCAGCCCGGTCAGACTTTGAGGAGACAGACATATTTGTCTTTTGGAAAGAAGGTTGATTAGAATTAGACTTGGTTCTGACAAACCTAAAGGAAGTACGGTTAGAGGATGGTAGTCTGGATTTATCAGAAGACCTGCTTCTGCACTCAGAAGCAAAGTGTCCCTTCCTCCCACACCTGTAACATTCCTCATTTGATTTGTCAGAGGGAGTGGTTTTAGAAAAAGTAGAAGTGAATTTTCTTGAAAACTTGGATTTTCTCGAAGAGAAGCGAGAGTTACTGGAAATTTCCTCACCTTCGTCATCAGCCTCACTAAGATAGGCTTCTGAAGGATCATTGGGATCCTCTTGACTATTATTATCAGAATATGAGGGATAGGTGATCCTAGGGACACACAGTACTTTTGGAAGATTCACCGACAAAATCTAGAGAAGAGCCTTTGATGTCTTTTGTGATTGACTTCCTAAGCAGTTTAGTCTGCTCATAGTTGAAGAGTGTGCCGTACAAGGCAGTGAGAGGCATGGAATCAAGATCCTTGGTAGACTTGATACAAGTATAAATATTTTCCCAAAACTCAGGAAGACAGTCCATAAACTTGCACAAGACATCCTCATTATCATAAATGCGACCCACAAGTTTAAGATCATTAAGAAGACTATTGAAACGATTGTAGTAGTCTGAGAGAGATTCACCCTTTTCATGAGAAAAGAGTTCATACTTTCTTACAAGAGCAATCTTTCTACTCTTTTTCACCTCAGACGTACATTCGTAAAGAACACACAAAGTAGACCACATTTCTTTAGCAGTAGTGAGGTTAACAAGAGAGTGATAGACCTCATCAGGCAGAGAGAGGGCAATGATGGCTCTGACTTTAGTGTCAAGAGCTATAAGACGTCTGTCTTCATCATTATATTTACTGGGGTCCTTTACAATGTATCTCCCAGTAGCTGGAGTTCTTTCTTCCTCAGAAGAGTCCTCATCAGCCTTTGCCTTATCTGCATTGTATCGGTCCCAAACTCTAGGAATGAAGGGACCTTCATGTAAGATAGTAGGGAATCTGCTGTCAACTCCTTCTAAGAAGAGTATCATACGACTTTTCCACAGAAAGAAGTTATTGGGGTTAAACTTTGGTGGTTTGGCTATAGAGCCATTGTCGTATGAAACAGCAGTGGTGTTTTGAGAAGAAACATTGTTTAAAGAAGAAGAAGAGGCTGCCATTGCGGATCTAGTTTATTGAATTAAACTAAACCGCTCTGATACCACTTGTTGGTCTCAAATAACAGTAAGTAAATAAGAAAATTATTGTAGAAGGGGGGGTTGAATACAATACACACAGTTTTTCACTTAATTTAATTCTTATTGATTTGAAATCAAGAATTACACATAGAAAATTTTGATTGTTGCGGAAGAGAACATATGAGATATGTTCAAACAATCTTACACATAGAGAATGAAGAACAATTGTAAAACACTTAGAAAACAATAAGATCTTCGTAGAGAGAAAGTTGCCAGGCACTTAGAGAACTTGAAGGTAGTAGAGCTGGTTCTGCTGGGTATCTTGCATGTTGAAGCATCCTCCATATATATAGTGCCTCATGCATTAAATGCATGGGACACCTGTTGAGCAAATGATGGACACAGGTCTTCAGCAAGGTACAGGATGTACCTTTTGTCTTGAGGTGTTTTGGCTTGAAGTGTTGACCTGCAGGATGGTGTAGACCTTTCCTTAAAATGGTGTAGGAGACAAAGCTTACTTTGTCTGATCTTCAGATGAGGTCCACATCAATGCAAGATATCACAATATACTTTGTCAGAAAAGTACAATGTGTTTGAAAGAAATCCTCAAGCATCGGCTGCCGAAGACTTGAGAGATCTTCGGCTCCTGAAGATATGAGAACATCTTCAGCTTCTAAGGAGAGATCATCGGCTGCCGAAGACTTGAGAGATCTTCGGCTCCTGAAGATGTGAGAACACCTTCATACTCCTGAAGATATGTGATTGACACCATCCTGGCCGATGGTGTTGATCACTTGGGCATGCTTGGCTTTAGGCTGAGGAGACTATCTTCAATCCGCTTTGAGAGATGTACTCCTTCTTTGTCTTCTTCGGCTGATCTTCGACTTCACCGAACATTTGTATAGAAACCAAGTTGCTAAAAGAACTTCAAACATATTCTAAGTAGGATGATATAAGATGGAAGATCAGGAGGTCATCTTCAAATCTTCAGATGACCCAACAATTACCAATGTGATGCACTCAAAGTACATTGTGTTACACTGTGATTACTATTGTGATGCACTCAAAGTACATTGTGTTACAATGTGATTAACATCATGTTACACTATAATTACTATTGTGATGCACTCAAAAAACATTGTGTTACATTGTGATTAACATTATATTACACTGTAATTAACATTGTGTTACACTGTGATTAACATACAAATGTGATACCCATTATGATACGACGGTAATACCAAATGTGGTACCACTATGATACCAACTGTGTTACATTGTGATTACCATACAAAATCCTCTATTTCTTCATAGTAAATTAGGGTAATTGAAATTAGAATAGGTAAGGTGTGATTGGAATTTGGAATGTATCAAATAAGGAATTGATTTTTTTTATAAAAAGAAAATTCAAATTATCAATTTACCAAATTATCCTTTTATTTTATTTTAAAAACAAAATTAATTATATTAAATGAGTGTCTCGCGTTGGATCTCACGGTTACCACAAACAATCTAGATCTCATTTGATTAGACCCCTATGTATATATATCATATTAATTGAATAATATAAAAAGAAAACCTTGGATGGTTTGGAAAACCATTAAATCTTGCATAAATAGACTTAATTCAAATCTTCAAGGATGAAAATGATGTCGATAAGGAAATAAAGGAATGAGTGATGCCCAAGAAAAACATCATTGTCACCTAACATTTCCACTCACCTTCTCCTCGGATTCTTTTATGCATGTCCTACATCATGTAACATCATTTACATACATACATATGTGTGTATATGTTTTCGTGGAAG
This sequence comes from Arctium minus, assembly GCA_954870635.1. NCBI lineage: Eukaryota > Viridiplantae > Streptophyta > Magnoliopsida > Asterales > Asteraceae > Arctium > Arctium minus. The sequence goes on along the minus strand of OX941082.1, from coordinate 26,918,967 downwards.
GATGATTCATTTAGATCGACATGAGGGTCCAACAACTTTATATTATCGAAATCCATGTTGTATGTTTGAAATTGGTTGACCTCCTGATATACTTCTCTCACAATACAATCCTCTTCATGTCGAGCCCCCTCTAGGCCATATAATATGAGATATTTTGTATTGATGATGACTTCTTAACCACTTTTTTCATGGATTCGTGAATCTTGCTTTATTGTCATTTTGAAAACATGTTTAAAGGTCTATATTTAAAAAAAATGTACGCTTAAGGTCTATAGTTTAAAAAAATATATCTAAGAGTTTATGTTTGACATGTCTTTTGAAAATATGTTTCTCAAAATAATTCTTTTATAAAAATAATTTATTTTCATACTATAATTAACTTTTCAATTGGCAATTTTAAACGAGTATTTTAAAATATGTTTCTCAAAATACAATTGAAAGAAAGTACTTGTCTTTTAGCTAAATTTTCTATTTAATTTAATAAAAATATAGACAAATTAAAGTTGTTCTACTATTTGGGGTAGATGGTATATCTACATACAAGTCACTCTCGTAAATCGTACATTCCTCTCGAATATACCAAGTCATTTGATTTGGTTTGGTTATATACAAATTTACATAGAAATTAAATAGTTTTATTTCAAGCAAAAAAAATCAAATAGAAGGTTGAGATGTCCTAATCAACAAGCACATTTAAATACAATATATATATATATATATATATATATATATATGTGTGTGTGAAAGAGAGAGAAATATAAACAAGGGTGTTGCTAACCCTAACCCCTCTATAACCCCCCCATACCCCCTCCTACATGGCTAACTCACTCACACAATCGACAACTAAATTCCAAAATCTGATTTTTTTTATTGATTTTTAATATATATTTACATTTTATACCCCTATAATTATTTAATTAGTTACTTTATATCTTTTACTTTTTAATTTTTCATTTTACACCATCACAATATTAATACATATAATCGTATATTAACTAAAATACGTTAAAAAATACGTTTTAATTTTTACAAGTTACACCATTACATTCGTCTCTTCGATACCTTCAAAATGAGTCCAATATTGAATATTTTTGGATTTAATTATTTTATTATATGTTAAAAAATACATTTTAAAATACGTTAAGAAAATCGATATTTATATCTATATCTATACTATATTATAAAAACGGCATAAAAAACTCTTAATTACAACATTTTAAGCACATGTTACAACTAATTAAAGCCAATTACTTAATTTACAATTTCTTAATGCTTTGGTACAATCTTTCCAAGCACAATATCTCACATAATCATCTATTTGCGGAATGGATACTCATTTATGGATACTTTTCAAATTAACCAAGTGTAAAGAAAATAAAATAGAAACAATGTAGATATAAAAATATTCTTCCATATTTTTAATATATTTACATTTAAATGTAAAATCAAAAATGAAAATAAAATATTTTAAAATATTATCTACATTCACTATAAATATATATAGCTTCTTTATGTATCATTCGAGTACAAGAAGAAGACGAACGGTCGAGTGTCAATGGCGGAACATGCAACTGAACAAAAGGTATTCCACTATATTTTTGTTTCTTTGAAAAACTACTTTTTTATATTTTATTTTATTTACTGAGGATTTGTTTATATTTTTCAAAGCCCACAATCATATTTTTCGAAGTAGGGGAATAAGATATATATACATATCTTTATTTTTATCGATTAATACTATGAGGTCTTGAAGTCAATAGTCAGATAAATATGTTGTGAGACATGTCGTTTGAGTTTTAAATAGTATAATACAAAACTATTACCAATATTATTGCACAAACTCATAACAATAAACGATTAAGAATATATGCAAGTTAATCACTTATGAAAATACATTCGTTTTTCACATTGTATTTCATTAACTGTTAACAGATAAATTACGTTTCATTTTAACTCGGTTCGATATTCCAACAAAAAATTTATCCTCCCGTGCAATGCATGGGCCCAACACTAGTTATATTATAAAGATGACATAAAAAACTCTTAATCACTAAAATCATTTCCCACTTTAACTCCCCTAAAATCACTCTTAACATAATTAAATATAGAATAAAAATCAAAATTTAAATTTAAATATAAATATAAAAAATCTATAATATAATTAAAAAAATCTAACAGAATATTTTATAAAAAAACATTATATTATTAAACCAAAATAAATTACATTATATTTTGTAGCTAAGTTTGTAATTGAGTTCAATTATTATGTTTTACTATCTTATATATCCCTATTCGATTATTGTAATAAGTTATGGTTTTATATTTTTAAAACCAATTTGATTTTTTGGTCGTCGTTTTTGTATTTTTATTCAATTATTATGTTTTACTATCATGATGCATCTCGTTGCATTGCGTGAATACGCTTTTAGTGTATATATATATATATATATATATATATATATATATATATATATATAGGGTCAGGTTCAACCTACCCCTTGAAATAAAAGTTATTGATTTGAAATAAAGTAAAAACAATTCGAGATATATATCGAACGAGCGATTCATTTCATTTCAAAACGAACGATTCATTTCGGGATTTCATTTCAAACTCTCTCCCTCAAATATATTCATACGTTTCAAAAGTGACAAATGAAAAATATTGTTATTAGTAACATACGTTTAACCATATTCATCGTATATTAACTAAAATACGTTTAAAAAATACTCATGACTATCTTGATTTAAATGAATAATTAAAAAAATCGATTAAGCAGGATACAATATATGACATATAATAATATAATTAAATCAAAAAATATTCAATATTTGGCTCATTTCGAAGGCATTGAAGAGACGATTATAATGGTGTAACTTGTTAAAATTAAAAATTAGTTTTTTAACGTATTTTAGTTAATATACATTTATATGTGTTAATGTAATAAAAATATAAAATGTAAAAGCAAAAAGTATAAAGTAAATTAATCAAATGAGTTTAGGGACCAAAACTGTAACTATAAATTTTAAAAAAAAGTAAAAAGTACGATTGTAAGGAGGAAAGGGGGTATGTTTTTCCAAAATTTTGCCGGGGGGGGGGGAGGGGTAGCATTAGAAAAACCCTATAAACAATTGTATGATATGATATGATGTAACATTGTCTACTCATTCATATTACATTTTCTTACAACATGTCAACACATTTCTTCATTTGTTTATATTAGTAAGATAAACGTTGTGCACATACACAAAGATAACGGTAACGGAATTGTGGAAGACAACAAAATAGAGACGGACTCAGAAATTTTTTTATACGATGACACTATATAATATGGATAAAAAATAATTACAAAAAACACAGTTTTTACCGACGTGTTACCGACGTTCAATATCGCCCGATTTGTTTTTTAGCCTAATTTCACTGTTTCGAGGGATTTTTATAGTTTTTTGTTTGATTTCGAGGGATTTTTATAGTTTTTTGTTTGATTTCGAGGGATTTTTACGTTTTTTTTTCAATTTCGAGGAACTTTTTTGGTTTTTTGGGTTGATTTCAAGAGTTCTTTTTTGTTTTTTGGTCGATTACAAGGTACGGTTGCATCTTCTTGAATTTTTGAATATCATACGGTGACACCTTTTAAAACGATACGATTGTATCTTTCATAAACTCAAAATTTTAAACCTTTCGACGGAGAGATAATACGGTGACACGTGCCACCGTAAAGTCCGTCCCTGCAACAAAACACAAGCAACAACACACGATATCTTCAAAAAGTTTGCATGCCACGTGATCATGTGATGGTGCTCTCTCAACGTACCCTTTTGTTAACGTATAAAATACTTAATTTATTGCGAATGGCAAAGTGTATGCCCTATTCTAGTGTCAAAATAAGAAAAAGAAGTAGAAACAAACTATAAACGGAAAATATTTGTCTATAAAATTTTAAAACATAATTGTGTAGGAAAACGACCATTCATCTTTACTCTCATAACTTGCATTTTAAAACTTGAAGACATTTGACTTGTCTTCCCCTTGTTCAGTTGACCATAAAAATGCCGTTGTAAAGTCGTCTTTATATAAAAATAGATAAATAAATATTACAAAAGTATAACTAATAGAGACATTTATCTTAATTAATGAACTCCATTTGTTTGGTTGAAAACTATGAATAATTATTATATGTAAACTTTACAATGATGTTTTAACTATTGTCGAACTCTACAACACTTTTTTCAAACGTACTTTTTTAAGATGTGATAACTTTTTAACTTGATTGAATAATGGATAATATTTGTTTTATCACAAATATATGAAAAAAGATCGAAGTTCACGAAACGAAAGGGTCAATTTGGATATTTTTATTTAAACAAAAAATAAAACAATAATAACTCATAATTTTTTTTTTGAACATCAACCTTTATTATATACCAAACAGAGGCGAAAGCCTCACAAACAACAGCAAAATCCAAGCTGATACAGCCACAAACAGCAACCAACAATACAACAATCATACAAACAAAGAACAAAGACAACAAGGGCTTCCGTTTGCGAGTGATAAACCGAAGAACCGGCCCCAACAACAACAAAACACGCACTGAAAACAGGACTAGCAGATCATCCGCATTGAATCTGCTTCCTCATCAACACCAAATAGTCCCTCGATCACCCTTGTTCGACCCCTCCAGCAGAACGAACAACCGCTTCAGAGCCAATGTTGCTTCTGTTGCCGAGCACAAAACCGAACAATGAGCACCGCAGTCGGTGATCAAACAGCTGTTGTCGCAGCTTCGATCAGACCGCATCTAAACCCCCACCGCTGAGTGAGCCGAATAGCAACTAACGGTTGACCAAACAGTGATCACAGCAGTAAGCAGACAAATTGTTGTTGCCGCCGATGTTTACATACCGCTCCCGAACCCCCGCCACTCAGTGAATCTTCCTACCTTAATCCAGGATTCGACAACCAACTTACCCAATCGGCGGCCAGATCGTCGTCCCTCCTTGTAATCCACTCGAACATCTTTAGCTGATACTCAAAAAAACGCTCTGAAATCTTACCACAGTCTTTGTCGAATACCATTTTGTTACGGTTCGCCCATATGAGATATATAAGACACCAAACAATCGCTTCCCATCTCCGTGAACCTTTCGAGTTATCTCTCAAAGGTCCAACACTACCGAACAACTCACTAAGGGAGGTAATCGAATCTAGGTTAATGTTCCACCACCTACCGGTTGATTGCCACAGTTTCTTCACATCTTCACAGTTCACTAAAGCATGATCTATCGTTTCCACCACCTCCCCGCACCTTGGGCATAGCAAGGAATCTAATTCAATACCCATTTTATCCAAAACCGCCCGGGTTGGGATTCTCCCAAGTCTTGCTCTCCACACAAAAATGCCTATTTTTTTTGGGACAACCTTAAGCCACAAAGTTTCTTCAGCTATCACCCCCTCACTAACTCTCCTCTCTTCTAATAGGGTCCTTAGTTTCTTAACCGAGAACCCTCCTTACACATCCAAGTTCCATTGCACCCGATCCTTACTCCCCCTTTTCGGCATGGATTGTCGGATTAATAAACTCAGTCTGTCCAACTCACCTATTTCTCTACCACTTAATTCCCGTCTCCAATTCCACTTCCACACCCACTCCTTATGTAACACCCGTAAATTCTTAAGGTAAGTATCATGTCTCTCTTAATACATTAATTGTGCTTATGTGTGAATATGTGTCTTTGTGCGCACCTTTATGATCATTTTTATGTCGAAATGTCATATAATTGAATTACCTTTGTTAATCGTTCAAACCTCTCACTCGCTATCGAATTTGGTTAAGTTTCGGGCTGTTTTGGGTTGGCGCGATTGTGCCTGGCGATTGTGCCATTGGCACTATCGCCGGAGGCACTATCGCTAGGGACGTACCGTGGGCTGAGGGATGCCAGCGATTGTGCCCCGCGATTGTGCCTTGGCACTATCGCCAAAGGCACTATCGCCAAGCTTGTACCGTGGGGGTGGGAACCTTCGCGATTGTGACATGCGATAGTGCCCATGGCACTATCGCCGGGCATTATCGCCGACGGGGGAATTCCATTTAAATGAGTTCTAGCCGATTTTCATTTGATTCCTCACATTTCATCTTTCCTCTTTGGCGATTTTGAGAGCTCAAAGCCACACCCACACCTCTCCAAACCCTAACTCTCATTTATTGCAAACCATTTTGGTGGTTGGGGTTGTGGACCTTGCATTTACTACCTACCAATAAGATTTCTAGGGTTTCTTCAAGTTCACCTTCTCCACTTCAAGTCTCATCTTCTCCAACTTCTAGGGTTTGACACTTTTCTAGGTTTTGGTCCAAAAACCTAGATTGTGAGTTTACTAACCTTTGTTAAAACTAGATACACATCATATTTTTCTAGTTGTTGTTATTTATCTCTATATGTTCAAGTATGTGGGATTTAACCATGAAGAAAAGTTGAGAATGTGATTTTGTGTGAAATGCCATGTTTTACTTTATGGAATCGGGTATTGGGCATTGACCCCATGAATATATATATATATATATATATATATATATATATATATATATATTGGATATCTTGGCATGATTTGGGATGTATGGATTATAGTAGATGATAAATTCTACCCGGAATGCCTTTTTGGGTGATAATATGTCTAAACATTGATTATGTTGGTATTTGGGTCTCATAATGGACTTATGTGTTAGGATGGTAACATTGTACCCTTGGTTGGTATCGAAATGTGTTGGTTGAAATATACATCAAGACCTCCTATAAATTATGTTGGACGAACCAAGTCAGTAGACACTAGGAGGATGTAGTCTTGGGCGCCACTGTGATGGTATGTGCCTAGACCTCCGCCATTCGAGGAATTTTCTTTGGTATAGTCCTCGGGTGTGCCGGGCCTTTCGGATGTCTCTTGATAAATGGCATCAAGGTATATCGACTCTTTGGGTGGAACTTGATTGGTGCTATGGGTCTCCCCTATTGACTCCACATATTTTGAACTCTGGTTAACTGCTGATAAGAATTGTAACTGATCATGCATGCTTATTATTGTTCAACTCACTAGGTTTTTTGGCCTAACACTTGTTTGGTGTCGATGTGTATCTCAGGTTCTAGCGGCACCGTTCCTAAGCAGGTTTAGATGCTTTGGTTGAGAGCTTGGGGATTTTACACTTGGACGCTACTTCTTTTAGGATTGAACCGTTGGGCTTATAGATGACAACCCTTTTGTAATCTATTTTCTAGATGTAGAAATTAGATTAGTTGGTTGTTATTTTATCGTCCGTTTAAATTACAAATTGTGATTAAACAGGTTATTTATATATTCCCCATTTTTGGGAGGCTCTTGCTATGACAATTTTAGTATACCTCATGTCCGTTTTTCGGATTTTCGTTATCCCTATTTTTAGGGTGTTATAAGTTGGTATCAGAGCTTTAGTTTAAGTGAACTAGGTATTGTTGTAGCATATCTAGACTTAAGCTTTAGACTGTTTTGACTTCACTGTCCTCTTGGGGTAAAAATCCTAGGTGGGGAGAGTGTCAGGTTACGGAATTACACTAATTGAGAGTTGTGATGATAGTGACAAGAATTCTTGTGTATGGTTCATTCATAATTTCACTTAGCTACTGCTATTATGAATGCATTGTTACGTGAGCATACTTGATTTATTGTTATCGCGATAATTGATGAATGTATTAGTACGTACAATGAGTTAAACTCGCTTAGTCTTTTCTCAATCTCCTTCTCGTGCTTGTGTGGCAATGATCAATGGTTAATACTCGAAGTAGATTACCGGACATGCCAGAGGGTCAACCCGAAGTGGAATCTGCAGCTGTACGACCTCCCGTAGGTGTAACCACCGGTGACATTCCTATACCTAGAATTTTGGGAGGAGGGCCTGAGCATATTCCGCGCCGAAACCTCAATACAGGTAACGCCATCATGGAGGAAGTTACCATGGAGACCCGACTTCGGGATAGCATGATGTTGGCCATGAATGCGGCCTTGGCTCAACAACAGTTGACCATGACTTCGACCATGACCCAACAGCAAGAGTTTTTCATGAAACTCCTAGAGTATCGAGACGCTAGTCACCGAAAATCTAAGACGATGGATGAAAACGTTATTTTGGGGTCGGGTGGACCAAATGTGGTAACGGTTGAGGAACCATCCGCTGAAGGGATCCGGACAAAGACTAAGGGGTGCACTTACAAGGCGTTTCTGGGGTGCCACCCTAAGGAGTTTGCGGGTTCAGATAACCCGGTTGCTTGCATGTACTGGCTCAAAGAGGTAGAGATGGCCTTTGAGTCAAGCGAATGTGACCCCTCTCAACGGGTCAAGTTTGCTTCCCAACTAGTTCGGGGAGAGGCTTTGATTTGGTGGAATCTCACTCGATCAATCCTCACTCCTGAAGTTCTGGCTAAGTTAACTTGGCCGGTGTTCAAGGAGAAGATTATGGACAAGTATTGTCGTGAGCGTTCGATGGATAAGTTGGAGCGGGAGTTCCGAGATCTGAAGAAAGGGAACTTGTCTGTGGTTGGCTAACCCAAACTCTTTTTGGAGAAACTAAACTTGGTGGGACATCTAGTCCCCGATGAAAGGTCAAAGATTAAAGCCTATCATCAAGGGTTACCGGCCGGGATGCGATCGGCGGTAAGGAATGCTAAGTGTTCGACGTTACAAGAGGTTATCGAAGAGTCCTTGCTCGTGGAGGACGACATCAATGCCGAAAGGGAAGAGAATAGGCTTATTCCGGTCCAACGGGGTGTGCCAAGTGTGGTAGGAAGGACCACGTGACTCGAGAGTGTCCCATCCAGGGGCCGGTATGCTATGAGTGCAGAGAACTAGGGCATATGAAGAGGGATTTCCCAAATCTAGTGGGAGGTCATGGTGGAAATTTCGTGGGTTCGATGGCTAGAGTCGAGCAACCACCAAGGATGTCCAGTCGAGCTTTCCGGATGACTACCAAGGAGGCAAAGGAGACCGCGGATGTTGTTTCGGGTACGTTCCTAGTAAACTCCTTGCCTGCTCGTGTCTTGTTTGATTCGGGTGCTACATGTTCCTTTGTGTCAGATACTTTCTGTAAAAAATTCACCACTCCTATTAGTGTCTTTCCCGATGCATTAGTGGTAGAAGTAGCTAATGGGGATCAAGTAATCATTCGAGACCGTTTTTGTGATTGCACTTTAGAAATTGATGGGAATTCTTTTGGAGTGGACTTGCTACCTATGGCTATAGGTGGGTTTGACGTGGTTATAGGCATGGATTGGTTAGTAAGGCATAAGGCGGACATCTTCTGTTCCAAAAAGATGATCCAAGTACCTTTATCAGAAAATGGTGTGGCTACCATTTATGGGGAAAAGGAAAGAGGAGTAATCCTATTATCTCATCTCTAAAGGCTCGCAAGTTCTTAGCGAAGGGTTACCCTTCGTATTTGGCCTACGTTGTGGACGCAAGGAAAGAAAAGAGGTCGGTAGAAGATGTGGAGGTGGTACAAGATTATCCGGACGTCTTTCCGGAAGACTTACCCGGATTACCGCCGGAGCGACAAGTAGAATTTCAGATCGACCTTACTCCGGGGGCGGCTCCGATAGCCCGAGCTCCATATCGTTTGGCACCGACAGAAATGAAGGAAATGATGTCGCAACTGCAAGAGTTGTTGGAGAAGGACTTCATTCGACCGAGTTCGTCACCATGGGGAGCACCGGTGTTGTTCGTGAAGAAAAAGGACGGGTCCATGAGGATGTGCATAGATTACCGGGAGTTGAATAAAGTCACGGTGAAGAACAAGTATCCCTTACCTCGTATCGATGATCTTTTTGATCAACTTCAAGGCGCGGGATGTTTCTTTAAGATCGATCTTCGATCTGGTTATCATCAGGTGATAGTGAAGAAGGAGGATATTCCGAAGACGGCTTTCCGAATGCGTTACGGTCATTACGAGTTTTTGGTGATGCCTTTCGGCCTAACCAACGCTCCACCTGTATTCATGGATCTGATGAACCATGTGTGTCTCCCATTCTTGGATAAATCCGTGATCGTCTTCATCGACGATATTTTATTTTATTCAAGGGATGAGTCCGAGCATGGAAAACACTTACGGGAAGTATTAGAAGTTCTAAGGAGGGAAAAGTTGTTCGCGAAATTCTCGAAGTGCGAATTCTGGCTCCAAGAGGTGCAATTCTTGGGGCATATGGTATCAAAGGACGGGGTAAAAGTGGATCCGGCAAAGATCGATGCAATGATGAGTTGGGAGCCTCCAACAAGTCCGACGGAGATTCGAAGCTTCTTGGGTTTAGCGGGTTACTACCGGCGTTTCATCCAAGACTTTTCCAAGATAGCTACACCGCTCACTTCTCCTACAAGGAAGAACGTCAAGTTTCTTTGGACCGATGCACAAGAGCAAGCCTTTCAGACGCTCAAGAGGAAGTTGTGCGAAACTCTGATCTTATCCCTACCCAAAGGATCGGAAGATTTTGTGGTGTTTAGTGACGCTTCCAAGATGGGGCTTGGGTGTGTCCTAATGCAAAGGGGGAAGGTAATAGCCTACGCATCGCGGCAATTAAAAGATCATGAGAAGAACTATCCGACTCATGATTTGGAGTTGGCGGCGGTAGTTTTTACGTTAAATTTGTGGCGACACTACTTGTGTGGGACCAAGTGTACTCTTTTCACGGATCACAAGAGTCTCAAGTACATCTTCGATCAAAAGGAACTCAACATGCGGCAAAGGAGATGGCTAGAGCTCTTGAAAGATTATGATTGTGATTTACTCTATCATCCTGGTAAGGCCAACGTGGTGGCGGATGCTTTGAGCCGGAGGAGCCATGATGGTGGCGTTAAGTTGTCCCTTACAAGAATCGATGTGATATCAAGTTTGCTGGAAAGCATAAGAGCGAGCCAAGCGGAAGCACTTAAGGAAGAGAACCTCAAAGCCGAGGTTATGTCCAAGCAAAAGGAAATCTTAACAGAAGATGGTCGTGGACTCAAACTCTTTCAAGGGCGAATTTGGGTGCCAAAAATTGGGGGAAATCGTGACTTACTTCTCGAGGAAGCACATAAGTCGAAATATTCTATACATCCCGGTGGCACCAAGATGTATAGAGACCTAAAGTTGAATTATTGGTGGCCGGTGATGAAGCTGGATGTGGCTAACTATGTGGAAAGGTGTGTCACATGCCTTCAAGTCAAAGCGGAGCATCAAAGACCGTATGGGAGTTTGCAACTTTTGTCCATTCCCGAGTGGAAATGGGACAACATTACTATGGATTTCGTGACGAAGTTACCAAAGACCTTGCGTGGGCATGACACCATTTGGGTAATTGTTGACCGGTTGACAAAAAGTGTGCATTTCCTTGCAATGCGGGAGACCTTGCCAATGGAGAAGTTGGCCAAGCTTTATATTGATGAGGTGGTGTCGAGGCACGGAGTTCCGCAATCTATTGTATCGGATCGGGACAGCCGATTCACTTCGAATTTTTAGGCTAACTTACAAAAGGAATTGGGTACTCGACTAAATTTGAGCACGGCGTATCATCCTCAAACGGATGGTCAAAGCGAGAGGACGATCCAGACGCTAGAAGATATGTTAAGATCGTGTGTAATAGACTTCGGGGGAAGTTGGGATTCACATCTGCCTTTGGTAGAGTTCGCGTACAACAACAGTTACCATTCTAGTATTGGAATGGCACCGTTCGAGGCCTTGTATGGGCGAAAGTGTAGAACCCCAGTTTATTGTCTAGAAGCGGGGGAAAAACAATTCGTCGGGCCGGAAATAGTGCAAGAGACGACGGACAAGGTGAAAGAGATTCGGGAGAGGCTAAAGGCGGTGCAAGACCGACAAAAGAGTTATGCGGACAAGAAGAGAAGACCGTTTGAGTTTCAAGTGGGCGACCGGGTCATGTTGAAGGTGTCTTCGTGGAAGGGGATCATACGGTTCGGAAAACGTGGGAAGCTTAGTCCTCGTTTCCTTGGGCCATTCGTCATCTTGGAGAAAATTGGGTTACAAGCCTACCGGTTGGATTTACCACCAGAAATGGATGGGATACATCCTACTTTTCACGTGTACTATCTTCGGAAGTGCCTAGCCGAGGAAGAAAGCGTGATTCCTTTTTCAGAGATTCGGGTGGACAATGGAAATTGTTGTGTGGAAGAACCGGAGTCGATTTTGGAATCGAAAGTAAAGAAATTATGGCATAAAGATGTGGTGATGGTAAAGGTTCAATGGAAGCACCATCGGGGTGCTAATATCACGTGGGAGTCCGAGGATGATATGAAGAAGCGATATCCTCACTTGTTTGCTTAGAGTAAGATTTCGGGGACGAAATCCCATTTAGGTAGGGAGGATTGTAACACCCGTAAATTCTTAAGGTAAGTATCCTATCTCTCTTAATACATTAATTGTGCTTATGTGTGAATACGTGTCTTTGTGCGCACCTTTATGATCATTTTTATGTCGAAATGTCATATAATTGAATTACCTTTGTTAATCGTTCAAACCTCTCACTCGCTATCGAATTTGGTTAAGTTTCGGGCTGTTTTGGGTTGGCGCGATTGTGCCTGGCGATTGTGCCATTGGCACTATCGCCGGAGGCATTATCGCCAGGGACGTACCGTGGGCTGAGGGATGCCAGCGATTGTGCCTTGGCACTATCGCCAAAGGCACTATCGCCGAGCTTGTACCGTGGGGGTGGGAACCTTCGAGATTGTGACATGTGATAGTGCCCATGGCACTATCGCCACTATCGCCGGGCACTATCGCCGACGGGGGAGTTCCATTTAAATGAGTTCCAGCCGATTTTCATTTGATTCCTCACATTTCATCTTTCCTCTTTGGCGATTTTGAGAGCTCAAAGCCACACCCACACCTCTCCAAACCCTAACTCTCATTTATTGCAAACCGTTTTGGTGGTTAGGGTTGTGGACCTTGCATTTACTACCTACCAAGAATATTTCTAGGGTTTCTTCAAGTTCACCTTCTCCACTTCAAGTCTCATATTCTCCAACTTCTAGGGTTTGACACTTTTCTAGGTTTTGATCCAAAAACCTAGATTGTGAGTTTACTAACCTTTGTTAAAACTAGATACACATCATATTCTTCTAGTTGTTGTTATTTATCTCTATATGTTCAAGTATGTGGGATTTAACCATGAAGAAAAGTTGAGAATGTGATTTTGTGTGAAATGCCATGTTTTACTTTATGGAATCGGGTATTGAGCGTTGACCCCATGAATATATATATATATATATATATATATATATATATATATATATATATATATATTGGATATCTTGGCATGATTTGGGATGTATGGATTATAGTAGATGATAAATTTTACCCAGAATGCCTTTTTGGGTGATAATATGTCTAAACATTGATTATGTTGGTATTTGGGTCTCATAATGGACTTATGTATTAGGATGGTAACACTGTACCCTTGGTTGGTATCAAATGTGTTGGTTGAAATATACATCAAGACCTCCTATAAATTATGTTGGACGAACCAAGTCAGTAGACACTAGGAGGATGTAGTCTTGGGCGCCACTGTGATGGTATGTGCCTAGACCTCCGCCATTCGAGGAATTTTCTTTGGTATAGTCCTCGGGTGTGCCGGGCCTTTCGGATGTCTCTTGATAGATGACATCAAGGTATATCGACTCTTTGGGTGGAACTTGATTGGTGCTATGGGTCTCCCCTATTGACTCCACATATATTGAACTCTGGTTAACTGCTGATAAGAATTGTAACTGATCATGCATGCTTATTATTGTTCAACTCACTAGGCTTTTTGGCCTAACACTTGTTTGGTGTCGATGTGTATCTCAGGTTCTAGTAGCGCCGTTCCTAAGCAGGTTTAGATGTTTTAGGTGAGCGCTTGGAGATTTTGCACTTGGACGCTACTTCTTTTGGGATTGAACCGTTGGGCTTATAGATGACAACCCTTTTGTAATCTCTTTTCTAGATGTAGAAATTAGATTAGTTGGTTGTTATTTTATCGTCCGTTTAAATTACAAATTGTGATTAAACAGGTTATTTATATATTCCCCATTTTTGGGAGGCTCTTGCTATGGCAATTTTAGTATACCTCATGTCCGTTTTTCGGATTTTCGTTATCCCTATTTTTAGGGTGTTATACCTCACCTCTCCACTCCCCTTTCTCAAAACCCGAATCATTTTTACGGGTTTCAGGTTGGAAGAGACAAGGGAATTCATCCTTGAGTCTAAAACTAGAGGCCTATCTATCCTCCCAAAAACGCGTATCCATCCCATCCTCGATTTCCTTACCGAAGGATTCCGAGAAGGATAGGCCTTCTTTATCTAATTCTCTCCCCACTTTCAAGATATTCCTCCAAACCGAGTTCCCTCTCGTACCCCTTTGAGACTCCTCTACTAGGCCCCCATCCCTCCCATAGATACTCCTAATAACTTTTACCCAAAAAGATTCGCTCTCCCCATGGAACCTCCACCACCACTTGCCAAGCAACCCCCAATTTGCATCTTTCAAACTTCCAATATTCAAGCCGCCCCTTTTAAAACTCCCTAACACCCTATCCCATTTGACCCAAGCTAAACATTTTTTTTACCACGTCCTCACCTCCCCCCCCCCCCCCCCAAAAGAAATGACTTCTCACGCTCTCAAGGTTTTTTATCACACCTTGCGGGGCACAGAATAACGAGAAAAAATATAAAGAAATACTACCAAGAACCGATCTAATCAAAGTCCATCGTCCTCCAAAAGATATCAATCTTGTTTTCCACGATGCAAGTTTATTTTTCACCTTATCAATTGCCGCCTTCCAATGATCAAGTTTCCTCATTGACGCGCCGACCGGTAATCCTAGTTATACAAAAGGAATAATACCACTTCCACACCCGAGTCCTCTTCCCCATGCTTGAGTTTCTTCTTCCGACACTCCTACACCATAGATCTTACTTTTGCTCATATTGATCTTTAGGCCCGAGACTAGATGAAAACAACTCAACACCTTCAACAGATTCTTTATGTTTAAAATGTTCCACTTTCCGAAAAAACAACGTCGTCCGCATATTGAAGATGAGAAACCACAACTTCATCCCTTCCCACCTTTATTCCTTCAAATAACCCCTTCTCCATAGCTTCTTCCATCATTATGTGTAAACTTTCAGCTACCACCAAGAAAAGAAAGGGTGCAAGTGGATCCCCTTGCCTCAACCCTCTTTCCATTCAAAATTCACTAGTCGGCGCACCATTGACCAACACAGATATATTTGACGAACTTAGGCAGGTGTAACACCCTAAATTTAGCGGAAATAAAAATTCGAAAATTCTGCAATATGACGGCTAAAAATTGGTAAACCTGGGTATATAAAAACCTGTTGTAAACAACCCCAAAGTATCATCCCGATAGAACGGGGAAACAAACTATAACCATTACAATTAACCAAAATGAAGAATACACTAACAACCTAATAATCTAACTTAAATAAGAAAGATTAATGTCGGGTGTTGCTATTCTTCCAAAAGTATGCCCGCCATCCAAAATATCGATCTACACATCTCCCAAAAAGACCGCTCTTGGCCTCAAAGCCATCCACTCAGTCCCGACGAACCCCTTCGGAAACCTGACCTGTTATACATGTCATTTTGAGAAAAAGTGTTAGGCTAAAGCCTAGTGAGATCAAACATTTGCAGTTTAAGTAATCAAATGTAAAAATGAGTAAAAGAGTTTATTTTTATACAACAACAATAATGGTAATAATAACAATAATGCTCTTTGAAATATAGCAAATACCTTTTTGGGTTAACGGGGGAGACCCGCTTACTAACACAAATGACGGAACACAAAAGTAAGTCATTCGATGAGTCAGTAAAGCCAATAAATAAATAAAGTATACGCAAGGGATGTCAGGCTCAGTGGCTTTAAACGTACACCCACGGAAACTCAAGTTCAACCCCGAAGGGTTCCTACGTCGAGCTCCTCATCCAATATCGTAATACTTGAGCACGAAGGACTTATAACCCAATCCGATGCCAAACGTGCCTCGACGTGGAAAACTAGTCGTCCCAACGCCGGAACAATAATAAACCAAATACGGGGTCATGACTCCCAATGCCTCAATTAAGCCAATTAATGCGCATAAGGCCCAACAAGTAATCCCAATAATGTTAATATGCATAAGTGATATGAAGTGTGATTTCCACCAAAACCATTTCCATCGTTTACCAATAGATTTCTAATCAAAATATATTTGATCTATCCTTCATTTCCAAATCCCAAAACATGGTGCAAGTTGATTTACAAACTTATCAGCAGTTAACCATAATTTCCATATTCTTAAAATCATAGATTCTACATAGTAAATACGCTTCCTTTAAAAGTATAACCTAAGTAAAACAAGTTAAAGAACATTATTGAAGTTCATAATTCGTCATTTCCCCAAAAATCATCATAAACACTAATATCCCCCAAAAGTTAGGTTTAGCACAATTTATACAAATCAAGTTTATGAAAAAGGAGATATTAGGTATCCAAAATCGACCTTTTGACATGTATAAGGTTTAGTAAAAAGTGAAAGAACTCACCTTGTAGGGTTGGAGTTCAACCCTAAAATCCAAAGCTTAAGCAAGAAGAAAATAGGTTGAGAACTTGAGGTAGCTTCACTAGCACTATGATGATTCACACTTCCCTAGAACACATAAATGATCAATGGATGGAAGTAGTTGAGAGACATAAATGCTAAGGGAGAAAGAAGGTCGAACTTACCAGTCCTCTAGAGAGAAAATCGCTACTGCTTCCTTCAAAATCAGATAAAATGCCCTAAAATCGCGACTTAACTTTTTATACCCAAACCCCCGTCGGCGATAGTGCCCCGGCGATAGTGACATCTGTCACTATCGCGGGCAAGGTCGCGAGCGCCTCACCACCTTCGGTACAGATTGGGCGATAGTGCCTCGGCGATTGTGACCATGTCACTCTCGCGGGTACAATCGCGAGGAACGTACCGAGACCCTAAGGCCTTCGGCGATAGTACCCTCCGCGATTGTGACACCCTGTCACTCTCGCGGGCACAATCGCGAACAACTCCAAATTTGATGATTTTTAACCCACGATGCTTAAATCCAACTTTCTCGATAATAAATAAATAAAATCCCAATATATATAAGTTCCAAAGCGAGGAGGATAATACATGGGTTCTCAGAATTCGGGGTGTTACAGCAGGCCTTGATCCACCCTCTCCATTTATCTCCGAAGCCCATTTCTTTCATCATATCCAAGAGAAAAAACCAATCGACCGTATCATACGCCTTCTCAAAATCAACTTTGAATATCAACCCTTTCCTCTTCGTCTTTTTAAGGAACGCCACCGTCTCAATGGCTATAAGTACTCCATCTAGAATGAATCTTCCTTTTATAAAAGCGCTTTGTTCCTTACTTATTAATTTGTCCATTACCACTTTCAATCTCTCTGCCAACACTTTCAACACAATTTTATAGAAGATCCTAATGAGGCTAATTGGTCTAAATTCATTTAGTTCAATCGGGTTTGCGATCTTTGTAATCAAAGTCACGAAGGAGGCGTTACAACCCTCACTTATTTCTCCTTTTTCCAAGACCCAATCTATCGCCGCTAACAAGTCCCCTTTGATCAAATCCCAAAAGGCTTTTATAAAACCAATTGTGAATCCGTCTGGGCCTGGGGACTTGTTATTTCCATAATCCTTTATCGCATTCCACACTTCCTCTTCCGTTACTCTTCTCTCAAGATTTGCCGCCTCAACAACCGATAGTTTTTTCACCCGACCTGAGTTAAGCTTATGAGCACCTTTTTTTTCCTTCAAGAGTTTTCCTTTAAAAAAATCGAAGACGTAATCCTTTATTTTCCCCAGATCCTCCATCCTTCCCGAATCAATGTTGAGGCCTCGGATGCAATTCCTTCTCTCTCTATTCCTTATAGCCGCATGGAAGATTTTTGAGTTCTCGTCCCCCTCCTTAACCCATCTTACCTTCGCCCTTTGTTTTGCCATTTCCATACTCTTCGTTTCCAAATCGAGCCACTTTAGACGGGCTTCAATCCATCTATGTCTATCGTAATCCGCCAACCGGTTCCTATCTGCTTCTTCTTCCAATTTCCTTACCTCTTCCTTTTTGCTCGTCAATTCCTTATCAATGTCGCCCCATTTAATTTTACTCCACCCCTTTAAAGCATATTTCACATTCTTAAGTTTGTCTCGAAATATGCAATCCGGCCTTTTGGAGAACACCTCCTTACGCCACGCCTCTCTCGTCACTTCCTTTATACTTTCATCTATCAACCATGCGTCAAAAAATTTAAACGGCTTCGGACCAAAGTCAATTCCTATGTCATTTCATAAAATCGGCGCGTGATCCGACCATTTTCTCTCCAACACTTTAGCCCCCAAGTTTTTCCATAACGACCCAAACTCAAATGTTGCCAAAAAACGGTCTAGCTTACTGTGTTTTTGGCCATCATCGCTGACGCGTGTGAACTTCTTCCCTCCCATTGGGATTTTAATAAGGTTGCTCCTTTGAATGAAATCGTTAAATTCGTCCGTGCCATACCTATTTATTACCGAATTTAGTCTTTCATTCTCATTGCGAACCTCATTAAAATCTCCGAAAAAAACCCAACGTAATTCCTCCCTTCCACATAATTGTTCCAGTTTTTTCCATAACTCCAGCCTGTCTTTTTGTTCCCTTGGTCCATATACATTGACGCACCCCACCAACCCATCTAATTTGCCCCACTTCCCTACCACTGCGATAAAATTATCTTCCTGTATGACGTATTCCCCTTGAAACGTAGTTTTATTCCATATCGTTAAGAGACCACCCGATTTCCCTATGGTCGGCACGTATACGTAATCCCCATCTTTATTTCCCCATAAACCATAGATTGTACTATCGTCGACTGATTTTAGTTTTGTTTCCTGAATCGCGAACATACATGGGTTTAAAGTTTTACAGATGTCTTTCACCCACTCTTTCTTACATTTCGACCCCAACCCCCGAATATTTAAAGATACTATCTTCATAACAGACAGTAAATGAATCGACACATACCTGCTGCCCGATGTCTACTATCGTTCAGATTTATCCTTCTTTAGCCCAAATACCGATTCCCAATTGATTCCCAGTATATTGCCGAAAGATTCTAAGTCCTCTTGATTTTCTATACTTTTGAGCTCATTGGAGAGTGCCACTTTGGTTGCATTTGAGATGGATCCCCCCCCCCCACTTTTGGATTTTGCCCTTCCCCACCTACTGCACTCTCCGACACTTGCCGTTTTCTTGTGAACGATTTTTGCCCGGTGGTTGAGTCTCGCCATCTGCTTCATATAATGAAAACTAACCTTGCCTTGTCCAAGACCATAATTCTCCATCTTTCTTGAGGTCGATTTCTCTTTGTTATTGTTTACTGACTTATGCCTCTTCCCATAGAGTGAATTAGATCGAGGGCAGTCTCCTCCTTCATCCGTTTTTCCTTTTTTGACTCATCGCTACCTTCCCCACTCACTCTTTCAGTTGGGCCATTATTTTTAATTCTTACTTCATCCATCAGTTGTGGCCCAATTGTTGTTGTCCCAATACATCCATTTTCTTCATTTTCGATTGGCTCAATCTCTTTCCTAAATCTGTTTCCAAGCCCATCTGCGATCTTATCCTTATCACCAATTTTTTAAAGCCCAAATAGATCCCTAGGCCCACCCGAGCTATTGGATTCAACCACATCAACCTGATATCCATAACACGAATTACCCTGCTTTTTTTTAAACTTGGCGTCATCGTCTCCTATCTCAATGTCTGACGGCTTTAAATCTGTAGCCATTATGCCCTCCCTCGGTACATGATCATCATCATTACACTCTTGGATTAACGACTTTCCATCTGCCTGGCGTTTTTCCGGCAACTTTGATTGTGTGTTACCGATTGCCGGCGTCTTTTCCGATCCAAGATTTGTGCTCTCCGAGCTTTTCGAATATGCCATTGTTTCCTTCTCCTCCGCTTTTCTGCAACCACCCTATTTCCACTCTTCTCTGAGACCTCTCTGATTGACGATAAAATTGTCAAAATAACTCTCCTCTACCATCTAATCTTCCTTGTTTTTCTCTTCTCTTTCTGTCCATTCCGAAGGTATGGACGACTCACTCCCTTCTTCCTCGTTGCCCCAATTGGACACATATCTTTCGTCCCCTGTTTGTATCTCCATCAGGCTACCATCTTCTTCTTCAACTTTGATCACATAAAAAAGGTTTCCTACTTTTATACTTTTTATCTCGCAAATCCTTGAGACTAATCCCGAGCTAATAAGAACTTTCCCCCACATTAGATTCATATGATCCGTTATGTTACAGTTGATTGTTTTCAACACACTCCCCCATTTACTAGCTATTTCTTTTCATACCGATTCTTTCCACACTTGTAAAGGTACACCTTCGATCCGTAACCAAATTAATCTATTCGATGCTCAAAAACCAACCGTCCACTTTCGTAAATCCTTAACCCAATGGTGTATTCCATGAACCTTGTTGCGTAATGTTTTCTCCATTGCTTCCGTCGAATCAAATCTAAGCATAATACTCCTCCCTCCTAGTAGTCTCAAGCCTCCACCTTCCCGATTTTCTGAATCAAGTACAGTTTTAACGGCCTACAGGTTGTCTATCGACGCGATGGTTCCTACAGCACAAGATTGTAAAAACTCCATGTTCTCTCCATCTGCTTCCCAACTTCCCAGAATCTGTTGTTCCGGTTCACAGTCTATCATTTCTTCTTTTCTTCCTTTCTTAACTACATCTACGTATGATTGGTGATTTTCCATTTTTTGACTGTTTGGTAATTGTTGATCTCCTATTCCAACTGGTTTATTACAGTGTTTTGATGGCTCTACTACACGATTCTCCCTTCCACCTTTATTAGCTAAGAACACTCTTAATCTATAAGATCCAATCCAAATCTGATTCAACCTGAGTTCAAAGGCCATTGCATTCACAACGAGTGTAAACCTGACAAAACCAAATCTTTCTCCATTTCTCATTCTTTTTCTTGCCATATAGATGTCGGAAACCACACCAAACCTCTTGAAGGTTTTCCACAAGTCACTAACTTCCCAGTTTCTCGGAAAATTGAAAAACAAGTATGAAGTCTCTTTTGAATTCCTAGTACCATCGATCGATCGGTTCTGTAGTATTTCGTTATACCTAGACCTATTCCACTACCCCACAACTCTCCACTCGTCTCTCCTCACGGACCCTCTCTCACCTCTCTCTCCCTCTCCTCTCATTTTTTTAGTGGGTTACTGTAAAATTTATCCTATAACTCATAATTTATAAAAATAAAACCTATATATGTTATATGGATGCACAAAATTATTCTTCATAATTTCCATTAACGGAAATAACTAAGCATGATGATTATAAAATTTCAATCTAGAAGCTTACCTGTAATTTCTTTTATAAATTATTTATTACAGTCTTCTACGATGTCTTTCTTTCTTCAATGTTCATTTAGCATATGGTAATTACCAAATCAACTAAGGGGTTAAATGCTTACCCAGTAAGAACTTACTGGTAGAGTTAACACTATAAGTTATTTTATCGAGTAAGATTGTGGTACATCAAAAAGGTACGTATGCAACAATTTACCCAGTAAGTGCTTATCCGGGTAAAAAATCATCACCCTCACTTACCGGGTAAAACTCTTCATCCTTATCATTACTCTTACCGGGTAAGATTCTTGGCCCTTTGGCATGTTCATCTGATGAGAAAATTTACCTGGTAAGCACTTACTAGGTAAGTATTTAGTAAACGACCCCTAAGTGACCGTTTACCAAATTCTTACTGGGTAAGCGCTTATCGGTAAGAGATTCACCCTAATTTACCTTATCGTGTAACATACTTGACCGTGAAAATAGATTGTTGGTAAGCATCTTAAACCCGTTAAGCTCTTATCGGGTAAGAGTCGTTTCTCACACTTACTAGATAAGACTCTCTGTAACACCCGTGTTTTCGGTATGTTTAAATCCAACTTTGCTGATGTTAGAACCTAGTGTCGTGAGCGGGGATTTGTTGGATCAATTTGGGACGAAAACGGGTTTCGGTACACTCGGGGCGACATTGCCCGCGATTATGACAGAAGTCACTATCGCGGGGCACAATCGCCAGAGTTGTACCGAGAGGGGGTGTAGCGGCGCGATAGTGCCCGCGCGATTGTGACATATGTCACTCTCACGTGGCACAATCGCCAGAATTGTACCGAGAGTTGTGTTTCTCGGGCGAGAGTGACACTGTCACTCTCGCGAGTCAAGGTCTCGGTCGGGCCCAAGTTGCTTAAAAACATATTTTTCGACCTTTAGACTCATTTTCTGGAAGTGGGAGCTTAGTAGGGAGATTCATTCAAGACTTTTCAAAGATAGCCTCATCGTTGACGGCCCTAACACGTAAGAATGTTAAGTTTGTTTGGACCGAGAGTCAAGAAAAGGCGTTTCGAACTCTACAAAGGAAGCTTTGCGAAGCTCCAGTCCTCTCCTTACCCAATGGGACGGAAGATTTTGTGGTGTACAGTGATGCGTCGAAATTGGGATTGGGTTGTGTTCTTATGCAGAGGGGGAAGGTGATTGCTTATGCGTCAAGGAAACTCAAAGTCCATGAAGTCAACTACCCCACCCATGATTTGGAGTTAGCCGCGGTGGTGTTTGCATTGAAGTTATGGCGGCACTACCTCTACGGTACGAAGTGTACCCTTTACACGGACCACAAGAGTTTGAGGCATATCTTTGACCAAAAGGAACTGAATATGAGGCAACGAAGGTGGTTGAAATTATTGAAAGATTACGATTGTGAGCTGCTTTACCACCCGGGGAAAGCAAACGTTGTCGCCGACGCCCTTATCCGAAAGGATTATAGGGAAGGTTCCAAGGTCGTTTTTGCACGAATTGAATTAGCCTCAACACTCATTGACCGGATTAAAGCGTCGCAAGCCGAAGCCTTGTTAGTAGAGAATCTCAAGAGAGAAGTCATGGAAAAGTAACACCTACTTTTGACAGAAGATAGTCAAGGGGTGAAACTCTTCAATCGACGAATTTGGGTGCCGAAAATTGGGGGCAATCGAGAGCTCCTCCTCGAAGATGCCCATAAATCAAAGTATTCTATTCATCCGGGAAGCACGAAGATGTACCGAGACTTAAAATTACTTTATTGGTGGCCAGTCTTGAAGTTTGATGTGGCGCGCTACGTGGAGCGATGTGTGACTTGTTTGCAAGTAAAGGCCAAGCACCAATGACCTTATGGAAATCTACAATCCTTGGAGATTCCGGAATGGAAATGGGAGCACATCACGATGGACTTTGTGACGAAATTGCCGAAAACTTTGTGAGGTCACGACACCATTTGGGTGATAGTGGACCGTTTGACCAAGAGCGCTCATTTCTTGGCCATGCGGGAGACTCTACCTATGGGTAAATTGGCAAAGTTGTACATTGATGAAGTGATATCTCGACATGGAGTAGCACTATCTATTGTCTTAGATCGCGACAGTCGGTTCACGTCCCATTTTTGGGATGGGTTATAGAAGGAATTGGGCACGCGTGTGAAGCTGAGCACGGCCTATCATCCTCAGACCGACGGTCAAAGCGAGAGGACAATTCAGACACTAGAATACATGTTGAGATCTTGTGTGATCGATTTTGGGGGTAGTTGGGACGCACACCTACCTTTGGTAGAATTTGCGTACAACAATAGTTATCACTCAAGTATATGGATGGCACCGTTTGAAGCCTTATACGGTCGCAAATGTCGGACTCCTGTATGTTGGCTAGAAGCGGGGGACAAACAATTTGTCGGACCATAAATTGTGCAAGAGACGGCGGATAAGGTGAAATGCATACGTGAACGCTTAAAGGCAGCCTAAGACCGACAGAAGAGCTATGCTGACAAGAAGAGGCGACCGATAAAGTTCCAAGTAAGGGATCGTGTTATGTTGAAGGGGTCCCCTTAGAAGGGGTGACAGTGCTTGGAATACATCTATAGACGTGTGCTAATTAAACCTCAAAGCAAGTATACAATGAGATCTAATATCGTCTTTCAAGTAATAAAATGGTAAGAACCAAGTATCGTCCCACAGATATTGGAGTAAAAGTAGATTAAAAAGTAAGAGAAAGAAATGACTTCAGATGGCGATTTTGAAGACTTGATCTGGTTTGGTTTGTCACTTGATTAGATTAACAAAATATTAAAGCAAGCACGGGTGTAAGACAATTAGGTGAGATTTAAACACAAATTCCAGCAGACTTATGCTACAGACATGCTACAGCATGAGTTGGCCATAACTAGATCCACCATCTATTTTGAGGGTATTCCTCTCGGACTTCAATATTCACACTACTGTTTAGATTCGACTAAACACATCTCTGTGCAGCCTCCAGCTATTTATAGTGTAGAATAAAGACCTCAAAATATATGGACGATCAAATCTCTTTGTATCTAAAACCGCTCTCTCGAGCCGATTCCCATATCATTCAAGTTGACGTGTTCGAAGTGGCTTATCTCTAAGTCCTCTACATTTTAACACTAATGACTAGCGATCAACTTGTCGAGAATAAATCAGTTTATAAATAATAAGCAACTCTCTCAAGTCTACTTCTTATATCATTCAAACTGACGTGCTTTTGGTAGCTTATCTCTAAGTCAACCGCACTTTAACTCTTTAGTAAGTGATCAGTTCGTCAAGAAGTGTCATTGAACTTTATAAAACTTGAAATGAAATGATGGAACATTGTTATTGCGAAACAATGTCCACCTTTCTTTGGTTTAAAATCTCACCCTTTTATCTCACACCCGAGCTAAATAAATTAGCTACTCATATTTAAAGACATAAAGCGATAAATGACGGAAAGTAAATGCATAAATGTAAATGACATAAATTAAATGATTGAATATAAATTACAAGAAATAAAATGACGATAATGTAAAGTGCAAATAATGTAAAGAACTAATTAAATAAAGCTAAGAATAATAAAGCATAAAATAAAGAACAAGAGGAGGTAACCAAAAGATTTCTTGCAATTATAAAATGAGATGATAGATAATGGATTCCTAAACTACAACCCCAAGCGCCCTTTTTATACTAAAAGGGAGTGGCACAAAAGAGTAATTAACACTAACAAAGTACTTAAAGTACAAAGACACATTAACCAAAAGTTAATATCCAAAAGACAATAAGGACAAGTGTTTTATCCAAAGTACACCAGCCAAAATTATTATAGAAGGTTCCCAAAAATCAGATATAAAAATCCCAAAAAGTCTTTCCATGCTAAGCTCCTTCTAGCTTATCTATTAAGCTCCATATTTGGCTGCTGCAGGAATGCTGCAGCCTGCTGCACTTATAATTCTGCCCAAAAATACACCAATTAGCTTATCCAATGCAATAAAACAAGTTATTCACATCTTTAGCTCCAAGAAACAAGAAAAGATAAAATAATGAACTAAAATGACTCAAAGGTTAGGATTAGAAGGTAAAATGATATCCTAAAATAAAGAGAAAAAGAGCATAATGGCACTAAATAATTAGTGCCATCAAGGGGATTATTCGATTCGGGAAGCGCGGGAAGTTGAGTCCTCGTTTCCTTGGACCCTTTAAAGTGCTTAAGCGAGTCGGACTTCAAGCATACCAGTTGGAGCTCCCTCCGGAAATGGATGGAATTCATAGCACATTTCATGTGTGTTACCTTCGTAAATGTTTAGCAGAGGAGGAGAGTGTTATTCCACTCTCCGAAATCAGAGTTGATGAAGGGAATCGGTGCATCGAGGAACCCGAGGCGATTTTAGAAAGAAAGACGGAGAAGCATCGCCACAAGGAAGTCACAATGGTAAAGGTTCAATGGAAGCACCATCGGGGTGCTAACGTGATGTGGGAGGTCGAAGAGGATTTGAATCGAAGATACCCTCACCTCTTCCCTTAGTCAAGATTTCGAGGACGAAATCTTCTCCAAGTCGGGGAGGATTGTAACACCCGTGTTTTCGGTATGTTTAAATCCAATTTTGCTTATGTTAGAACCTAGTGTCATGAGCGAGGATTCGTTGGATCAATTTGGGACGAAAACGGGTTTCGGTACACTCGGGGCGACATTGCCCGCGATTATGACAGAAGTCACTATCGCGGGGCACAATCGCCAGATTTTGAGTATAATCCTTGCAAGGTGAGTTCTTCCATTCTCTAAACATCTCTATGGGTGTATGTATTAATATATTTATGGGGTTTTGGTCATCTAAGTCTTTTAACATAAATGTGAGTATGAAAGTTAGGGTTTTGTAATCCCAAGTATTAATGGGAGAAATGTTCCTTTGGAATAAGATTTATGGCTTTCTATGTTTTCTACTCCTTTGATGGTCAATCTTAAGTCCATGGGATTTTGGGGAACCAAAGTGGAAAAACTAGGGTTTTGGGGAAAATGCAAGTATTGGTTTAACTAGTGATAATTATGATTCTTATATGGAAAATGTATATGGAATGTTGTTGTTGGGTTATGCTCTCTAGTCCTCGCATTTATAAGAGTCAAGACTTTATGAATTGTACCATTGTATATATGATTCATTTATATACATGATTAATATGAGTATGGTATGTATTGGCATGTTTTGGGTATTTGGTCTTAAGTGCAATGGATCCATAGGCACGGTGTTCCTATGCCCCCGTTTTGGGCATTGGGTTCACCATTTAGCACGGAATAGGCATCGGGTCACCATGATAAGTAAAGGTGTGAACCTATACGGTCGGGCAACGTCTCATGGGTTGTAAGGTGTAATTCCCTTGTACTAGAGTTCCCCGTTTTAGAACTCTCAAGAATAGACCTAGAGGGGTTGACTTGATGTTTTCGAGCAATAGACTTAGAGGAGTTGAGCTCATTATGTGATTGGTGTTATTTGTATTGTATCTAATCAATAATGGTTTGTTTGATTTGTTGGTTTTAGCTTATGTCTATATCCTCCGCGTGACTCCGAATGGGTTTAGTACTTTAATCTTTATTTGACTTATTCTCACCAGGCCTTAGCCTAACACTTGTTCTTGTTGTCATGTTTGGCAGGCTATCATAGCGGTGGGGCACGCCGGGACTGAGAGAACGACCTTGGAGTCGTGGGTGGTCTTTTTGAGGATATATAGTGACCATCATACAATTGGTTTTGAAGATACACATTTTGGAAGTATAACGACACCCGACCATAATCTAGTTACTTATTGTAGATTAGTAGGTTGTCGTCTTATACTTCATTTATTGGGTTGTAATTACGGTACATTATACCCCGTTTGGGATGATACACTTGGGTTTTCGAAATGATTTACCTTATTTCACAGGTTTAAGTTATCCCCTATTTTAGGGTGATGGATTTAATCTATTTTCAAACGTTATATTGTCGAATTTTCGAATTTTATTTTCGCCTAAATTTTGGACTGTTACACTCTCAGTCCTTGCTTTGTCTCTTACCGGGTAAGTTTCTCAATCATTATCATGATCAATCAATAAGGTAAATGATATCAATAAATGCTTACCCGATAAGCGTTTAATAAAAAGCCTCTAACTGACTTAATGGTTTGCAAAAAACAACAAACCAACGAAATCAAATAACAATCAATATATATATAATAAACACTTATTAGATTATGTCTTTCCATCTTTGTGATCATGGTATATATTATGTTGTGCAATAATTGTGATGTATAATATAAAGATAATATTTTATATCTAATTTAATGCTAAAGAAATAAAAATGACGAAATATACATCTATATGATGTTTGATTAGACTTATATAAGTATGTGTCATAATTTATTAAAGAAAAGAAAAGAAAAACAATAAAGAAATCTCATTTTAGTATTAGCCACCACTACAACAAAATTGAGTTATAGGACATTTAAAATGCTTATATATATATATATATATCTCCTAATAACATATTTTATGGACTTAAGTTTATAACACCGAACTATAAAACATCATATTTAAAAATGTTACAATAAGTTTATAATGTAACAACCCACTCACAAAGACAAGCATAATAATCATAATATAAAATATCACGCCCAAAAGTGGCTCCATTGTACAACTCATACATACTAGATTTGCGGAAATGGCCTATTACACAACTGAGTAAGATAAACAAAAATAAACTAAACTGGAAAGCTAGGTATCCTTTTTCTAGTCCACGAATCCCGGCTCAACTTCTCCTTACCCTTACCCGAGCCTTCTATCTCACGTCTTCTTGAAAAGGTTTTTAGTTTTTGAAAAAATAAGGGTTAGACCGGAAAGTCTAGTGAATCCCCTCTAACACGGGTTTCCATGCCATAGCAACATATAAAAAGATTTATAAACATTTACAACCAGTTCAGTTTTAACAGAACATCACGCCACAAATCACGCTTCTGGCACACACTGAAGTCACGCAAATGTGACAATGTGTCTGGCTCATACTGCCTTATTCTGTGACACTCCCCCAAGTGGCATATACGGGACACACCCCTCGGTATGAGCACAAACATGACACACCCACCGACTTAGGCCATAACTCGTCGTTAACAACGTATGCATACATTTAACCCATCCGACACAATAAAACATAACGCACATTTAATAAACTTCACATGCATAAAATAGCATAAATATCAGTAGCGACTTTGGTTAGAAAACTCATCTGAAGCTCCTACTTTACCACCTTTACTAACGCTTTAAATTCTTATAACGGAATCCTACGATTAAAAGCAATGAGGGTAATAAGTCACAAGGACAACTCACACTAAAGTTCTCAAATGCTTAAACGAACATCTCTACCCAAACCCCCGATTCCGCTCGGTCCTTGAATACCAACCTTCCCACCCGGAAACAACCGGTCCCCGATTAAAAACCCCGCTGCCCGGGGGTCTCTACCCGGACTCCCGACTCTCGGGTCCCGCCGCCTCCCGGGGTCGTTCCCCCCTTCCCAGGTCTACCGACTCCAGGGATCATCCCCGGGTTCCTACCGGTCTCCCTGATTCTCTTCACGCCTTCCCGGTTGTGCCTTTCCGGGTCTCCCCGGGTCGTGCCTTCCCGGTCTTCCCGGGTTGGCGCCCCGGCTCCCGGGTCAGCCTCACCCGACCTCCACGGGTTTGGCTCCCGGATTCTAAACTCCCGACTTCCCTTTTTCACCCGGTCTCGGCCTCACAGAGGCGATTCCCGGGGTTTCACAATAAACTGCGAACCAAACCCCAAATCGAAGGGTTTGCTTGGTTTTGGGGCGATTCCAAGATCCTACTTGGTTAGGTAAGGACTTAATCATTATTTGATCAAATACAACCCAAAAATCTCCAAAGAAAAATCTAAATCCATTGAAATCAACATCTTATATTTCCATCTTCCCCAACTACATTTACTCAACAAAAATCCATCCAAAATCAACATAAATAGATAGGAAGGATGCTTACCTAGAGGAGAAAAGTGACACAAAGCTCTTCTATGCTATCCTTCTCCTTGATTTCTCCTAACTTGAATATCACCAAGTTTTTCCTCCTTTATTCCACTTAGCCATCAGCTTTAGAAATTGATTTAGGGTAAGAATGTTAGGGTTTAATCCCTAATATTAACATTTGCAACCTAGACCCTTGGACTTTGGGCTTTCCACAACAACTCCTCCCATGTTCCATTCTATATATTTTAAACCCGGTTATTACATATAAGACGCTTTTAGATGTTTAACAAGTTTTTAAGACTATTTTAAAATAAAGTGTTGTATTATCTATTTTATATGACACTATTTGGAGGGGGAAAACAATCTATAAACATAAGTGTCCTATAAAACAGCTCATATGATACTTTATTTTAAAAACATCTTAAAAAACTTGTTAAAACACTTAAAAACGTTCTATAAATTTATTGTAACACTTTTAGATCAGACACTTTATAGTTTGGTTATATAAACTTAAGTCCTATAAAGTATGAAGTATGTTATTAGGACGATTAAACATTTTAAGCGTCCTCTAAGCCTAATTTTGTTGTAGTGACCAAAGTAACCTTAGTATGCACAACATTTTTGTATCTTCTTTTCCGTGGACCGTGATGTTAATTTCTCATAAAAAAAACATCATACATTTTTTATAAAGTTGATTATCGACAATTATAATCGGTCCCACACGAAACCTGTCTCTAAAAACACTTATCAAGAGAGTATAAACACAAATAGCCACCAAACTCACGTTTAATCCAAATCAACGAAACGATAACCTTATTGTATTATTGCAGTATAGCCACCAAACTCACGTTTAATCCAAATCAAGTCATATGATTATAATTTTGAGGGTTAGTAAAAATTTGAGTAAATTGCAATTTTGGTCCATGCGATTTTTTGTTTTTCTCACTTTTGGTTCCTAGAAAATTTTTATTACAAGAAAAACCCTGTCATATGCAAAAGTGTTTGGATTTGATCCCTAAGAAGTAACACCGTTAGTTTGCTCAGTTAAACCCCCAAAGGACCAAAATTACAATTTATTCTTTTATTATTATTAAATCATTTATTTAAAACATAATAATTATATTATATAATTAATAAATAATTATCACTTTATTTAAAAATAACTTATTGATAAAATGACAAAATTTTAATTAATTAGTAATTTATGTCTACATTTTGTCAATAAAAATTATAATAAAAAATAATTTATATTTTCGTCTTTACTAAGTTTCAATTTTAATAGAAAAATAAATTATTCAATGAAAATAAATTAAAGACATGTTGTATTTGATTATTTATATAACATATATAATATATAAAAAAAATCTAGCACATATTAAACGATATATGAAATAATCTTTAAATAAAGTAATTTTATAACTTAATTTACATCTTATTGAACTCGACATTCTTTTAGATTTTTTAAATAAATTATCCTACGATTATTAAAATGATGTAACATGTTTGAGAGAGGATAAACGACCAAAAAAACTTTTGAAGCAATTCCAACAGATTATTCAGAAAGAAAAAATTAAAGTGAAGAATCAAAATTCAAAATCTTTAAAAAATAAAGAGTTAATTACGGATTTGGTCCATGTGGTTTGTTGGGTTTTACGAAAATGGTCCCTAATCTTCATTTATTACAGATTAGAACTCACCATATATCGCTTTGTAACCAATTGGTCCCTCGCTCTAACAGCCATCCACTCATCCTTTAACTGTGAGGGTATTTTTGTTATTTTGACTTTTTTTTTATTTTGAAATCAAGTTTTTCTCTTTTTGTAAAACCCCCAAAACTTTAAGGACCATTATGTGACTATCTATCTATCTCCCTCTCATCTCTCTCTTTCACGATCAAACCCAGCTTCGGTGTGAGCTTGACCCAACTCCGACGTGAGCTCCGATGAACCCCCACCATCATCATTTACCACCCTCTTCTCCCTCCGACGATCATCACCGGCATGATCACCATGACCCCATCCATCGGTCACTGCCACCCGATTTCCTCTCTGTCTCTTTCAGGCCCGACGTGAACCCATCCCCCTCGCCGACCTCTCTCTCCCACATTGCAACATAAACCCTCCCTATCCCACTGGTAATCTCCCGACTAGGGATGTTCATCCAAACCGTCAAACCGCAAAAACCGCCCACAGTGCACCGCACTGCAAAACGCGGTTTAGGACTTTCACGGTGCGGTTTGCAGTTTGCATTTTTACCAAACCGCACTATGCGGCGGTTTGCGGTTTTGAGTTTTCAAACCGCACCGCACTCATCTTTTATATTATTTTTAAATTTTTAATTTTAATCATATATATATAATAATTTAATTTAATTTAATATTTATATAATTGGGCTTGTATTTTTAAATTTTAATTATGGACTTTAAGTATTTATAAGCCTTCTTAAAAGTTTAAGACCCAACAAATGAAAAAAATTGGACATTGGCAATTGGGAGTCAAGATGAAGACGAAAGGAAAAGTTGGAGACGTCACTTTATCTGTTTATTGTATTGAAACAAT
Organism: Arctium minus; assembly: GCA_954870635.1. NCBI lineage: Eukaryota > Viridiplantae > Streptophyta > Magnoliopsida > Asterales > Asteraceae > Arctium > Arctium minus. Next base: position 26,886,960 of record OX941082.1, on the reverse strand, counting down.
TTACTTTTTTTAGATTATTTCTTTGACTATTTTTAATTATGCATTTTGGAGTTGGATATATTCAAACTTTTTATTTTTTTGGACTACTATCACTAAATCATTGTTTTTCTAATGTATTTTAAACTTATAATTTTTTGGATTGTACGCATAAAATGCAATAGGGAAAAACCGCATAAACTGCACCGCATTTCACGGTGCGGTTTGGTACGGTTTGAGGTATATGTTGTGCGGTTTGTGGTTTGAGAAAATGTTCAAACCACACATGCGGTGCGGTTTGTGTTTTTTCCCCAGACCGCACCGCGAACGCCCCTACTCCTGACGATCTTCATCGTCTCCGGCAAAACATCAATCTCCGACGAAGGAGAGAAAGAAAGGTGATTGGTGGCGGGTGGAGGATGGGTTTCGATATAGATCTGCATCGCATTGAGAGGAAGTGGATTTCGATTTGGGTATGCATAACAGTGATGATGGTGTATGTGTGAAGGAAAGCTTTACGTTTTCATTCCTATTGGAGCTGGGGAGGGTGGAGATGAATAGCAGTCACACCGGACTGACCGGAGGGAAATGGGGTAAGGGTACTAGGTGGTGTGGGTTCATATTGCAACGGGAAAGGGAGAGAGGGGGAGGGAGGAGGAAGAGGGTGGTAGGTGGGGGTGGGATTGGTATTTGTCGGACCAGGGGGAAGGGGAAGGTGGTCGACGGTGTTGAGTTTGTCGGAGTTGATGTGATGCATATATATATATATATATATATATATATATATATAGCCTTGAGATCATGTGAGACCAGACTATTTCCGTGAGACCACAAAAATAACACTAAACCTTCACAGCAAAAGATTGTGAAGGTATTGTAAAGGTAAACCTTCACAATTGTGAAGGTTTGTTGTTTTTCGTTCCTTCACAATGAATCACTGTGAAGTTTTAGTGTTATTTTCTGGTCTTACCGGTCTCACGAAAACAGGTTGGTCTCACGTGAACCCAACCCTATATATATATATATATATATATATATATATATATAGGGGTGTTCAAATGCAACCCCTTTATATGGTGCAACCCCTCTATCCACCACTCATTTTATTTTCACTTTTTTAATTAAAAAATATTAAAATAAAATGAGTGGTGGATAGAAGGGTTGCATGCGTTGCACCATGTAAAAGGTTGCATAATAACCTACCCCCTATATATATAGTGGAAGGATATTTTGCAACCCTGAAAAAGGTTGCAACCCTTGCAATCCACATCTTAACCGTTGGATTCATGATCGACGGTTATTTTATTTTTATTTTTCTGTTTTTTTAATTAAAAATATTGGGCCCCATATTTATTGTAACCGCCGATCATGAATCCGACGGTTAAGATTTGGGTTGCAATGTTTGCAACCTTTTTAAAGGTTGCAAATAAAACAACCCCTATATATATATATATATATATATATATATATATATATATATATATATATAGAGAGAGAGAGAGAGAGAGAGAGAGAGAGAGAGAGGTTATTTTGTTAACCAATAAAATGTTATTAACTATGCTAAGTTGCTAACCACCATTGACCAATAAGAAAGCTTCAAAATCTTTGGTTGATTAAACTCATTAATTAAATGTTTAAGGGTAGAGTTGGTATTTCATGTAGTTTTTTAAGCCTCATTAATGAGGAGTTACAAAAATTATCATCCATGAACATTCAAACATATGAACACTCATGACCTATAATAATATGAACATTCAAACATATGAACATTAATGAACAATAATAATGTATGTCAATGAACATTCATGAATAATAATAATATGAGCATTCAAACATATGAACATTTATAAACATCCAACGTACATCGGTTTCGATTTTGGCTGAGAATAATTAATGAGCCAAACTTTATGTCTCAAAATATTGGGAAAATATTTTCCCAAAAATACTTTTTTTCACATTGGTTCAATATATTGGTCATTTAAATAAAACACATTAAATACATATTAATTCAGATTAAATCTCATCCATCCAATCCTATGATCAATGGTGAGGATTAGTTCACAAAGTTGATAACAATTACAAGGTCAACATATGAACACTCATGAACAATAATAATATGAACATTCAAACATATGAACATTTATAAACATCCAACGTACGTCAGTTTCGATTTTGATTGAGAGTAATTAATGAGTCAAGCTTTATGTCTCAAAATATTGGGGAAATATTTTCCCAAAAATACTCTTTTTCACATTGGTTCAATATATTGGTCATTTAAATAAAACACATTAAATACATATTAATTTAGATTAAATCTTATCCATCCAATCCTATGATCAATGGCGAGGATTGGTTCACAAAGTTAATGATCAATGGTGAGGATTGGTTATATATATGTAGGGGTAGGTTATTATGCAACATTTTACATGGTGCAACCCATGCAACCCCTCTATCCACCACTCATTTTATTTTCACATTTTTTAATTAAAAAAGTGAAAATAAAATGAGTGGTGGATAGAGGGGTTGCATGGTGTTGCACCGTCGGGGGCCTCCGATTTTTAAATTCTTTTTTATATGTATATATTAGTATATAAACTGATAATCCATTAAATGAAGCAAGTAGCTATGTGGCTCAGTTGGCTAGCGCGTTCCATTACCCTAGGAGGTACCCTAGTTTGATTCCTGCAATACACAATTAATTTTCAACTTTTTTTAAAGGAGTTTTCTATAATTTTTATAACAATTTCTTAACTATATTGAAGTTATGTGATCCCTTTATTTTTAAAGTAACTTAATTATAAATTCATTAAAAAATTATTATATAATAATTTCTTATTCTTAAGATTATTTAATTATATGAATTTTTTATGATTACTTAATTTTCAATTATTTATTTATTGATTTAAACCAAAATATTAAGTTGCTCATTTATTTTCATTTTCATTTTCATTTTATAGGCTTCTTTAACTATGTCTTCCTTGTCTCTTTCTTTTTATTTATATGTTTTTATATGTACAACTTATTATTTGTTTTCTTTATTATTGATAGGAACTTTCTAATTAAAACTTTATCAATCGACTAAAATCTCGTATTCATATTAGATTTCATTCTCTACATTATTCTTTAGAAAGCTAAAGTGCCCAATTTATTTATTCAGAATTATTTTGTTGTTGTTGCCATATATTTGTAAATGACTGTAGTCAGGTTCTTCCACTTTCAAAGTACAAATTTCAGTCTATGAGCAAATATTTAGTACTATTCTATATTTATTATTTTTCAATAACTTCTTTTCCAAACTTTGTTTGATTATTTAATGAACTTTAAAAAAATTCTTGATCATTATTGATTATTTTTACATTTCTCTTCATATTTTTTCACAACGTTTGAAATCTTATTAGCAATCCACTATGTTCCAAAAGAGATTAAATGTTTTGCTTTTGATATATATCGAAAATGAGTTTCTTGTAGATCTTGATTATGAAAGTATTATTAGATGATTTTGCTTCTAAAATTGTTAGAAGATCTATATTTAGAAAATAGAAATGGTTATTGTTTGTTTGTTTGTTTTTTTTGGAAAAACGTACATAGTAGTGTCAAATTATTAGTGAAGAATGAATAGCTTTTAGTGTTCATTGTTAATAAACTATATATTATACATTATATGTATTATGTGATTACTTTTAGTTTTCTTACTAATTAACTTTTTATTGCTACCATAAGATTCCAAAACCTTATAAGAGAGGTTCATTGATTACTTATGATCATTAATTAATGATATATTGATCAATTATATTTTTATTAGAATCTTGTTTATGATTATTTGTACTCCCACACATATTTCATAAAAGAATTTATTTTGAATTTATAATGAATAATATAACCAGGAAAAAAATTATAGGTTCATAATTCGTTTTTTGCACAGGGCCTCCAAAATGTCAGGATCAGCCCTGTAAAGGGGTTGCATTTGAACACCCCTCTATATATGTATGTGTGCATATATATATCGTGTATATATTATATTATATTATATTAGAGTTAATTACAGATTTAGCCCCTAAAGTATGAGGGATTTTACGAAAAATAGAGAAGACAAAAAAATTATTGTTAAAATTAAAAGATGACGAAACTGCCCTCGTATTTAACGGACCTTCAGTCCCTCTTTTGGTCTATCTACATTCCAGGAAATTCATACGCTCCACGGACGGAGCAAAAAGCGGAGATGGTCGTTAGAGTGAGGGACCAATCTGTTATAAAACAACATACATCGAGTCCTAATCTGTAATAAATGAAGTTTAGGGACCATTTTTGTAAAACCCAACAAACCACAGGGACCAAATCTGTAATTAACTCAAAAATAAATTATCATAAAAATAAATTAAAGACATGAAGTTTTTTTATTATTTATATAAATTTCATTTTTAATAGAAAGTAAGTTATCCAATACAAAAAAATTAAAGACATAAAGTTTTTGATTATTTATATAAAATATAGAATATATATAACTAAAAAAACCGAAAATATAAATTATTTTATAGTAATTTTTGATCGACGAAATGTAAACATAAATTATTAATTATTTAAAATTTTGTTATTTTATTAATAAGTTATTTTTAAATCAAGTGATAATTATTTATTAATTATATAATATAATTATTATGTTTTAAATAAATGATATAATAATAAAAGAATAAATTGCAATTTTGGTCCTTTGGGGGTTTTAACGGAACAAACTAACGGTGTTATTCCTCAGCCCTCAGAGACCAAATTCAAGCACTTTTGCATACGACAGGGTTTTTCTTACAATAAAAATTTTGTAGGGACCAAAAGTGAGAAAAACAATAAAGCACAGGGACGAAAATTGCAGTTTACTCTAAAAATTTGTTAACCCACTTAATTTAGAGGATATTTTGGTCCTTTTACAAAGTTTTTTTTTCCTTTTCCTATTGAAAAAAGAAAAACTATATATTATATGATCATAATCTAATATCTTTTTATATTATATATAAAAGAGTAAACTATACTTTTGGTCCCTGTGGTTTCCCTAAAGTAACACCTTTCGTCCCTACAGTTTCAAAAACAACCAGGTTGGTCCCTCCCTTTAACTCCGTTAGAGAGGTTGCCGTTAACACCCACCACGTGACCTGCACACGAGGGTAATATGGTCTTTTCATTAAAACCCTCCCTCTCCCCTTTAATAGACGACCTCTTTATCTCTCTCTATCGTCTTTTCCCTCCAAAAGAAATCGAGCTTCATGTCTTCCATGGTGGTCTGCAAATGTGGCTCCCCTGCGATTATCCGAACGCCGTGGACCAACAGTAACCCAGGTCGAAGATTTTACTGTTGTTCAAACCACGTATATATGATCATCAAAAACCCTAAATTTTTATCTCATAGTCTTTTTTATTCTCAACCCTAAGTTCATCCCTAATTATTTGACAGGCTACGAAATGTGGATTTGTTGGATGGCTTTGACGAAGAAATGTGTGAACGATCGATGCAGGTTATTCCTGGTTTACTAAGATCGAAGAATGTGGTTGAAGCAAAGTTGAAGGAGAAGTCAATAGAAGCTCATATGTACAAGACTTTGTTGGTCGTCAGTTGGTTCTGTTTTGTGATTTATTTTGTTATTAATTAACCTAATAGAATGTAGTGGTCAAATATGCAGTTGGAACAACCTATGTACTTGGATCTTTTGATGTTTTGTAATGGAACAACCTATGTACTTGGATCTTTTGATGTTTTGTAATAGAACAACCTATGTACTTAGATCTTTTGATGTTTTGTAATGGAACAACCTATGTACTTAGATCTTTTGATCTTTTGTAATGGTATATTCTACTTTGTTTCAATTGAATTTGTCAACAAAAACAAGTAACCAAAACAAGTACCATATACAACATTTGCATGCATCTAACAGTTTGCTACCATATACAAGTACCAAAAACAGTTTCATACCAAAAACAGGTTCATCCATTGATTAATGCCATTACCAAAAGACATGCAAAGAAACTACCAAAAGACAATAGCTTTGTTTCCATCCAAGACAACCAACATAAATATCCAAAAGACAAGCATTAGTTTCTATATATCCAAAACACAACCACCATAAAGTAACCAAAAGACAACACACATTAACAACCAACACAGTGGTCACAGCCTTCATGCTTCCCTATCTTCTTTCCCCTTGCAAGTCCTTGAGTTATGGCCTCTCTTTGAACACTTGGTACATGTAACAGTTTTCCCACGTCTTAATAGCTTTAATCCCTTAACAATTGGTTGACTCAACTCTTCTACAGTCTTCCTTCTTTTCTTTTTTTGGCCTTCCAATTGGAGTGTGATGTTTTGGTGCAGTTATTGTGATAAGACAGTTAGATTGAGGCCAATCCTACCACTAATTGGGTCAATCATGAATGCATAAACATATTTCCATGTATTTAGGTTGTAACTAGTATGCACCTGTATCTCTGGTATGTCAACATCTTCTCCATTTGATTGCATGTACCATATACAAGCCACTGCATGCTTACATGTTATCCCTGTTAACTCCCATTTTCTGCAGGTGCATTCCTTTGTTGTAGGGTCTACAACACAATGATCCATCCAATGACCACTTACTTGATACTTGTTGCCTCCATTCCAGAGCACTGTATATTGGGAAGCCTAAGCCTTCACTTCATTCAACAGTTTGGTTGTTGTGGTGTAACACCCGTGATTTTCGGTAATCAATGGTCACCCGGATGTTTTCGCGACTTGTAAATGACGAGATTATATTGGGATGATGTTACCAAAATCCCCTTAGCATATCGGGAGTGTTGCGTATCGGAAGAAATTGAAATTCGAGGTTTGGGGTGTCTGGGCGAAAGTGACAGCGAGAGTGCCACAGGGTACAATCGCGATTGTCACTCTCGCAGGGGGCCTTTTTGCCCGCGGTACACTCTCAGCGAGAGTGCCAGCGAAAGTGACATATGTCACTTTCGCTTCGCAGGGCATATTCGTCATCGGGTCCAGGCCTCTTTTAAGCCCATTTTCTCACCTTTCTCGTTCATTTTCTTAACCCACACTCTTCTAAAATCTCTCTAAACCGAACCCCGCCCTCTCATATAAACCCTAATCCATTTTTGGGAGTTTTTCCCCTACAACCTTGTACTCTCTCATCATCTCTACTTGTAACCTCAACCTCTTGAGTAAGATTCAAGTGTTCATCACCATTTCTTGAAGATTTCTAAGTTTTGGGGGTTTTGCTCAAAAACCTAATTGTAAGTTCATCCCCTCCATTTCTAAGCTTCTTTATGTGTTATAATCACACCATGGATGATTTCCTAGTATTATGTTTCTCCATTTTCGGTTTGGATGACTTTGGGAAAGTTAGGTCGAAATTAGGGTTTGGCCAAATTTGGAGACTTTGATATAAGATGTTTAGGGATATATTTTAAATGGTTGGTTATGTATATTTATAGTTGGAAACTTTTGGATCTAGGTTTTGAAGATCCGGTTGGTGGATTCAAATTTCTTCAAGGAAGCTTATTTGGGGTAAAATCTAGATTTAGCCTAAATCTAGCAAGGTGAGTTCAAGTCGATTTGTGAAAACGTTGTACATGCCAAAATGTTTATTTTAAGGTGTTTTGTGCTTTACATGAAATTTGTTAACTGCTGATAAGTTTTGGTTACTTGGAAGTGCTTAACTTTATAAACTTATATAACATACATTCTTGGGCATTTTGATAAATAAATCATGTTGGCATGTGTCCTTGACAATTTTATATAAATGAAGTTTATTTGACGTAATTGTCATTTTTGAGTACTTGATCTTATATACCCGTTGGGAAAATGCATGTCGTTGTGTCATGAGCCATTTTGGAAATATAAGGGTATGAGTTCATTTGGAAAATGGTTTGCCTCAACCAACTTTGTGTTTTGGGTTAATCAAACTTTTAGTCGTTGAGCTGCATGACCGTTGGTTAAAAATATTTTATTGTTTACACCGACATTTATTGTACGATAAAGCGATTTTGTTGAGCTCTGGCTCGGTTTGACTAAAATGAGTCTTGGGGACATTTGTCCGGTTTAATAGCCCGTCATGGAGTTGTGAATATGATTGCACTTAATGCGTATCACTTGATAATTACATGTTTTGAGTGTGTTGGTCATTCGATTGGAGTCATGTAATGTTTTAGACTGTAATGTAGTGGATCCATAGGCATATGAGTCGGTCTTTACTATTTAATGAAAATTGCTATTATTTATATGTTGGCACCAGAATTAGTCATGGAATTTCGAGGACAATACAGTGAGGGTTCGTGGAGTCCAATACCCGGACCTGCATCCGTGATGTAATTTCTGAGTCTGTTTTTATGGGATAGTTATTTCTCATTTGTAGCTAGTTGAGACATTGGGTCCTCGGGGGCAATTTGGTACGGTTATGTGGGACCGGTTACTAGCCATGGACCGTAAATGTAATCCTAGCGAATGAGCATGATTAGGATCCTCGGGTTTCCCTCCCCCATATCTTAGTACGAGTTGGCGTGCTCGTGGCCATGGGTCCTAGTATGGTGAGCTCAGTAACTTGGAATGTGACCTACTTTTGTGTTCCGCCACTAGCCTTAGAATTCGGGACTCCCCCGTCACCGAGAGGTGTTGTTTTGGGGTATTTGGTTTTATCCTAGTTTTCGGTGACGTGTTGAGTTTGTGTTATTCTCCAATTGCTAAGACTTTGGGATTTTAGTTCACTCACATTTCAAACGTTTGATTTACAAATTCTATTAAAATTTCAATATTTGAGCATTTATGATTACTCATATTTTGTGTAAGCGTTGGGTTGCATTAATCCACAAAAGAATGTTTTGGCGTCGACGCGTCCATCTATAAAATGCATATTATTGGTAAATGAGTCGTTCTCTTATTTTAAGTAATTCATTTTAAAGGATCATGATTATAAGTTACAATATTTCCGTTTTACGATTTTCTTTATGATCATGATATAAAACTCTTGAACTCACTAGGCATTAGCCTAACATTTTATTTGTCGGCATGTGAATCAGGTTCCATTTCGGGATTAGTTCTAGCGTCTCAGTGGGAGATGAGTGCTAGTCGTGTGCTCGAAGAGGTGTTTAGCTTGGTGAATACTTCCGCATTTATATTGGAGATAGCGACAGTTAGTGGTTTTGTTAGTAACCCATGACTTAAATTAGTCTTTATGTAAGACTTTAATTACGTGATTCAATTATGGTTTTGTAGTAAGAGATTTTATTATACTGTATGGTGTTGTTTAAATTTTAAGTTAGTCGCTCTTTCCAAATTTGAGGGTGTTACATGTGGGAGTAAGGATGCCATCACACTTGTCGATCACCTTGCGTACGTTTACAATCCTTTTCATCAAATATTCCCTAATGTACTCCAGGGTCATGATTATTGGTTTGTCTCTCCCATCAACAAGCCGCCTGTTAAACACCTCGCACATATTATTTAATACAACATCACAATGAGCTCTCCATGTCACATGAGAACACACTATAATTCATAAACAACATTACAACAATTCCCTGCAACAACATTATACTTCATAAATAATGGGCAAACCTGTGAAGTGAGATCTGCTCCAACTCTGTGGGGGGATTTCTTTCAGCCAATCATATTCTTCTTGATTCAACATCCTCATCTCATTCATACACCTTCCAAACTGGTTAACATTTGTTGTTGTAGCACACTTCCACAATAGGTCTTTGTACTCCTTCCTTTTCCAGGTTTTCTTCATGTTCTCATGGATGTGCCTCAAACAGAATCTATTCTATGCGCTTGGGAAAATCTTTGCAAGAGCTGGTATGATACCCTGTAACATCAACATAATTAAATTCAGAGTTTTTTTATCCAACTCTAAATCAACTCCCAAATGTTCAAGGAACGGAATCAGTTGTCTCTGCCTCAACAATCGCATAAGCTAATGGGTAAGTTCCATGGTTAGGGTCAATCCCAACGGCAGTTAAGATTTGGCCAGGATAGGGTCCTTTCATAAAATCCCCATCTAGCCGCAACAATTCCCTGTCACAGACTTTGAATCCTTTATTGAGTGCACCAAAACATACATAAATCCTCTTAAACTGCATGGTGTCTTGATTGATGTTTGGTTCCATTTCGAGCTCCAGCTTCACTGTTGTGTCTTGATTTGTTTTCTGTAGCTCAAGAACGTAATCTCTCAACATAGTGTATTGTACACTGTAAGTACCTCGTGCCCTTTCCATTTCCCTTGATTTTGCCGTAAATACTTTCTGCCTTGAGAGGTTTAATTGCAGTTTTGCTTGAAGATGGTCTTTTAGGGCTCCAACAAGAATAGTAGGGTTGGGAAAAATTGTTCCTTCAATTTGTTTGGAGAGAAAAGAGGATGTGCATTGCCTCACCTTCCTACATTGAAGGCATTTATGCACATCATTGTAAGTTTTGACAACCCATATTTTCTCTTGTTTGCTTGTTGAGATGTGCAACACCCAAGGACAGAGGGGCCTACTTTCAGGAATCTTTGACTCTGTTGACTATGTTGACTTTGTATTACTACCCTCACCAACCTCTTCTATTGACTCTGTTGACACTTTTCCCCTACATATAACCCTTACTCTTGAACTATCAATCTTTACAATTGAGAGATCCCTCCTAGTTTCAATTGAATGCTTGGCAATCAATTCTTTAATCTCCATCTTATTCCCAAAACTTTGTCCAACAAAAAAACTCAAAGTTTGGCCCTACATCTTTGTGGTTTAATGCTTTCTTAATTTCCTCAACTGTCTCTTCATGTCTCCTTCGAACTCGGAAGCTGAACCACTATAAAAGACATCTATCTCCATTGGATCATGGTTGTCTGTAACACCCTAAAAACTGGGTAAATTTAAAACTTGAAATTTTCGCAATAACACGTTTATAAAAGGAACATAATTTAAACCTGGAACATTTGATATGAAATAAAACTTCACAATTGACATCATCCCAAAAAGGGGAGAGTATAAGCGTTTACAATTCTAAACAAAAGAAATGAAACGAGGACCGACAACCTACTTAATCTAAAACAATTATAGTTTAGATTATAATTGGGTGTCGTCATCATTTCCCAAAATATCGGTAAGTATGTGCACGCTCTATATCTCGTCAATGCTAATTCCCAAAAAAAGGTTGACCCAACTCTCCGCTCAAGGTTTCGCCACCCCACCACTAATGGAACATGATATGTACACCAAAACAAACAAGTGTTAGGCTTGGAGCCTAGTGAGTACATCCAAAATATATGTGTAGTAAAGTGTAATACAGTGGCGAACAATTAATAATAAATAGAGTAACAATAATGAACAAATCCTCCAACGTTTGAACCTTATGCGAGACGGGAGAGACCCGTTCCACCATAGGTTGCGGCGGAACACGAAAGTAGGCCACAACCCATGTGGAGCATTTAGTTGGAATGGTTATTTATCGGCATCAACTCTATTCATGAATCATTAGCCGTTAGAACATCAACTCTATTCATGAATCTTTAGTTCAATGTAAATATGGGTTCGACTCTATTCGAGCCTCTACTCCAAAGAGTCACCAACTTCAACCCTATTCATGGATCTTTACCTTGAGACCTCACCATTCCAAGCTATCATGATTCACCAATATAACAATTTGTAATGTGCTATAAATTCTAAACACAAGAATCTCATTAAGCATCATGTCACAAATAGGTAAATCCAATATACATGCATAACATCTCCTTCCATGTAATGTCCCTATATCCAACATATAAACATATTAATAAAATGTTCCCTATCGACAAGTTTCATTAACACATTTATACATAGACTTCACAAAATCTATCCTTCCAACATAACCCCAAATAATCATTTCATCCATTTGATTCACAAGTTCCATATTACACAAATAATCCATGTTTATCATTCTACCTACCTTTTTAGGTCATTATATCACATAAAATCACCATATTGTCAAAACCCTAGATTTTGACCTAGAAAATTCAAAACATAAAATGGAGAAAAATGTAGAGTTTTAAAGTAATGTAAAGAAAAGGTTTTCATGTAAGCACATAAGCATTTATTATGAAAGATGGACTCACTAAGTGGGTTTTGATGAAAACCCAAAACCCTAGCTTGTTCTCATGGAGAAGATGACAATGGAAGTAGAGGTTAGATGTTCCTAGCTTGATTCTTTGGTTGTCCCACTTTGATTTTAGCAATAAGGGAAGGAATTAGGGTTTGGGGAAACCCTAAATACGGTATTGAAGAAGAGAGAGAGTCTAGAGAGTAAAGTTAATGAGGTAGTAAATGAAGAGAGTGGAAGAGAATGGGATTTAAACCCTACACCCCGTCGGCGATAGTGCCCTAGCGACTATGCCCGTGGCATAGTCGCCGGGCATAGTCGCCCGAAAGAGAGGCCCTGCGGTACCGATTCTGAAATAGTGACACTGCGATAGTGACCCGAGCACTATCGCCCCAAGTGTACCGTGGCTCATGGTTCACCCGCGAGATTGACACTGGCGAAAGTGACCATGTCACTGTCAAATGGCACTGTCGCCCAGGGTTCTCGGGCTCCGAATTTTTCTGCTGAGTTCGAATACGAACAAGTCTCGACGTTTACAAGTAATGAAATACAAAAGAGATATACGTAAATAACATATGAAGATAATTAAGGCATATAAAGGTAATAAAGCTTACCAAAATTTCGGGCGTTAAATTGTCATCTTCTTCCAAATTAGGTTCATCACCTATTTTCCCCTTATTTCCCAACCACTCAGCATCCCAGTCTATGATTGAATTAAAGTTTATCATATCTACATCAACTTCCTCCATTTCATGGGTTTTATCAACCATGTAATCAGCATCTTCACCATCATCATCTTCACATTCTAGCTCACTGTCATTTTCTACAAGCCCATCTATCTGATCATCATCTATATTAGGATGGTCCTGTTCCTGAAATATACTAGGATGATCCAAAAAAGGATTAAAATCATGTCCTTCACCAGCATCAACCTGTGGCCCAAAATCATGTCCTTCACCAACAGCAACCTGTGGCCCAAACTCATGTCCTTCCTATTGTCTTGAACTATCAAACTCTGGTCTATATGATGATTTATCACTATGCTCATGGTCTATATCTATGGCTTTGTTAGGCTCTGTTTCAATCCATTCCAAAAAAAGTTTCTTTTTTATTGATGCACTCCCTAGTCTCTTAGACCTCCCTCGTTTTTGAGGAGCTGGTTGAGGGTTTTCAGAAGGAATTTCTTCAAGAACAACACTTGGTCCAACTGGTGACTTCATGTATGTACCCACATTTGTCCTAATCTGCTCTGTGTAAACCTCAAAGATCTTATGAGAGGTGGTGAATTTCAAAAGATACAAAATATCTTGATCATTTCCTAAGGCTCTTAGACCAATATCTAGGTCAGATTAAAGGATAAGAAAATGATAGTACACGAATATTTACCTGTGTAACCAAGTACAGTCACCATTCCATCGATTTCATGGACATTGAGTTCATCAATGTCAACTAAATCAATGAATGTAGTCTTACCCTCAATATATCGCCTTCCTGGACGTTTGGTAAACATCCCACCATGATGTATTGTAACACCCCCTTCCCGAGATGGAAAAGGAGGTTACAAATCAAAATTAAAACAAACTGCTAAAAGAAGCATACATAGCACTATTAAACCATATGTAAAATAAAAACCATCAAAGTAACAATTGTTTCAAACGATACATTTTTTTCTTCTTCTAATACTTGCTTCAAAACATTAACAAAACATACAAATACAAATCAACAAACCTCTTAGATACTTGGACCCCTTACTCCTTAGTTTATCCTTGGATACCTGCCGCGAAGAAAGAAAAACGGTTGAGCCAAACGCTCAGTGCACTGATACAATAGATAACAAACGAATAACTGAACCCATTACCGAGTATAATAAAAATCTTAATTTTGGACACGAGAATCAAATTTTTGAGTGTTCATGAAAGCTAAATTGAGTATAATCCATTTCACATCTAACTTCAACAACAAACGGAAATACCCCAAAACAAAGAGAACGAAACCAAAATAAAGTTAGACCAAATGACTCGAATTTAATTGTTTAATCAAAGGTCATAACAAAATGAACAAATCCAAATTCATTATATCGAGACAGTAAATTTTGTCAAAGTTCAGGACTGTCAACTCAAAACAAATATTGTCAACTGCATATCAAATGAATCTGAGAAGCTTAAATCAAAATCATATCATAAGATTGCATATCGAGCTCGAAAACACATACACTTGCATATCAACCGACGTGACAAGTGTCAGACATATGGCCACACAAGCCCGTACGTTGAACTGCAGATCCATACGTACTCATGTGAGATACGGCATTGGACACTACACCGACATTCACCCTACAACAAATAACATATGCTAGGGTCGACCCATACGCCTCCTGAACAAAATCACCCATCACACCATGGCCAACTCTCATCAGAGCACACAAATGAATCGAAAGGAGACACCGTGAACTGATCACACCACCACGGATGGTGTCACACCATCGGTGCCACAATGACGTACCTGTGGTACCCCATAGGTGGTTAGTAGCTCGGTACACCTTAACGTATATAAACTTCAAAAGTATGTCACAACACATGTGATCACACTAAATGAATATCAAATCATACTAATTACAAAACGAATCAAAAAGGTATTTGAATGTACAAAAATATTGATCACTTTCCTTAAAAGCTTTATTTTTCGGACACTTTAAATCAAAAGACTTACAAATCGAAAAGGAATTTAAATGGCACAAGTGTGGTAAATCGTTGACATAACCTCATATACGAACTCTTGACATCTAATTAAAACTAAAAACGTGTGGCGATTAAAATCTGAATGTAGACTAGGAATTTCGTACTTCCAACTTTTCTAAATCATGGCATACTTATTTCAGCATTTTACACGTTTAAAACTCTAATATTTCCTCATGTTTCAAGGAGGTTTTAGAAAACCATATCTAAACAAAAGTTTTGAATAAATGTCTTAGGAACCCAAAAAATCAAGAACGGACTGAATCGGATTTAAAATGGATTTTATACGAATTTTTGAAAAACATTGCGTTGTTCTCGTCTAAAAACGAGACCAGTTCTCAAAAGTGCCGATTTTAACCAACTTAGATCGAAAATCATAGTTTTATCGTGTGACGACAGTTTGTAAACGACATCTCCAGGTTTTCAAAAACATATCGTATGCCTTAATCTGATAAACGAACGATTTGTTATGATTTTTACAAATAAGACGAAATTTTCAAAGGGAAAATCAGCAGATTTATAAATTGAATTTGACGTTTTTAACATATTCAAACCTCGATTTATCGAATGCAAAACCAAAAGAGAACTAAACGGTAAACTAAACGGACGAGAAAGCAAACCAAATTGATGGAAAAAAGAACACATTAACCAAATCGAACGGAAGAGTCGAAAGAGAAAGCAAGGAAATCGTACATATATGTAACAAATCAAATAAATGTAAATGGAATTAACACATAAACAACGGAACGAATAAACACAAAAGTGGGGAACATGAAGAATCCGCACTTGTAACTAATATCTGAAAACCGCTAGTGAAAACTCCATCAAATTTTTTCAATGAGTCTCTAATCATGATCAAAACTTCCAACATCAATCCAACCTCATACCCTAATACTGATAATTGAAACTCCTAGAATTTCAACCTTCATTCACGATTCTTTTTTTCTTCCTTATGATTTCTATAATTGAAAGGATAATTAAAAAAAAGGTTTAATCCTAATCATGTTTTGTACTACGCCGCCTAACCCTAAAAATCAGTTTTTATTTTTTTATTTTTTTTGTCTTCTTTTTAGCATAATATCTATAGATATTTATATTAAAAAATCCTAATCTGGTTTGCATCGCTTCAAATCATGTATATCCTCCAAAAATATTTTAAAATTTTGTTTAATGACATAATTAGTCCTTCTAGTTTTCTAAGGTTTCCAAACTCAAACTAATACATTTATTTGAATATATTTTCTAAAATAATATAGGTTATTGTTAAGTCTGATTTTATAGTAATCATTGTATTTATAGGCTTGGTCTTATACTGTGTTGTTTTGACCAGGGTATTTAAGTCCCTTTGGTCCTTGTGTCTTGTAAGAACTTCAAGCTCATTCTAATACAGATTACATCTTTGCGCTTTGAACTCTCTCTCTACTTTCTCTCTCTAAAATTTAGAGATCTTGGATTAACAATTGGTATCAGAGCCAATCTAGATCTTGAGAGGATTGAGAGATTGTGTTTTTTGTTTCTGAATTTGTAGATTAATCGAAAATTTGATTGATTTTCTTGAATTTATTCAAGAAAATCTCGTTTTCTTGATTTTCTTGAATTTATTCAAGAAAATCTCGTTTTCTTGATTTTTCATCAAATTCGGATGTGTTTTTTAACGAATTTCATTGTAAATTGGTTTGTTGGATTCGATTTTGATTGCTAAATTCTTTTAATTCACATCGATTTGCAAGAAAAACATGTTTGGGTGTTCAATTTTGAAGAATTTTGGTTTCTGAAAATCGGTTTTTCACGTTCTGTTCTATTCACGATTTTTCGAAATTGTGGTTTTTAATTGAAAAGTTTGATTAAAAAGTGTTAGAATATTGTTTTTCGATCATATTTGTGGAAGAATTCATATGAAATTTATATTCTGTAATCGATTGTGTTGATTTCTCATGTTTTTCAGCGGTTTGCGCCAGATTCAAAGTTTGCGCGAGTTCTTCATGGTTTGCGCGAGTTCGTATTGCTGATTTCAGAGGTCATCAAGCAGTCATCGTTTGCGTTTCTTTAGTCTAATGCAAAGAAAGCTTTGCGTCACCAAAACCTCACGCAAAGTACACTTTGCGTCATCCTCAGTTCAAGAGAAGTTACCTTTGCGTCTCCATCTGCTCACGCAAACTCTTTTTGCGTTTTCATCACATCTCGAAAAGTCAAGTTCTCGTCATTCTTGTATCACGCAAGAAAGGTTTTCGCCATCATCAGGTCACACAAATATCATCTTGCGCCACTTAAAGCTCACGCAAAGTTTGATTTACATCTTCAGTGACTCACGCAAATCCAAGTATGCGTTTTACACAGCTCACGCAAATCCTAGTTTGCATCTCCTTCTACTCACGCAAAGTTGGTTTGCGTCTCCAACTGCTCGCGACTATCTTAGTTTGCGTCTTCTGCCTATCACGCAAACCTCAAGTTTGCGCCAGCTAAGTCAACACTTAGAATTTTTCTGGATTTCTGCTATAGATTCTGCCAAGTTAGCCTTTCAAGCTCAGTTCTATAAGAATGACCTCATGATGTCATTGGGTACAGACACTCGTCCTCCTGTACTGATAGATGAAAACGAATTCACTCAGTGGCAAGATCGATTCCTCAACCTCATTGAACGTCAAACTAATGGAGCAAACATGATGAAGTCTCTAACTGAAGGACCTTTCATAAAGACTAACAAAGAGATTCCCGCAACACCTGACGAAGTTTTACGAATAAAAGTTGATCGAGAATTAAGTGCTAATTTGATGCTAGCTTTACCAAACTCAGTATATAACCTTGTTGATCATTACAAAAAATATCCAAAACAGATGTGGGAACAGTTAGAAAAGATCATGCTTGGATCTTCAGTTGCGACTCAACTTAGACATACTCGTTTCATGAACAACTTTGAGGAGTTCAAGGCCAAAGAAAATGAGAATCTAAAGAGTGTTTTCGACAAATTCTGTACAGTGCTGAATGATCTGTGAAAGATAAATGTGAACAAGACAGAGCTTGAGATGAATCTGAAATTCCTCAATGCTCTTCAGCCTGAATAGAACAAATCTTGTCACAGACTGAGGAACGATGTTCGGATCTCCACAATGCAGATTCAGGAACTATACGAGATCTTGATGACTGATGAGAGCATTGTACTAGAGAAGAAGGCTAAGCTTGAAAAGAAAAGCAAAAAGTCAGTGGACCCGGTTGCTCTCCTCACGAAACAATTGGCAGAACAAGCATTGTCTGATAATGCTTATGACGGGTCAACTGATGATGATGGCGAGGCACTGTAGAAAGCTATGATCCTTCTCTCACAACATTATCAGAAGAAGTTTCAACCTAGGTCGGGTTCAAACAATCTTCGCTTCACTTCTGGGTTTAAGAATGCTCAAGTGCCCGAGGCAAAGAAACTGACTGCATGTTACAACTGTGGTAAGTCGGGTCATATTTCAAAGGAGTGTCGAGTGAAGAAGGTTAGGGACTCAGCATATTATCGAAAGAAACTGGAACTTGCTGAGAAAAGAGAGAATGAAACTGCTTTGCTTGCAGAAGAAGAGTTCTGGCTGGATCACTCCGATGATGAAGCTGCAAATGTCGAGATCGCTCAGATGTGCTTTGTTGGATATGATCAGTCAGATGATGATTCTGACACTGATGAAGACGAGGTAATTTCTGATTTTGATTTCACTTTTATTTCTTCACAGATGGATGTTATAATTACTGTTTTACATGATTTACGCTTGAAGTTATTATCTGAAAAGAATTTAAATTCTGAAAAGTCAGATTTGATTGACAAATTGAAAATTTCTTTGAAAGATGAAAAATCTATTTTGGAAAATACAAAAGACATCTTTCAAAAGAAATTAGATGATTTGGAAAAATCAAATAAGACTTATCTTGAATCTTTGACTGATATGACCAAATTAAAAGATGATTTTTCAGATAAAATAAATAAGTTAGAAGAAAAGTTATATCGAATAAACCAATCTGAGCAAACAATTTTTATGAATAAACCAAGGAGTGAGGAAGCTTTAAAAGAAAAATGGGGACTTGGTTTTAAAAATCCACATTGTTTAAACAATGCGATTGAAAAATCCCCAACTTTATATAAATACGATTATCTAACTCTTGCTCAATATGTTCCTCAATTTAACATTGATTGGATGAATGAAAAGCAAGTGTTAGAAATCGAAAATGAGAAAAGGACAAATAACAAGAAAAAGGAAATTCCTTTTGTTTATACGTATGAAAATGCAAAATATTTTCCTGATAAATCAAGGAAAGACAGAAAAGGTTTAAATGATATATCTTCCGTCAAATCTTCAATGTCAGATGATTTTGTTGATATTTTTGCCAATAAATCTGATAAAGAAAATATTTCTCCAATCATTTATGATTCTAAGAAATATATTCCTCCTTTAATTTTAGAAGGCAAAATCATTGATCTTGAAGATAAGATGGAAGATCAAAATATTTTAAAAGAAATTGAATCTGATATTATTCTTTCTTTCTTGACTTCTAGTCTTGAAGAACAATTATTTTCTCAAAAACAAGATTCTATTTCTAGCATTTCTTCTGATTGTCAAGTAAATAAACAGGAAGTTTCTAAATCTGATATCTTTTCTCAAAATAATTCTGACTCCGAGGTAAGTTCAGATTTATTGTCTGATCAGATTGGTTGCTTAGGTAAAATTATTTCTTCTGATTTAAATATTAATTCGGAAATTCTTGATGAATCTTTTACGCTAAATGATCAGTATTATAAACCAAAGCGTAGAAGAAGACGGTCAAAGAAGTCAAAGAAACAAGATAAAGTTCTTTCTGACAGTTCTAATTCTTCTGATTCTAATCTTTCAGATAGGACTTTGAGCAAGTCATCGAAGCAGATTTGGAGAGTGAAGCGGATATCTGATGAATCTCAGACTGATGGAGATAGATATGTAGACAGATATTATAAAAGTGATTCATTTGCTGTTTGTAAGAAAATTTCAAAATATTCAATAAAGCAAATGATTCAAATTTCCAAAAATGTCTCATATTCTTCTTCTGATTCTAGTTCAGATGATTATGCTTTGTATTCATCTGATGACTATGCTTATTTTTCTGATAATCTTTCTCGTGCTTCTTGTGTCAAATCTAATAAATATTTCCCCATACGAACTGCAACTAACAAACATGGGCTCAAATTCAAGTGGGTACCAAAATCTCAATCTGACTCAAAGTTGCAGGCACCTCATGTCAAGGGAGAGTAAGACAAATTATGGCTCTTGAATAACACAGTTCAAGACCCGCACCTCAATGTCAAGATTTTGGCTTCTGAGTAATTCAACTTAGACACCGTACCTCAAAGACTTCGACTTCTAAACATATCAGTTTAGAACTCGTTCTTCAAGGCTTCTAGCTTCTGACTAATGAGAAACTGTGAGTACATCTATATAGTAAAAGTTTTACAATTTTTCTTTCTTTTGAATAAAATGTGTGTCTAGGATAAATTTTCAAGTTGCTTTGTTTATATTAAAGTTTTATATGTTCAACTTTCAAGTCTAACAAAAGTCGAAAAGTCAGCAACATGTTTGTAGCTTTTGATATTGCTTTAAAGTTGTGTGATTCGGAATATTTATAGTTTACAATTCTTAGAAAACCTAAAAAGTTAGAATTTTGGATCGTAATGAAAATATGGGCTAAGCACTTAGACATAAAACCTTGTGTTTGAGATGATTATTAAATTCTTATAAATCAGAAATCTATAAGTTTAAAAGTTTGTACCTGTGACCTTTCTGGTTTGGGAAAATAAGTTTTGTGGGATGCTTGTCATCTGGTCCCCTAAGGTCAATTGATCTAGGAGTGATCGAACCCAAATTCTTCAATAGAATCAGATCGAAAGTCATGTTCTACTGGTATGTATGGGTTTAGGATGTGTCAATGTAGCCTTTCTGATCTGGGAAAGTAAGTTCTAAGGGGTGCTTGACACCTAGTCCCCTAAGGCCAACTGGTCTGGGAGCGGCTGACCCAAATCCTGCAATAGGGTCAGATAGAAAGTTACGTTTACGGCATGTTCTTTACTTAATGAACTTGTTGATTAAAATATGCCAATGTGCACAAGCTTAAAAGATGCCAAAGAGCACATTCATGTAAAGATGCCATAGAGCACAATGCTAAAAGATGTCAATGAGCACACATCTCATGATACTTGGTGATATGTTTGAGTTGCAATAAACCTGTAAATTTGTGAAAGTCTGAATTCTTGATGGATTAGTGTGATTACATGCAAAGTTCTCTATTATATTTTTAGAATTTCATTTTCTTGAAGCTAATCGGAGTTCACATGCGAGCACACTGAATAGATTGATGAAAGTTTTTGAAACTGAACATGTTTTAACTTGATATACAATAAAACTTATTTTTGTATCCAAAAGCATACATTTGATTTCATCTGACAGATTTTATTGTGATATTTTACTAAGTAGAATTTTATTTGTTTCTGTTTAAATTTTTATATATTTAGTCGTTTCAAAATACATATTCAGTATATTTTTCTTTCTACATTGATGTTTCATTTCTTGTGTTCTCATATTTTCTTTATAAATGGGTTTGTGCCTTATTCAAGGGGGAGTGAATAAAGGAGAAATTTCTAAAAAGATCATATCTGTTTTTGAGGGGGAGTATCTGATTTTCTATATTAATGCTAAATTGAATTGTCAAATCTAGTGCATTTGTGTAGGGGGGGTCAAAGAGCTTAAAAAGGTAAAAAAATTTGAGTTCAAGTCAGATTTGCGTCAACAGTTGGTCGCGCAAATCTCACTTTGCGCCACCTTCGGCTAGTGCAAACCTCCCTTTGCGCCACAAATGTGTAGTGCAAACCTTCCCTGTTTTTCCTTTACTTTGATTTTGCATATTTTAAGTTGTCTCGTCTCCAACATTTGCATGACCAAGTTGATCCCAATCATCAAGGTCATGAGGGGGAGAAGTTAAGAAGATGATAAAGAGACAAAGAGCTCCAAAGTTTATCTGCTGATCAAGATTCACTCATGATTCTATTCTCTCAGCTACTATTAATTCTTTTGTTGTTCCTGCTCCAACCACCACAGTTCATTCAAGGTCTTTTAAAAGAGGTGTGTTGTCTAGAGCACAAGCTGATGAACCAACTGTTCTTTCAAGTTTATTTCAAACTGGTCCAGTCTTGTCAAGGCAGCAAATATTTCTCAAACTGAAAGATGCTGAGAAAAAAAAAATTAGTCAGAAAGCTGCTTTGCAAAGTCGCTTAGTTGGTTCGTGCTGATTTAGAAGATTGTTTTTGAAGACCACAGCGCCAATGATTAATAAGGGGGAGATTGTTAAGTCTGATTTTATAGTAATCATTGTATTTATAGGCTTGGTCTTATACTGTGTTGTTTTGACCAGGGTATTTAAGTCCCTTTGGTCCTTGTGTCTTGTAAGAACTTCAAGCTCATTCTAATACAGATTACATCTTTGCGCTTTGTACTCTCTCTCTCTACTTTCTCTCTCTAGGATTTAGAGATCTTGGATTAACAGTTATTACATGTATCTTCAACGTAATCAGGTTGGTATAAATGTCTGCAAAAAAAATCAAAGAACCAAAAATCATGTTACTGACTTGCTCTGAAAAACTTGTAAAAAATTCAAAGAACAAAAAATCAAGTAAAAAACCCTAAATGTGCTTACCATAAATATCTTTAGGCTCAAAATCCTCAAACGAACTACAAATAGTCCACATTGAAGCGGGCATCGATCAAGAACCAGGTTGCTTTTGAAGTGTCAAGTTGAAGTTGAAGAGGTAAGGATGAGGATGATGGTTGAATAATTGGGAGTGATCAATCAGGGTCGTCTATTAAAAGGGGGGAGGGTTTTCATGAAAATACCATCTTACCCTCGTGAGCAGGTCACGTGGTGGGTGTTAACGGCAGCCTCTCTAACGGAGTTAGAGGGATGGACCAAACCCAATTGTTTTTGCATACCATGATGGCGAAACTGTATTTTTGAAACTGTAGGGACGAAAGGTGTTACTTTGGGGAAACCACAGGGACCAAAAGTGTAGTTTACTCTATATAGAATTATATATATATATATATATATAAGGGCAGGTTTAAACGAGAAACTAAATGTTTTGCAAGAATGCGAGAAGTCTCAATACAAGTAAATGATTACACGCGTTATACACAAGCTTGATCATATATTCATATATGATTAAACACACTCAAGAACGTAATCATATGTAACGCCCCGAATTCTTCGTTGTAATATTTCCTATCATTAGACTTCTAACCTTATTTATTGTTAAGTCTTAGTTTCCTTGCATTTACCGTTAGTCGTTAGCACCGTGCTTTTGAGCCAAGTTTGAATGCTTAAATTTTGGGTTTTGGTTGTTTGGCAGAAGCTTGCGCGGGCTACCCCGCGGCTTGGAAGCCGCGATGTTAGCCGCGTAACCTACTAAAGGTTTTCAGTCTTATGGCACGCGCGGGCTATGCCGCGGCCTCATGGTCGCGGCCAAAGCCGTGAGGCTCCCCAGATCGCCCAAATACGGGTTCTTTACCCTTTTTCTCATTTATTTCCTTGCTATCTTCTCCAAATCTCTCTCTTATGCATTTATACTTCCACCATTAGTTGCTAGGGTTTCACCAACTCAAATCCATCCATATTTATTGCTAAGAAGTTGGGTAGATCAACCAAAGGTTCAAGATTTGGGCATTTAATCTCCATTTCCATTGTCATCTTCTCCAAAGGGATTTAAGCTAGGGTTTTGGGTTTTCTTCAAAAATCCACTTGGTGAGTTCCTACTATCATTTTCTAAACCTTATACATGTCAAAGCTTACATTTTGAACTCCTATATATCTCCTTGGTTTTGGATTTAAGTTTATCACATTTTTTACCTAACTTGATATTTTGAGAGATTTTAGGGTTCCCAATCATTTTCAACCAAAACAAAGGGTTCCATCTTATATGAAGTAAAATGGTGTATTACTTGCACATTTATGTGAGTTACTCAAAGGAATGTATATAATCTCACTTTATGATTCTCATTCTTATCAGTAGTTAAACTTGGAAATGCATTTTGGAAATAAATGTATTGGAAGCTATATGTTTAGCTTTGGTTAGTCATAAATGAAATTGTGACAAGTCTAGACTACTACTAGTGGATCCACAGGTATTGAGTCGGCTTACTTTTGGGATGTTATTCCCCTTGTAGCTAGTTGAGACATTTGATCCTCGGGGGCTATTTGGTACGGTTATGTGAGACCGGTTACTAGCCATGGATCATAGTGTAATTCTAGTGAACGAGTATGACTCGGATTCCTCGGGGGTCGTCCCTCACATCTTAGTACGGACCGGTGTTGTTCGTGGCCATGGATTTCGAGTGTTAAACTCATAACTCGGATTGTGGCCTACTTTTGTGCTCCGCTACAAACCTTGGTAAATCGGATACCCCTTGTCATCGTAAGATGAGTTTTAGACCGAAAGGCCCTTTCGTGGCAAATATTTCAATTGTAAACTCTTTTGTCTTGAAAAGATTTCCTTTCGTTACATTGTCAATGTTTTTGTAAATTATAAACTGTATGTTCTCACTAGGCTTTAAGCCTAACACTTTTTCTCAAATGATATGTATAACAGGTTCCTTTAGCGGTGGGGTGCCAAGGGCTTGAGTGACGAGCATGGTCTTGAGGCATTTTGAGATGATTAGTATTTGATGTTGGGCATTGATTAAGTCCCTTTATTTATGGTGATTTGGGTTGACAACCGATGTAATCTAGATAGTATATGTTTAGATTAGTTTGTTGTCAATTTCTATATCCGTTCTCAAGTTTTGTAAATGCCTATTACATTTGCCCTTATTGGGTGGTTTATACCGAATACAAACGTCATTTTGCCAAATTTTCGAATTTTATGTTACACTAATTTTTAGGGTGTTACATCATATATGATATTGTGACTTCTCACTTTCTCGCAAGATGTTCAACTTCTTGCATGATCCCTCTCTCCCTCTCTCTCTCTCTCTCTCTCTCTATATATATATATATATATATAGGCAAAGGATCGTGTGAGAAGTTGAGGTTAACGTGAGAAGTGGATATGAATCGTTGATCACTTTTAATCAAATCCCTCCCATGTATTGCGGCTTAGAAGAGAATTGATCTTGTGCATCTCGGTACATCTTATCACGGTGCATCTAATCCTAATGTGCATCCATTTCTCATCCAACAATTGATAACCACTTATCGCGCTTCTCACATTAACCTCAACTTCTTACCGGAACCCAACCCTATGTGTGTGTGTGTGTATGTGTGTGTGTGTGTGTGTGTGTGTGGAGGTTCAAATGAGAACACCTTCTTTTTTGCGAAAACGTGAGAACACTCTTATCATATGTGATCATACATGTTAGGGCACCTGGTGGTTGTGAATGATTTGGCCATGACCTAAAGTCGCACCAAAGATCATTTGTGTCACTAACTTAGTATCACGTGTGTGTCATATGTTATGGATTACAGTATCACATCGAGAATATTGTTATCACATGTGATAATACACGTGAGTGGCCCTAATGGTGTGCGGGCGACTTGGCCCGCAACCTAGGTTCTGCGAAACATCGTCTGCATCTCCGATGTAGTATCACATATGATAAATATTTATCATATGTAAAGAACTTATAATATCACATGTAATTGACTGTAGTAAAATAGTGTTCTCGTGTTCTCGTAAAATGAAGGTGTTCTTGTTTGAACATTTCCATATATATATATATATATATATATATATAGGGTTGGGTTCCGGAGAGAAGTGATTATCGACCGTTGGATGAGAAATGGATGCACAATAGGATGAGATGCACCAGATCAATTCTCTTCTAAGCCGCAATTAATGGGAGGGCTTGAGATTAAAAAAGATCAACGGTTTAGATCCACTTCTCACACTTCTCACTGTTAACTCAACTTCTCACATGATTCTTCGCCTATATATATATATAGGTGAAAGATCGTATGAGAAGTTGATGTTAATGTGAGAAGTGGATCTGAACCGTCGATTACTTTTAATCAAATGTCCTCCCATTAATTGCTGCTTAGAAGATAATATATTTGGTGCATCTTATCTCGGTTCATCTCATCCTAATGTGTATCTATTTATCATCCAATGGTTGATAACCACTTCTAATGCTTTTTACGTATAAACCTTTATTTCTCACCGAAACCCAACCATATATATGTGTATATATATTGTTGGGTCATCTGAAGATTTGAAGATGGCCTCCCGAACTTCCATTTTGTATCATCATACTTAGAATATTTTAAGGTTCTTTTAGCAGCTTGGTTTCTATACAAATGTTCGGTGAAGTCGAAGATCATCCGAAGAAAACAAAGAAGAAGTATATCTCTCAAAGCGGATTGAAGATGGACTTATCCGCCTAAAGCCACGCATGCCTATGTGATCAATACCATCGGCCAAGATGGTGCCGATCTCACATCTTCAGGAGCCTGAATATTTCTCACATATTCAGGAGCCCAAAGATTTCTCAATCTTCACCAGCCGAAGATTTCTCAACCTTCAGGAACCGAAGATTTCTCAATCTTCAAAGCCGAAGATTTCTCAATCTTCAGCAACCGAAGATTTCTTAATCTTCAAGGCCCGAAGATTTCTCTCAAACACATTGTACTTTTCTGACAAAGTATATTTGTGATATCTTGCATTGATGTGGACCTCATCCGAAGATCAGAAAAAGTATGTTTTGTATTTTACACTCTTTTAAGGAAAGGTCTACATCATGCCTGCAGGTCAACACTTCAAGACAAAGTCACCTCAAGACAAAAGGTACATCCTGTACCATGCTGAAGACATGTGTCCATCCCCTGCTCAACAGGTGTCCCATGCATTTAATGCATGAGGCACTATAAATATGGAGGATGGTTCAACATGCAAGATAACCATTTCTACAATCTTCAAGTTCTCTAAGTGCCTGACAACTTTCTCTCTACGAAGTTCAATTGTTTTCTAAGGTGCCGTTTGTTTTTTAAGAGGTATAAAGTCTGAAGTCTTATTTTAGTTATGATTAATAAGAGGCGGTGTGTAAAAAGGTCTGAACGATTCAGACTTAAGAGTTATTAAGAGGTTTAAAAAAAACAACCCATAAGTGTTTTTCAATTGTTCTTCATTCTCTTTGTGTAAGATTGTTTGAACAGAGTTCATCTGTTCGATTCCGCAACAATCAAAGTTTTCTATGTGTAATTCTTGATTTCAAATCAATAAGAATTAAATTAAGTGAAAAATTGTGTGTATTGTATTCAACCCCCTTCTACAATACTTATCTTATTTATTTACTGTTATTTGGGACCAATATATATATGAGGGGTGTTCAAATGCAACCTTTTATATATATATATATATATATATATATATATATATATATATATATATATATGTGGGCTAAATCAAATGAAAACCACAAATATGTTACAAACATGTGAGAACCAATATAAAAATATTTTTTCACATGATATATTTTCACCAAATGCTTGGATTTAATATATTTTTTTCCCATATATTTGTTTCATAATATGATAGTTTTACATGTATTTGTTTCACCACATGAATATTTTTTACCTGTATTTTTTATTTCACTAGGTGAATCAAATTTTATTTTTCACGTGTAATCTTTTCATAAGGTGAACAAAAACATATATGAAACAATATCTTAAATCATAGGTTTTGATGAAAAAAAATCATGTAAAAAAATATTTTTATATCGGTTCTCAAGGGTTTGTAACATATTTTTGGTTTTCATTTGATTATCGGCCTATATATATATATATATATATATATAGAGAGAGAGAGAGAGAGAGAGAGAGGGAGAATCATGCAAGAAGGTAAACAATTTGCAAGAATGCGAGAAGGAATATGAACCACATACCATTTTAAACCATTAATTTAAATAAATTTCTTTAAAATTAAATTAAAAAGGGTATCAATGTCATTTTAAAATAAATTCTTTATTTCTAACCGTCATTAAATTTCAAATAAATTGAAATTTTGTTTTGATCTTTAAACCAATTTAAATTTTGAAATCTTATCAATAAGTATGGATCACCATTAAATCTATATAGACTTCCCAAAATTGTGCCACGTGCCACTCAAATTCCAACTTAACCAATTACAAATTATTTTTTATTTAATTTCTTTATCTATCATCAACATTCAATTTAATTCAAAACAAAAGTATCATACAAGTAAATCATGATGAACCAATATCAAAAACACCAACAAGACCATGTTATTTACAATCGTCGCCAAAATTACAATTGAAAGACCGCTTTTGCTTGGATGGATTTCAGTTTTTTAGCAACCAAGATTCTTTGTAGTTTATATTGATATTGTTACATATAATCATTAATAGTATTATATATGATATTTGATATCATGACATGTGATCATTGATACTATTATATATGATATTTCATAATATCATATGTGATCTTTGGTATTGGATTCATATATAATACCATTATTTTATTACATATAATCATATATTATTATCACATATGATCATTGATAGAATCCATATACTATTTGATATTATCACATGTGATTATTGATACTTTCACATATGATATTTGATATTATCATATGTGATCCTTTGTATTGGGTTCATATATGATACCATTATTTTATTACATGTAATCACACATGATATTTCATATTATCACATATGATTATATTGATGGTATCTATATAATATTTGATATTATCACATGTGATTATTGATAATATCACATGATAATCATATGTGATCTTTGGTATTAGATTCATATATGGTACCATTATTTTATTACATGTAATCATATATGATCATTGATAAAATCCATATAATATTTGATATTGTATTGGGTTCATATATGATACCATTATGTTATTACATGTAATCACTTATGATATTTCATGTTATCACATATGAATATTGATAGTATTTAAATAATATTTGATATTATCACATGTGATTATTAATAATATCACATGATAATCAAACTTTAAGTTGATCATTCTAAATTATTTAATTTTTTGAGCATGAATAATAATATTAAAATATTTAATCTATACTAAAAATTATTCAATTTTTTTTGTTGTGATATGAACAAAAAAATCACGCTTTTTACGGTGGTGAAACACATGAGGCTAATATTTCGCCGTTTGATTTGAATATATTAATTGAGTAATTTGCTATAAATAAACGAGATTTTCAAATGATTTGAAATACTTTTTAGTTCCAATTCTATCCTTAAAAGAATTTTATTTATTTATTAATAATGATAATTATTCTAATTTCTAAAAATATTTTTATTTTTATTTTATATTATTTTCTAACGAGTTATGTGATCTAAATTGCTTCTCGCCTTCTTACAAATTGATTGTCTTCTCGTTTGAACCTGGCCATATATATATAAGACTATGTTATTGCTTGAGAATTCAACTACCAATCACTAACTATCAAATATTCTCTTATAAATATATAATCGTTTTGATGTTTGTTAAATAATAAACTCCTAAAAGAGAAGTAGATTGGATGCTTTAGTTATATATTTAAAAATAGCATAATAATTGTTTTGATATTTGCCTTTTTTTTATCTAATAGTTAAAAAGGAGATATATGATCCCAAACAATGTTTTAAAAAGTAAAAATGATTACTTTAATAATTCAAATTATGGTTTCTATCTTTTATTATAAATATATAAAAAATGTGATTTAAACGTTGTTATAATAATTACAAATTAATTTTAGATAATATATAAAAAAAACAAATATTAGATTACATTATATAACATGTTTTTTTATTCTTTAATAGGAAAAAACCAAAAAGAAAAGAAGAAGAAAAACATGTATAAAAAAACCAAAAAAAATCTCCAAATATTTTTCAAAACTTTTGTCCGAAATGAAGAAATTATGAAGGAGAGTATGAAATTCTCCAAATTTGAAGAATACCCCAAAAAATATTATCATGATAGAAAAATATTTTTTATATAATTTCCACCAATAAAAACTTTGAAATTAAATGTTTAAGAGAAATAAAATATTTTGTTAAATGTATTCAATACTTAGCAATATAACCGGTGTTGTAAACTTGTAATATCCAAAAAAGAGAAGGTGTTGGCTTGTTGCAATTGAATGCAATTTTTTAAAAGATTTTAAATTTTGATTCTCCATTTTGAAGAAATTTTATAGAATCTGTTATAGATTATCTTAGTTATTCACTTAAAAAACAATTGTATCATCGGTCATTTCACCAGTTTGCAAATAATAATGATAATTAATCAATTTTATAATTATTTATTCCAAAACAAGCTAAAAAGAAATTTCATATCTGATCATTTATCCATCAAATCAAAATAAATACATTAATTAGATAAAATAGTTTTTTTGACAAAGTGTAACACCCTAAAAATATGGGTCAATTTAAGTCTGAATAAGTGCAGAAATAAACGAAACTATCATAAACAAATCACCCAAAAAGGGAAATAATTGTATGACATTTACATTACAAATGTTAAGTGAAAAAAGGGGAATAATTGTATGGCATTTACATTACAAATGTTAAGTGAAATATAACACAACAACCTATTAATCTAGACCGACTAAGTTTAGTTTATGAACGGGTGTTGCTATCTCACTTCCAAAAAAATGTGCTATTGCTATACCCAATGTACGTCTCTATGTGCTCCCAAAAATGCTATTATTCCTTCAAGGCTCTCCACTCAAACCCGATGAGTCCCACTGCTAGATAAACTTGTTATACATGTCATTTTAAGAAAAAAGTGTTAAGTTAAAACCTAGTGAGAACAAACAGTTATGTTTTTTAGAAAGGAGGCGACACTCCTGGCAATATATTGAAAAAAAAGGAAAAAGATACACCTAACTGGCGAGGGACTCCCTCCCAAAGAAGAAGCACTCCCAATCAGAAGGACAGGCCCAACAAACAGTTATGTTGGAGAAAACAGTAAGTTCTAAATGAGATAAATAGAGAAAGCAAGTGGAATAAATATGACAAAACATTGCTTTTATACAAATACCTATTGGGTTGACGGGGAAGACCACTCTTACTAACATAAGTGACGGAATACAAAAGTAAGCCACTTGACATGTTAGTAAAACAAAAACACATAATAATAATACACACATTGGATGTCGGGATCGGTAGCTTTAAACGTACACCTACGGAATGTCAACTTCAACCACATAGGGTCCTTACGTTGAGATTTCCTCATTCAATGAAATGTACTAGCACGTAGGACTAATACCATATCGTCGATGTCTAACCGTGCCTCAATGTGGAAAACTATCGTTCCATCATCGGACGTAATGATGCAAATGATTATGAAGGCATGACATTTATATGCAACCAAATAGTCAATCACATGTAAGCAAAACCAACCAATATCCTTAAACAATTAAGATGCCATCAAAGACACAATCAAGATTTCATATAAACCTTCATGAGGTTCCAAAGGGGTTCCACATAGTCCTTTGAATAATATTTCCACATACTACTCAATCCTAACAAGTTCTTATTCAATAAGTATCAATATTTCAAAACCCTAGTTTTTGACTCAAAGTGTTTAAACTTGAGAATTAGAATAAAAACACGTTCCATAAATATGTAAATTACATATAACCCAAAATATTAGTTATTCACCATTGCAAACATATTTATCTAAGTAAACCCTAAAAATCTTCAAAATTAGGTTTTTTGATGAAATCCCATCCAAATCAAGAAGAAATCAAATAGGAGATGTTTAGAAGGTTAAAACCCACATTTTAACATGTATAAAGTTTGTAAAAATAAGAATGAACTCACCTTGTACGGTTGTGGCTTAAAACCCCAGAGCCCAAGAACTAGAGGAGAGGACGAGAGGATGCTTGCTTTCTTGAGAACTTGGAGTTTCTTCCACCAAATGCTTAAATAACCCTAAAATGTTCAATGAATGATCAAGATATGGTTAGATGGAAGAAATTAATGACGGAGAGGAAGTTTGATGAAGACTTACCAACCTAAGAGAGAAAAAAATCGGATATCCAACTTGTTCAAATGAGAAATGTGACAAAAAATCCGACTTGGCCTCATTTATACTCCCATCTGCCCGTCAGATGTCACTATCGCGGGAATACTCGCTCGAAGCCCCCAACTCTCGGTACGTTTTCAGCGGGTGTGACACTGCGATAGTGACCATGGCACTATCGCCTAAATTGTATCGCGGGGTCCTATCCCCCGGCGATTGTGCCCAGCGAGAGTGACACCATGTCACAATCGCTGGCACTCTCGCGTGCCCTGTATCGAAACCAACAATGACATCCCACTTCCTGTTCATGTTAAGTTTCGATCACAAGGAACAATCACACTTATGTTTGATCCCTGAATCGTAATAAAACCTTAAACAAGAGATATGCATTTCACTAATTTCGTAAATTTCGGGGTGTTACACAAAGTAAGTCTTGGATATCAACCTAAAGAGTTTTTTTTCTCTTTCAATTTGTTTTTTTTTTAATTCAAACGGATTAAATTGTTTGAAATTCATCCAAAGCATACTCAAATTTGCCTCTAAGACATAGTATAGTTGGTTTTAGAATGGTACTGATAACCATAATATGTAATCTACAACTCCTTTGAAGGTTGAATTCCTTATAGACACTAAATTTTAAGTCATCTACCTAGTGGACTAGTGTGTAACTGATTTTCCTCTCATTGATCCTATTGAAACGGGGTTGGATCGGATGTTGCACAAACATACTCAAAATTTGATAACTTCCTAAATTGATTTATTAAGGAAAAAAGCATCTTTATATTGCTATAAATTTTTGGAATGATAATATTATATGAACCATTTATAAATTAAAAAACAAAAAGTAAATATTTCTGGTTCAATCTAACCCGTTTCAAGCATCTCGAATAAATTTTTCAAAATTGAGATTTGGTAGAGTTTTAGCAATTTTTCACTCCAACAATTTTTAAAAAAGTTTATCCAAAATGAAAATATAGATAGAAAATGATATTCTTCAAGTTTGAAAAAACTCACCAAAAATGATTACCATAAAAAATAAATAAATTTTTTTATCATATTCTCGTCAATAAGAAACATTGAAATTAAATGTTTAAGAAAGAGAAGTGATATTTTATTAAATAGGGGGACCTCCTTTAGAGAACTCTTGTGAGATCTTTAAAAACTAGTAGAATTTCATATAAGCTTTTTAATCTATGGATAGAATTTAATGTAGTGATTGACATATATTTGTTTCCACATGTACTCAATTCATAATGTGAATCTTTTTAGCATGTTTGTAAAAGAAAAAATACACGTAATTGTGAATTGAATACATATCAACACATTAAATACTATACTTACATGAATAAAATTTATGTGAAACAAAACTTTCAAATGAAGTTTCTCACGGATCTCACAAATTTTGAAATTATCAAATATATAAAATATTTTAATAATATAACTAGTGTTATAATCTCCTAAATGAATAAGTTGTTGGAATTGATTATAATTCTTTTCGAAGATTTTGAATTCTAATTCTCCATTTTAGATAATTTGTTGGAGATGCTATTATAATCTAGTTGTTTCTGTCGAAGATGCTCGTAAACACTCCCAACAAATTTTCTAAAAGAGAATTAATATAGATTTTGTTTTCTATTTTGCTTCAACAAATTTTCTATTTTTAACAAAAATAGAGAAAACATACTATTTGAATTATTCTCTAAAACCTATATTGAGAAGAGAGATCAATAATTCTTTTAATTATTTTCCACCGATGAAATCAAATATATCATATTATTTTGTATAAAATGTTTTTTTTAAATGTATCGAAGTAATAATTTTATATAATATTTTAATAACACATTTAATGTTAAAAATAAAGGTTATGTTCGATTTGAATATAATTTTGTTTAAAGATTGTAACTTTTAATTCTCAATTTTAAATAAATTGTAAAGAAATATGTTAGGATACTTTTATAAATGATAGATAATGTAAGAAGTTAAACATTTTGCGAGAATGCGAGAAATCTCAATATCATATATGAGTACACGTCCTTTGAGTATGTTTAATGATATATGATCAAGTGTCTATATATTATCAACGTAACATGTGTATGATTAAACTTATGTATCATATATGATATCACACTTTTCATTTTCTCATAAATTGTTTAGCTTCTCATTTGAATTTGTTCATATTCTTATATTTTATCTGTTTTCAATTAATATTTGAACAGTGTATTTATTTCATCTATTAATAATAATCGTATTATTCAAATTTTATATGCATTGAAAAGTTGACCAAAACTGCCGTGATTAATGAAGGAAAATTAAGTGGCTCGTGTTGAATTGGACACAAACCGTGTTATACTCTGACAATAAAATCCAAACAGAAACCCACACCAGACTTCAATTCGTCTTCTTCAACTCTTCCAGGAATCATCCCCCAAATATTCCTCAATTCATCAACAATTTCACTTCAATTTTCTTATCTGATTGCATCCAGCAGCCTGCCCTATTTAAATCACCATGATAATTGCATCGGTTGTCTGTTAAATTCGAAACAGAAACAAGAGTTCTTCAGATCGTTGACTGAATTAGATTGAAGGCGAAGCTGTTCCTAAATCTATAAATCGAAGAAGGTGCTTATTCGATTTCAGTTGTTTACGCTTTTTTTTCAATGTTATCTGTTTTTTGGTCTTAATGATTGGCTGTTTATGTTCATAGACACCGAGATTAGAGATATTTTAATTGAGCTTCAAGAATTAGAT
The DNA here is from genome assembly GCA_954870635.1 of Arctium minus. Lineage (NCBI taxonomy): Eukaryota > Viridiplantae > Streptophyta > Magnoliopsida > Asterales > Asteraceae > Arctium > Arctium minus. The sequence goes on along the minus strand of OX941082.1, from coordinate 26,852,367 downwards.
ATGGATTCCTGATATTGTTACATGATTGGAGTTTTAGTCTTTTTTCTGAAGAAAAAAGCTGTTCTGTGATTTGGGATTTTTCCTGCTTGATTGTTCAATTAAAAACTCCAGTTGTTGTTATTTCTCTGTTTATCTCTTTCGTTCTCCATGATTTCGTGATAATTTCAGGAAAAAAAAATGCGTATTTGTGGTGTTCTTGGTAGATTTTGTTGGATTGATATGATTTTATTAGAAATTGAAACACCAACATATGATTTCGTTACCAAATTTGAAGTTGGATTTGTAGTTTGGCTGACCATAAAGTCAAACTCTATTTCTATTAATAGAGTATGAACAAGCTAAAAGTATTATCCCTTTTGTGAGTATAAGTATTCCTTGCTGATTCAATTGATTCTCCCCTTTTTATTTGTAGAGATTTGATTCCTTTCCTTCTTCCTCATAAAGCCGTAAGAATCTGTTCATTTTCAGAACCTTTTTAGAATCCCAACTCGTCATTGTTAAAGATTCACTTCTTGTGTTCTTAAAATCCCATCAGTTCAAATCCAGGCGCTGCCAAAGCCCTTGTGGATATGGAGGTTCACCTGCGATGACTGGGATTAGTAGGTGCGCGTAAGCTGGCCCGGAAACCCACGTTACCAAAAAAAATCCTATCAGTTTTTTATTGCAATTTTGTGTTTATGAAGATTGAAAACTGGTTTATGTTCTTGGATTCTTGGAGCTGGTGCTAATTCATCATGAATGGATTATTGTTTACAGGTGTGCAATTAAGATACCCATCACCTGTTTGTAAAAAGTCCTCAAAGAAAAAGATCTCAAATGAACAACCTAAAGCTAGGAGTCGAGGTCGCAAGTGCCCATGACCTGATGGCGAAAGACGGTCAGGGTTCCGCTAGCCCATACGTCGAGCTTCACTTCGATCATCAAAAGTTCCGAACCACGGTCAAAGAAAAGGATCTGGATCCTTATTGGAACGAAACTTTCTATTTCACTATCTCGGATCCGAAGAACCTAGCGAACCTTACACTCGACGCATATGTCTACAACAATGCCAAAGGAAACAACACGAAATCTTTCATGGGTAAGGTTCATATCAATGGAACGTCATTTGTACCTTATTCGGATGCCGTTGTTTTCCATTATCCTTTAGAGAAAAGAAGCATTTTCTCACGAGTAAAAGGTGAGCTCGGCCTTAAAGTGTTTGTCACCGACAACCCTTCGATTCGGTCCTCAAATCCGCTTCCTCAGATGGATACTAATTCACATGGCCGAAATGAATCTAAAGATTCAAGACGAACATTTCACCATTTGCCAAACTCGAACTCAAACCTCCATCAGCCTCAGCTTCCTGCACAGCAACCGTACATAGCAACCGGGAGCCAGCCACAACCGTATGCATACGGACTCGAGGACACGAGAAGTCAACATCAAAATCAGAATCAGAATCAAAGTCAAAGTCAACCAAGGGTCGTGCGAATGTACTCGGGGTCTTCATCACAACCGCTCGAGTACTCTCTCAAAGAAACAAGTCCGTTTCTTGGAGGTGGGCAAGTCATTGGGGGTAGAGTTGTGAGCAGAGATAACAGGCGGGCCAGCACTTACGATCTCGTGGAACAAATGCAGTTCCTTTTCGTTAGAGTCGTGAAAGCGCAAGATCTTCCGAGTATGGACGTGACGGGAAGTCTCGACCCATATGTAGAAGTTAGAGTCGGGAACTATAAAGGAGTCACACAACACTTCTCGAAGACGTCGAACCCAGAATGGAACGTGGTTTTCGCCTTCTCGAGAGAAAGAATGCAGGCAACGGTTTTGGATGTTGTGGTTAAAGATAAAGACATGTTAAAAGACGATTTTGTTGGGATTGTTCGTGTGAATCTTCACGATATTCCGACACGGGTCCCGCCCGATAGTCCGTTGGCTCCAGAATGGTATCGCATCGAGGACAAAAAGGGTGAGAAAAGGAAAGGGGAACTGATGCTTGCAGTCTGGATGGGGACACAAGCCGATGAAGCCTTTCCCGATGCTTTTCTTGCCGATGCTGCAATGAGCAGTGTCGATGGCTCGGTCTCTTCAATGTACACTCGATCAAAAGTCTACCATTCTCCGAGACTTTGGTACGTTCGTGTTAATGTGATCGAGGTCCAAGATCTCGTTTGGGGCGAAAAAACGCGTTTCCCGGATGTTTACGTGAAAGCGCAGATCAATAACCAAGTTTTGAGAACGAGACCGGTCCAGGCGAGAACCGGAAACGCGTTATGGAACGAAGATATGATGTTTGTAGCTGCAGAGCCATTCGAAGATCATTTGATCCTCACGATTGAAGATCGGATGGGACCCAACAAAGACGAGGCCTTAGGGAAAGTTTTTATACCTTTGAATGCTGTCGAAAGACGAGCAGATGATCGGTTTATTCAACCCCGATGGTTTAACCTTCAGCATCCGGGTGATCACGATGTTGACGAGAAGATGAAAGACCACAAGTTTGCAACTCGGCTACATCTTCGTATTTGTCTTGACGGAGGGTATCACGTGCTCGATGAGTCGACTCAGTATAGCAGCGATCTCAGGCCGACGGCAAAACAGCTCTGGAAGCCATCGATCGGGATACTCGAACTCGGGATCTTGAACGCGAGTGCTCTTCACCCGATGAAAACCCGAGAGAGTAAGGGAACGACGGATGCGTATTGTGTAGCAAAATACGGTCACAAATGGGTTCGAACACGAACAGTTATCGACAGTTTTGCGCCGAAATTCAACGAGCAGTACACTTGGGAAGTTTATGACCCGTCCACGGTTCTAACTGTGGGCGTTTTCGACAATTCTCAGCTTGAGAACGACTCGGGTAACAATCATAAAGATGTACGGATTGGGAAAATACGTATCAGAATATCGACCCTTGAAACAGGCCGAGTTTATACGCACTCGTACCCGTTACTGCTCCTTCACCCTTCGGGTGTCAAGAAGATGGGAGAACTGCATTTGGCTATTCGGTTTTCGAGTACTTCCATGGTGAATATGATGTATATGTACTCGAGCCCCCTCTTGCCGAAAATGCACTATGTGCGGCCGTTGACGGTTGTCCAGCTCGAAATGCTCCGCCACCAAGCTGTCAGCATAGTTGCGACTCGGCTCAGTCGAGCGGAACCGCCGCTAAGGAGAGAAATCGTCGAGTATATGACCGATGCTAATTCGCATCTATGGAGCATGAGGCGAAGCAAAGCTAACTTTTTTCGGCTAATGTCGGTTTTCAACGGGGTGTTTGCGGTAAGTAAATGGTTCGGGGAAGTTTGTTTGTGGAAAAATCCGATCACGACCGTGCTCGTTCATATCCTCTTCGTGATGCTCGTTTCGTTCCCGGAACTCATTCTGCCCACGGTTTTCCTCTACATGTTCCTTATCGGGCTTTGGAACTACTGGTTCCGAGCCCAATACCCTCCTCATATGAACACTCGGATATCGTACGCTGATGCGGTCCACCCCGATGAGCTTGACGAGGAATTCGACACCTTCCCGACATCTCGGAACCCGGACCTTGTCAGGCACCGGTACGACCGTTTACGGAGCGTTGCGGGCCGGATCCAGTCGGTGATTGGTGACATAGCGAGCCAAGGGGAACGACTACAGGGGCTTCTGAGCTGGCGCGATCCACGGGCCACGCTTATATTCATGGTGTTTTGTCTCATAGCTGCGTTTGTGTTATACGCTACGCCTTTTCAGGTGCTGGTGATAGTGGCCGGATTTTACGTCATGAGACATCCGAGGTTTCGCCATAGGTTGCCGTCTGCAGCGTTGAACTTCTTCCGGAGGCTGCCGGCCCGTACCGACAGCATGTTGTGAGTAAGCCTCTACGGTTTTGGTTCACAAAGTTTCTCTTTACTTCTGTATGCATATATATATATATATATGGTTTCTGTGTCTATTTTGCTGACCTCTGTGCTTGTGAAAGCATAGAAGAACAGTTGGATTGTTGAAAAACTTGAAATTTGGAGGTGTTAAATGACTGGAAATATGTTGGTGTGATTTGTAATCGTAAATAGAGAATGGTTTTGTAGATTTTAGGATTTCATATGACATCAAAGTTTGTTGTTACCTTCAAATAACATCATCTGTCCCTATGATAGAACAAAATCTTGAAATTGGAACAATATTGATGAATTACTATATTGAAATATCGATTAGACTTGAACCATTTATCATGTATGTATATATGATTGAACCATTTCACCTGGGTCTCTTGTATGAATTTTGTGACAACATGTGGTATAAGGCTGGATTTAATTGTCATCTGTTTCTGCAGTGGGGTTTGTGAGTTCTGGATCAACATCATCGTAATGGGGGATATAAGGAGGTATAGATTTCTTAATTACAATTCTGATTTCTGTGACTGTAATTGATCATAATTGGATCAGTTGGGGGTCATTGATTTTGATTTTCCTAGAGCTTAATGTTTCGTTTTTCAAGTTTTGGTCCCGGATGCCGTTTACCCAAACACTTACCCGATAAGCGTTTACGGGTAAAATTCAACACTGTCACTTACCTTATCGAGTAAGATTTTAGTTTATTAAAACAACATCGTATGCAATAGTTTACCCGGTAAGCGTTAACCAGGTAAAAGTCGTCCCGGATAAGACCGGGTAAGATTCTCGATCTGACATATTTATTGGTTAATGACTCTTCTTGTTATGATAGTTTTCCCAAGGTGTGTTTTGGGCTGGATATTGATTTAAGTATTTGGGCCAAAGTGATTTCATTGGGCTTTTTGGGCTGATAATTTTCTAGTTTAGATGGGCTCTGATTTAGGTTTTGGTATCCTTGAAGGTGGGCCTCCGATTCGGTTGTGGCCTTTGGTGTTGAGGTGTGACTTGGGCTTTTTCAAATTTAGGATTTTAAATATTGGTATTGGTTTTTTTTTCTTAGGCCTTATATTGATTTTTGAGTATATTATATTGGTTGTTGTGATTTATGTGTTTTAACACTCTAACTCCCTAATTTAAAATATCTATGGATTACATTCTGTGGTTTATAATTTATAACGCATTGGGTACCTTGTCACTAGTGATGGCCAAAAATCGGGTTTGGGCCGGGCCAGAACAGGTTTCGGGCCCAAACAGTGATTTTAAAAACCGGGCCAATTGGGCTTCGGGCCGGGCTTCACCCAAAAATGTTCGGCCCGTTTAAGGTGGGAGTAAACCGGTTATATAAAAACCGGGCCGTGATCGGGCCGATGATTTTTTCGTATTTTTTTAAAAATAATTTATTTATATAATGGACCACTAAAATACACTTTAAAAATACGTTTTATTTATAATAAATCACTAAAATACACTTTAAAAATACGTTTTATATATAATTTTAAGTTACAAGCTTACAATACAAGTATTTATAGGGGGTTTGGGGGGTAAAAAATACAAAAAAGGTAAAAAAAAAAAAAAAGTATATAAACGGTAACATAACGTCTTTTTTTTTAAAGTACGAATCGGGTCGGGCCGCCAAAAACCCAAACCGGTCCATGATTTCGGGCTTCAAACCGGTTTGGCATCAGGTCAGGCCGGGCTTTCAGGCGGATCGGGCTCGATTAACCGATCAGGCCGGGTCGGGTCGGGCCAAGATGGCCATCACTACTTGTCACTAACCCTATTAGATTTTTTTGTTAAATAGTTTAATTAAGAGGACATTTATAGTCATTTTAATCACAGGGACCAAACATGTAATTTACTCTCTATATAATGTATATTTATATAATATAGAGTAAATTACAAATTTCGTCCCTGTGATTTGATGAAAATTTGGATTAGGTCCCTCAAATGAAATAATTACAGGGATGGTCATTGTGGTTTCATTTTTGTTATGGATCAAGTCCCTCATGTTAACAGTGTTTAAGATATCCGTTAACTTAGAAGCATTTTCACGTTTTTGCTGTTTTATGAAAATTTTAATTATTCCAAGGACCTGTTTTGATATTTTCTAAAACTCAAGAATCAAACCCATATTGCTATCTCTTTTATCTTTTCTAAACATAGACCTGTTTGCAAATCTCTCCTACTTTTTTCCATAGATTCCCACGAACAAAAATCAAACCCAAAACCATACCTAAAATCAAACCGAAAAACCAGATTCAAACCCAAAAAATAATAATCGAATAAACATAATTAACAACAAAATATCCATCTTTGAAGAACAAAATCAGTTTTCATTTTAAAGATTAAAATCAACAACACAAACCCCATTTTTTTAAAAACAAATCAACAACAAAACATATTTTTGAAACCATTTGTAGAGATTTGGATTGGTTTTCCATCTTTATCAACCCAAAGAAAAAATCCTAACTAAATCAAGAACACAAAAAATATCAAATTCATCAACAACATCAAATTTGTTAATAACTCATAAAAACACAAAAACATCAAGAATTGTAAATCTAAATCGAAAACCCTAAAATTCATACCATATCAAAAAAAAACCTTGCCAAAACCATAAAATCCAAAACTCTAATCAAAACCCAAAAATCATAAAGAAGAAGATGGAGCAGATGCAAAAAATCAAATTTTGTTGATTTCGAAAGCGTCGTTCGATTTTTTTAACCAAAAGATTCATTAGAAGAAACAATAGGTTCGATTTCTTCACCATATCTGGATTGAGTTGATACATACATTCATTCTGTGAAGCTTCTTATATCTATTTCGTTAATGGCGATGCAAGTTGTTTCAGAAATCAAAAATGGGAAGGGCTGGAAGTGAAGGATTGGGAAGGGCTAGAGGTGACTTGGGGAAGAAGACGTATAATGGTCAAGTATTTGTTTTTCTTTTTTCTTTTTTATTATTATTGTAATTGGGTTTTAGAAATTGACAAAACAGGTCCTTGAAACAATTAAAAATTTCATAATATAGATTAAAAACACGAAAATGTTCTAAGTTAACAGATATTTTAAATAGATATTAACATGAGGGACTTTATCCATAACAAAAATTAAACCACAATGACCATCCCTGTAATTATTTCATTTAAGGGACCCGATCCAATTTTTCACAAAACCACGGGGACGAAATGTGTAATTTACTCTATATAATATATATATATATATATGGGTGGGTTCAAACGAGAACACAGTGCATTTAAAATAATAAAGAGACGATTCTCAGCCAATCATTTTTTAAATTAATTCCAAAAATAATAGTTTCTAAAATTAAAAGTAAAAGGGCAATAAGGTCATATTATGCTATGGATAATTTAGAATATTATTAACTTCCAAAAAAAACAGGGATTATAATATTTAATTCAAATCAAAAATGTATTTATTCTTTTCCTTTATTAAATCAAATTCAGTTAATCCATTTTGGTAATTCACCTGGTATGTTTGTTTTTTCAAGCAAATCTCGAATATGTAACTCAAAATCATAGATGATTATATGGTGTACAATATGCAATCCAAAATCATTTATAATTATATTGTAAAGAAAATTGACAGATTGTTTAAGTGTAGTATGCATCACATGTGATTATACCTTATAGTAATTGAACAGATTCTTATATTTGATATCTTTCACTTTATCATATATGATTTTATGATAAATAGTTTAGATAAAATGATGTTATTAGTTAACCCTAAATCACATGTGATTTTGTTCTAAATACTTAATACAAAATTCATACTTAACACCAAAATCATATGTGATTTTGTACTAAATAACTTGGCTATAATACTTAACACCAAAATCACATGTGATTTTGTTCTAAATCCTTATCACCAAATTCATACTTACACCAAAATCATATATGATTTTGTACTAAATACTTAACACCAAATTCATACTAACACCAAAAAATCATATGTGATTTTGTACTAAATAACTTGGCTATAATACTTAACACATATGATTTTGGTCTAAATAACTTGGACAAAATGTTTCTATTAGGTTTGCAACTTTAAATCATATGTGATTAATTTTCTGATCCGTATCTCATTGATTTCAAGGTTCTACCATTTGCAAACCCTTTGTTGCTTAAATCTCTTCCTTCATCTCCAACAATATGTTCCACGGTTTGCTTCGGTTGTTTCACTTGGAAATTGTTGTCGTCGATGTATTTCGAGTGAAACATATATCTTGAAACTCTGGATTCTGAAGCATATCTCTTTATCGCCGGTTTTCTGGCGGTGGTTTTTGGACTTTTTTTTTTTATCGGAAGATGACAATGTCGACGGTGGCGACGATGGCGATAATGGCTCGAGTCCCATGAGTTTCGCAATGACGCTGGGGATCGCCGTTGGTTGTTGTCATCGCCCTCAATAACCGACGGTTTACTCTTTTGCGTTCCGTCGTTTATCTCAGTCACCGGGATCAATGGCGTAGATTTCGTCGACGTTGCTATCGGATGTCCGGTGTCATTCTCCGGCGGAGATGACTGAGAACTTTCTAGACTTTTCGGCATTTCCACCACGTGTTGCGGTGGTTCCGCCTTTCGTAGCTCTCCAAAAAACTTCGGCTTTCGTATCGACTCCGACTCGACTCGACATTAGTGTGCAAATAAAATGTAAAATGAAGAACTTACGGTGGAAGGAGGGAGGCGTTTTCCGGCCAAAAACTTTTGGCAATCAAAGATTTAAAGGAACCCATATGAAACTGTTGAATGATGTTTAAATCGAGAGAGAGAGAGAGAGAGAGAGAGAGAGAGAGAGAGAGAAAGAGAGAGAGAGAGAGAGAGAGAGCTAATAATTAGGAAACTTGAAGATTATCCTAAAATAATCAAGAGTAAAAAAAGACCAAAATACCCTTTTATAAATTTCTTTATTTAAAAAATTAATTATTTGTTTAATAATTATGATTGGTCCAGAATTGTTCCTTTATTCCTTTAAATCGTTACCATTATCGTATGAACTTATCTCTCTCTCTCTCTCTATATATATATGGTTGAGTTATTTTGTTAACCTTGCAATTGTTATTAACTTTGTGAATCAATCCTCATCATTGATGGTGAGATTGGATGAATGAGATTTAATTTAAATTAATATGCATTTAATGTGTTTTATTTAAATGACCAATATATTGAACCAATGTGAAAAAGAGTATTTTTGGGAAAATATTTCCCCAATATTTTGAGACATAAAGCTTGGCTCATTAATTACTCTCAATCAAAATCGAAACCGACGTACGTTGAATGTTCATATGTTTGAATGTTCATCTATACTATATTATAAAGTAGGGATAAAAAACTCTTAAATACAAATTATTATGCACAAGATATCATCATTTTATGCAAGATTTTAAAAATCTCTTAATTTACAAGTATCAAAGCACAAGATACATATTACTACTGCAGGCTTCTAACACCCACCAATTTGGTATGTGCAGGGTTTTCCTTTTATTCAGACATTTACATGTATCACTATTAATTAATATATTATATTACTATAAATTTGTTTTATTATATTATTAAATATGTAATTGGTTATTTTTTCTAGATGTCATTAAAATATATAAGATAATCATTGAATTATAACAAAATACTTAATTTTTTATATAAAAAACATTATATCATTAAGCCTAAATTAAACAAATTCATAAAATAAAACATTATCACTTTCTCAAAAACATCCAAAATCGTACTATAAATCGACAAAAAAACAAAAAATAAAATGAAACATTAAAATCGTGATGTATCTCGCTGCATTGCGCGAGTACGCTTCTAGTATTATTATTATTGTTCATGAATGTTCATTGACATACATTATTATTTTTCATGAATGTTCATATGTTTGAATGTTCATATTATTATTGTTTATGAATGTTCATATTATTATTGTTTATGGATGATAATTTTTGTAACTCCTCATTAATGAGGCTAAAAAACTACATGAAATACTAACTCTACTCTTAAGCATTTAATTAATGAGTTTAATCAACCAAAGATTTTGAAGCTTTCTTATTGGTCAATGGTGGTTAGCATAGTTAATAACATTTTATTGGTTAACAAAATAACCTACCTCTATATATATAATATAATTATAATATTGTATTTTAAAAAAATTACTCATCGTATCAATGAATAACCTTTTGATTTAAATTAAGATAAGATAACACATGTTACGAGGTTTTCATACCATGTCATCGTTCACATGTAACATATTGATGACGTGACATTTCTTATTACAATATTATACACTTTCAAAAGTTTTAATTTTACATAATATTTAAAAGTATATTAAATTAATAAAAATCTAAATTATTCATTAATATTAGGGGTGCTAAAAAACCGACCAATCTGTCTAACCCGATCAACCCAACCCGGGAAAAAATCAACCCAAGATAACCCGATATGTAATCGATACAAATTTAGGACAACCCGAATCTATTGGGTTGATATTGGGTTTGGCTTAAAGTAACCCGATAACCCGATAAACGTTTTAACGACTTCTCTAAAATTATTTATATTTCCCTTTAATATGTATAAGTTACCAAAAACAACTCGGTAATAACGAGCAATGGAACTTATAAGAGTACATTATTGAAAAATTATATGTAGTATCTTGATATTTTTTTTTGGTAACCGTGGGTTTTCGGGCCAACTTACACGCACCGACTAAAAATTATATGTAGTATCTTGATATTTGATGAACTTGTATATTATTTTGAATGATATATCGTATTTCAAAGAAAAATTTCTTTATTTTTATGTTTTCAATATTGTTTTTTACTTTGTATAAACACAACCCGATCAAACCAAACGGGTTGGGTTGGGTTGCCCTTTTGTTTGGGTTGGGTTGAAAATTTTTAAACCGTCAACATTGGATTGGGTTGTTGAAATGCCTTCAACCCGTAAACACCCCTAATTAATATAACAACATTAAAAAAACTTGCAAAACATAATTTATATTGCAAACTACCTCTATTCGTACAAACGCATGAAATCAACCAATCACAAAATTCCATGTTTTTATTTTTATTTTTTTAATCTTAAGGGTAATTTCGTCATTTTGATGTTGGCAATTAGTAGTTCCCTTGTCTTTTGCATTGGATTTATATGGTAGTTATCCCTTGTTTATTATTCCTTTTATTTATGGAATGCAGGTAATACTAGTTTTGTTAACCGATTTTTTGATTAAATTATATATATATAGGGTTGTTTAATTTGCAATCCTTAAAAAGATTGCAATCCTTGCAACCCACATCTTAACCGTCGGATTCATGATCGGCGGTTACAAAAGATATGAGGCCCAATATTTTTAATTAAAAAAAGAGAAAAATAAAAATAAAATAACCGTCGGTCATGATCCAACGGTTAAGATGTGGGTTGCAAAATATTCTTCCACTATATATATATATATATATATATATATATATTACTAGATTCGCCCCCATGTATTACACGGGGTAATTTAAAAAAATTAAATCATGGCAAAAAACTTATCTTACAGATATGAATAATCATCGAAATTACCATGTTATTTTTCCAAGTTTTTTTTCCCTTCAGAGTTGTTTTTTTTGCAGTTGGTTACAAAATGTTCTTGTTTTAGGCAGTTTCCACAAATGATGTTTGCAAAAAATTAATAAAAAATATGAATAAATATTAAGAATTTACTAGTGTTGGACCCGTGTATTGCACGGGAGGATAAATTTTTTGTTGGAATATCGAACCGAGTTAAAATGAAACGTAATTTATCTGTTAACAGTTAATGAAATACAATGTGAAAAACAAATGTATTTTCATAAGTGGTTAACTTGCATATATTCTTAATGACTTTGTGCAATAATATTGGTAATAGTTTTGTATTATATTATTTAAAACTCAAACCACATGTCTCACAACATATTTATCTGACTATTGACTTCAAGACCTCGTAGTATTAGTCGATAAAAATAAAGATATGTATATATATCTTATTCCCCTACTTCGAAAAATATGATTGTGTGTTTTGAAAAATATAAATAAATTCTCAGTAAATAAAATAAAATATAAAAATGTAGTTTTTCAAAAAAACAAAAATATAGTGGAATACCTTTTGTTCAGTTGCAGGTTCCGCCATTGACACCCGACCGTTCGTCTTCTTCTTGTACTCGGATGATACATAGAGAAGCTATATATATTTATAATGAATGTAGAAAATATTTTAAAATCTTTTATTTTTATTTTCGATTTTACATTTAAATGTAAATATATTAAAAATATGGAAGAATATTTTTATATCTACATCGTTTCTATTTTATTTTCTTTACACTTGGTTAATTTAGAAAGTATTGCGGAATATTTTTATTTTAAAGAATACGATAATTTATTAGTGTATCTCGTTATTTTTTATTTTTAACTCATATCAACCTTCTTTTTTCTTCTTTTAATTCTCGTGAAAAAAATACGTGTAGATTTTATATTATGCTAATATAAAATACGTGTAAACTTTATAAAATAAAATATATTTTATATTAGCAAAAAAATACGGAAGAAAAAAGAGTTTATATTACATCTCATTATGTAAAAAGATTTTATAAAATAAAATATGGAAAAAGATTTTATAAAATAAAATATGGAAAAATCATTATGAGATGTAATATAAAAAAATACGAAAGAAAAAAGATTTTATATTACATCTCATTAATATAGATTTAAATGTAAAATCTACATTTAAAATAGATTATGCTAATATAAAATCTATTTTATAAAATTCTCCACCAAAATAACAAATAGTTATATTAATAAATGAGTATCCATTCCAAAAATAGATGATTATGTGAGATACTGTGCTTGGAAAGGTTGTACTAAAGCATTAAGAAATTGTAAATTAAGTAATTGACTTTAATTAGTTGTAACTTGTGCTTAAAATGTTGTAATTAAGAGTTTTTTATGTCGTTTTTATAATATAGTATAGATAAAACAAAATTTATAATAGAACGTAAATGAAATTATGGAAAAATGCATAGTTCAAATATTAATAAAATAAGAATCACGTATCATAAATTACCAAATACTTCTTTATGTACAACATTCTTTGTTCTATTGCTAATTATATTTTCATCATCTATAATTAATATTTATAAAATTAAAATATCATAATGTCAAGAAAATAAAATTTAAAATGTTATTTTATAAAACTTCATGATAAAAATCAAAATTCTTGTATAAAAATTTAAAGAGGATGAGGTTTTTATAAAAACTCTTGAAGTAAAAATTTATATGAAATAGCCAAAAGAAAATTAAGACAATTTAGTGATTATTTGTATCAAATCTCATACTAATAATGACACATTAATTCGTATATATTTATGATATTTAATAATTAAATCCAAAAATATTCAATATTTGACTCATTTCGAAAGTATTGACGAAACGATTACAATAGTATAATTAGTAAAAAAATAAAAATATTTTTAATGCATTTTAGTTCATATACATTATTTATGTGTATATGATAAAAGTCTAAAATGAAAAATAAAAAAAATTATGGATTAAAAATAACTACATACCTAATTATAAGAATAGTAAATATAAGGTATAAATTAAAAAAAATTGAATTAAGGAAAGATTAAGAATGAATGAATGTGGATGTGCTAAATGAACTTATAATGTAAAATACGTCCAAATACATGTTTAGGCGAGAAAATGAAAAAATGGGCTCACCAGAAGACGATACGTGTTCGTCTAGTTACTTATTTATTATATGTATAGATTTTTGTTTCTAAATAATAGGTCATGAATCAATATTCAATGATGAAATAGGCCAGAAATCAATGTTCAGTGATAAAACAATAAAAATAATAAAACCGATACATGAAATTAATTCATGCAACAATGAAACCGATTGATAAAATACACGAAGATACTAAAATTACAAATGTACTTATAAATTAAAATATAATTTAATTTATACTTTGACAACTTTTTATTAATTAATTTGTATAACAAAAAATAGATTGATGAGTAACTATATTTTTGTTTTTACTTAATGTAAAATAAAATAAATGAAATATAGATATTAAATTGAGAAATAAAAAACTAAATATAAAAAATAAACACAAAATTATTGTTTTCCTTAAATAAGTATCATTTTTATTTTCCCATTTTATCCTTAGGTACTCTTTTATTTAATCAAGCCTGTTAATTTTTTTTTTCTTCAATTACATAAATAAGTGAATTAATCATAAAATTAATGATGTTTAAACAAATGACTTAATTTACAAGATAAATCACCACTATATAATATTAGAAGCGTATTCGTGCAATGCAACGAGATACATCATGATTTTAATGTTTCATTTTACTTTTTGTCGATTTACGATACGATTTTGGATGGTTTGTGAGAGAGATAATGGTTTTTTTATATAAAATTGTTTAATTTAGGCTTAATAATATAATGTTTTTTATATAAAAAATTAAATATTTTGTTAGAATCCAATGATTATCTTATATATTTTAAATATTTATATTTAAATTGAGATGTTTATTCTGTTTTGATTATGTTTATTAGTTAGTTATGAATTCAAACATATATCTTTAGAAAATTGTACTCATGCATCATTGTAATCTTGAATTTTAAGTATGTGTATTAATAAACATTACTTAATGCATAAAAACTTGTTTTTAAGAGTTTATTCGATAGTTTAATAATAATGTAATTTATTTTAGATTAAACATTAAATATTCTGTTAGATTTTCTTAGTTATATTTTAGATTTTTTATATTTAAAGTTTGATTTTTATCATTATTTAATTATGCAGGGGAGTGATTTTAGGGGATTGAAGTAGGGAGTGATTTTAGGGAAGTTAAATTGGTTAGAGATAATAATTAAAAGTTAATAAATAGCATTAAATGTAGTAAATAAAGTTTTAATTATTGTTTTTAAGATATTTTAAGTAATTAACATTAAATAACGGTATATTAAACTTTAACAATTGTTTTTATGAGTTTTTTATCCGTGCTTTATAATATAGTATAGATATAGATAGATATAGATAATCATATTTTTAAAGGTAGAGAAATATATAGTTACTTGATTTATTATAAATCATATCATATATTTACCATAGTCATCCTATTGATCTTGTCATAGTTAGATGATGTTTTATTGTTGAAAGTAAGGGTGTTCATGGGTTGGGTTGATCGGGTTGAAAACATTTGAATAACTCAACCCAATGTTTACGGTTTGAAAATTCTCAACCCAACCCAACCCAAAACATACAGGTTGTTCGGGTTAGTCAGGTTGATAATTTTGTACATCAAAATATTCTCTTAACTTGTTTTCTCTAGCCTACTCATAACTTCTTTTTCATCAACAACTATTTGGTACAACTTATTCATACTTCTTAAGTCTTAAGTATATCACATTCAGTTAATTTTTCAATTTGCACACACACACACACACATGTATATATATATATATGTGTGTGTGTGTGTTCATAATTATTGAACATATATACAAATGAATTATATAGAGTTGGAAAATAGATTGAAAATATATGTATACGAAAAGGGTACATGATAGTATAATTGTTTAATGTACATACTAATAGAGACTCAACAATCATATTAAATCCAATAAATAAAAGGATATCGGATTCATCGAAATACCCGACGAACCCGTAGTTGAGATAATCATAAATCGAAATTTGACATTTCTACAGATTTAGTTTTTGATTTATATCTGTTGAGCTATAAACAGTTGGATATAAAAAAACAACATAAATCAAAAACTGCAAGGGAGGTAGCTATAATTATGCATTTATTGGTTATAGTTCAGCAGATATAAATCAAAAACTAAATTTGTTGAGATAATCATAAATCGAAATTTGACATTTCTATATATTTTAAGGGAGGTAACTGTAATTATACGATGATGGAATGGAAGAAACAAGAGTAAACTCTAATTTTGGTCCTCATGGTTTACCGATAACTTTAAAAGTGGGACCTGAACTTTGATAAGTCTGAAAACCGTCCTTATGGTTCTTATTTTGATATGAAAATGGTCTCTGATCACTAACTCCGTTAAAATTTTCCGTTAGAAGAAAGGGTATTTTAGTCCAGTTAAAAATTTTCTTTTTTTAACTAGGCCCATAAACAAATCAATCAAAACCCAACACATAACTATTGATACATTGAGGTCAATCAAACAATACACGTTGCTTCTGTTAAGGTCGATCGATCGTGCATTCCCCCCCTTAATCGATCAATTACTCCCTCTCTCTCAACTACTCGATTAAAAAAACAGTAATTCCCTCAATCATTCGATCAGGAAACTCAAACATGTGATTGATTATAACAGAGGAATGTCAAAACCAGTCCTGGATGATTAGAACATATGAATGTCAAATCAGATGAAATGGATGAACTGCTAGAAATCCCTGAGTTGGAAGGAAATGGAACAAAATTTGCAGTAGTTTATTCTTTCTCATTTAACTCACAGATTTGTTGTAGCTTCTCCACCCAACCCTCCAAACCACATCTTCGCAGTAACAACATTGAAGGCACTGTTGTCTTCTAATGGCCTAACATTCCATTCTATAAACATCTTGGAGAAACTAGCCTAGGGATTGGGATCAGCCAAAGAAAAAGATAAACATAATACTTATAAATTATATGCAATTTGGATGATATAAGCTATCGAATGCAGTAAACAAATAAAAAGGGGGGTTTTAGACCTATATTTGAAATGGGGTTCTTAATTGTTTGGGTCGCCGGAAACATAGACGATGGTGGAAATCGGTGGTGGGATGTCGCCGTAAGCAAATCGGGGGAGGGGAGTGGTCACCGTAAGCAAATCGGGGGGAGGAGAGTGGTCGTCGTAAGCAAATCGAGGGGAGGGGAGTGGTCGCCGTAAGCAAATCGGAGGGGAGTGAAGTGTGTTGGGTTACGGGATCTCAAGCACAGCGGAAAATAAAACTGTAACCCTCCAAGGACCCATACGAACCGAAATAAATCGGGTGTTTCGAAATTATACCTCACAGTTAACGAGACTTTGAATCACAGCAACAAAGCAAGCTTGATGCCTCCACGGTATCCACACGAACAATCCGAATCATTTGCCTTCTCGTGATGCTAATCATGATTTCAAAACTTAGAAAGAAAATGAGCATATAGTTGTAGGTGACTTTAGAGAGAATTGCAAGAACAACAATTGTATACAATGTCATACATTATATATGGTGATGGAAGTATGACCTAACAGATCACCATCATCTCCACACCTTACTTGAGTGTAAGAGTGGTAATGCACAATCACTTTCTTACATAACCATACCTAGTCAACTTATTTAATGTCCAACAAAATAATATCTGATTTTTATTTAATCAGATTAAACAATACAAATCAGATATAATAATTAAACATTTTAATTATTGAAACTCCTTATCCGGATATGTTCAAAGTGTGTGACCCAATGGGTTCTCGACATGTTGGTAATAAATATAAATCTCGTATTTATATTTATAAACGATGAGCGGTATCTAGCAATACATCATCGTCACCCAAATGACGAGAATTGGTGATACAACAAATTATCGATTTGTAGTCAATTTTAGTTTACACATTTAATTCATTTGTCCTTGATGTATAGATTGAACACGAGACATTAAATGTGTCATTCTCGTTATGTTAAATCTATAGTTTCTTAATTCCCTAATATACTAATAAAAACAGAAATTGATATCTCATATCATTTATCTGAGCATGCATGCATTTCCTTAATATATATTTATCAAGGGGCCCAGAGACATCACTCTCGTCATAAAAGAGGGACAAATCCTATCTCGATACATACTAGTTCTACCATGTGATTTATAACATACCCAACAATATTTCTGTCACCCATTCACAGAATGATTAGAACAAATGTCAAAATATATTACTTACACATAGCAAACTCCATATTTCTCAAGTCAAAGAATTACATGTACATTGACCACATGAGAAACACTTATGACACTCACATGACATCCAATGAAGTGTTCTCATAGCGAGTCACGTCCGATACACAAAATCTCCATTTTGTACCCATATGTAGATTCAATATCTTTATATGAATCCCTACATATGTTAGTCATTATCATATTTAGGGGTGTTCGCGGTCCGGTTTGGGCGGTTTAACCCCTCAGACCACAAACCAAACCGCAAGTGGCGGTTTATTGATTTTTCAAATCGAGCGGTTTGACATCAAGTGCCCAGACCGGTCAAGTCGGACCGCGATTTAAGCGCTTTGGTCGACCGGTTTAGACGGTTTGGGCCTTTTAGTGGACTTTTAAGTTTAAACATAAAAACATATAAAACTTTGAATTTTAAAGATTCCTTGGTTTAAGTCCATTTGAAATTAAAGAACAAAGTCCACAAAAGTTAACTAAATATCCGAAGACAAAACACTAAAAAAAAAGTAATATGCAAAGTGCAAATAAAATCAACGGCTTCACTTCATTTTTCCGTTTATTGTATTCCACAATCCATAAAGATTTCAATCTTTTAAAATACCTTCGGTCTTTTTGTATATACTTGGACATTTGGGCTTTATATCATGTATTCTTTATAATAAAGGTATATATATATATTTATATATTTGGCGGTCGGTTTGGTCCAAACCACCCAAAAAAACCTCCATACCGCAGATCAGACCAGACCGCCCGGTTTGGCAATTTTCCAGACCAGACCGGACCGCCAGATCGCTCAAACCGCCAAAAACGGTCCGGTTTGACTTGGTTCGACCGGTTTGAGCGGTCCAACGGTTTTTTTGAACACCCCTAATCATATTACTTCAACCTTAAAACCCAACATAATATTTAACTAGGGACATTTATAATACATTATTCTAAGGTTATTTATTATGAATAATAAAAAATACAGAATATAACATAGACATAATAAATTGTGCAATGTCTTTTATTTATTTATTAATTCCATGAAACAAAACTCAAAATTACAATCATCTTATGATTAGCTTTTGGGCATTCACTAACAATCTCCCACTTGCACTAAAGCCAATCATCCATGCATCGTATACCAATGGATCTACAGTGGCCATCATGCTTCTGTTGTGTTAACGGCTTGGTTAGTGGATCAGCGACATTGTTGTCAGTTGACACTCTGCTTATACTAACATCGCCTCTTTCAATAATCACTTTAATGAGATGATATATTCTAAGAATATGTTTGGATATTTGGTGAGATATAGGTTCATTGGCCTGTGTTATAGCTCAATTGTTGTTGCATAACAACTCTATAGGACAATCACTGCTAGGAACAACTCCAAGTTGAGAAATAAATTTCTTGATCCAAACGGCTTCCTTTGTTGCATCTGATGCTGCGATGTACTCAGCTTCCGTTGTAGAATCAGCTACTGTTGCTTACTTGGAACTCTTCCAGCTCACAGCACCACCATTAAGACAAAACACAAACCCCGACTGTGATTGAAAATCATCTTTATCTGTTTGGAAACTTGCATCAGTGTAACCCTTTACACTTAACTATTCTTCACCGCTATATACCAAGAATGAATCATTTGTTCTTCTTAAGTATTTTAGGATGTTCTTGATGACAATCCAACGACCATCACCTGGATTGGATTGGTATCTACTCGTCATGCTTAAAACATACGATAAATCAGGTCAAGTACATATCATAGCATACATGATAGATCCAATTGCCGAAGCATATGGAATCTTACTCATTCGTTCACTCTCTTGAGATGTAGTAGGGCATTGCGTCTTAGAAAGTGATATGCCATGAGACATTGGTAAGAACCCTTTTCTTGCTATCAGACATGTTGAACCATTTCAATACTTTGTCTATATATATACTCCGTAAGCAAATCGAGGGGAGGGGAGTGGTCGCCGTAAGCAAATCGAAGGGGAGGGGAGTGCTCGGCGTAAGCAAACAGGGGGGAGTGGAGTGCTCGCCGTAAGCAAATCCGGGGGAGTGATCAAGACGATTGTACTTGTATTATGTGGTGGTAGGATGTCACTGTAAACAATCAAAGTAAAACTTATTTATTGTTTTAAAATAAAAATTGGTAATAATTATAAAAGACAAAAATACCCTTTATTCTAACGGAAAAAAATTAACGGAGTTAGTGGTTAGGGACCATTTTCAAATTAAAATAAGAACCACAAGGACAATTTTTAGACTTATCAAAGCTCAGGTCCAACTTTCAAAGTTATCAGTAAACCATGAGGACCAAAATTAGAGTTTACTCAAGAAATAATGTAGAAGATATGGAGTTATCACAGTTAAATAATTAATAATTAAAAAATACCATGATACTATATATATATATATATATATATATATATATATATATATATATGGATGGAGACGAGTCAACCGTCTCGTGATTCGATCTCCACCGTTTAAAATCAGCCAACTTTTAATCTGGACCCTTCAAATTCCTCAATTCACGGCAGCGCACTGCTCCTTCTATCTCCTGCACCGCTCTTAATCCCCACCCCCAAATAACTATCCAGCCCACTTCCCCATTTGTTTCCCTCTCTCCCTCTCTCGCCCCTAATTTCTCTCCCACGAGTCTCCTGTTGCAGCGCCTTCAACCTCCACGTTCATGGAGTTCCAACTCTCCCAGGATTTAATGATTGCAACTATAAATAGGGTTACTTCTCTACTGTTTGAAGTCTCTCTCGATTCAATAACACTTTTTCTACCCCTATTCTGATTGATTTCGATACAGAAGATGAAGATGCACCACCAGAAAACAACGACCTTTTCGTCAATGAAGCACCGTATCATAACCCAGTGAATGTCGTGGAAGTGATTGTGAATCATCCCAAAGATCCAATGCGTGAACCAGAGGACCGATTGTCGGAACAACAAGCATCACAAGAAGGTTAATTTGTAAGTTATTTCGATTATTTAAAACTTCTGGCATGAGAATTCTCTATTCTTCAAACTGAGAAATTGAAAATTTTGATATATGAGTTGCGATGAAATTCTGAACTTTCTATATATATATATATATAAAGTAGGGGTGTTCATAACAGTTGAAAATAGGATGTTTTCAATACTAACTACGAGTAGCCATTACCTTGGCAGTTCATATTCATCACTCTAATTGCGAACATTAGGTTTTAGTATTCATAAAACCATTTATATCAACTGTAATTGCAATACATGAGAATAAATTTCATAGTTCTATCTGTTTTTTTGGTTTTTTAGGGTCATGATATTTTTATGAATATGAATACATATTTAAGAGGATTTTGATGATGGTAGTCGTGAAAAGGGGTCTACTAGTGTGTTAAATCAGTGGGAGAATGAAGGTAGAACTGTTACCAAGTGGGAGCTTTGTAGGTTTGTGAAGGAATTGAGAAAATATGATCGTTACAAGCATGCTCTTCAGGTATTTGGTGTTTATCCATCGATTTAATTTATGGGTTTCTTGAATTTTCTTGTGATTACTTCCAAATGTTGTGTTTCTTTTCTTTTTGGTTTCGTTGTTCTGGATCTCAACAGAATTTTGTTGCTAAACAGGTAAGTACCGTCTCCCGTGAGTAATCGTCTTATAGAAAGCTTTGCATCTTAAGGAGTTAATGTTTACCTGATGACCACCAACTGGAAGTTGGCCAACTAATTGTTGTTTAAGCCTCTGTTGTTCAATTGTTCCCAACTAATTCGGATGATTAACTTAATGGTTGTCAGGATCTGATTCTTAACAAGAATAAACACTCAGAAACAATATTAAAGGAGTTTGCGGAATAACACTTTAATATTCAGAATATCAATGAAACAGTGAATCATAAATCACAAATTGTAAACTTTATTGAATGATTTAAAGCTACAAGATTTCACACACAACCTCAATATTGATGAACAGGCTCACCAATACGAATTCTACTTCTCTAGAATTAGGATTATAAACCTTGAGGTTAATTCTCTCTATGAAAACAAAAACTCAGAATCAAAAATTAATTCTAAACTATTATGACTAAGTCTATACATATACTAAAGATAAAAGATAATTACAAAATATAAAAGGTCCTCAGTATAATCTTCCATAGTTATCTCCAAGCTTTCCATGAATATCTTCAATCAATACAGCTGTCTTCATTGCCATACGAAGTCCTCATCTCATAAGCAGTACTAACCATGTTCAGAAGCATTAACCATGTTCAGCAGTATTAATGAAGTTGGCAGTAGTAACCCTTAGCAGTACTAACTATGCTCAGCAGTAGTAACTTCATCAAGCAGTATTAATCTGTCTCAGAAGTACTAACCATGATGTCTGGTCTTGAGAGATCCAATCATTGATCCAATCACACTGGAAACATGATGTCTGGTCTTGAGGCTGTGAGATACATGAGAGATCCAATCATTGATCTATATAGATGGACATCAACATCCTCCCCCTCAAGATCAGCAGTGATCTGTTTATGAGTCTCCATAGGTGTGTTTGTTGGCTTTGAGTCTGTGAAACCATACTTATCCAGGATGTCTTTCACATACTTTGATTGACTTATAAAGATCCCATCTTTCTGCTGTTTCACTTGAAGCCCAAGGAAGAAGGTAAGTTCACCCATTGAACTCATTTTAAAGCTCTTGTGCATCAACTTTTCAAAGTCTCTACACATCTGATCTTGTGTGGATCCAAAAATGATGTCATCCACATAGATCTGAACAAGTAGGATGTTCTTCTTACTCCTTTTAATGAAGAGGGTCTTGTCAATTATTCCCCTTTCAAACTCATTTTCTAAGAGATAGGTAGACAGTGTATCATACCATGCTCTTGAGGCTTGATGTAGACCATAAAGTGCTTTCTTCAGTTTGTATACTCTGTCAGGATATGATGGATTTTCAAATCCAGGGGGCTGACAGACATATACTTCTTCATCAATTGTACCATATAGAAAGACACTCTTCACATCCATTTGATATACCTTGAACTTCATGTATGAGGCATAGGCTAGAAATAGCCTAATTTCCTCTACCCTTGCAACTGGGGCAAACACTTCTTCATAATCTATGCCTTCTTCCTGAGTGTACCCTTGTGCCACAAGCCTTGCTTTGTTCCTGATCACAATTCCTCTCTCATCTTTTTTATTCCTGAAAATCCATTTGGTGCCAATAGCTCTATGACCTTTTGGAAGGTCTACCAAGTCCCAAACTTCTTGCAATTTGAACTGCAGTAACTCTTCTTGCATACGTTCTATCCAACTGGAGTCTTTCATTGCATCAAAAACCTTCTTAGGCTCAATCTGAGATAGAAAGCTAGAGAGTATTGTGTGTTGCTAATCCTGCAACTCTTGAAGTCTGCTTTGATTCCTTGTTATCATAGGAGAAGAGATGTCTCCTATGACCAGCTCTGGAGGATGGTTCTTTTGAGTTATAGTCTGATGACTAGGTTCTTCATTGATTCCCACTTCTAAATTGGACTCATTTAAGTCAGCTGAGGTGATCTCATCAGCTGCTTCTGGCTCTTCCTACACTTGATTCTCCTCATCTCTTCTTTCTTCTTCACTCTGAATTGGTTCAGTCATAGTATCTTTTTCACAGAAATCAATAGGTTCCATTGTAGGTATGGTAAAGATCACAGACTGAGGAATAATGTCTTGTACTTGTACATCCCTTGATAGAGACATCTGATGCAACTTTAAGTAGTGAAGAATTTGACGAACCAAAGCACACAGAATTGCTAATGGAACAGGCTTTCGAAGGACGAAAAGATGAAATAAAAGAAGTAGAAGGGTATGAAGCTCAAATACGTCCTCTGGCAGAGGATGTAGTGGTAGAGAATTTTCCGTTGATACCGGTTTCTAGCACATTTTATAACCACGATGAAAAAATAAGTGAGAAAGAAGTCTTGGATGGTGATTTGGAATTGAAAACTGGAAATGATGAAGGTTTTGTTCGAGATGAAATACTCATGTTTGATAATTCAACTGAAGTGGTGGATACGAAATTGGTGGAAGAACTTTCACTACCTGAGTCTAAACCAATGTCAATTCTGAGAACTCATAACCAGTCGCCTCCTGATGAAAATACTGTGCTTGATGTCAACATCATAGGCGTTACTTCTCCTGCTGAAAAAGACAAAGTGAGTTTTCGAACTTTTACATTATCTGCGATGCTTAAAAATGATGTTTCCTACTTGATTTTCTATATAATGAGGTTTGAACCCTTGACCTACTCGAAGGCTTGGCTCTACTGGTAACCGGGTATCGCTGGGCCAATATCATGCTGTAACACCCCGAATTTCGTTTGATCGTTTGTGAAGTAGATTTAAAGGAACAGGGGCTGCCTGCGCTGGTCTACAGGGCGCACGGGTCGTGCGCCGTCCTTCAGAAATTACGCACGGGTCGTGCGCTAAGTCAGGGGCCGCGGCAGTAGGTTTCGCACGGGTCGTGCGTTCCTCCTTCAACAAAAACGCACGGGTCGTGCGTTTTGTCAGGGACTTCATCAAAGTGGGTTTAATGAGATTTTATTCCCAAAACTCATTTATTTCTCATTTCATCTTTCAAGTCTCTTTCTCTCAAACCTCCTCCCTCCTCATTTACTCCTCTGGGGTTTCTCCAACCACCAATCATCCCATTTATTTGATATAGAGAGAATGGCGACGGAAATCGAAGAGCAAATCGTAAATCGAAAACATAATCAAAAGCCTTTTGTTAATTAATTTCCTTATTCCATTACAATTCTAAGTCCTTTTGTTTTTTATTAGTTTTAGTTAATTAAATAATTATATTAGCTAGTAAGTTAGGATTATTTAGTTTCCTTTTATTAGTTATTTAAATAGCTTCCTAGTTAGTTTATAATTAGGATAGTTCTAATTTCCATATTTATTTCTTAGTTAGTTTAGCTATAAATAGGGTAGCTAGGTTTCATTGTTAATCAATTTAATCAAGTTATCAATCAATAAAGTTTAGCTTTTGAGAGAGTTTTATCTTAATTTTGAGTTTTACGGTTGTAATTCTCGTTATCAAAAGGGTTTAGACGCTTGTCGATCCTTCCGCAAACCTACGCTGCGTCAGTTGGTATCAGAGCAGGATTCGCCTGTCTTTTCACTAACCATGGCAGATCAACAACCCGCTACCAAAGCAGATTTAGCCGAGATGAACACGGCCTTTACCGCGGCACTCGCTGATCTGACGGCGGCTGTTAACAGGCTTCAACCCGACTTCGCCAACAACAATCGCCGGAGAAGGGACAGGCTTGAAGAACCAGTTATGAGGCCACACAATGGCAATCGTAACCGGGTCAATGTTTTGAGTTCCGAACCCGAAGAGGAGGAGGAGGAAGAAGAACCGGTCAACTTCGGAAGGAATGAGCACGATTATCGGATGAAAGCAGACATCCCGTTCTTCTACGGAACTATGGGAGTTGAAGAGTTCCTAGACTGGCAGATCGAAGTCGATCGATTCTTCGACATAATGGAAGTACCCGAGCATAAACAGATAAAGATGGTTGCTTTTCGTCTTAAAAGCACCGCCGCAGTATGGTGGGACAAGCTAGTGGTCCAACGACAACGACAACGAAGAGGTCCGATTCGATCATGGCGTCGGATGAAACAATTGATGATAGAACGGTTTCTACCCGAAGATTACGAACAAATCCTCTACAAGATGTATCTCGGTTGTAACCAAGGTCCAAGATCCGTAACCGACTACACCACCGAGTTCTTACGGTTAACCGATCGTAATGAAATCGGAGAATCCGAAGGCCAAAAAGTAGCCCGGTACATCAGTGGCTTGAAGACCTCGATCCAAGACAAGATCGGACTCCAAAACGTGTGGACCGTAACCGAAGCCTCGAGTTTGGCCTTAAAAGCTGAATTAATGGAGAAGTCTGCTCGCACCTCCAATTCTTATCGTCGATTTCAAGGGTCCAACGAGAACTCAAGCACCGCCGTTGATAAAGGAAAGAGCTCCACGCAAGACACTAACCTTCCTCACAAAGTTAATACCGGCAATCCTAGTGGTGGACCGCAAGGAAATCCTACGCCTTCCAAGACCCCCAATCCGTATGCTAAGCCGATGAGTTCAAAGTGTTACCGATGCGGCCAACCGGGACATCGATCCAACGAGTGCACTAACCGGAGAACGACAGCATTAATAGACGGGGAGGAAAGCGGCGAAGACGACACATATGAGGGGTTCCAATTTGCTGAAGAAGAGTCTGAAGAGAAGATCAATATCGTGCTCCAACGAGTTCTCTTCTCGTCGAAGGAAGAAGGCCAAAGGAAGAACCTTTTCCGATCTCATTGCTCCGTTAATAAAAAGGTATGTAACCTCATCATTGACAACGGGAGTTGTGAAAATCTAGTATCTCGAAAGTTGGTAGAGCATCTTAATCTACCTACTCAACCTCATGAGGCTCCCTATTCTCTCGGATGGGTCAAGAAAGGCCCGCAAGTTAGGGTCACACAAACTTGTCGGGTACCCATATCAATCGGAAAGTATTACCAAGAAGATGTTACATGTGACGTTCTCGATATGGATGCATGCCATATCCTATTGGGCCGACCTTGGCAATTTGACAACGATGTCACTTATAAAGGGCGAGACAATGTCATGTTGTTCTGTTGGGGCGACCGAAAGATCGCTATGGCACCCGTTAGTAGCTTCGAAAAGACCCTCGACAAGAAAAGCGACAACTTTCTCATCATGACTAATAGCGAGCAAGAGATGGAAGAAGATGCGAAGAAAGTTGAAGTCTTTTGCCCTATCGTCGTCAAAGGACTAATGAGTGCAGAAAAAGTCGAGGCTGAAATTCCGAAAGAAGTGAACGAGATGCTAGAAGATTTCAAAGAATTAGTTGCGGATGATTTGCCTCCCGAATTACCACCCATGAGGGACATTCAGCACCAAATCGATTTGATTCCGGGAGCTAGTCTACCGAACTTACCTCATTATCGGATGAGTCCCAAAGAGAACGAGATTCTAAGAGAGCAAGTTGAAGACTTGCTAAAGAAGGGTTTTATACGAGAAAGCATGAGCCCGTGTGCCGTACCCGTACTCCTAGTGCCGAAAAAGAATAATCAATGGAGGATGTGCATTGATAGTAGGGCCATCAACAAAATCACTATCAAGTACCGGTTCCCCATTCCACGATTGGAAGATATGCTTGATGAATTGTCCGGCTCCACCATATTCTCCAAGATTGATCTTAGAAGCGGCTATCATCAAATTCGTATTCGACCGGGAGATGAATGGAAGACCGCATTCAAAACACCGTTCGGACTCTACGAATGGTTGGTTATGTCTTTCGGCACATCTAACGCACCAAGCACCTTCATGAGGACTATGAATCAGGTATTACGCCCTTTCATTGGAACTTTTGTAGTCGTTTACTTTGACGATATCCTCATCTATAGCCGAGGAAGGGCTGATCACCTCAATCATCTCCGACAAGTCTTAACGGCACTACAAGAAAATAAGCTCTATGTCAATTTGAAAAAGTGCACTTTCTGCACCGACAAGCTTTTATTTCTTGGTTTCATCGTCGGAGAAAACGGTATTGAAGTAGATGAAGAAAAGGTAAAAGCCATTCGAGAGTGGCCAACGCCCAAGACGGTCACCGATGTCCGTAGCTTTCATGGCCTAGCAACCTTTTATCGGAGGTTTGTCCGGAATTTTAGTACCGTCACCGCCCCGATCACGGAATGTCTAAAGAAAGGCAAGTTTCAGTGGGGTCCCGAGCAAGACGAAAGTTTTTCCTTAATCAAAGAGAAACTTAGTACCGCGCCCGTTCTAGCATTACCCGATTTCGAGAAAGTTTTTGAAGTTGAATGTGACGCGAGTGGCATTGGAATCGGTGTTGTCCTAAGTCAAGAAAAAAGACCGGTTGCTTATTTTAGCGAAAAACTTAGCGAAGCCCGACAAAAGTGGAGCACATACGACCAAGAATTCTATGCGGTGGTTCGAGCTTTACGGCAATGGGAGCACTATTTGGTTCAAAAGGAGTTCGTTTTGTTTACCGATCATCAAGCCTTAAAATTTATCAACAGTCAGAAAACGATTAACAAGATGCACGCTCGTTGGGTAAGTTTTCTGCAAAAATTTCCTTTTGTCATCAAACATAAATCCGGCAATCTCAACAAAGTGGCCGATGCCCTTAGCCGACGGGCCAATTTGCTCATCACTTTATCACACGAAACTGTTGGTTTTGAGGCGTTAAAAGAACTTTATAGTGAAGATGGTGACTTCAAAGATATGTGGGAAAAGTGCGATAGCGGCACCCCTAGCGGCGATTTCTATATCCAAGACGGTTACCTTTTTAAGGGCAACCAACTATGCATTCCCGACTCTTCATTACGGGAAAAATTGATTCGAGACATGCACGGGGGAGGATTAAGCGGTCACCTCGGACGGGATAAAACCGTTGCTAGCTTGGAGGAACGATATTATTGGCCACATTTAAAGAGGGATGCAAGTTCGATTGTTAGAAAATGCTATACTTGCCAAACCGCAAAAGGACGGTCTCAAAACACCGGCCTCTACACCCCTCTCCCGATTCCCGAAGACATTTGGCAAGACCTCTCGATGGACTTCGTGTTGGGTCTTCCCCGTACTCAAAGGGGGGTGAACTCTATTTTTGTCGTGGTTGACCGTTTCTCAAAAATGAGCCACTTTATCGCTTGCAAGAAAACCGCCGATGCAAGTAACATCGCAAGACTGTTTTTCAAAGAAGTAGTACGTTTACATGGTGTTCCGAAAACGATCACTTCCGATCGAGACACAAAGTTTCTTAGCCACTTTTGGATCACACTGTGGCGAATGTTCGGAACGACCCTCAATAAAAGTAGCACCGCTCACCCCCAAACCGACGGCCAAACGGAAGTTACTAACCGGACTTTGGGAAATATGCTTCGAAGCGTATGTGGTGACAAACCGAAACAATGGGATGTGGCCTTAGCACAGATCGAGTTCGCTTACAATAGTGTCGTCCACACTGCCACCGGTTGCTCTCCTTTTTCCTTGGTCTATACATCATCCCCGAGACACGTGGTCGATTTAATTAAGCTACCGAGAGATCCGGGAGTTAGCATCGCAGCGGGTAACATGGCTAAAGAATTACAAGCAACGAAAGATGCCGTCAAGTCACGTCTTGAAGCTATCGGTTTAAAGAATAAAGCGGCGGCCGATAAACACCGCCGGAAGAAGGTTTTCAATGAGGGAGATGAAGTAATGGTTTTCCTACGGAAAGAACGATTTCCTATCGGTACTTACGGGAAACTCCAACCCAGGAAATACGGACCGTTCAAGATCACAAAGAAGATTAACGACAATGCTTACGTCGTTGCTCTTCCCGATTCGTTACATATATCGAACACCTTTAACGTGGCCGATATATATGAGTATTACAAAGACGAGTCAATTCCTTTAGAAGAGAACTCGGGGTCGAGTTCTTCAGAAGTGGAGGAGACTGATATAGAGAGAATGGCGACGGAAATCGAAGAGCAAATCGTAAATCGAAAACATAATCAAAAGCCTTTTGTTAATTAATTTCCTTATTCCATTACAATTTTAAGTCCTTTCGTTTTTTATTAGTTTTAGTTAATTAAATAATTATATTAGCTAGTAAGTTAGGATTATTTAGTTTCCTTTTATTAGTTATTTAAATAGCTTCCTAGTTAGTTTATAATTAGGATAGTTCTAATTTCCATATTTATTTCTTAGTTAGTTTAGCTATAAATAGGGTAGCTAGGTTTCATTGTTAATCAATTTAATCAAGTTATCAATCAATAAAGTTTAGCTTTTGAGAGAGTTTTCTCTTAATTTTGAGTTTTACGGTTGTAATTCTCGTTATCAAAAGGGTTTAGACGCTTGTCGATCCTTCCGCAAACCTACGCTGCGTCAAACCTCCTCCCTCCTCATTTACTCCTCTGGGGTTTCTCCAACCACCAATCATCCCATTTATTGCTTGAATCAAGTGTTCCATTCAAGGTTTCGGGTTTGAAGTTTCACATCCATTGTCATCTTCTCCAAGAGGTCCAACCTAGCATTTTGGGGTTTTCTTCTAAAACCTACTTGGTGAGTTCCTACTATCATTTTACAAACTTTATACATATCAAAGGTTACATTTTTGAACTCCTATATATATCTATGGTTTTGGATCTAAGTTTATGGCATTTTGACCTAACTTGAGTTTTTGGGATATTTTAGGGTTCCTAATCAATTTCTTGAAATGTAAAGGGTTTGATCTTATTGAGAGTAAAATGGATATTTACTTGCACATTTATGTGATTTACTTGAAAGAATGTATATAAACTCATTTTATGATTTTCATTCTTATCAACAGTTAAACTTGAAAAAGGCATTTTGGTTATAAATGTTTTTGGAAGCTATACGTTTAGCTTTGGTTAGTCACACGTGTTATCGTGACAAGTTTAGACTATTACTAGTGGATCCCTAGGTTTTGAGTCGACTTATATTATTGGGATGTCTTTTCCCCATTTTGTAGCTATGGATGCATTTGATCCTCGGGGGCCTTTATGGTACGGTTATGTGAGACCGGCTACTATTCATGGATCAAATGTAGTCCTAGTGAACGAGTATGACTTGGTTTCCTCGGGGGCCCTCCCTCACATCTTAGTACGTTCCGAAGTGTTCGTGGCCATGGATTCCAAGTATTTAGCTCACAACTCGGGTCGTGGACTACTTTTGTGTTCCGTCACCACCCTTGGTAAATCAGGTATCCCCCGTCATCGCGAGATGAACTTTTAGACCGATTGTCCTTTATTGTTAAAGATCTTCTTTTGTAAACTAAAAGTTTTGTAAAGATTTATCTATGTTACAAATGTTTATATCTCTTGAATTCTATAAACTGTATGTTCTCACTAGGCTTTAAGCCTAACACTTTTTCTTAAATGATATGTATAACAGGTTCCCTTAGCGGTGGGGTGCCAAGGTCGTGAGTGACGAGCATGTCTTAGAGGCATTTTTGGAATGACTAGTAGTCAATGTTGGGCATTGTTTAAGTCCCATCTTTTGGTGATTTTGGGTCGACAACCGATGTAATCTAGATAGATGTATTTAGATTAGTTTGTTGTTGATTTCCATATTTATTCTCAGGTTTTTGTAAAGGTTAGTACTTTACCCCCTTTTTGGGAGGTTTATACCAAATGCTAAGTCATATTGCCTATATTTCCGCAGTTTTATTTCACCATGATTTTTAGGGTGTTACACATGCATCTTTTATTCCATGAAGATTGCAAGATTTTTGCTTTTGGGATGTTCCATAAAAACTGCATCATTTTCTTCTATGCAAAGTTTTCATTTGAAATTATCATCATTGCAAATAAACATTTTTGTGCACTCTGATCGTCTATCGTTAGATGTTTTGGAACAAACTGCCAATGGCATCCGTCATCTAAATCAGACATTATATTTTGTTAATGTGAGAAGCACCTCTTTGACAGGCCTCGAGTATTCCTAATGGCATCCGTTCTCAGAATCTTGATGACAACAACAACAATTCTCTTCAACAGTTGACTTACGAAGAGACAACTGCAAATAAGAACAAATCAGACATCCAACCTAGTGGTAGTGCCCAAAACCAAACGGATAATGTAACTTTAAACAAAATCAATCTGTAAGTATATATATGCATATTAACATTCAAAGAGCGATTATGTTGCAAGATAACACAATTGAGTAGTGGTATTCAGGATTTAATCTTTGTTTTGGGTATTGACTTGTTGTGCTAAACTTAAAGCAGTGAATCGCTAGAAGCAACATCAAAGAAATCTCACATCCAAGAAACTAATCCGATTGTGTCATTCATCAAGACAGTCGTTGATGCATTCGTGAAGTTCTGGTCTGAATAATAATGTGCATCAGGTTTGTTCCTTTTTGCAAGAAGCTTTTCCATGGATAGATACTAGTAGTGTAGTATGCGTGAAGCGGATAGTAACCCTTGGCCCCTCAAAAGAACATGTTCGCAAGTGAAATCGTGTTTTTGAAATAAAACGATACAAGGTTGATTTTGATAAAGATTGAGGTCCTACATACATTCTATTATAAATGTGTGCATTGTTCAATGAATTATATATATATGGATGGAGACGAGTCAACCACCCCTCCATTCAATCTACACCGTTTAAATTCAGCCAACTTTTAATCTTGTCCGTTCAAATTCCTCATTTCACAGCAGCTCACTTAATCCCCCACCCCCACGATCCAGCCCACTTCCCCATTTGTTTCCCTCTCTCCCCTCACGCCTGATTTCTCTCCATGCCTTCAACCTCCACGAGTTCTCCCCTCACACCTGTTTCTATGGAGTTCCAGCCTCACTCGGCCACTCCTCCCCTTCAATCGGAATTCCCTCACTCCCTATTTCCCCTCGCACGACTGCACTCCCGCCTTCAATGGAGTTTCAACTCCTCCAGATTGCATCTATAAATTGGCTATTGACCATCTGCAACATAACATTTCACATCCGAAAGTGAGATTTATTGGTGGATTCTTCGAGATTTGTGTTTTTACAAAACCTTGTGTTACGTACGGTATTCGATTGTTCGTTTTGGTTCTAATCATGGAGAATCGAGGATCGACTTTTCTTCCTTCCGAAGGTGAATTTCTGAAATTCCTTAATGAATTTGTTCTTCTTTTTCGTTTTCTGTTTGTAATTAACTAATTTATGCTAGAAAGTAGAAATCGATCATTTTCGTTTCCTGTTTCTCATGGATTATGGATTTGTGGTTGATGATAAATGAAAAAGATATTCGATTTGGTGTGGTTTTTGTTTTTGTATTTATTTTCGGTGTGTGTTTTGTGCTAAAAATGTACAAAATAATGTTGGAATTGATGTGTGTTATTTTTCCCTTTTTGTGAAGATCTGTTGTATAAGGAGCTATGGAAGGCATGTACGGGCCCACTAGTGGATGTGCCAAGGGATGAAGAGAGAGTTTTCTAGGCCACATGGAACAAGTAAAAAAAAGTTTTCCATTTTTTTTGGAAATTTGGATTTCTTTTTTCATGAATTTTCTTTTGATTATATAGGTTTTGATTTGTTATAGTTGGGATATTTTGTTTATGTGTGTTTTTTAGTTAGAGGCATCAACAAATCAGGAATTGAATCAGAGGATTCCTCTTTTCAACCTCAAATCCAAGATCCTTTGTCGTGTTGTTCATACTCAGCTATTGGTACCTGATGTTTTTTTCTCTTACAATCTTCAATTATTTGAGGTTTAATTATTTGTTTTTTTGGAAAAAACTCAGAAGGATGTGTTGTTTTTGGTAGATTCATCTGCTCAAACTTCAAAACATGTTCTAACACTGAAGATTTATTGCATTTTGGGTATCTAATTTGAAAAGAAAAGAGGTTTTGATGTTGAGTTGGGGTTATGTTTGTAGGCAGAACAAGATACAAATGAAATTTATGCTCAAATCACTTTACTGCCAGAGCCAAATGTAAGATTTGAGTTTTAAATACTTCAAATTTTGTGGGAAATTTATGAAAAAAAAGAACCATCTTTATGATTTTCCGCAACAATTTGTAGCAAAGCGATAGCGATCCCACCAGTCCTGATGAATGCCTTGCTGAGCCTCCGAGACCAAGTGTTCATTCTTTCTGTAAAGTTTTGACAGCCTCGGATACAAGCACTCATGGTGGGTTTTCGGTTCTTCGGAACTCGGAAGCATGCAAATGAATGTCTACCTCCCTTGGTAGTATTTTTGGAGTATATAGTATTGTATACGGCAAGACTAACACACACTTTGATTTGTGTTTATTTTGTTTTCAAGGTGTTTGTTTGATAATGATGAGATTTTGTGTGTGTGTGTGTGTGACAGAGGAAGCTTGCTCCAAGATCGGAAAGAGTAAAGTCCGGGACCTGCATCCAATGGAACCATGGTAATGATATGCATCTCGATTTTAATAGTATGTATGTTGTTCACATTTTGCTTTAAATAGCTTAACCTTGAGCCTCAATGGTAATTGTGCGTGAAGTAAATAGGTGAGGAAGTAATTGTACATTTGCTTATTTACGGACATGGGTACTTTTGTCTTCTCACAGGATCCTCACAAGTTTGTATTCAGGAATAGTCTGCATATGGGATTACCAGTCTCAAATCTCAAGTCTCAGGTATAAGGTTATTTTAATGATCCAAAGGAGTGATCTCTAGCTAAAATTCACATGTTTGGGATATATTTTTATGAAGTTCAGCAGCAGGCATTTTATCCACTAAAAAAATCTTCATGTGTTTCCTATGCCATTTCCTTTTTGTGTAATGTGGAAAATGCAGTTAGATATAGTCGAGGAACACAGAATTCAAGGATCAAATTTTTTTGTAATATAAATTGGAATTATGTCCTCACTCATTATATCTGGAGCTAAATACATAGCTTGGTATAGAATGTGGAGCTAAATTCATAGCCTGGTATAGTGAAGCCTAACTAACATAACTTATTAGGAAAGATGATCAAAATTGTTGGTGACAAAAATAACTGTAAATAGATTTATAATGAAGCCTAACTAACATAAGTTAATGGAAAGAAGATCAAATTGGTGAGAAAGCGGCTAACCTGAATCTTAGTTCACTCCTCATCAACGAATGAAAACAACATATGCTGTAGATTTTAAGAGTTGGTTTATCTACATCGTTGTCACTTTTTGTTTGTAGCCCTTTCCACTTTTTCATCTTCCTCGCTCTGATTGGCTACAATCTGAGAGGCAACATACCAAAGAAGACCCTCTCCACTTCTCCATTTCTCCACTTGTCCTTCTTTCACCAAAAAATGATCATAAAAATTAATAAAGATATTCGTATACGTTTCTACAGATATTTGATTGATCTACAGATCTAAAACATCTAAATAATCGCACATGGCTTTGCCTAATTTCTTTAGATCTCCATCCTTTTCATTTGGTATCGTTCAGTACCTCACCCCAAAACATACCCCTGAACAACACCTAACTTTCGAACTGTTTGTGAGTCATCTTTCTTCTCCCTCTCTCTTTATTTATAGGTTTTTTATTTATTTAAAGTTTCTTTATCTGACTAACCAGTTATCCCCAAACATTAGTCTAAATTGTTGATACTCATTTTAATTCCTTTTGTGTGTTACAAACTGATGTGATTTCTAATTTTGGTTTCATCTTCTGCCTGCCTTTTAACTTTCAGTTATATATATATATATATTAATTGTGTTGTGGAGCATTTACTTTTTGATTCTTAATGATGGAGCAGCAGGGAAAGTGAAGATTGGATTTGAGTTGGTGTTGTTTCACATACATTACATCCATGTTTGGATGGTGAGAAAAAATTGGTGGTAAGTTGTGGTGATATGAAAGTTATAATGAAAATGGTAAGAAATAATCTTTACTTTTGGATCAATTCTTGTATCAGGCCATGGGGTGAAGTTCAGATTAAAAGTGGGGATCCAAGTCCCTTCTTAGCTTTGGTAAATGCTGGGGCTGGATCGATACAGTTGGTGTCTGGAATCTGGAATAGAGATGGTCGCACTGTTACTGTAGATGCAAAAACGCAGTTCCAAAGGAGTACAACGGGGTTCGAGTTGGGTCGTCTGCGGTATAGGTGTAATGTTGTTCGGGCTGGATACGGCTGTCTAAAGGGGTTGATTACGGACCGATCGACCGCTGTTCAGACTAGCTGCCTGCGGGTTCTTGGGAGTACAATTTCGATGCCAATGGATGACAGCTGTGGTCGCGTTGGAGTGCCGGCGGAGGAGGCGGTGAAGGTACGGTGTCGCTGTGAGGGGCTGATCAACGTCTTCTTCCGTAGGATGGCTCGGTTACAACATGCCACTGCACTAATGGTAACAGGTGGCTCGAGTCGGATATGATCGGTACCGTGCTGGTGGGTTTCAGGCGGTGACGGTAGGGGATGGTCTAATCTGTTCTCCTAGGTTTGTAAGACGGTTCGCGTTGGTTTGCTGCTCGCAAACCCGTTGCCGCATCCATTTTTGGTAGTGTTTGTTGTTTGATTGTGTCCCTTTCGATGTTGGTTTTGTGTATCTTAATGTCGGGGCTGTCACGATCCCGGTGTATTCTTTGTATGTCGCGTCGGTGTGTTGTGGTAATAAAATTTCCTTGCCGTTCAAAAAAAAAAGTCCCTTCTTAGCTTTTCACTTTTTAACTCTTATTCTCATGCAATTCTTTGTCTTTCAAACACCCTACTATTTACATCTACAAAAACATAAAATTATTGATGAATTATTCTATCCAAACACTTGTTTTATTTACAAAATTTACATTTTGTGTTTTAAAAGCAGGAATGTATGACAATGCCAGTGAATGGTTTTGGGCAATTCTGTCAAGTGATAAAGGGTTGATTCAAGAAGCTTTTTGGTATGATATATATATATATATATATATATATGTGTGTGTGTTTGTGTTTTTCCAGCTCTAATAGTTAATTGGTTGTATCATTGTAATGATTTAATGAACGTTGAATATTTTCCTAGAGGATACTTTTGCTATAACATGAGTTTTCTAGATTAATTTTGATCTGATCGCATGAATTTGAAAAAAAAGTTTGTTAGAAAATAGAATGACAGTTGAGGCTTTACATATGAAACTAGATTAAAATCATGTCGTGTACCCGACCAACGCACGGGTATAACACACGATTTTTCTCGATTAAAAAGGCCGAACAAGTATAAAGATCACCAGAGTCAATCGCCCAAATCAAAACTCAGATACTGTTACCACCCCACCCCACGCCACCGCCTTCCTCAGCCCTCCAGCCGTCGCCGGCCGCCTTCCTTCTGTCGCCGTTGCCATTCCTGGTACGCAACCTAAACCTTCGAGTTGAAGTTCTTCTAATTTTTCATCTACACATTCGAAAGTTTTCGTTAAAGTTAGGCGTTTATGCAGTAGTTATTAATAGATAGTGCTGATTTTTCCTACTTTCTTCTTAAATTTAAATGTTACAAGTTTGGACTCGGAGTTCGCATGTGTTTAGGGTTTTGTTTCGATACCGGTCTCAAATAATCGGTTTTAGGGTTTTGTTTTTCTGTTTCTAAGTTCTTTTTCGATTAGAGTTTTGTAAGTTGTAATTCTTTCTGATTTTGATTTATATCACATTGCGAGGGTTATTATCTTAAGTTATTGGTTTTAACGTAATTTGCCAGAAGCGTTTAGTAACCATAGTACAATCTTGAAGTGGCAATGAGGGCGAAATAGAGGTGCTCTCAAGTTTTTGATTGGTTTCAGCTGCTACCAAATAATACTCATACTACTGTAAGTTTACGAGTGGTATTCGGTATTGACATTGACATCACTCGACCATAATAAGATTCTTGTAGTTATAGTTCTTGGTTATAGCTCTAGCTTTATAATATAGTAAAGATAATTAGATAATGATATAATTTTGATTTCGCCGAATAAAATTATTAGCTTATTATACACGAGAAGATCAACAGTATGCTAAATTTTGCTTCAACATTTTGCTCTCCAGTGTTTTCGAGCTGCAACTTCTTTTGAATTCTTCGGGCATCTGTTGGGTCTCTTTGCACACACGCATAGATGCCAGGGCCAACAATGGAGTCAGAACTGCCGGTGGAACCACAATCACTGAAAAAGCTCAGCTTTAAATCCCTGAAACGGGCTCTTGATCTCTTTTCTCCTCTTCACTCTCAATTGCCTCCTCCTGATGTTGAGAGGTTTGTTTAAAATCCTAATTTCGATTTCCGAATGTACATATTTTCATCTAGTATATCAATAATGTGATCTAATTGTTCTTTACCTGATACCCTACAGCAAGAAGATACGTATGAGCCATAAGGTTAGTACCTCACTATATTTTCATTCTATATATGCTTTCATGTATGCATGCTTTACCTTGCTGTTTTTTTCTAGATGTATATTAGTTTCATCAGTTTCTGGGCCAAATGAACTACTTTTTTCATCCAATTTGGTATACATCATTCGAATTATTAGAGGAAGTTTGAGAAACAGATTAAACGGTAGCACAAACGTACACATTGAACCACATTTGATCTAATTTATAATAAAATGCATGTTAATTTCAATTTGGGGTACTAGGTGTGATATTAGAATTTAGAAGTCAATGTATTATATCTTTTTGATGTATCTTATGTGTGTTTTAATGATGATGAAGCTACATGTTGAATACGGCGGGATAAAAAGTGTTCCAAGTCACCCTTCCAAAAATGCCTCACAAACTCAACTTGAGCCTTCAAACTCAAATGCTCTTGTGCTACCAGGTACCAGTAATTTTCCATCTTTCTTATCCAGCAATGAGGCCTAATGCTAAGCAGATAAGCTTTTTTGCATGCGTTGGATTGTTGAGTCTTATTTCCTGTAAATAACTTTGGGGGGGGGGGCAGTCGTAGAATGTACGGTAAGCCTATGGTTACTCTTCTATGAGTAACCAAAGCTCGGTCTTACAAATATTTGATTTTTATGAAACTAGAGTATGATGCCCAATGCAGCCATAAGACTCGAGCCAACTTCACTTAAACTAATAGGTTTTCTTCCACCCATAAAATCAATGTCCCAAATAAAAAAAGAAAGAACTTTGACTTGGCAGTAGACAAAATAACATGCAATATTGAGACATTTTTAGTTCAATATAAGGCAATATTTGGTTCAATATAGGACATTTTTTGTTCAAAGCCCAGGTTGTGCATTGTGCACGTTGCTACAGGATCCATGGTGTGTTTTATAGGTTGATGATTTTGATTGCTGTTCAAATTCCTTGGGTTGTTTAATGGTGCCACTTCAGATGTCTTGGACTATTATAAGGTTGTGTAGCGGATTAGAGTAAACATAGGAATGCGGTAAATTTGGTAAATTGGTAAGGTATTAGCCTGTGAAGCCGTAGGTCTAATAAAATTGTCGAAAAGTTTCTTATATGTGTCCGTTTGGAATTAATCTGCCTCCCACGAGCAAACTTATTCATACTTCAAAGCATGAAAACTCGAAAGTACAGTGCCACTAGCAATGGATATTCTGAGAAGTCAGATATCATCCTTGAGGGATTGACTCACCTAACCTTTTACTTTGGAATTAAACCTGGTTATTGAACCGATGAACCGACTCGGATATAAACTATGTATCATCCATATAACTTTTTATGTTGAAGACCGCCCAACAGTTATACGAAATATAAGACCTCAGGGCAAAGCCAATTTCCCCGAAAGCTTGCACGAATTGGATGATAGGCACAATTCTGACTAGTTCTCCGCACCGGTACGGTGGAGGTTGGTTGAAGATGATGTTACGCGGCGTTCAGAACCAGTCTTGAAGTGAATGAATTAGAAAGAGCGAAGAGAACTTTTATTTTTTCTTATGAAATGAAACTTCTATGAAAGTGAAAACCAAAATGTTACCTCGACCAAATAACATTTTACGGATATGATAGCGAAGAAATAAAAAACGCCTTTGTAGGTTATCAACAGGATGGGAAGAATCATGTTTTGACTTCTATCCAATTTTATTCGTAGGCACTGAAAGTTCTAAGAAGGGTGGTACTCAGAGTGATTTAGCCATTACTCCTGTTCAACCAAAGAACCTGTAAGCATTATTTTTCTTTTTAATGGTTCTGCAGCAATAACCTCATTCCAATGTTCAATAACCCAATGCAAAATTTTTCGCTGCCTTGATCTTCTTTTAGAAAATACTTATAGTTGGAAACTGAATTGTTATGTGAATTTCTGTTTGACAGAGGCGATGGTAACTTGACTGGAAAAAGTACTGCTGTCATTCCTGTTCATGGGAGTTCAGACAGGTTTGCACTTGCTTGTACTTTTTACATATATCGGAAACTTGTCTCTCTTTCCATATATGCATCAGCCATGATTCATAGTTTAGTACCATGAAGGTAAAATTCGACATCTCTGCTTTTTAGTCAATCTTGCTATAGTAATGATACTTCTACCATACTATGAAAATGTTATTTGATGTATCATGAATGCTGGAAGTATTTCAAATTATGCAATGTTGGTGTTGCTACAATACAAGAGACTGGTGTGCCCTGGTTTTCTTTTTTATTGTTTTTTCCTTAGCCATGATTAGTAGTAGTTCAGTAGTTCTATTAGGGTGCGTTTGGTTTGCCGACTGGATGGGACATGACAGAACAAAAACTCACTGTCCCACGTTTGGCGTGACATGGGACAGGACAAAAATTCATTGTCCCACGTTTGGCCCGACATGGGACAGGGACAAAGACTGGACAAGGTGGGACAAGATGGGACAAAAAATGGTATTTTCTTGTTCCACCAAAATAGGTGAACAACATGGGACAAAAGTGAGACAGAAACTAAAAAATCATTGATCTACCGCCATTTGATGTATAATCCTAATATGGTATTAGTCTTAAGGGTCACCACTCACCACTACCCATCGCCGCCACTACCACCATCGGCGGCCACCAGTAGCCACCGCCAACCACCGTCGGCCACCTCTACTTATTTCTCCACCATAACAACCTCCTCCACCACCTCCACAACCATCGGTCATCGCCACCACCACTACCATCGTCGACCACCTCCACTAACACCGATCACCACCACCATCAACGGCCACCGGTAGCCACCACCAACCATCGTCGACCACTTCCACCTCATCCTCCACTACTACAATTTCCTCCACCACATCCACAACCACCGCCTATCGCCACCTCCACCTATCACCACCTCCCATTGCCGCCGCCACTGCCACCGCCAACCACCGTCGGTGACCTCTGCCTCTTCCTCCACTACAATAACCTCTATTACCACTGTCCACCGCCACCACCACTACCATCGTCAGCCACCTATACTTCCACCACATCAACCATAACAACCACCTGCACCACCACCATCCACTGTCTTTCACATTCTTCACAACTACCGTCCTTCACGGGCCACCCATCGCATTTATCTTTACCTGTCGCTGCAACTATGCATCCGCCAATTCATTAAGATCTTCCAAATTAAATTAAATATTATATTTTTTTTATATGAATCGGTTTTTTTCGAACTACCATCAATTATTTCAGATTCTTCATTCAAATTTCCTAACATTATTTTTCTATGTATTTATATGTATGAAAATCGTTTAAAAAATGAAAATGTTTTTTAATTAAATTATTTAAAGATATACTTTATTTGTGTTATTTATAACTATTATATGATATATAAAATCATCAAACAACTTTTAGGGAAATTTGTCCAGTCCTGTCCTATCCAGTCCTAGCCATACCAAACACAGGACAAAACATTTGTCTTGTCCAGTCCAGTCCTAGCCTCTTGTTTTGTCCAGTTCTGTCCTGTCCAGTCCCGTCCAATAATGTCTGCGTACCAAAGCTACCTTAATGCTCTATTTTCAAACATAAAACATGCCAATGTGCCATTATTTTCCAGTATGAATAAAACGTACCCTGATGCATTCAGTTCAACTGTTATTGTATCATACGAGGTTGTCTGTTAACATCAGCCCCTTTTTAATATCTGAGATAAGTGCAACCTTAATGCTCTATTTTCAAACATAAAACATGCCAATGTGCCATTATTTTCCAGTATGAATAAAACGTACCCTGATGCATTCAGTTCAACTGTTATTGTATCATACGAGGTTGTCTGTTAACATCAGCCCCTTTTTAATATCTGAGATAAGTGCAACCTCTTGTGAAGGCTGGTCTTTGTGGTTTTAATGGCTTGACTTGTTTCTTGTAGGA
The DNA here is from genome assembly GCA_954870635.1 of Arctium minus. NCBI lineage: Eukaryota > Viridiplantae > Streptophyta > Magnoliopsida > Asterales > Asteraceae > Arctium > Arctium minus. The sequence continues at coordinate 26,810,817 of OX941082.1, read as the reverse complement.
ATCTCTCAACTGCAGCCCTTATGGAGAGAATCCCTAGCAGGTGGCCTCGTCCTGTATGGCATGCTCCATGGAAGAACTACAGAGTAAGAACCTTGACTTTTTTGAAGTATATAATATTCATAATATGGCAAATATTCATGTACACTTCTTACCATGAGGTTTGAACCCTTGACCTCTTGGGAGGCTGGTGTCTACCAGTAACTGGAGTATCACTGGGCCAATGACCATTTGGTGAGAACCTTGATCTTCTAAGTGTGCAAGGGCTCATCCTGCTTGAATTTTTTTTATATGTTTGATTTAATGAGTGAGGTTCACCTTCTCTATTTTAATGTTTATGTTATATGAGCTGGATCTAGAACCTGTCATTTATATGCATGGTTGTTTGAATGACTTACCAATAAGATATCAATATTTGCATTCCGTCATCACAAACCACTTCTTTTGGCATCATATCAAATTCTCCCTCTGTCCTTAAATAAGTGTCCATATTTTTATTTTAGTTTACCCCAAAATAAGTGTCTACTTTCAAAATTAAGTGCCTACTTTCCAATTCTACCCATTAATTATGAGATGAAGAAATTCATTACTCTCTCTACTATTAAGGGGGAAATTTTCATTTAATTAATGAAAAAATATAATAATTACATTTCTAAAACTGTGTGCGTTTTCACTCTGGACGTTTACTTTGGGACAAGGGAGTATGTTTTTATATGCACACTTGATTAGTTGACTCTATCTGAATTTCCATGACATACACAATAGATTTTAGGACAATGAATAGATTATACATGCATAAGTAATACCCAGGTACACATGAATAATAAAATATTGTTAAACTATAAATTACTTGAACCATATTTTTTTCCTCCATGATGAATTGGTGCTTTTAGGGTAGATTAATGGTCTATTAGTACTAAATGTAAAATTACCAGAGGTTTGTCTCTTGGAATATGATCATCTCCTGGATGAGTGAGCACTTGCCTATATGGAGAGGATGGTGACAGTTTGAAGTTATCTTCTGCTGTTAACACACTCAGTTTTTCCTTTGCACTTTATATTTTGGGACATTTTTACATTTATATAGAAGTAATGGAACACCAATAATTTGCTTATTTATCTATCTACATAGCTAACTGGTCGTCTAAATCTTTTTCTTATTTTTTTTTGTTGTCTTGCTTATGTCTACCAAACTGAGCTAATATATTTGTAGGTCATCAGTGGCCATTTGGGATGGGTGAGATCTATTGCATTTGATCCAAGTAATCAGTGGTTCTGTACCGGGTCTGCCGATCGAACGATCAAGGTAATCATTATAATTGTTTTCCGTGCATGTTAGGGAACAAATATTTTTTGCTCCAGTAAATTTCTTATATATGGTTATTAAGTTTGTGATTCTTCAGAAGGGTGGTTTTTTTTAGGAGACAAGTCTTTTGTCACCATAAGATTATAAGCTTGTTTATTAGACTGGGTACACCATACATGTGAATTCAATTGATAAAGGTACTCTACCACTATCTGATGGTTCTCAACCCTCTTTGTTCTGTCCATTATGGTTCTGAAATCATGGTTACCTGAGTTTTCCTATAATGTCATGTGCCAATATGGTTCCAAGTGAACAATCTCAAAATACGAAGGCTTCTACTATTATTGTCATTTATGATTCCTTTTGCTGTCTCAAAGTTTAAGATTTCTAATGATTCGAGAAGAGTAGGTACAATAAGGGGCTGTTTACTAAACGCTTACCGGGTCATTTACCATACCCTGGGCTGTTAATATCGCGATATATCGGCGATATTGGCCGATATATCGGCGATATTTTGACTAAAATCTCGGCCGATATTACCGATATATTTCTGATTTTTTTTGGGCCTTTTTTTTGTAATTCTATTAACGGTGTGGGCTGGGTTTTAATTTGTATGGGCCTTTGTTTTTTTAATTTTGTAAGAAATCTAATCTAAGTTAGGTTTTTCTTTGTTTTTTTTACCATATACGACTTCTTTGTTCTTCATGGTCAACTTCGCTTCCTTAGTTCTTTCATCTCACAGTCGACTTCTTCAGTTCTTCTTCTGTTCTTCAATAATCAACAGTGCCACTGCCACATAAGGTACTTGATTACTGTTCGACTTATTCTGCTCCTTCTCTGTTCGACTTCTTCTACTTCACTGTTCGACTTCTTCTACTTCATCACTGTTCGACTTCTTCTGCTCCTTCTGCTGTTTCTTCTCTTCCAACACAGAAGGTAATTACTTGATTAATATGTTTTAATTATAATCTATTTTTAGTTATAGGTTAAAAGTTTATAATTTGTCTTTTGCTTATATGCATTCTATTAAATTAGAGTTAGATTAGAGTTAGAGTTATAATTTGTTTTTTGCATTCTATTAAATTAGAGTTAGATTAGAGTTAGAGTTATAAACTTATAATCTGTTTCTTCTGCATTCTATTAAATTAGAGTTATAATCTGTTTTTACTTTTTAGTTATAGAGTTATAATCTGTTTTTAGTTATAGAGTTATAAACTTATAAAGTTATAATCTGTTTTTAGTTAGAGTTATAATATGTTTATGGATTGCATACTGAATTACTGATATAATTCTGAGAAATATTATATAAACCGATATTACCGATATATCACCGATATTTCCGATATATCGTGTATCGGTCTCTGACCGATACACCACCGATATCCGATATTAACAGCATAGATCATACCGGATGAATATGGCAAGGGCCGAGAATCTTACCCGGTAAGAGTGATGATAAGGATGGAGAGTCTTACCCAGTAAGTGAGGGTGATGACTCTTTGCCTCTTTGCCAATAAATCAGAAATCCCGTCGAGAATGGCATAAGTGCTTACCGGGTAAATTATTGCATACGATACTGTTTTGATGGACTACAATCTTACTTGGTAAAGTGAGTTAAGATTGTTGACTACTTGACTCTTATTGGTAAGCGCTTACCGGGTAAGCGTTTGGATAAACGGCCCCTTTAAGTTACCAAAGTGAACATGTCTCCTCATGAGCTGCTTTAGTCTTCTCTGAAATAGGTTGAAAGAGCTGCTCCAAAGCTTGACGAAAAAGTGAAAAAGCCTATATATCTTTATTTATTTGATGTACTTTTACTTCTTTTTTAGCCTACCCAAAAAGGTAGAAGGCTTAGGAGGTTGTTTGATCCATTAAGTTTAGAAGTCAGAACTCTATCTCAGGAACTCCTACCCAAGATTCCTGGATATATGCCCTTCTAGGTTGTGTGAGTTTGATACCATCCTAATCAACGATTGTGTAGCAACGAAGTCGTGATCACTACTCCCAAAATCCGTCAGGTATTACTTTCACATTGTTGCCTTCTCACCTTGCTGATTCATTTCAGGAACACATCATGTCTTAGTTTCCAACCGATTAACGTACCTTTTTTCTAGAAATTTTAGCATCACACCTTCTATCATTCTACATAAACTTGTGAGTTGTGATGAGGTTTGCATGTTTTTTTTATTCTATACCCATTGAAGGTCCCAGCAGAGACATTGCTCACCTGTCACTTTCTACCCTAGCATAATCCTCGTATAAAATAAAAACCACTTTACTAGGTAGATCAGAAAGAACTATTAAAGTTAAATTATACATCACCATAAATTTCTGGAGGCACATCCTTTGACATATGGGCATTTTAGGAGATCAAGTAACAATTTTACAGCACTATGAATGTGCTCTAAATTACAAAGATAATTCTCATTTATCATTGAAAAATAAGTATCAGCCAACTTCTAGCTAATCAATGATCTTGGAACTATAGAACATTTTCCAACATTAGATTACGACATATTGACAATAGAAGTGCTTTAATCAAACATAACATAATTAGAAGATGTATGTGCATGTATTCATGTGTGTGCGTGTCTGCCCTTGTCTGCTGTGGAGATATATTTAATATAAAATATTTTATTTTAGTTTGTTGGACATGCAAATATCTAAATGGATATGTCTAGCAGATATGTGAATGGACTGGATGTAGAATGGATTAAATGCACTGCTATATTCATACCCATTTACAATTCAAATATATATTATCGAGTACATATAATATCCATTTTAAATGGATACAAATAATATCTGCATGAAATAAACGCGAATGCAAACTACAATCGGATTTATGAATATCCGTTGACAGCCCCAATCATGTTTACATCTATTAAGGACTTGTTTCACTGTTCTAAAATTTCACTCAATTTACCTTTAATTTGGTAAAAACTAACACCAATTTGAGCTTACAGTTTTATGAATCCTCAATAATTCTGCATCTATGGATCATTATCTTCTTAAACTTTCACTAAAAGTTTTTTGTTTATCGTGGACAGATCTGGGACGTGGGATCAGGAAGATTAAGGTTGACACTCACAGGGCATATAGAACAAGTTCGAGGTTTGTTTTTTTGATTAACTACTTATTTGCTTATTAAAAAAATTGACTAACCATGTTGCCATTGATCTCGTACACTTTGCATCTGAGATAAGTATCGAATTTTTGCAGGCCTTGCTGTTAGCACTAGGCACACCTACATGTTCTCTGCTGGTGATGACAAACAAGTTAAATGCTGGGACCTAGAACAGAATAAGGTTGATCACTGACCAACATAAAATTCTCTGATCGTCATCCATCTTTTCCTTCTCTTTTTTCTTTTTTTGAAAGTAAATAGTATCTATATACGGGAAATACTCTCACACACTACTCACTTTTGGTGAGGTTTGAACCCTTGACCTTCTGGGAGGCTGGGCTCTACTGGTAACCGGGTACCGTTGGGCCAATGGTCCTTTGGTTTCTTTTCTTTTTGTATGTGCAAGTAATTATGATGGAGTATGCTTTCTGAAATTTCTGTTTTTTGTTTTGAAAGGTTATTCGGTCCTATCATGGCCATCTAAGTGGTGTATATTGCTTAGCACTTCATCCCACTATTGATGTTCTGCTTACCGGAGGTCGCGATTCTGTTTGTCGGGTATGAAATTAATCTGTTTACATTGTTGCTTTTTTGGTAGGACAACTGAATAGCTAATTATGAAATTGTGAAGTTAACATTTGGCATAATAATTTTAGGTATGGGATATTCGCAGCAAGATGCAAATTCATGCACTATCTGGTCATGATAATACAGTTTGTTCAGTTTTTACTCGACCTACGGTAAGAAATCCTATTAGGCTCAGATGGTTATCGTTCATTCGTTTGTCAGACTGTTTAAGCATATATTTTGTACATAAAAGAAGAAAATAGGTACAAAATGTAGCTAGATATTTTCGTGCAATTGGCGCCAACTTTTTGTTATGCTTTTTGTCACGATTACTGCTTTTTTTATTGCTGAAAAGATTAACATGGTATATGTTCTTCCAGGATCCTCAAGTTGTAACCGGCTCCCATGATTCAACCATAAAGTTCTGGGATCTCAGATATGGTAATACTTCTCTTTTGAATGTTGAAGGCAGAGAAGTTCAGATGATAACCTGGGAACCCACCATTTCATGAAGTATTCATGATGAATAACCCTAACATATTCCTGAATATTATTCATCATGAATACATGCATTTTCATTTTTCATGATATTCATCATGAATGATTGGTTTTGAGGCTCTCAAAATATTTACGGTTCTCATTTGAACTTGCCCCTGTTGAATGCTTACTTAATTAAAGGTTAGTCTTTATCTTCATGATCTGGATTTAAGTTGGTTGCTCATCTTCTAGGTAAAACTATGGCGACTCTTACACATCACAAGAAATCTGTGCGTGCATTGGCCCAACATCCTACCGAGTATGTGACTTTACTTCCTATAGGTTTATTATCATAATCTGACTACTTCATTTATTGTTAACTTGTCATTTTCCTTTTATGTCTACCTGTGACCTTAAAACGAATTTGTCTTTCGACATTGCAGGGATAGTTTTGCTTCTGCATCAGCTGACAACATAAAAAAGTTCAGCCTTCCAAGAGGAGATTTTTTGCACAATATGCTGTGAGTTTTCTACCAGGATTTTCTTACCTTTTTCCATTTACCTGCCGAAACAAAAAAGTTTTATCAATATAAATGCAACAGTTTTCTTTTAGGATGTCTCATAATAAATGCAATATTTTCCTTTTCGTAAAGTTTCAATCAGAAATTACATTTTTGCTGGTAAGTGACCATTACAAAGTATGGAGTAATTATTTTGGTCGAAAGCTTTCCCTATTATTTGTCAGTATTGAGGAGATATATTAGATAAGTACTTCAATCAAACTATATCCCAAGTCGAAAGTAACATTTGTTACAGGATGGGCAGAGTAATATTTTGTGTGGGCTTGTGTGATAAGCTTAATTAGGAGAGCTATCTCCTATATATGTTTGACAGTTAGAAATGTCTATCAAGAAGAATTCTTGTTGAAAATAGGACCGGAGGTTATATGTTGCTAATAGATGTTCATAACAACTTGCCATTATAGGTTTTCTATATTTCTAATAGATGTTCATAACAACTTCACTCTCATGTGGCTTACCGTGTTGCTATCCATATATTTCATGTCCTAGTGTGGTTTTCCGTTTCTGCCCTCAAGAGATAACCAGAATTATCTTATTAGGATCAGTTAGTTGTTACCCTTTGGCTTTCAGTTGATATTTGTTGTTTTTCTAGCTTTCATTTGGTCTCATGCTTGGTGTCTTACTTGTTTTGTCTTTTAGCAGCCAAATGCTCTTACAACTAAATGGATGCAGATTTCCAATTTATTTTAAAACATGCTTGTAATAAAGACATTTATCCACCAGAAGTAGACATCTTTAGACCTAATATGGTTGGTGGTTTGTCTCTCGCTTGTAATAATTTTGCTTTTTTTGGTGCTACCACCTGCATTTTATAATTGGTATGTTTGTGTAACATCTAATTTTGATTGAAATATTAGAATATAAAAAATCAGTTGTCATTTGTTTATATAAAGCAAATTCTAAAGCAAGTTGACGTCACTTGTTTTTCGTCTGCAGTTCCCAACAGAAGACAATAATTAATGCAATGACAGTTAATGAAGATGGTGTGTTGGCTACAGGAGGTGAGTGTTTCTTTATAATCGTTGTACACTACTTGTGAGTATGTATGTATGTGTGTGTGTGTGTGTGTCTATATATATATAGGGTTCTATTCTGGTGAGAATAAGAGTTACAGTGAGAGTACTTCTAAACCGTTGGATGAGTTGATTTTTTTTTATTTAACGGCTAAAAGATCGCGAACCTTAATTGATTGCTGACCAAAAACACGGATGTTCAACTACCTTCATCAACCTTTTAATCTTCACTTTCACTCGCGTTCACGGACTTTTACACACATTCAGTCACTTTCACATGCATGAATTTATTAAATTTTCAGTCATGGTGATAAAAATAGGTCAATGAAGAAAGTTAAAGATAATAATGAAGGTATATGCATAAATCTTCAGTAGCAGTTATTAACCCTTGCATCATGTGAAAAAGTGGGATTTACATCATGCAATATGATGCTTCCGGCTGGAAATTTGTTCTACTTACCGCCGTTTCACACATACACACACACTACATGAGATCTTAACTTGGTAAAATTGTAATATGGCTTTGTTTGGTATCTATCCTCCATTAGTGTATTTCTTTTCTTGATTTAAGAAAGAGGATATATAACATGAATATATGACTGCATTTTTGAAATTTACGAAATTTTATTTTATCAAATACATGTTGATTAATTGACTATATATAATCTTTTTGATGAAAGGCGATAACGGGAGTTTGTGGTTCTGGGACTGGAAAAGCGGTCATAGTTTCCAACAATCTCAAACAATCGTTCAACCTGGTACGTGTCTTTCTTTAATCCCTTCAAATATCAATCTACTTTTGCATGTACATGAAGAGTATCCAAATCTTGTATTTCATTTTTTAGGTTCACTGGATAGTGAGGCTGGAATTTACGCGTTATCTTACGACGTAACGGGCTCGAGGCTCATTACATGTGAAGCCGACAAAACAATCAAAATGTGGAAAGAAGACGAAAATGCAACCCCTGAAACTCATCCCGTCAACTTCAAGCCACCGAAAGACATCCGTAGGTTTTAAATGCAAACTCACCCCATCAACTTGAATCCCCCTAAAGCAAACCATGGGTTTTAAGTGTGTTTTACATCATGCCCAAAAGGCCGGAATGAAGTTGATCCGTCATCGGGTCCCTTGCAGGGTGCATTTCAGAAGAAATTTTCGGTTTTTTAATTGTAACTTTGAGTTATTTAGTACCTGAAAAAGTGTGTACAAGGGTTTTTGATAAAATAGTAGTGACACAAATGGGACCAGTGTTTAAGAAAGGAGAGAAAGGAGGGCATATGCAGTAGTTTTGAAAATATGCTTCCTGAAAGTAAAGTAGCATGCAAGTTTCTCTACTTATTTACTCATGTTATAAAGCATGTTTGACTTGGTCCAAGAAAACTTTTTGAGGGGCCAAGGTGTCTACTCAAATGGTACAAAAGGACCAACCGAAAAAAAATGCATTTCTTGTTGCTTTCTTTTGCATTAACTCTATTTTATAGTACTTTTATTTTTTTCAATTAAGTTTTAATGATTTAAGGGTAAGAGATGTACGTAGGCTGTCTCCAATCTCCACCCCAAGTGGTAGAGAGATTTTTGTGAATGAACCTCAACTTGTTAACTGAAAAATTAACATTAAGAGATGAATAAGTTGCATGTGAGTGTGTATGCAAGCAAGCAAGCAATGGGTACAACATACAGGGGCATGTTCAAACGAGAAGATAAACATTTTGCGAGAAGGCTTAATATCATACATGATTGTATGCATGATAATCAAACTTATTCATATATATATATATATGATTAAAAACATGTTGCATTGACAACACATAGACGTTTATCATATATTATTAAATAAACCCAAATAAGTGCAATTATATATGATACTGAGACTTTTCACCTTCTTCTTGCATGGTCCTTCCTCACAACATATATGCTTGGATCTATATATCCGTCGTTATTATGAGAAAAGAACACTTCTAAACACTCGTTAGCTTGAATTGACTATGCCACTTGATTTTGTTATCACTGTTTGTCGCTCCTACTGATTGAATGGTCCAATAATGTATATGGATTGTGGTAAAATGGAATTTTGGTATGAATGTGCGAAAGTGATTTCATTCGAGTTTGATGGGCGTTCATCATAGAGAGGGATCACAAGCCTCCTTGCCATTTTTGAGCTTCAATCTAGTAATAGACTTTCTTGAATGGCGTCTTGTGATAGTATAGCTTTTAATCTCGATTGAATATAGGAAAAAAAAAACCCCGAAAACAAGGTTGAATGATGATGAGGCATGGTGAGATTGAAAATTGGAAATGACCTTCAACCTTTTATGGAGTTTGAGGGGATAATGATGGAATTCGGCTTTTAGAATTTTTTTGAACCAATCATAAATTTGTCTGCTTAATTCAAATGTTATTGTTAATTTTGATATTGTATAAGATTACTCAAATAACGGTATAGTGAGCTTCTTAAATGCATAATGCACTAACAAAGCTGCTCTTTTTGAAGGCACAATCTTATGCTATACCTTCAAAACATAGGTTTACGCTCTTCATTCGATAATCAAGCACTTCAGTCTTTTTTCTTCGTTTATCTCCGCAACTCTTACAATTTATCTCTTTTTTATACCACAATCTAGTTAACTGCATTATATCAAAACCGGAAAAAAAAAACTAATTACATTTCTTTAATGAAATAGTTATGCATATTGTTACAATACCTATTTGAAATGACACAAATATTATTTCCCTTTCATTATGTCGAACACATGAAATTATATACACAAATCATTTATTGATGATGTTGTTAGCCAATTTTCACATTGACTTTTTTCATATAAAAGTATTAATTACAATATCATAAATCCCAACCACTTTGAAAACATTTATTTCAAATGTTATACAAAAATCGTGGTATTTATTGTTGGCGGTGTTCAAGATACTCTTCATTTCAAACTAAAAATATGTATATTTTTTTATATAAAAAAACTATTGTATTTTCATAAATAAATTTGATGTTCTTGAAGTACCCATTTTTTACAATTTTGATTTGTTTTTCTATCTTCATGTGATTTATTAGGTTTATTTAGTTTAGTTATTTAAAATTATTAATTTTGATTTACTAAGATTTTTATTTTATACATGTTACAAAACATTTTTAAATCTAATTAACGATGAAATATTTTTATTAATTTTTTTTAAGAAGACGAAATGATTAAGACAGAAGTTGTGTGTTGGATGTGGGGACTTTTGGAATCATAGAGTCTCTCTCATCATCACACAATGCAATTTGACCATCTCTCCTTTTAGGATTATTATTTTATTAAGTGATTGATTTCTGTAATAATTATTTTTGACTTTAATATTTTAAAAATTAGAGCATCTCTAACAATATTGCTAAATTTTTTCTAAAATAGAGAATCAAAATTCAAAATCTCTAAAATCATTTTCTTTTAAGTTCAACAGCTTTTCTATTTTAGATAATCAATCATTATTTATATTATTATAATATTCCATAATTTATCGTATTCGAAAGTTTCAGACATTTTCTTTTTCAATTTTGCAAATATATAGATTATTCTGGAAGTAAAAGACAAGTAAGTTTAGATTTTGTAAATATAACTTTTTCTATAATTATAATAATTTTTAAGTTAAAATTAAATATAATTTTAATAAATATTAATCATTTTTATTATATCACTGCTCCAAATCTGATGAAATTTGTTAATTATGATAAAGTTGTTTTAATAAAAATAAAAATAAATAATATATATAGTTTTAGAATGTATATTTATCCAATGATGATGTCTTTTAAATGTCTACTTTATGTTTTTCATGTTTTAAATGTATTTTCATATTTGTTTTTACTATCCACAATTGAAAAAACATTTTTTTGAAAGACAAGTTAACGTACACGCATGTTCCAGCGGTATCGGGCCTCCATTATGGACAATCCCACTAATTCGCTGCTATCCGACCCAACCTTTGGCTAAACCCGACCGACAGGGTAGAGGGTCCCATAGACTGGACCCACTCGAACCGGTCCCGGCCCCAAAGGGCCATACCCAGAGTCTGGATATCTCAGGAAAGTGTCGCTAGTGGGAATCGAACCCGGGTAGTGTGGCTTTCACCCCACACCCCCCAGGATGTTACCTATCCAACTGAGCTAACCCCCTTTGATTACAATTGAAAAAACATGTTTTGATTGTTGGATAAGCTTCGAAAGAGAATCCTCATATCAAGATATCTCTAACAAGTTTGGTTAGGATAAGGAAAGCTTATGATAAGGAAAGTTTTTAGAATAAGAGAGTTATCTAGTTCTAATAGAATTAGGATTAGCAAAGGTGTGCTAGTACTATATATATCATTGTTGAGATGTGACAATGATCATATCAAATTTTGGGTGTTTAGTTTTGAGCTATTTTCTAAACATCAATAAGAGAGTTATTCTTATTAAAACCCAAACGTGTGAAACACTTTACTTTATTTGGTATCAGAGCTTTGGCGAATCGATCAACTCGAAGTCTCGATCGCAGAACTGTGCCAATAATCTGACCTCACCGAGCTATGGGTGAAGCCATACCTCCTCCTCCTCCGAAGGAATCAGACAAAACGATCTCGATCCAATGTCCCATGCTAACCTCTACAAACTATATGGTATGGGCCATGAGGATGAAAGTATTGCTACGAATTCATAAGGTGTGGGAAGCAATTGAACCCAGAACAGTTGAATCCGATAAGAAAGATATCGCAGTAGCATTACTCTTCCAATCCATCCCGGAAGCCATGATCTAGATTCTCCAAAGGAGATATGGGAATCAATCAAAACGAGGCACCTAGGCGCCGACCGTGTCAAAGAAGCGCGACTACAAACTCTAATGTCCGAATTCGAAAGGGTCAAGATGAAGGACTCAGACACAATAGATACTTTTGCGGGAAGGTTATCGGAGCTAGCAACAAAGGCAGCCTCTCTTGGACAAACAATTGAGGAACCTAAACTCGTAAAGAAATTCCTAAATAGTTTGCCAAGAAACAAATACATCCATATTATAGCCGCCCTCGAGCAAGTTCTAGATCTGAAAACGACAAGTTTTGAGGATATTATAGGAAGACTCAAGGCTTATGAAGAACGAATTCTCGATGAGGAGAATCACGGAGAAACACAAGGCACACTGTTATCGCAAATTCATATCAACAAAGCTCTACGTATTTACGAGGGAGAGGACGTGGAAGAGGAGGCAGAGGGAACAGAGGACGAGGCAGAGGAAGATTCAACTCATAGGAACGAATAACAAATCAAAATAATCAAAACCAGACAAGAGAAAAGAAGGATAGATAAAAAATAATGTGCTATCGCTGTGACAAACTCGGCCACTTCGCCTCTACATGCCCTGAAAGAACGCAGAAGATACAAGAAGCAAATAAAGCAGAGACAGAAGAAGCTGATCCAGCCCTTTATATGCATGAAGTCGTGTTCTTAAACGAAGAAAATCTCATACCGAGAAAATACGAAACCATGGAAGAGGAAGAAGGAGTTTGGTATCTCGATAATGGAGCAAGTAACCACATGACCGACAACAAGACATACTTCTCTGAACTCAACGAGAATATAAAAGGCAAGGTAAAGTTCGGGGATGGATCTTGTGTTGAAATAGGAGACAAAGGGTCAATACTTTTTCAAAGTAAAACGGATGAACAAGAACTTTTCACCGATATCTACTATATTCCCGAACTTAAGAGCAATATTCTGAGTTTAGGACAAGCTACGGAAGCCGGGTGTGATGTTAGGATGAAACAAGACTACTTGACGCTCCATGATCCAAGTGGAAGACTCTTGGTAAAAGTCGTACGCTCGCCAAATAGACTTTACAAAATAAGTCTAAAGATTGGAAAATCGATATGCCTACACACAAGGATAGAAGACAATACTTGGAGGTGGCACGCAAGGTTGGGACACATAAGCTTTAAAACAATCAAAGCTATGTCCCAACAAAAGATGGTTCATGGCCTACCAGAAATCAAAGAAGAAAAGAAGCTGTGCGAGTCATGCTTAGTCGGGAAACAAACTCGTCAAACTTTTCCAAAGGCATCTATGTTTCGAGCTTCCAAACCACTAGAATTTCTTCACGCAGACTTGTGTGGTCCGATTACACCACCAACCATATCTCATAACAAATATATATTTGTTATTATAGACGATTTCTCGAGGTATATGTGGACGATCTTGATAAAAGAAAAAAGTGAAGTTTTTGGCAAATTCAAGGCGTTTAAAGGTCTAGTAGAGAATGATCTTGGGAAAGCAATCATGACTCTAAGAACTGATAGAGGAGGAGAGTTCACCTCAAGAGAGTTCAACGAATTCTGTGAGATAAGCGGGATAAAGAGACAAATCACGGCTCCCTACACATCACAACAAAATGGTGTGGTAGAAAGAAGAAACAGGACGATGATGGAGATGACTAGGAGTATTCTCAAGGCAATGAAAGTACCAAACTATTTATGGGGAGAAGTAGTGCGCCATGCTACCTATGTAATCAACAGAGTACCCACAAAAGCCATTGAGAACATGACCCCTTACGAATGCTTACGAGAGAAGAAACCGAACTAGAACACTTAAAGGTCTTCGGTTGTCTAGCATACGCGAAGGTGGAAGCTACAAACCTCAAGAAACTGGACGATAGATCACAATCACTAGTGCATCTCGGGATCCAGCCGGGATCCAAAGCCTATAGATTGTACAACCCAACGACACAAAGAATAGTGGTAAGTCGTGACGTAGTATTTGACGAGAAGACGAGCTGGACCTGGAATGAAACAAGAGACGAACCAAGAAGGATCCAGGAATGTTTCACATGAGATGGGGTGAGGTTGAAGATACCGGAGAAGGACCTGCCGTGATCAATGATCAACACCAAGGTCAAAACGAAACCGAAAGCGCCGAGTCCACTAACTTCGAGAATCACGAACATGAAAACGACAACAATGCGGATAATCACAATTCCGATAATGAGAATGACACAACCCAAGACGAACAACCACTAAAAAGATCGACCCGTCATGTAAGCCAACCTCGTTACCTTGATGATTATGTCCTTCAAGCCTCTGTAGAATGTGAGAGACTTCTACTATCAATAGACAATGAGCCAAGTTGCTATAAAGAAGCAAATGGTCTGTTAAAGTGGAGACAAGCATGCAAAGAAGAGATCGATTCTATCAACAAAAACAAGACATGGTTTATAGTTGATAAACCGAGCGAGGTAAAAGTTATCGGTCTCAAGTGGGTTTTCAAAATTAAGAAAAATGCGGACGATACTATCAACAAGTACAAGGCACGGCTCGTGGCTAAAGGATACGTACAAGAATCCGGCATAGATTTTGATGAAGTTTTTGCACCGGTTGCTTGTATTGAAACCATACGGCTGTTGATTGCATTGGCGGCATCACATGGATGGGAAATTCATCACTTAGACGTGAAAATAACATTCTTGCATGGAGAATTAAAGGAAGGTGTTTACGTTAGCCAACCCGAAGGCTTTGAAGTAAAAGGCGAAGAAAACAAGGTGTATAAGCTTTCAAAAGCCTTGTACGGTTTGAGACAAGCTCCACGAGCTTGGAACACAAAGTTGGATCAAATTCTGAAAGGGATGAAATTCAAAAGGTGTTCGAAAGAAACTTCTGTGTATCGCAAAGAAGAAGGAGGAACCTTTCTCATTGTTGCTATTTACGTAGATGACTTGTTTGTAACTGGCAACACTCTCAAAGTCATAAGTGAATTCAAGGCTGGGATGTCTTATAAGTTTGAGATGTCAGATCTCGGAAGACTCACCTATTATCTTGGTATTGAAGTACATCAAGGAGAAGACGAAATCGAAATTAAACAAGAAGGGTACGCACAAAGGATTTTAAAGGAAGCTGGTTTGGAAAATTGTAATCCAACTCAAGTACCCATAGAGTTCAGACTAAAAGTTTCAAAAGCACAACAAGAAACAGAGATAGATCCTACGAACTATAGAAGGAACGTCGGGTGCTTAAGGTATTTATTACACTCACGGCCAGACTTAGCTTTCTCTGTTGGAGTCGCTAGCAGGTATATGCAAAGCCCTCGCAAATCACATGGTGAAATAATGAAGCAAATACTTCGATATCTAAAGGGAACGGTCGCATTTGGCCTGAAGTTTAATCGGGAAAGATCAAAGAATATCGTCGGGTATAGCGATAGTAGTCACAATATTGATCAAGATGATGGAAGAAGCACTACGAGTCATATGTTCTACTTTGGATCCTCACCGATTACTTGGTGTTCACAAAAATAGAACACGATTGCCCTCTCATCGTGTGAAGTCGAGTTCATGGTAGCGACAGAAGCTGCTAGATAAGCCATATGGCTTCAGGACCTTCTAAGTGAGATAACGGGCTGGAAGATCGAAAAAACTGTCATCAAAATTGACAACAAGTCTGCATTAGCACTCACCAAAAACCCTGTATTTCATGGTAAAAGCAAGCACGTACATAAACGCTACCACTTTATACGAGAGTGCATTGAAAGAGAGTTAGTCGATGTGGAACACGTACCGGGAGTTGAGCAAAAGGCAAATATCTTAACTAAGGCTTTGACACGGATCAAGTTTTGTGAAATGAGAAGCTTGATAGGTGTTCAAGACATGTCCAAGACCAAGTCGAAGCTTACAAGGGAGAATGTTGGATAAGTTTCGAAAGAGAATCCTCATATCAAGATATCTATAACAAGTTTGGTTAGGATATGGAAAACTTATGATAATGAAAGTTTATGATAAGGAAAGCTTATGATAAGGAAAGTTTTTAGAATAAGGGAGTTATCTAGTTCTAATAGAATTAGGATTAGCAAAGGTGTGCTAGTACTATATATATCATTGTTGAGATGTGACAATGATCATATCAAATTTTGGGTGTTTAGTTTTGAGCTATTTTCTAAACATCAATAAGAGAGTTATTCTTATTAAAACCCAAACGTGTGAAACACTTTACATTATTGCAGGCTCGATCTTGACATTTTTTAGGCCCTGGGCGAGATGTAAAAAAGGGTCCTCAATAACTATGAAATTATTTTCAATATATTGTTTATATCATCAAAAATAACATTGAATTCAAATAATACTAATAATTCATATAAAACCGATTTCCCCGGTATTCCTAGCGCAAGATCAATCAATAATCATTTCTAAATTAATATTATCTACCATATCATTTTTACATAACATCGTCAACCATTTCCATCATCAAAGACATCTTATGATATACCTTTAACATATAGATTGAAATTATTTGACGTCACTATGTTGACCATTCAGAATAACAGTTTAAGTAAATCATCATAAATCAGTAGATATTCCACATGTTACTTGATGTTAATCATCATTTTAAACTTTTAAGGATGAAACAAACTTTTTAAGAACCATCAATCTAAGAATCAAAAGTCCATGTTGATTATATTTTGAAATGTTATTCTTATTTTTGAGATAAGAGAGTACTTAAGATTTATGCACCCAATATTAGATAATAAAGAGTCAATAATGTATGAAAAAGAAGTATATTTGAAATACTAAATATATCTATATTGGATCGTCTCATATAGTTTGGTAATTGTTTTTAAAATGTAAGAGTTTTCTTAGTTAGTAACAAGAAATCTACTATCTTCTAACACAATAATAAAATTCATGCGGATGGAATAATGAAAAGAGTATATAGAAGATGAGTAATGGAGTATATATCAAAGATTATAGACAAAAATCGTTTTTAGATATTAGTACTAAATAAAAAAAAAGAAACAATAAGCAATACTATAAAATGAAAGACTAAATAACTTTTTACAAATTTTATTGTCTAATGTTATTAATTAATACATGTTTGGTCCCTTAATATAATATTAGATTCTTTTTGGGTTCTATTATATACTAATTTTTTTGTCTTTTTTATTTACAATATTTTAATTACTAATATATAGTATATACTAAAAAAATTGGGCCCCTATTTCGTTTATTTATTTTACATCATCTTAAAGTAAAACAAATTATAGTTTTCATAAGAAATGAAAAATATTTTTGAATAAAAATCTTTATAAATAAACATGTTTTTAGCAAGCTCTAACAAAATTTAAAAAAAATAGTAATTTACATATATAAATATAACTGTTTTTCAAATATACACGCTTACCATCTCACGACGAAATAAATTGCATCATTTTCGTATAATTATTATTCAAAACTAAAGTCAAATGTGAGATAGTTAAATCAATTACTAAATAAGGAAAAAGTTGTTATGAAAATGAATTAAATTATTGCTATATACCATTTATTAAATCTCACTTTTAATTAAACAAAACAAATATCATCAATTAAAGAAAAAATACAAAATAAAATTAAACCAAACAAATAGACTTGTTACATCTCATTTCAAGAATACAATAAAGTAAAAAAAATGTGACATAAAACTTTAAAAAATAAAATGTTTTATAAGTTTTTTATTTATTTATTTACAGAATTTACTTTTATTTTAACCCTCCAGTAATTATTCTTTGAAAATAAATAATCTTGATTATGGGTTACAAGTTTGTTGTTTTATATTTTTATTAAAAATATTAAATCAGTAATCAAACAATTTTATACTTTTTAAAGATGAACAGAGCATCTATTGAAATAATTTAAACAAGTTGATTAATAAATCAATTTATTAAAATATATATATCTCATGTTACAAACTATAAAAAGGCTAACTGCATTCATACTCACTTCCAAGAAGATTATAAAGATCTCAGCCAAGATATAATAAAGATCTCTCTCTCTCTCTCTCTCTCTCTCTCTTGAGCTCAAATGTGTGTTCTACACATATCAATCTAGGATCTTATAATTGGGCTTTTATTTTCTCCAAGAAATCTTTCTTATATACCCAATAAACCCATTTCTCTAATTTGTTGTTTCCTAAAAGCACAAATTTCTGAATCTTTGTTAAGTGGGTACTCTTCATTTTGTGTGTGTGTGGAAAGGGGCAATCTTGGTATTCGATGAGAAAATGTGGATCTTGTGGGAACCAAAAATTGGGGTTTAGATTAGTTCTTTTGATTTGATTTGATTTGATCTAGAAAAGGGGTTTTAATTTTGACTTTTGAAGAGGATTTTAAGCCACCAGTTAGTTAGGGTTCTTCTGAGCAGAATCATAAAGAGAAATTTCACTTTTTTCTTTTTCACTTGTTGACTAGAAGAACAAACAAGAAAATTTGTTCAACAAAAAGGTAAGATTTTTACGCCAATTTTTTGTTTTTCCCTTTTGGGGTTTTGTCCTTTTTTGCTTCAAAGATTGATTGTATGTTAAATTAGGTTGGTTTTTATGTGTTCTACTGTAATCAAGAAAAAAACCCTAAAGTTATTTTTGGTTGTTTTACAAGTTCAAGATCCTCTTATCTGTTTAAATCTGAGGTGGAAATGTTTCTTTAATTGTAATTGTAATTGTAATTGATGTTATGTTAATCTTGATCAAACATGAATCCAATTTAGAATTTGAATCCATGATTGAAATTTGAGTGAACTTAATTATATGTTTTAGGGTTCTTTTCTTGTTTGTTCTTGCAAGAAAACCGGTTGGAAATCGTCTAAAAATCGTTCAATTTTTATATGTTTTAGTGTTCATTTCATGTATTTCTTGCATTTTAGCAATCATAATGGTCAGAAAATTCATCGACTCAATTGAAATTAGAAAAACTGTGGTGTTTAATTGAATTGATTGATCTGGTACATGGTTTAATTTCATGATTTTGATCTTGATATTTGATGAACATTTGTAATCCATTTTCCAATTTAGGTTTTGTTTACATTTGGCAACATGGGTTCATTTTGCACCAAGCTCATTCCATGTTTGGTTTCACCAAATAAGGCATCAATTCTCGAAGATCCGAATGGTGGTATGTATAACATAAGATACCAATTAAAAGCTTATTTATTATATAAGTGGGTTTGAGTCCCCTTTTCGATCAATTTTAGGAATTTATTTCGATAACTTTGAAACAAAATCTGATAAATTTGTCTTTTTTTTTTGGTATAGGGAATGAAGAGGAAGTTGGTAACTTGCCTGTATTTAAAGAATTCACCTTTGAGCAACTTAAAAATGCAACATCTGGTTTTGCTGTTGAAAACATTGTATCTGAGCATGGTGAGAAGGCTCCAAACGTCGTTTATAAAGGGAAACTCGAGAATCAAGTGAGGATAGCAGTGAAGCGTTTTAACCGATCGGCTTGGCCTGATTCCCGACAATTTTTGGTATGGAAACTCGATATCTTTGTTAGAGTTTTGTTATATTTCGTGAATTCTGTAGTACATTTATGTATTGAATACCGTTCCTCTGGGGAAGTTCAAATGAGAACCGTAAATATTTTGACAACTTGAAAACCAACTATTTCATGAATTATTCATAATGAACATCCCTAAAATATTCATGTATATTATTTATCATGAATGACATGATTTTTGTTGTTGATGATATTAATCATGAATATCTATCGCAATTAATAATTCATGAATAGTTGCTCTTAAAATATTTACGGCTCTCATTTAAACATGTCACGTGACCCTATTATAAGAAGAGACTAAAAAAAAATGGAAAACTGCAACCCTTAATCTGGACGGTATGCACTTATGCATACAAGTAAATTAAGTTTTTTTTTGGTTTTTATGCACTTTTGCATATGCAACGTGTGCATATTACAAGTGTATATGCACGTGTGCATATTACAAATTACTTGTATGCACAAGTGCATACTGTCCCGTTGAAGGGCTACCTGAGTGTTTTTCACTTTTCCGGTTTTTTGAGGTTTTCCCATGAACCTATACAATATATGGATCTGATCGTGTTATATCCTGATGATTAGGACATAATATGTCACTCTCTTTAATTGAAATTGCTCGTATTGGTCTTGAATACACGATAATTTATCTTTCAAAACATCAGGAAGAAGCAAAATCTGTTGGTCAACTTCGTAATGTGAGGCTGGCAAATCTTCTTGGTTGCTGTTGTGAACATGACGAGCGGCTGCTTGTGGCCGAGTATTTGCCCAATAACACACTTGCAAAACATCTTTTTCACTGTAAGCATCCGTTTTTTTGTTATTCTCACTTTTTCGTTCTTTTGCATTTACGTCTTTACCCCTCACCCACCCACGGGTTTGTTTGGTTTATTATGAGCGAGTTCATATAAGTCGTTGTTGATTCAGGGGAATCGCTGCCAATGAAATGGGCAATGAGGTTACGTGTGGTCTTACATCTAGCCGAAGCTCTTGAATATTGTACAAGTAAAGGCCGTGGTCTTTATCACGATCTCAATGCTTACAGAATTTTGTTCGATGAGGTGGAAGCTTTAGTTTCAAATTATATATTTTCATTTTATTTCTCATATTTTAAATTTGGATGTCGTTATTCATGCATTAGAATTCTTGCAGGAAGGTAATCCTAGACTTTCGTGTTTTGGTCTGATGAAGAATAGTCGAGACGGGAAAAGCTATAGCACGAATCTTGCGTTTACTCCTCCCGAGTATTTGAGAACCGGTACATTCTTGTTCTAATAATTTTGACTTTTGAGGTCAAAGGAACCGTTCTTTATTTTGAAATGAATTATTTGAAGTTCGTAGTTTTGATGCTACAATTAGAATCTATTGTTTACTACCCCCCGAGCATTTTAGAATCGTTCGTTCTTGTTTCAATTCGTTTCTTATTATGCCCGTGGAGATGCATTTGACTTTTAAGGTCAACGACTCGATTTTTGGCATGAATTCTTTTAGGTGTGGAAACTCTACATGGACTCGTTTCCTTTTTTGCCCTTTTGTTTTTGTTTTGCAAGCTGGGGTCTTCAGGCAAACAACCTCCCCGTCCCTTGGGACAGAGGAAATGTCTGCCTACATCTTACCCCTACGAGACCCTACCTTTACGTGGGATTTACTGGGTTTCTTTGTTTTGATACTAAAGCAAGCAATAATCTAACTTTACTTCTCCCCGAGTGTTTTGAAAACCTTTGCATTCTTGTTTCAGTAGGGGTGAGCAAAGGCGGGTACCCACCTAAAATTCCTGGAACTGGCGGTTCCTGGAATGAAGGAACCGGAGGT
The DNA here is from genome assembly GCA_954870635.1 of Arctium minus. Lineage (NCBI taxonomy): Eukaryota > Viridiplantae > Streptophyta > Magnoliopsida > Asterales > Asteraceae > Arctium > Arctium minus. The sequence goes on along the minus strand of OX941082.1, from coordinate 26,789,647 downwards.
TCTTTATATTTGGAAACCGGTCCTGGAACCGCCGGTTCCGGTACTGGGTACCCACTGTCTAATTTTTAATTTTTTTTATCATTCATATTATAAAAAGGTAAATATTAATTATATTACAAAGTCCAAACTTAAAGAAATAAATACCACAAACGTGAAAACTAATACGATAAAAGCTAAAAACTAATAAATACTACAAACGATTCTTAAAAAACAAATAAATATTACAAACGATGCTTACAAAACAAATAAATACTACAGACGGTGCTTCCAAAACACTTCACGTCATTAAAATTAGTTGATGTTAATAAATGCTACATACGATGGTTCCATAAAAGGTAATTTATTAAATTTTTATAAATAAATAAAATATATTTTATTAAAAAAGTAGCGGGTACCCGCCGGTTCCGGTTCTGGGTACCCAGCAGGACCGGCTACCCGGTCCCGGAACCGGTCCCGACGGGTACCCAGCCGGTAGCGGTTCCAAAAAAATGAGAATCGGAACCGGAATCGGTCCCGATCGGTTCCATATTTTAGGAACCGGAACCGGAACCAGCAGTTCCGAAGCGGTTCGGGTTCCAAACACGGGTACCCGCTTCCGATGCTCTTATCGTTCCTAGCTTCCTTATGAAAAGTTACATTTTGACTTCTGGGTCAAATCAAAAGGCTTGAATACAAGTTTTTAAATTTAATCCGAATTCTTCAAGTTTGTTGTTGTGATGTTTTATTTGGAAATATGTTTTCATGTTGTAGGAAGAGTGACACCCGAAAGTGTGATATATAGCTTCGGGACTCTTTTGCTCGATCTTCTCAGTGGGAAACACATTCCTCCAAGCCATGTAAGAATACGTCTCCACTCTCTCCGTTTGTGTGTATATATATATATGTATGTATCTATATCTATACTATATTATAAAGCATCTATAAAAAAACTCTTAAAAACAACTGACTAAAGACTAAAGCTTAATGTACCACTATTTAATGCTAATTACTTAAAACTTAAATAAAGAATGAAAACTTAAAATCTCTTTCTATTTAATCCTTATCTCTAACAAATTTAACTCCCCTAAAATCACTTATCACTTCAACTTCTCTAAAATCACTCTCTACATAATTAAATACAGGATAAAAATCAAATTTTAAATATAAAAAATCTAATAAATAATTAAGAAAATCTAACAAAATATTTAATGTTTATTTTATAAAAACATTATTTTATTAAAACTAAAATAAATTACATTATTATTAAACTATCGAAGAAACTTTTAAAAACAAACTTTTATGCATTAAGTAATGTTTATTGATAAACATTAAATCTAACAAAATATTTAATGTTTATTTTATAAAAAAACATTATTTTATTAAAACTAAAATAAATTACATTATTATTAAACTATCGAAGAAACTCTTAAAAACAAACTTTTATGCATTAAGTATTGTTTATTGATACACATTACTTAAAATTCAAGATTACAAGTTATAATGCACGATAAACATAATCAAAACAGAATAAACATTTTAATTTAAATATAAATAATTTAAAATATATAAGATAATCATACTGTAAATCGACAAAAAAACAAAAAATAAAAGAAAAAATTAAAATCGTGATGTATCTCGTTGCATTGCGTGAGTACGCTTCTAGTATGTATATATATATATATATATGTATATATATATATAATGCTTGGTTTATGATTTCAGGCTCTTGACTTGATAAGGGATCGGAACCTTCAAATGCTTACGGATTCATGCTTGGAAGGACAATTTTCTAACGACGATGGAACCGAGTTGGTGCGTCTGGCTTCTCGTTGTTTGCAGTATGAACCTCGAGAACGGCCAAATCCGAAGTCACTAGTAGTTGCCTTGGCTGCTCTACAAAAGGAAACCGAGGTTAGTTGATCTGTCTGGTTCTCAAGCTTTGGCATCTCGGTTTTGTTCGGTTAAGAAAATTTGCAACCAATTAAAGACGCTTGATGTGGTGGTTTAGATCAATAGACCAAACCGGAACCGCTTACACTCGTAGTTCTTATCCCCTTTCCCCGTGGAACATCTTGCTTGGGACCGTTTACAAAAAAAAACGAGTCTTTTTGGACTATTTATGGAAAATATGAGTTTATTATGACAGATTATATCGTTGATTTGTAGGTTCCGTCATACGTGTTGATGGGCATCCCAGCAACGACTTCGTTCTCACCTCGATCGCCACTTGGTGAAGCTTGCTTGAGAATGGATTTGACTGCAATACATGAAATTTTAGAAACAATTTCGTATAAAGACGACGAAGGGCAAACAAACGAGGTTTTTCATATACTCTCGAGTATCTTGATTCGTAGTTTCAACATCTAGGCTCGACATTCTTTCGTTAGTATAGACTTTTTTGTTGTTTGAATGTTTGTTTGCCTTGGTCTATTTCTATTAGAAAAAGAGCAAACTTGAAAGACTGTGGGTCCATTTATTGTTCTGGTTTCATGGGTCCCCTTCCATATAAGGTGGGACCCATGAAATTGGAAGAAATTGGACCCACAAGCTTTACGGGATCCATGGAAAAGGCCAAACATGAAAAGTCAAAGGTTCGTTTCTCGTTCCTGATTTGTGGGCCCCGTTTCCATAATGTCATCGTTCATGGAGACAGACTAAGATGGAACCTATGAAATGAACGGAGAATAGCGAAACAAATAGTGCGTTTTTTTTTTTGATTTGTTTTGAATTTAGGATCTTGATTCTTATTTTTGTAATTTATTGTTACAGCTCTCGTTTCAAATGTGGACCGATCAAATGCAAGAGTCGCTAAATTCAAAGAAAAAGGGCGATATGGCGTTTCGGCACAAGGATTTCAAAGATGCAATAGAGTGCTATTCTCAGGTTCTTTTCTCTAGCAAAATTTTCAATAATTATCATATGTCGTGAAAATTCCGAGTTTTGGTAAAAAGTCCAAAATACCCTTCACAATCACCACCGGAAAGTAGCTACAGCCAAACCAATGTAGCGAGAAACGTCAAGAGGGAGAATGTGCATTACCTCCATGTGCTCTTCAAGTCACACTGTAGTTGACTATTAGTCAAATGTCTAAAATACCCTTTTTTTGGTCTGGGTTTGTGCAGTTTGTCGAACATGGACCAATGGTGTCGCCAACCGTCTTCGCTCGACGTAGTTTATCGTACCTCATGAACGACATGGCTCAGGAAGCGTTGAATGACGCAATGCAGGCTCAAGTCGTCTCCCCTGTATGGCACATTGCTTTGTATCTACAAGCCGCCTCGCTTTTCGCCCTCAAAATGGAAAACGAAGCCCATGCCGCCCTCAAGGAGGGTGCAACGCTTGAAGCCAAGAGAACCGCGGCCACCACCAACGGTCTATGATATCTTTTGATGTAAATCTCTGCCATTTCTCGTCGACTTGAAATGTTTGACTTTGACCGGATGGTCAAACACACCGCCTTCATAACAATCCGAGAGAGTGAAGATTTTGCCCTTTTTTTTCTTTGTCGATTTCGGGTTTTCATTTTTTTTTTCTTCATATATTATGAGTAATTTGTGTTGCTGGGAAGATTGAAATAGAAAAGTTGCATTCTTTTGTTGAAGATTTGAATGTAAAGCAGGAACTCGGTTGACTCTAGTTTGTGTACAAAAAGGTTTATTGTTTATTCTCTTGGTATGGTTTGGTTTGATTTGATTCAATTCGAAATCGTTATTTTTGGAATTGAATCGAACCACGGAACCATCTTTTTGTTGCTTGTTCAGTTCTAAAATAAATTTACTATAATTAAAAAGTTTGATTATCAGTTAAATACCTAAAATATCCTTATAAAATCAAGGAACTTCACGAATCATAATTACAAATTAATGGTTTGAGTTAGAGATTTAAACTGTTTTCTTTATGATTTAATCGTAACTAGAACCGTACTTGCGCAATGCAACGAGATATATCATGATTTTAATGTTTTATTTTATTTTTTATTTTTTTGTCGATTTACAGTACGATTTTGGATGGTTTTGAGAAAATGATAATGTTTTTTTTATAGTTTGTTTAATTTAGACTTAATAATATAATGTTTTATATATATAAAAAAAATAAGTATTTTGTTATAATTCAATAATTATTTTATATATTTTAATGACATATAGAAAAAATAATCAATTACATATTTAATAATATAATTAAAACAAATTTATAGTAATATAATATATTAATTAATAGTGATACATAGAAATGTCTGTATAAAAGAAAGGCTCAACACATACCAAATTAGTGGGTGTTAGAAGTCTGCAGTAGTAATATGTATCTTGTACTTTGATACTTGTAAATTAAGAGATTTTTAAAATATTACATAAAATGATGGTACCTTATGCCTAATAATTTGTATTTAAAAGTTTTTTATCAGTGCTTTATAATATAGTATAGATAATCGTTAAATTATTAAGCTAAAATGAATTTCATATTTTTATTTATTAACAATTAAATAGCTAAATTAGAGAAGCGTTAGGCATAAAATATAGTGTGGGTGCAATAAACACATATGCATATATTACACACATGGATACAATATTTTTTGGGGTTAAATTAAAAAAATTAAATTAAGGGCCCAACCGGGTTCGAACCGGTGACCTATTGATCTGCAGTCAATTGCTCTACCACTGAGCTATGGACCCCTTTATTGTTTAATGCCCTTGTTACATATATATTATTATCGCAAAACCTAGAAGAATAGATACAACAATGCAAACATATGGTACAACATCTGAAGCAGACTTGGATTTTACCTACGTCACGTGGATAGCTGCTGCATTACCGTACAAATTCTGAAGCATTGAAATTGATAGAGCAGCAGAACACAATCCATAAGGTACATTACATATCATCAATGCGTGAATATTTAAGGATTGTACTCATACAATATAACATAATATACTTCTATTTCTCTATTTTATTTTATAAATTTTATGTCTTTTTTAAAGAATCCGTTATTAAATGTATACGTATATGATAAATATAAATGTTGTATAACACAGTAAAAATATTGTATTTCATTATTGAAAATCTAAAAGCCGGAATAAAAAATTGAAAAATAGAAATGTATTAAATTAAAAAGAATAAAGTAACCATTTTTATATAATTTGTTTTATATTTCTGTTTTTAGTTATTTTGATAAAGTGATTATATTTTTTTATGTATAAATTTGTTTAAAATAAATTTTTTGCTTTAATTTAATTTATTTTTAATAATGATGTAATTTACTTTAGGTATAATAATATAATTATTAAGTATTTTGTTAGAATTCAATGATTATCTTAATTATATTTTAGATTATTTATATTTAAAATGAGATGTTTATCCTGTATTTAATTATATTTATCAGTTTTTTTTATAAAAAAGTAATTAAGTATTATGTTAAATTCCATGATTATTCTAATTATATTTTAAATTATTTATATTTAAAATAAGTTGTTTATTCTATATTTGATTATATTTATCAGTTAATTATGAATTCAAATATACAACTTTAAAAGTTGTACTCACGAATCATTTGCTTATAATCTTGAATTTTAAGCAATATGCATCAATAAATTGCACTTGATGCATAAATATTTGTTTTAGAAGTTTTTCTTAAATATTTTATAATATAGTATAGATAAGAAAAATAAAATATGATTATTATAAAACTTAAAAGATTTTATATGCATTTTTATCAATTTATACATAATACTTTTTAACACTTGAAAAATTAAGAATTTTTAACTGTTAAAACCTAAATGCAGCATTTATAATTTAGTATAGATATATAACAAGATAGAGTTGCACCAAGCTGAAAGAGATGTACAACCATGCATGCACAAAATACAACCCACACAGAATCATGGAATGAAGAAAACAGAAACACTTTCCATCATCCATTACACATCCTAAAGTACAACCCATTGATGCACATACTCTTCAAACAAACCATACCTTAAAAGCTTACATCAACATATATCATTCATATGGTGGTTGTATGCTAATGCTGATCAATCAAAGTTCTCCAAAGTTGGTGGTACTATTGGATTAGCTGCTCTAAACTCCTCTTTTGATCTACCATAATAAGCTGCCAATTTGCTGGAAGGATAAGTGATAAAATTCCAACCGAAAGCCGACCCACCAACGATATAGCTACCCTGCTGCGATGCTTCTAGCATCTCCGCTATAGGCCTTTCTTCAGAGGCTTTTCTGACAAACACCCTCTCCTTCTCTAACCGCGGTGGCGCCTGTGTCTCTGCCGCTTTCACATCTGCTGTTTTTTTCTGATCATCGGCTGCAGTTTTACACTTTTCCAGTGTCATTGTCTCGGATGTCATCTCCTCGTATAGATTCATCAAGACCTTCATTTCTGCAGGATTTAGTTAGTTGTATGAACGCGATTTAGATTAAACGGGACTCGTAGAAATGAAACTGATGCAAAAACTTACGTTGCCCGATTTCGGAAGCGGCTTTGGATGTCCGAAAGTCTGGAGTCTGGAGAACCTTTAAGATGAGACAAATTAAATAGGAACTTCATGCAAAAGTAGTAGAATCAAATAAATAGTAAACGGATGAGACAATTTCTTGTTTTTTTTTTTTAACTTGATAATCTTCAATTGTATTAGAATTGTTACAGTTCAATTTGCTGATCATTTCTTTTCAAGAATCAAAACTGTGCTTATAAAGTTTCAAGTTAAAAAGCGTCTAATTTTGCAGTCCGAAGTCGGTAGTCAAAAGCAGACTCTAATTTTTGGATGGAAGGAGTAGTAAGTTATAAACACATGAGATTCAATTCAACCTGGTTACTAATTAATCTCAACAATCATAACTGTACTCATATAACTTGAAGTTAAAACGAACCCATTTGACGCTTAAAAATCAAAAGTGGACTCTAAACAGTAGTGTAAAAGGATCACATATTGATAAAAAATGATGCACCAGGGTCAATGCTGTGTGTATAGACTAATAAGTTTCAAAAACTTGCCGTCTGGATTCTTGAGAAACGGTATAAGTCATGTGATGTCTATAGAACAAAGGAATCTAATGTGACAAAAGCACACACATGCATATATATATATACACACACACACACACACACACACACACACACACACACACACACACATATATATATACACACACACACAAAGCTTTCAGAAAAAAAATGATAACATTACTAAAATGCATTGTGATGCTTATACCGTACAATAAAACCACTAAAGCATCGGAATGTTTGTCATCCTTGTAGAAATTACGGTGTAAGATTATGTCATGAATGACCAGCAATTGTGTGGAAATTGACTACATGGAAGATTATGTTTAGCCACCTTAGGATACTTGAGCTGTTTCCATAATATTAAGTCATTTTGAGCAATCAAAACTTTTTTGTAGGCCAGGGGTCTTCATGGAAACAAGGGGCAGAGGCAAGCTCTGCGTACATCTTACCCCCCATATCCTAGCCCTGTGTGGGATATACCAGTTTCGTTTGGTTTTTACCCTAATCTATCTCCCAAGGAAGGAATCTAAAAGGTCACATAACCTACAAGGGCAAAAATGTAACAGAATTATATGATATCATAAATAGACTATGATAACTGCACTCCTAAACCCGTGGTCACTAATATTTTGAAGAGAAGGGAGTAATACTCAAAAAAACATTTGAATATACACTAGATGGTTAGATTCTTAAAGCCAGTTTTGCAGAAGGTAAGTAAGCTAGAGAGCTGTATTCAAACTTCCACATAGTACAACTGTACAACCCCAAATTGTACTCCCTCTGTCCTATAACTACTGTAATTCTTTCTTGCACACCCAACGGCGTATCATCATTTGATTATTAGTTAAATGTCCAAAACAACACTTCAATGATGATACAACACACCGAAGAAAGTTTTATTTTTTGAAATGGGTGGTTCCCAGACTAATCCCGTTGCAAATGCGACTGTAGGTTTTGTCCATAGCCCTAAGGTAAATCTCCCGATGGCCACTAGCCCATATGTAGATGGCAAGATTCAAAACCAGGTTGATTTTATATCCACCACTCTACCACCCTTGTGGACACACTTGAAGAATGTTACGGAACAAAATCGACGCCAAGGATGATGATAGGCAAACAAGCAGGTTGAGGTTCAAAATTGGATCAAAGGGGGAAGTTGCAATCAGTATACAACCCTAAGAGGAAAAAAGTTGCAACTTTTACGGGCAGAGGAGTTGAATAGAATCAAATTAGAAACTAATTTTCAATACTCTATGAAGTTTTAACTAATTTCATCAAATCCAGTTAAAATATTATAAACCCTAACTAAACTAACAATACGCTACAGTAGTCCAATCTACAAATGCACAAGCTTATAATCAATCATGCATAACTGAAATCTAATTCGATACCTTAAAAGAGTAAAAAAAACCCTAATTTAATCATTAAAAAGGTACAAACGAAAGAAATTAAACTTAAATGACAGTCGCCTACTGGAACGGATCGGAAGCAAATAAGATAATTCGACAGAGATAAAATTAGGGTTCATAAAGCAAGACGAAAAAAAAAGCATAAAAACACAAAATCATTTGGGATTTCTTGTTACAACTTGATTACCTCAAGGAAGTGAGGACGAAGATCCCTAACAACGGCTCGAATCTTGTAGTAGTTTGAGTCTTGGATGTTGACATTGCAATCAGAAGGCCGTTTTTTGGGATTTGCTTGAAGATTTTGGGCAGGATTTTGGATTTCCATTATTGAAATTAGGAATTTTACAAGATTTTTGGAGTTTGAGTTGGGTTTATTTTTGATATCGACTTCCGGAAGAAGGATAGTGTGATGAATCTAATTCGTGAGTTTGAGAGGGCAATGGAACATATATAGGTGGAGTCAATGATATTTCTGATTTAGTAAAACCTAATTTATTCTTAATAATTAAAATTTAATTATGTAAAACATATATCCATATCTATATCTATATCTATATCTATATCTATATCTATATCTATATTTATACTATATTATAAAACACAGATAAAAAACTCTTAAATACAAATTATTAGGCACAAGGTACAATTATTTTATGCAAGATTTTAAAAATCTCTTAATTTACAAGTTTCAAAGTACAAGATACATATTACTACTGCAGACTTCTAACACCCATCAATTTGGTATGTGCAGAACCTTCATTTTATACAGATCTTTCCATGTATCACTATTAATTAATATATTATATTACTATAAATTTGTTTTAATTATATTATTAAATATGTAATTGGTTATTTTTTCTAGATGTCATTAAAATATATAAGATAATATTGAATTCTAACAAAATGTTTAATTTTTTTATATAAAAAACATTATATTATTAAGCCTGAATTAAACAAATTTATAAAAAAACATTATCACTTTCACAAAACCATCCAAGATCGTACAGTAAATTAACAAATAAATAAATAAAAATAAAATGAAACATTAAAATCGTGATGTATCTCGCTGCATTGTGCGAGTACGCTTTTAGTCTATATTACAAAGCACAGATAAAAACCTCTTAAATACAAATTATTAAGCACAAGGTACCATTATTTTATGCAAGATTTTAAAAATCTCTTAATTTACAAGTATCAAAGCACAATATACATATTACTACTATATGCTTCTAACACCCACCAATTTGGTATGTGCATGACCTTCCTTTTATGCAGACCTTTCCATGTATCACTTTTAATTAATATATTATATTACTATAAATTTGTTTTAGTTATATTATTAAATATGTAATTGGTTATATTTTCTAGATGTTATTAAAATATATAAGATAATCATTGAATTTTAACAAAATACTTAATTTTTTTATATAAAAAACATTATATTATTAAGCCTAAATTAAACAAATTTATAAAAAAACATTATCACTTTCTCAAAACCATCCAAAATCGTACTGTAAATCGACAAAAAAATAAAATGAAACATTAAAATCGTGATATATCTCGTTGTATTGCGCGAATACGCTTCTAGTTACTATATGATACATGGGTAGTAAAAATATAAATATTAAATTATGTCAAGTATCGTTTATATAACACATCGAAATATAATAAGCTCCATAGACTAGATTGTCAATAAGTAAAGACCAAGCTCACTATATACAGACAAGTTTTAAGCAAGTTTTACTGTCTATCAATATTGTTTGGGTTTAGTTTTTATTTGTTTTTTTTTCTTATTGGTTTGTTGGGTTTTTCTGTATCTTGCAACATAACTTTGTTGATTTTTATTGTATTTGACGTGTTCTCAATAAAGTTTTATTGTCTTTAAAAAAAATTGAGGGGTTCTTGGGTAATAGTTAGTATAACACCCTAAAATGGGGGTTAATTTAAGCCTAAAATAAATGCGGAATAAACGAGTTTATCATAATAGTATCACCAAAAAAAAGGGGAATAATAGTATGACGTTTACAAAAAGGAATCAAGTGAGATTGAACTCAACCTACTAATCTAAACCAACTATTTCTAGATTACGCACGGGTGTCGACATCTTACTTCCAAAAGTATGTCATCACTATATCAATGTACGCCTCTATAATCTTCAAAAATGCTATTATCCTTCAACAACTCTCCACTCAAGCTCGAGGAATCCCACCGCTAGAATGACATGTTATACATGTCATTCTTAAGAAAAAGCGTTAGGCTAACGCCTAGTGAGATCAAACATTTATATGGAGAAATCAGTAAGTTCCAAAAACATAGTTAAGAAAAGCCGGGGAATAAATAAAGACAATTCTTCACTTTAATACAAATACCTCTTGGGTTAACGGGGGAGACCCGCTTACTAACATAGTGACAGAACACAAAAGTAAGCCACTTGACGTATTAGTAAAACTAAACACATAATAAAGTACCCGCAATGGATGTTAGGCTCAGTAGCTTTAAACGTACACCCACAGAAAGTCAACTTCAACCACATAAGGTCCTTATGTTGAGATCCTCACCCAATATCGCATACTAGCACGTAGGGCTTATACCCCATCCGATGCTTAAGCGTGCCTCGATGTGAAAAACTAGCGTTCCATTATCGGATCAAAGATTATAATATATGTGGGTTCATGACGCCCAAATGCAACCAAATAATCCATTCAATGTCCACAAAAATAAATCAATGACTTCCAACAGTTAAGATACTACCATATATGCAAGATCATGAATCCATATAGTTACTCCCAAAAGTTCCAAGAGGTTCCGTTCTAACTTGTTAAATGGTACTTCCACACACACGAAATCATTTTACCCAAGTCCTCGTTCAATAATACATGACCATATTTCAAACCCTAATTTTGATTTCCAAGTATTGAATCACAAGGTTATAGAAAAACATGTTTCTCATGTGCAAAATCCACAACTAAACCAAAATGTAAGTTCTTGACCTTAAAATCGTCCCCTTCCACATAAACCCCCAAAATATCCAAATATTAGGTTTTAGTGAAAACTCACCCAAATCAAATAAATCAAGGATGTAGATGTTGAGAAGGTTAAAATCCACATTTTAACATGTATAAAGTTTATAAAAGAGAATGAACTCACCATGTAGGGTTGTAGCTTAAAACCCTAGAACTCAAGAGCTTAAAGAGGTGAGAATGAGATCCTTGAGAACTTGAACTAACACAAATCAATGCTCAAGAACACCTAAAATGTCATAAACGATCAAGGGTTTAGAGTGGGTGGATGACATTAATGGTAGAAGATGAATGGGAGGGACTTACCAGCCTTTTCTTGAGAGAAAATCGCCACCCAAAGAGCCCTAAGTGAGAATATTTGAGTAAATGGACGTTTAGGGCCGATTTCTTCTTTTAATAGAAATATGCGCTTCCGCACGGATGCTAGCGCGGTTCCATCAGCACGGAGATTTGCGCCAAACACTGGAGTTGAGACATAACAGAGTTCCGCATGGATGTTGGCACGGTTCCATCAGCGCGGAGATTCGCGCCAAGCACTGGAGGCAAATTCTCCGAATCCTTTTCGGTTATCTCGCTCAGCGTTAAGTAAGGAAGATATTCCAGGTCAAAGCATGAATAAAAACCCAAAATTCGAGGTGTTACAATCCTCCCCACCTTGGAATGGATTTCGTCCCCGAAATCCCAACTATCCAAATAAGTAAGGATATCGACGCTTCATATCTTCCTCTGCTTCCCACGTCACATTGAACCCACGATGATGCTTCCGTTGCACTTTCACCATCGTGACTTCTTTATGCCGGAGTCTCTTGGTCTCCCTCTCCAGAATAGCTTCGGGTTCTTCAATACAACGGTTGTCGTCCACTCGGATCTCCGATAACGGTATGACGCATTCTTCTTTCGCCAGGCACTTCCGTAGATAACAAACATGGAACGTATGGTGGATTCCGTCTATCTATGGTGGCAAGTCTAATCTATAGGCTTGGAGTCCAACACGCTCAATGACTGTAAATGGTCCAAGAAAACGGGGGCACAACTTCCCACACTTTCCAAATCGGATCAAGCCTTTCCAAGGCGACACTTTCAACATCATGCAGTCTCCTACTTGGAACTCGACCGGCCGCCTCTTCTTATCGGCATAATTTTTCTGTCGATCTTGCGCTGCCTTCAAACGTTACCAGATTGATTTGACTTTATTGGTCGTCTCTTGCACAATTTCCGGCCCGACAAATTGCTTCTCGCCCGCTTCTAACCAACATACGGGGGTTCTACATTTTCTTCCATATAAGGCTTCAAATGGGGCCGCTCCAAGGCTAGAGTGGTAACTGTTGTTGTATGCAAACTCTACTAGAGGTAAGTGCGTATCCCAATTTCCACCGAAATCGATCACGCAAGACCTTAGCATGTCTTCCAAGGTTTGAATCGTCCTTTCGCTTTGTCCGTCAGTCTGGGGATGGTACGCCGTACTCAAATTCACTCGCGTTCCCAATTCTTGTTGTAGAGCTCCACAAAATCTTGAAGTGAAGCGACTATCACGATCAGAACTATAGACAAGGGTATACCATGCCTAGAGACCACTTCGTCAATATAGAGTTTTGCCAACTTATCCATTTCCAACGTTTCCCGCATCGCTAGAAAGTGAGCACTCTTCGTCAGACGATCAACAATCACCCAAATGGTGTCATTACCTCTCAACGTCTTTGGTAGCTTGGTCACGAAGTCCATGGTGATTTTGTTCCATTTCCACTCGGGTATTTCCAAAGATTGTAAACTCTCGTACGGTCGTTGGTGCTCGACCTTTACTTGTGAACATGTCGTGCACCTTTCGGCATAATACGCCACGTCTAACTTCATAACCGGCCACCAATAGTGCAGCTTCAAGTCTCTATACATCTTGGTGCTTCTCGGGTGAATAGAGTATTTGGATTTGTGAGCGCCCTCCAAGAGTAGCTCCCGGTTTCCCCCGATCTTTGGCATCCACACACGCCCATTAAAGCATTTGATCCCACGACTATCGTCCGTCAAGAGTAGCTGTTGCTTGTTCATCACTTCTTCCTTGAGGTTTTCTTCTAATAAGGCTTCGGCTTGAGCCTCCTTAATTCGATCCATGAGGCTTGAAACCAATTCAATTCTCGTGAGTTTGGCTTGAAGTTTCCCACTATATTCTTTCCGACTCAAGGCATCAGCCACAACGTTTGCTTTACCCGGATGGTAGAGCAACTCACAGTCGTTGTCCTTAAGCAATTCCAACCATCGCCTTTGCCTCATATTTAGCTTCTTTTGATCGAAAACATACTTCAAGCTCTTGTGATCCGTATACAAGGTACATTTAGTGCCGTAGAGATAGTGTCGCCACAATTTTAACGTGAACACTACCGCCGCTAGTTCCAAATCATGAGTGGGTTAATTCTTCTCGTGCACCTTTAGTTGCCTCGACGCGTAGGCGATCACCTTTCCTCTTTGCATAAGCATACAACCTAAACCCATCTTGGACGCATTGTTGTAAACCACAAAATCCTCCGACCCCTCTGGCAAGGATAGGATCAGGGCTTCACACAACTTCTTTTTCAAAGTCTAGAATGCCTTCTCTTGAGTGTCGGTCCACACGAATTTCACATTCTTCTTAGTCAGAGCCGTCGACGAAGAAGCGATCTTGGAGATGTCTTGGATGAATCTTCGATAATAACCCGCTAAGCCTAAGAAGCTTCGAATTTCGGATGGACTATTGGGCGGTTCCCAATTCATCATAGCTTCTATCTTGGCAGGTCCACCTTCACACCATCCTTCGTGACCACGTGCCCTAAGAATTGCACCTCTTTCAACCAATATTTACACTTGGAGAATTTGGCGTACAATTTCTCCTTCCTCAAAACTTCCAACACTTCTCGAAGGTGTTGTACATGATCGAATTCATCCTTGGAGTAGATGAGGTTATCATTAATGAACACGATTACCGACTTATCAAGGAACGGTCGACACACTCGGTTCATCAAATCCATGAACATCACCGGGGCGTTCGTTAAACCGAAAGGCATCACCAAGAATTCATAATGTCCGTAGCATGTTCTAAAATCCGTCTTTGGGATGTCGCTTTCCTTGACTTTTACTTGGTGGTAGCCCGAACATAGATCGATCTTCGAGAAGCATCCCGCTCCTTGGAGTTGGTCAAATAAGTCGTCGATCCTAGGGAGTGGATACTTGATCTTCACGGTTACCTTATTCAACTCCCTATAATCTATGCACATCCGCATGATGCCATCCTTCTTCTTCACGAATAGGACCGGTGCTCCCCACGGTGACGAGCTTGGTCTCACGAATCCCTTCTCAAGAAGGTCTTATAACTGCCCCATCATCTCTTTCATCTCCGACGGGGCCAAGCGATAAGGAGCTCTAGCTATCGGAGCCGCTCCCGGTGCTAAATCAATCTTGAACTCCACTTAGCGATCGGGTGGTAGTCCAGGCAAGTCATCCGGGAACACATCGGGAAATTCATTTACCACCTTCACATCTTCAAGCCTTTTCTTCTCGAGCTTGACGTCTATAACATATGCCAAAAAGGATGAGCATCCTTTCGATAAACACTTACGTGCTTTCACCATGCTGATAAGTGCCACCTCGCCTTTCCGTCTTTCGTCGTACACGGTCACCGTCTCAACATCCAAAACTGGAATCCAAATCATCTTCTTTGCATAAAGAATCTCGGCACGATTATTTGCTAACCAGTCCTTTCCTATGACAACATCAAATCCTCCAATAACCATTGGCATCAAGTCGACTGGAAATTTCTTTCCTTCGATTTCCAATTCGCAATCTCTGAGAATATCTCGAACCATTACTTGATCCCCATCTTCTAGCTCTACCACTAAGGCATCTTCTAAGCTACTAATGGGCATGGACAACCTTTGACAGAAGGAACTTGACACAAACGAAAAACTTGCGCCAAAATCAAATAATATATGTGTAGGTACGAAGTTTAGAAGAAACGTACCCGACACTACATCAGTCGAAGCCTTCGCCTCCTCGGTGGTCATCTTAAAGGCTCTTCCCGTCGCTCTTAGAGGGTCCAACTTTCCCCCCGCTACTCCCAGTCTTCAATTTCAGGCACTCGCTTCTGATATGTCCCGACTCCTTGCATCCAAAACATATTTCCCCCCTAATCTGGCAGTCCCTATAATTGTGGCCAGGCTTTCCACACTTGAAACAGGGTTCATACCCCAAATTACACATACCTAAGTGTTTGCTTCGACACTTGGAGCAGTATGGGACCTCTCGTCTAGGACCGGTCCCCTGTTGATTGTTATTGAACTGCCTCAGCCTCTTGAAGGGTACTGCACTTCCCTCCCATCTTCTTTTCTCGACTACTCCACCTCGCTCCGCCTTGTTTTGACCATAAGAATCTTCCACCAATTGGGCTTCCTCAATTGCCTCCTGAAGGGTAGAGGCCTTGGATACTCGTACCATGTTCATCATCTCCGTCGGCAAACCTTTGATGTAGGCTTTGATATTTTCCTTCTCAGTGGGGACCAGGTGTCCCACCAAACCCAGCTTGTCCATGAACAATTTTTTGTATTCTTTCACAGACAAATTCCCTTTCTTCAAACTCCGGAACTCGTCGAGGATTCGATAGATCTCTTGTTGCAATATTCTTCAAGTACCTTCCTCTTGAAAGTTTCCCAATCCAACTTGTCTAGCACTGACACCTCTAGGGACATAGAGTAGATGTTCCACCATGTGAGGGTCGCCCCTCTTAGCATTTGAGAGCCGAAGGTCGCTTTTTGGCCCTCTCCACATCCACTTGTTCGGAATTCTTGCTCCATTTCTCGAATCCAATTCATACACACTATTGGATTGTCGTTCCCTTTGAACTTGGGTGGTCTAAAACTTAAGAAGGTCTTGAAAGAGCATGACTTTGTTGGTTGTCGTGCTTTCAAAGTTGCCACACCATCCGTGAGGATTTCATTTCCAACTCCCCCGGATCCCACTACAATTATATTTTCTGCAACCGTCTCGTGCCTGGGGTTGTTAGTGTCCCTGTCCTCGAGCAACTTCAGAAACATTTCTTGTTGTTGAGCCATAGTCGCATTCATGGCTTGCATCATACGGTCCATCATTCTTGTCTCTGGAGTTACCTCTTCCATTATTGGCTCGGACGTGGCTATGTTGCGGCGGGGTAGGCCCTCTGCACAAAATGTTATGCTGGGGTGGGGGCAATTCAACCGCTGTTACCCTTGGTTGGTCGGCCGTGGATGTCGTCGCATCATGACCATCCGGCCTATTATGAGTGTTTACCATTGAAGTCTGCCACACATATAAAAGCATAGAGATGAGAAATAAACTAGAGGATTTAAACATAAGGAAACGTACTGCCACATTCATCAATCATCATAACAGTAGTAATCTAAGTATGCTTACATAACAACACATTCATAATAGCAGTAGCTAATTGAAATTATGAATACGTCATACATAACAATCCTTACTACCACTGTCACAACTCTAAACTTATGTAGTTCTGTTGGTTCTAAGACCATCTTATCTTAAGAGTTCTACCCAATCTCACCATTCAAAACTTATCCGATCTAAGCTTAAGTCTAGGTACCTTACTTTCATAACTAGTTCACTTAAACTACTGCTCTGATACCAACTTGTAACACCCTAAAATAGGGGTTAATTTAAGCCTAGAATAAATGCGGAATAAATGAGTTTATCATAATAGTATCACCCAAAAAAGAGGAATAATTGTAACACCCTCGATATTGGAAAGAGCAACTAATTTAAAACTTTCAATTATACAACAAAAAGGGTAAAATCTATCCTACAAATCAACACTTGATCCACCTTTAAAGGAATACTAGGTTTAACTTCAACAAATAAATGGTCAAGTCTCGGATAAAGACTAATCAAGGTCAGGTGTTACTAAAACCCAAAGGAAATAGTTACTCTTCTCAACGACTAAAGCGGAAGACTTCATCAAGCCACTCACCCTTGCACATACTCCTACACTCAACACTTCACCAAAACGCTAGAACCTATTCCCCCATCCAGAACCTGATGCACATGCCGACAAATAAAAGGTTAGGCTAACGCCTAGTGAGTTCAAGAGTTTACAACATGAAATAAATACATTTGCTAAAGGGAGAGAAGTAGTTTAGATCACAGACCTTCCGAAAGATTTACTTTAAATATTCAAACGACACCATTTTCCAAAAGTAAACCTTTAAAACAAGGAACCCACATGAACCTTCTTTCGTAAAACTTATTTAATCCCAGACTCACCCAAAACATGAATAGTAAGCAAAACTCCCAATTTATAATAATACGAAATAAAACTTTACTTCTCGAAACATCCCAAACGTGAGCAGGGCATAATACACAACCTGTAAACCTTGAGTAAACAATTCCACATATGCAAAATGTCACTGAAAACATGGATAATAAAATGAAACAATTAAATACCCAATTAACACCTTCCGGTGACGGGGGAGACCCGATTCCATTGTACGCGGCGGAACATAAAGTTAAGCCACATAGTCATGTTGTCGAACTACACCTTAGATCGTTACTGTATTGCCTGCTCTGCCGAGCTACACCTCCAGTCGTGACTGTATTGCCTACTCCGCCGAGCTACACCTCCAGTCGGACTTTATTTCAAGTCCCAAACACCGTATCCCTTATTGCCTGCTCTGCCGAGCTACACCTCAAGGATACGCGATCTTAGTGCCTGTTCGGTCTCTAGCGGAGTTTCATCCTCGGGGTACCTACTCGACCCCTAGTGCCTACTCCCTAGCATTCAAGATAGGAGCCTCAACTCCTCACTTGATAACTCTTGATGTCTAACCTCGTGCACAAGAATTAGACATCTAAACACAAGACCCATGGTCCCGAAGTACAACCCATCAAGGTTCCTCTTCGCCAAACAACCGGGACGACACCAATGCCAACACGACATTATTTCCCAAAGTGAGAATCCCAAGAGTCCTCACCATTAAGCACGACTGGCTTGCATGCCTATGGATCCAATGCATTACAGTATAAAACACATGACTCCTATTGAATGTCACACGCACTCAAAACATGTATTCTCCAAAATAAAGTGCAATAAATGCAACTCACACCCAAGGCTCCACTTTAAGTTATTAAAACCGGACAAATGTCCTCAAGACTCAATTTAGTCAAAACCGAGCCAAAGGCCCAACAATTTACGTAAACCCCCAAATGAATGTCGGTATAAACATTGAAACACGATTGACCAACTATCATGCAAACACAACGACCAAAAGTATGATTAACTCAAATCTCATCATTGGTTGAGGCAAACCATTTTCCAAATGAACTCGTACCCCTATATTTCCAAAATGCCTCATAACACAATGATATGCATTTTTTCAAACGGGTATTGTAACACCCTCAAATCTGGAAATAGCAATTTATTTAAAATTTTCTAAATACATCAATAAATGAATCATCTACAACCACGAATTTAGATTTAACTACAATACACGTATACCATCTTATATATATACAGACTATAAGGGACGGGTGCTACTAATACCCATGCATAGTCACTATCTCCATAATGCGGAAGACTTCACCGAATACTTACTTTCGGATCTAGCTAAGGCTTTACTGTTCACAGGATTGCTAGAACCAACTCTCAACCTTGAAACCTGATGCACATGCCGACAAATAAAAAGGTTAGGCTTAACGCCTAGTGAGCTCAAGAGTTTTAACATAAGTATATATCTTTAAAAGAAAGGAATTCAATTTAAAGCAAGGTCCTTCGAAATATTACGCTTAAAAATGGAAACGACACATTTTCCCATAATATGCACTTTTAAAGGCAAAGCTCCAAAAACACACATTTCTTATATAATGCGCAACGCATACCTCACCCAAACGGGATCATAGTTCGACACTTATTTGGTAAAAACATGAATAACCATTTATAACCCAAAGTACCCAAAACGCGGGCGGGACATAATGCTCGACCCATGAATCGTTATCAAAAACACATATACCGTACGTCCGAAAAGATGGACACTTGGTCCAATACTCACGCGACCGTAAGGAACCAATGACAATAAAATAAGACGTTCTTATATTTAACATACTGATAGCCAACAACGGGGGAAACCCGTATCCGTTGAGGGTGGAGGGAACACAAAAGTATACCACCCAAACGACGTTAATTGCATGACACCTCCCGACATCCCAGCCCGGTGTCCCTACGACTTCTTTACAAGTGTCACCCCAAGTCAGTTGACCTTGATGGATCATTCCGAGAAACTCCATCCCGAAGGCCCGACACACTTAAAGACTACCTCTCAGGCATTACTTCAAGCGGCGGAGGTCCTAGCGCCTACTACTCCGGTAGCACTAGCCGACTCAACCCTCCTAGCGATCACTTGTAAAGTTTCCGGTCATAAAACATGGGTACCGAAGTTCAACCCCGCAATACCCAATTGACCATCCCAAAATAGACCGACTTACGTGCCTATGGATCCAATGCAACACAGTCTAACATTACATGTCTAACCCGAAATGACCGACGCATTCGAACATGTAACCAAACTCAATACGCAACACAACACATTAGTACGTACGTCATAACTGGACTCTACGCCGAGCCATTAAAACCGGACCAATGTCCTCAAGACTCTTTTAAGCCAATACCGAGCTAAAGAGCTCAAAACCCGTTTGACCAATAATTACCGGTCTCCAAAATAGTGAAATGTCTTTAAATAACGTTTATGAAGACACGTACTTCAAAGACTAAATTTACCCAAAACTCCATACGAGATGGGACCTAAGATTTCCAACGTGTTTATGAATGCAAATACACCAAATGCATATAACATGAAATAAACTTTATTTGTACAAAATCGTCAGAGACGTATAACTCATAAATTTACCTTACTCGTACAAAATCACCAAGAATATGTAATTCATGTTATTTAGTTGTTGAAACGTTCGAAACCCAATATAAGCATTTTAAGAGGTTAACACAACCCAAGTTTACTAAGTAAGAAAAATTTATCAAAATACTCACACTTTGACAAATAACTAAGTAAAACATATTTTACTTCTAAATACTCAAAACTTATCAGCAGTTAACCATTTCATGTAAAACACTTTAAAATACACATTTTGGCATGTACACTGTTTTCACAAATCAACTTGAACTCACCTTGCTAGATTTAGGTTAAATCTAGATTTCACCCAACGAGCTCTTTTGAAGGCCGCTTGAATCCTCAAGCCGAAACCTTCCAAAACCTAGATCCAAATATTTCAAACCGTAAATACCCATATTTAACCATTTAGAACCATTCTCCAAACATTATATACCAAAATCCCAAGCAAGGTCAAAACCCTAATTTCTCCGAGACCATCAAATCCGATATTTGAGATACCAAACACTAAGAAACCACCAATGAAGCATTTATAACATTATATCAAGAAAGCTTACCACTTAAGATGGTGAGACTTTCCGAGAACACCCAATCCAACACTTCAACCCGAGCTCCCAACCGTTGAACTTGATGAGGAAGATGAAGATGGATGTTTTGTGATTAAAGATCCCAAGTAGCTAGATGGTGAGTAATCATGTGGTTTGAGGAGGAAAAAACCCCAAAATAGGTTAGGGTTCGATTTTGGGGTTTGGGAGAGAAAAGGGGAGAAGATAGAAATGAGAAAATGAGAAGAAATGGTGAAAATCGCAACATTTAATCCACTGGTACGCTCGGCTATAGTGCCAGGCGATTGTGCCAGTGGCACAATCGCTGACACAATCGCCAGAGATGTACTGCGGGCTCTCAGCCTTGGCGATTGTGCCAAGCTATTGTGCCCTCTGGCACAATCGCTGGCATAGTCGCCCGGGTGCCCCCGAACTCCAAAAATCCGACTTTTTCAACGCCAAAACTCCCAATTTTCCGAGGGACTTTAAACAATGCATTTCCCCAACAAAACCCCACTGTTTACAGGTCACAGAAATGTCCGGGTGACATTTACTTACCGAAAATTACGGGTGTTACAATCTTCCCAACCTTAGAATGATTTCGTCCTCGAAATCTAGATTCCTATAGAACTTTGCCCGCAGAAGGATTTCCTTTAACCCTTCTTCCAACACCGCTATCAGGACCTTTGCACTGATACACACATATGCTGCCCCTCTTGGGCACAATATGCTCATAACCGAGCGAACACTTAACTCTCCAAAGTAACCTTTTACCCACAAGGTTACGGTCGTCTCCCAACCTTGGATGACAATTATTACCCCCAGGTAATTTTGTGATCCCAACTTTACACTGACCAATTCCCTTCGGATCTATACGGTTCCGAACTCAATCGTAACCAAGCTTCCAAAATCCTCGGAGTTCAGCTGATCCATTCCTAATATCTACAAAGATATTCTCCCAAGGCGCACCAATGTGTCCTTCAGGTAACTGTTTAGCCCAGATTCGGTCAACACTCACTCCGTTCCAACACCAACCTCACAACATTCTCCAACATAAAGTCCTTATCACCACAGGAATGCTTAACACATCGGTACTTGCTCATCCACACCTAATCTTCTTTCAAATTTCCATCACCGCAAGTCATTATTTCCCATGATCCAACCGGGATATTTCCAAATATCCCGAAATCTTTTGGCTTCAAGGACACAAGTTGACACCTAGAACTAAGCGGTGACCTCGAAAACGTGGGCATCCCACCCAAAATTTCAATCCAGACGGATGGTCGCACTAAAGATGACACCAAACAGGGTGCTAAAAATCCCAAGTCTTACATTTCTAACAAACGGACCGCAAAAATTTCCTTTGATTGCGAAGTCCACAAGGACGGTACACCATCACATAAACTCTGATGTCACACCGACGAGCAGCCCACCAAAACGAACCCAATCTAATCGCAGACAATCACCTAAGACCTTATCCCACATGATTACCGAAGTATAATATCACCTCTTAACTAACTGGAAAAGCTTAAACATACCACCTCCATTAACCATGCGTACCCAGATTCAAAACTGAAACCCAAAATTCAAGACTGACCGCGAGTCGGATCATCCGACGCTTCAATCCTCAAGGACTCCCTTAGTCCCTAATCATAACTGCTCTCATGACAGGGTTTAAATCTACAGGCCTAATGAGTTCAAGGTTTTCCAATTACTATGCCAATTTAATTTTATAAAACTTTTCAATACGTAAGCCTTTTAACGATCAAACGTGCGGTGAAGATACACTACCGTTCATTAGATAGAGTTTAAAATTGATCAACAACACAACGTATAAGAAACCATTTCCAAAATTTGAATTGTTCAATGCTTACGTTTATAAAGTCAATAATAAAACATGCGCACAATTTACACTATATACATGAAAATAGGTTCTTGCACCACAACACGTGCAATAAATGTTTGTACATTCCAAAAGAGAAGTTCGCAATTTTAACTTTAAAATTCTTTCTCTTTAACCAAAAGACGTTGTGGCAAAAGAATTCTCAACAATCCCATAAGCAACAGTTTAATCTCCAAAGTTCGGTAAAATGGTGGAAATACAAATAAAATTTCAAATAGAGTTTAAAGCTTTAGGTCGTAAAGATAAACACATTTGACCATAACAGAAATTACAACGACATGGATGCCGCTAACTCGTTACAAGCATTGCGGAAATTACTTAGCAGTAAAAGTTGATGATTGAAATACGATCAGAACAAAAGCCATGTTTTAAAATAACGTAAATCGTTTATGCAATCACTCACACCAACGTTACACTTAAATCCAATGCACATAGCATGCGACGATTGACGTTTGCATAAAGCCAAAGATAATTTACATGATAATGAAACCCCCAAACCAACATGTGGAATGACGTTAATTAACAATCTTCATAAAATAACGCACACCATAATGCACAAGTACATGATCCCAAAATTATTTACGCGACGCAAAAGGCGTAAGATGAGACATCATAAACTCAACTGAATTTTTGCAAAACTCATAAATGCTAAAATCAAGTGGTGTCAAAATTTCCATTTCTCAACAAAGTGTGCAAGACGACAATATGGCTAGAATATTAAACCTTTAAGAGTTTCCCCTTTTGAATGCAATGAAAGGTAAAGTGACACTTTTTGACAAAATTTACATGGAACGCGACGCCGAATAAACTCGCAAGTTTATACGAAACAGAAATTAAAACTCACGCATCGAAATAGACATGCAAAACAAT
The DNA here is from genome assembly GCA_954870635.1 of Arctium minus. Classification (NCBI taxonomy): domain Eukaryota; kingdom Viridiplantae; phylum Streptophyta; class Magnoliopsida; order Asterales; family Asteraceae; genus Arctium; species Arctium minus. The sequence continues at coordinate 26,766,006 of OX941082.1, read as the reverse complement.
ACTCCATGAAATTTAACAAAATTCACACAAACTAAAATTCTCAAGAAATTCCGACTCAAAGCATGGGAATAGCTTTTCCTTTAAAACCATTGACATACGTGGAGGTGATCCAATGTCTAGGTTAAAATCTCATAGCTACTTGCCCAATACCCAAATGAAATTAAAACATGGATATTACAATATCCGAAAATAGCATTAAACATGAGGCGTGAAAGAAGAGAATTTAGATAACACTTTGCAATTACGTGCAACAAACAATTTCATGCATGCTTAAGCTCACAGTTCAAAATCTGATGAGGGCTAAATGTTTTATTAAAACTTTATAATTCAAAACACTTTAAGTTTGGCGAACATGAGAAACAATTTATGCAAACTTATTTTAGAAATAACTTTAGTGCATGAATTTGGTCGGCATTCACCCCTCCGGACTACGCTTCTCAACAACCCGACATACTAATGTCATCCGGGTGTGTCAAACATCTTAGGAAAACAATCTCATTATTTAACTTACAATTTATCCTTGAAATAGAAACTATATAACAGACTTATAGTTCCAATCCAACCAATAAATCTGACTTAAGATGATCAACTTAATGCGTTCATCACACTTAACTACCACTCCAAAGTGACATTGCTATAAACATCAATCCTCCCTTAGCTTACTCGCTTAGAAACTTTCTCACTACCCCAACGATCATCATACCAAGGTAATTTAAGTATACACATGTAGCATGTAGGTTCACCATAGCACTGGCCAGGTGCCATTATGAACGTACCGAACATGATCATCCTTGCGACTCTCGACAAGTTTCCCGTTTCTAGCGACTTGCTCACCCTCAAAATATCTTATCTTAGGGTACCTAATATGCAACTTTGTCAGGATCGAAATTCGAAACAAGAATTAAACTAAACACTCAGAAACTATGTTAAAGAAGTTGCGGAATAACACTTTAACAATAAATCAATGAAACAATATATGAGATCAAATCACAAGTTATATTGAATTAACTTAATGATAACAACCAAAGCCTCAATCTGTTGAACAGGCTCAACAGACGTTCAATACTTCTCTAATGAAAGGATCACTAATAATCTTGAGGCTAATTCTCTCTAAAACAAAAACGTATATTCTCTATATCTCTGTATCTCTATCTATCATAAGCAAAAGACTTATAGACTATATATACAAAGCAGATTACAAGATAATTATTAAATTAAAGTTGATCTTCAGCATCCAGTCCATAATTATCTTCAATCTCCTTGTCTTTCGCTTTAAGCAACCAATCCATCTTTATCATCATAAGCAACATTAATCTTCATTCGCATCTTCTTATCAATAGCAATACTAACCATGCTTGCAGTAGTAATCTTCAATACTTAGCAGTACTAACCAGACTTGGCATATTTCAGACCCAACAATCTCCCCCTAACTTAACTTTTCAATTCAAGAAGTTAAGTTCTTCAGAATATGGTCTTCATGATGCTTTCAAAATAACTGCTCATATTCCTAGATCAGGATTCAATCCCATACTTTGATTGATGGTTCTTTTAATCACAATCACTGCCATCTCTGAACCTTTATTGTAGACCAACTTTGCTTTCAGCATCCCTTGCAACTTTGCTTTGCTGTGGTCATATACCTTATCAACCAAATAATACTCATGAAAGCTTTTGTCAATGGTTATGACATAGACTCCAGATCTTTCAAAAAGCATCCAATGATCAATACTTTTAAATCCATTTTCATGATGCACATCTTTGATAAGATATTCAACCTTAACAGGGTCAAACATCATGCATAAATATTCCATAGCCATCTTTGATAGGCTCATCCCTGCTCCTTTCAACAAGTCACCATACAGTTTTAGTCCAACCTTGTACATTTCTTCTAAATCAGCTCTGGTACAACTTCTGATTATCTTACCCCAAGTTGAATATACCTCATATTTGTCACCCATTCTCTTTATTCTGAAGTATTATGTTCTTTTATCCAACAGAGTATCCCAATGAATGATTTCTGGAGCATTCACTGAGATAGGATCAACTTTCAGAGGTTTCTTCATCTGTCACTGTCATATATAAATCAAACTGCTCAGGTTATCTTGGTTGTTCTGATGATTGTTTACTTGATTGCTCTTGACTCTTCTCTTGATTTTCAACCCGCTCAGCTTGTGTCTGCTGCTCTACAGGAGGTGCAGCAGTAGGTCTTGATGATTCGGCTTCCATTCTTTTCACTTTCCTGCTCTTTCTCACCTTCCTCAGTCCTTGGCCTTTTTGCCTGTTTCTTTGAAGCAATTGACTTCATTCTTTTAATAGCTCCAATCTTTTGAGCTAAAGTCTCTATCTTCTTGACTTATTTCTTTTCATTTGTAGGAGTGCCTTCTTCACTGTCAGGGAAAGGCTGTTGAATGTTCAGATCATGTCTTTCTTTCATCTTCCTTTCAAATTCAACCCTCTGACTAAGGTATCCTTGAAGCTTGGCCATCTCCTTGTTGTATAATTCTTTTATTCTGCCAAAAGACATTTTGGTAAACATCCCTTCAGGAACTCCAATGGATCCTTTCAGGAAGTTTATCATTTTTCTTCTTTCTTGAGTAGCTAGAAAGGTCTTTGAAGGCTATCTTTTCTTTGAAGCTTTCATTGTAACCCTCTTTGCAGCCAGTTTCAATCTCTTCTGATATTCTTCATTGAGCCTTTTGGCCAAATCTAATGCAATCTTTCTGTCTTTGGCAGTTTGAATCTCATTCTCCTTTTCAAGCTCTTCTTGCATCTTCTTTGCCAATTCTTCATCCAGTTCTATTTGCTTTTGCTTCTTTGATGCTTTCACAGGGACTACCATCTTTTCTTTCCCTTTCTTCTTGGCCTCTGTCATGCTTATCTCTTTCTTTTTCTTCTCTAGGACTTCTTCTTTGATCACCACTCCCTTAGACTTTTGAGTGGCCTTAGGAGTGTCATGCTTTGCCTTCACCAAAGTCTCAGCAATCTCTATTTCTTCTATTGACATTCCAGTTTCTGCTGCTGATTTCTCTGTTTCTACTGCTTTGGCAGTTTCTACTTCTGGTTCATTGGTTACTGCTGCTTCCACAGTTTCTGCTGCTTTCTCAGTTTCTGCTGCTTTCACTATTTCTGCTTCTTTTTCTGTTTCTGCTGCTTTCACTGTTTCTTCTGCTGCAACCTTCTTTTCAGCTTTACCACTAATCTCCCCCTCAAACTGAGATTCCATGCCAACTGAGCTTTCCTTCTCAACTTCAGTTTGATTCTCCCCCTTTTTGGAAGCATCATGAGCACTTCCCCTTTTCTTTAAGACAAATTGTTGTCTCCTCTTTTTGTGCACCAAGTTTAGTACCATCTTCTTGAGTTTGGCTATCTGCTCCTGTTGAGAGATTATCACCTTTTGCATTGCCTTTATTTCCAAACCCTGATTGACTACATCCAGGTTCACATTGCCAATGGTTTCCATCAATTCATCATAGTTATATCTGTCCTCACCTCCTTTAGGTATGTTGAGCACCCTTGAAGGATCCTTGGATCTTTTAGTAGAGGTCTTCTGCCTAGCAGAAGCACCTACTACCCCCTTGGTTTCTTGGCACCTGGTACCCTTAGATGATTTCTCATCCAAAGTTGCCGTGGGGAAGGTCTTAGTGATGTTCACACTGTCCTGATCCACACCTTGTGCAAAATCAGTAGTGTGAGCCTTACTGCCCACATGCTCATCCTTCTCCTTAGAGAGAACCTTCTTGGGGTTGGGAGACACCCCTGTGGATTCCCTTTGGATATTCTCTAATGGAGAATGCTCCATCAGAGGGCTTGCAGGCTTTTGGGGTGAAGATACAGAAAGGGAAAGAACCTTTTGTACCTTTTTCCTTACATATGTTTGAGTGATGGGGGAAATTGGCTTCACAACAGGGATCTGAGGAGGATCATTTGAAATGAATGGTATGGGTAGGTCATCAGTGGGTTGGTCAGATGTGGGTTGTGACCCTGATGCCTCACCATGGGAATGAGACACACCCATCATTGTAGAGAACAATGGTGTGTCTTTTCCAGAAAAGTCCTTACTAGGCCTTTTCATGTTGGAGAACACCTTCCCTTTGGGAGGTTTAGGTACATACACCTCTTCAAAAGAGGGTAAATTCGTCAATTCCTGGTTTAGTACTTCTTGTACAAACCTTGGATACATATAAAATCTTTTGGTTTTGGTTTTGGTATCCAGGTTTGACAGCAAATCATTCAGAAACATTTGAGAGAAATTAAACTTTCTGGAGGTTGCTAGGCATACAAGAGCATAAGCTATTGTACTGCTAAACTCACCCCATCCAGTTGTTTTGCGAGATAAGCAATGTTGAAGAGTATGAACAAAGAATCTCTACTGAGGTGAAAATTTTCTTTTGAAAAACTTGTAAACCTCAGTAGGACCTTCATACCCCATTCTACCTATTTCTTGGAAGAGATTTTCCTTTGAAAGAGTAGTAATACCTGAGGCATCATCTAGACGTAGATGAGTGCGAATGCAGGCTTCTGTGATTGTGATAGGTTTATCACAGACCCTGGATTGGATGATCTGATTGCCATTAACAGTCTGAATGGAGGCATTGGTCCAGAATTGTAGCAGATGTTCCACATAGATGGTGGGATTGACAGTTAACGCATAGGTGACGTGTGAGGATTTTAGGTAATCCACAATCTCATGAAAACCCTCAGCTTGTTTGGGTTTTTGCAGCATTGCAAGCTCATTGTGATCGTCAACAAAAGCCAGTCCTGCCATCGTTCTTGGGTTCGAATCAACACTAGGGTTTACGCATTGGGAAGCAAGAATTCGAGAGAGAGAGAGAGAGAGAGAGAGGATGAAAACTCGCTGGAAATTCAAAGAGCCGTTTGGATTTTGGCGGTCAGAGAGGGTATTTATAGGTGGAGGGTTTCAGTTAAAAGCAATACTAAGTACCCTAGCAGCATTAACAAGCCCGCAGTACTAACTCATATAAGCAGTAGTAACACATACCAACAACATTAACACAGACTAACAGTATTAACACAGACTAGCAATATTAACACATATCAGCAGCATTAACACTGTCTGGCAGTAGAAATAAGGAAAACAGTAGTAACTTTGCAATGGCAGTATAAACTACCTAGCAGTAGTAACCATACTTAACCATATTTGAACTGTCAACAGGATTAATAGTGAGAGCAGTATTAACTTAACCAGAAGTACCAAGTTTCTAATCAGCAAGGTAATCTGAAACACTTAGACACAAATAGTTAGCAGCACCATGCACAATACAATATGAGAAAGTAAGCATGAAAGAAGCTAGACAGAAATGGTACATAAAGAAAATCAAAAGAGGCTTATTCAGTGTTTATCATGCCTACACTTGAGACCAAGAATGTGAATCTACCCACATCAAAAGCTTTGGTGAATAGATCAGCAAATTGGTTACTAGTGTGTACCTTCAAAACCTGAATTAACTTCTTTTCATTGCAATTTCTAATAAAATGGTACCTGATTTCTATATGCTTGGTTTTTGAATGCTTCACCGGATTATTAACAATGCTTATAGCACTGTTGTTATCAATGAAGATGGGAGTGTGAAGAAAAGTAATACCATAGTCCAACATCTGATTCTGAATCCATAGCACCTGTGAGTAGCAGCTTGCAGCAGCTATATACTCTGCTTCTGTTGTAGAGGTGGACACTGTGGTTTGCTTTTTACACTGCCATGAAACTAGTCTTGCACCCAAAAACTGACATCCTCCTGATGTAGACTTTCTATCTAAGTTTGCACCACCCAAATCACTATCTGAATATGCAAGTAGATCAAATGGTGAGTCATGAGGATACCAAAGACCCAACCTAGGTTGTCCTTTGAGATATCTGAAGATCCTTTTGACTGCTTGAAAATGAGATTGCTTAGGCCTAACTTGAAATATTGCACACACACATACAACAAACATAATGTCTGGTCTTGAAGTTGTTAGATACATGAGGGATCCTATAATAGATCTATAATGATGAACATCCACATCCTCCCCCTCAAGATCTGCAGTAATCTGTTTGTGTGTTTCCATAGGTGTGCTTGCAGGCTTTGATTCTGAAAATCCAAACTTTGTAAGTATATCATGCACATACTTGGATTGACTTATGAAAATACCATCTTTCTTCTGTTTAACCTGTAGCCCAAGGAAGAATGTGAGTTCACCCATAGAGCTCATCTTGAATCTTTTGTGCATCAGCTCCTCAAACTCCTTGCACATATAATCTTTTGTGGATCCAAAGATGATATCATCCACATAGATTTGAACAAGCAGGATGTCCTTCTTCTTCCTTTTAATGAAAAGGATCTTGTCAATGATTCCCCTTTCAAATGCATTTTCCAAGAGATAGGTAGACAGAGTGTCATACCATGCTCTTGGTGCTTGATGTAGCCCATAAAGTGCCTTCTTTAATTTGTATACTTTGTCAGGAAAGTTAGGATTCTCAAACCCCGGAGGCTGACAAACATACACTTTTTCATCAATTTTCCCATATAAGAATGCACTCTTAACATCCATCTGAAATACTCTGAACTGCATGAAAGAATCATAGGCTAGAAACAACCTAATTGCCTCAATTCTGGCTACTAGTGCAAACACTTATTCATAATCTATCCCCTCTTCTTGTGTATACCCTTGTGCAACAAGCCTGGCCTTATTCTTTATCACTATACCTCTCTCATCTTTCTTATTCCTGAAAACCCATTTAGTTCCAATTGCCCTTTGTCTTTGTGGAAGGTCAACTAGATCCCACACATTTTGCAGCTCAAACTGCAGCAGCTCCTCTTGCATTGCTTCTATCCAGCTTGGTTCTTTCATTGCATCATATGCCTTCTTGGGTTCAATCTAAGATAGAAAACAAGATAACAAACCTGACTGCAAGTCTTTCAATCCTCCTAACTTACTTTGATGCCTTGTGATCCTGGGAGAATTGATATCACCAATCACCAACTGAGGAGGATGATTCTTCTGAGTTCTTGTTTGATGGGCAGGCTCCTCATTAATATTTGCATCCAAATTAGCGTCATTCTTTTCAGGAGTGTTTCCACCAAATATTGAAGAGTTTTCTTCATCAGTATCATCTTCTGACAATTTGGGCATTTCAGGACCTGTAGTTACTGAACCTGAAGGATGAGCATCCTCCTTTTCACCTATATCCTCTTCATCCTCTTTATCATCTTCATCCTGTTCTGGTTCAGAATCCTCTGTTTCTGAATCATCTTTCTTTTCTCGTTGATAGAATTCAGCAGGATCAACTGTAGGTGTAGGGAACAACACACACTCTTGTCTCTGTTCTGATAACTTTTCTGAGCTTGTTCCTGCAATTTGCTCATCACTAAAACCCAAAGAGTTAGTTAGTGAATCAATATCAAACAACCAATCAGGACCTGCACCAATTGGATTTGGTGTGTTCTCATTGCATTTGACATTGTCACTTTCCTCTATAATCCTGGAAGAACTATTGAAAACTCGATATGCCTTACTCTGAGAGGAGTATCCAACAAGGAATCCATCCTCAGCTTTGCTTTCAAACTTGCCTAAATGAGATTTGGTATTGAGGATTGTGCAAGGACACCCAAAAGGTTTGAAAAATCCAATAAAAGGTTTCTTCTTTTTGAAAAGTTTATAAGGTGTCTTACCTTGGGATTTGACTACTAGAACTCTGTTTTGGACATAACAAGCAATATTAACTGATTCTACCCAAAAAGTAATGGGTAATTTTGAATCTGCAACAGAGATCTAGCAGCCTCAATCAATGTCCTATTTCTCCTCTCAGCAACACCATTCTGTTGAGGAGTCCTAGAATCATTGTATTGTCTCTCAATACCTTTAGTCTCACAAAAGTTGTTTAAGTCACTGTTTTTAAACTCAGTTCCATTATCAGATCTGATGACTTTAACTCTTAGATTTGTTTGGTTTTCAATCCTGAGGACAAAGGATTTGATCAGTCCACTTGCCTCATCCTTAGTCCTCAGAAAATATACCCAAGTAAATCTAGAGAAGTCATCAACAATGACTAAGCAATAGGATTTCTTACCAATACTCATCACATTTGTAGGACCAAAGAGATCCATATGCAATAACTGAAGGGGTGAAGAGATTGTGTTTATTTCTTTGGACTTATGAGAAGTTTTGTGCTGCTTGCCTTTAAGACATGCAACACAATGATCATCACATGAAAACACTTTTTGAGGCAAACCTCTCACAAGGTTGTTTTTCACAAGATTGTTCATAGTTTTAAAATTCATGTGACACATCCTTCTGTGCCAAAGAGATGATTCATCTAAAGAAGCTTTTGAAAACAGACAATTAAGTGATGAATCAGATGAAATACTCTCTAAGTCCAAACAATAAACATTATCCTTTCTAGGAGTTCTAAGTAGTATCATATTTTCATCAACTACCTTGAATCCTGGAGCAAGGATAATACATTCAGTATCACTAAATAATATACTATGTTTCTTGTCACAGACCTGTGATACACTTAACAGGTTGTATCTTAATTTCTCAACATAGTAAACATATTCAAAAGTCATCTTACCTTTTGATACCATACCTTTACCACTTATCTTACCTCCTGCTGAATTGTTACCAAAAGCAACACGTCCTCCATCAAACCTTTTGAAAATTTGAAGGCAGGACATGTTACCTGTCATGTGCCTAGAGCAACCACTATCTACATGCCAAATGCTCTTCCCCTTGAGCTGTTGGTTACCCTGCACATAAGATAAACCATTTAGTTTCTTGAGGGAACCCAAGCCAAAGTGGTCTTGGGTTGCCCTTTCTCATCAACATACTCATATTCATTAAGCTTAGTATTGATGAGATGATCAGAGTCAGGAATCTCATGGATGGAATACTTTGTCTTAATTATAGGCTTGGCAGTATTAACACTGGTAGCAGTACTATCCTTGTTAGCAGTACTAACTTGGTCAGCAGTACTAACTTTGTTAGCAGTACTAACTTGGTCAGCAATACTAACTTTGTTGGCAGTACAAACTTTATTAGCAGTACTAACTTGGTCAGCAGTAGTATTGCTATCAGCAACACTATTTCTGTTGGCAGTACTATTTGAGGTAGCAGTACTAACAGATTTAGTGTCTTTTGGAACCCAAATTTTGACAAAGTTGCTTGCTTTTCTATTCTTTGTGTTACTCCTTAATTTTCTTGGAGTATTTTATTTTGTTTTAGCAAACTTATTCTGAATATGAGATTTTGCAGTACCAGTTTTCATTGGTGCTGTTCTCACATTCTCAGCCATGTGGTTCCTTGATTTTCTTGATTGCTTCCTATAACCAACAGAATTTTGATGTTGTCTTTGAAAAGTAAATCTTTGGTTAATAGGATTGAAATAACAGTGTTTGGCTAAATGATTCAACTTGCCACAAATAAAACATGGCTTTGGTCTATTGACTTTGCTTAGATCAATTCCCTGTTTTTGAGCCCACTGGTTATTTCTGTTTCTCTGATTTCCCCTTATTTTATCATGTTGATGGGGCTTGTTCTGTTGACAAGTACAGGGATTTACAACAGTAGTTTGCATATAGTGATCTCCCTGTACCTTCTCCTTCCCTTTCCTGGAGGTCTCAGCTTTCTCACTCTTAACAGTCTCTTCCCCAATCTTAAACTTCTCTACTTTCTCACTCTTGACAAATGGTTTACCTCCCCTCTCATTTGTAAGAATATGGTTTTCTAGGGGAATTTCTTTCTGGTCTTCCTTATTCTTATCCTCATTGTTCTCTTCTTCAGATTCTGCCTCAACCACTACAGTGTCTAGTGGATCTACCTCTGTGGCTCCTGCAGGTAAGTCATTCTTATCTTGCCTTTCTAAGAGGTCTGAAGTGGGTGGAATATAGTTGTTGTTGTAAGGTGGAGGGGTGTTATTATATCCTATACATCTCTTCAGTTTATCATGAACTTGAGATTTGAGTAAAGTGTCCATTGCTTTAGAGGCATTGGAAAATTTCTCAATGTCTAATTTGGCCTTCTCAAATTCACTTATGACTTTCTCACATTCTTCTCTAACCTTCTCTAGCTTAATCTCTAACTCTTTCTTCTCCCACTTCCAATAGTTTTGATCATATGAATGTTGAAGTTCATTGGCCTGATATGCCTTAATTTGTTCTTCAAAATTCACAATGATCAAATTAGACTCTCTCCTATGTTTCTCCAACCTTTTAAGATCATCACACATGCTCTGATTGTGATCCCTGTACTTCTTAATAGTTTCAAGACAAGCTTTACAGCAAAGTTTAGATTTTACCTCTGTGGGAATTGCAGTGCTTGAAGACTCTGAAACCTCAGCCATCAATGCTTGATTCTGAATTGCCTCATCTGCTTGATCACTCCAATCAAATCCCATTCCATCTTGTGAGACAAGTGTTTGAGATGGGTTCCAGTTATTGCTAGTGGACTTTGATTGTTGATTGTTTCTTCCATACTGTTGAGAAATTCCTCCTCTGCATTCGCTTGCAAAGTGCCCCAGATTATGACACTTGTAGCATTCCACCTTGGATTTGTCAAATCCAGCACCATCTTCTCTTCTCATGGCAAAGTTGTTTCTTCCAGTTCTTTTTAATGAATCTTTTGATTCTCATGGTGAGCATTGCCATTTGCCACTTAATGTCCATCTCTTCAAGATCATCAACATTGATCTGCTCCAGATCATCATTAATAAGTGTAGATTTAGCATGGCTTGCAAGGAAAGCTTCTAAAACAGAATCATTGGATCCATCCTGTTTTGAGCCATGAGTAGCATTAACTGATTCAGTATTAGCAGAAGAATCAGTAGTAGATGATAGAAGAGCAGCATTGTGAGAGTATCCAGATGGCTTCTTCTTAGATTCAACTTCTGCTTCAAACACCCTGAGATCATTGTAGAGATCATCTAGTTCCTTATCCTCCAGATTATCATTCTGTATGAATGATACAGTATACATTACCCATTCTTCACCAAGAGATCTTAGAAACTTTCTGTTGACATCATCCTGGTCCATCTTGACACCAACAGTGGCCAATTCTCCAATCAACTTGTTGAACCTATCAAAGGTTTGAGTCATAGACTCATTCTTTGTAGACATAAAATCTTCATATTGTTGCTTGAGAATTGCTTTCTGATTTCTCTTAGTGCTTTTGGTGCCTGAAAATCTCTTCTCCAAAGCATTCCACAGGATTTTGGCATCAGCACAGTTGCAAAACTGATGTTGGTATTCATTAGGAATTGCCAAGAGCAGAGTGCTCAAGGCTTTCATCTCAGTCTGCCTCATCTTTCTTTCTCCATCAGTCTTTGGTGGAGGTCTCTTTCCATCTGCTCCCATCTCTCCTTCATTGTAGGGACCATTCTCAATGATGTCCCACATTGAGTAGTCTGTAAGAAGTATATACTGCCTTATCCTGATTTTCCACATGTCAAACTCATTAGGTTTGAGCATGGGAAATTTTGAAACAAGAACACTGTCGTGTGATCCGTCCATGATGATTATTGCTTTCTGAGTTCCTTTGCTCTGATACCACTTGTCAGGATCGAAATTCGAAACAAGAATTAAACTAAACACTCAGAAACTATGTTAAAGAAGTTGTGGAATAACACTTTAACAATAAATCAACGAAACAGTATATGCGATCAAATCACAAGTTATATTGAATTAACTTAATGATAACAACCAAAGCCTCAATATGTTGAACAGGCTCAACAGACGTTCAATACTTCTCTAATGAAAGGATCACTAATAATCTTGAGGCTAATTCTCTCTAAAACAAAAACGTATATTCTCTATATCTCTGTATCTCTATCTATCATAAGCAAAAGACTTCTAGACTATATATACAAAACAAATTACAAGATAATTATTAAATTAAAGTTGATCTTCAACATCCAGTCCATAATTATCTTCAATCTCCTTGTCTTTCGCTTTAAGCAACCAATCCATCTTTATCATCATAAGCAACATTAATCTTCATCCGCATCTTCTTATCAATAGCAGTACTAACCATGCTTGCAGTAGTAATCTTCAATACTTAGCAGTACTAACCAGACTTGGCATATTTCAGACCCAACAAACTTCACTCACAATCAATTACACAAACGCTAGTTTGAGTCTAGGCATCCAAAACCAATACCTAATTCTCTCAAACTTAAGCTCTGATACCAACTTGTAACACCCTCAAATTTGGAAATAGCAACTTATTTAAAATTTTCTAAATATATCAATAAATGAATCATCTACAACCACGAATTTAGATTTAACTACAATACACGTATACCATCTTATATATATACAGACTATAAGGGACGAGTGCTACTAATACCCATGCATAGTCACTATCTCCATAATGCGGAAGACTTCACCGAATACTTACTTTCGGATCTAGCTAAGGCTTTACTGTTCACAGGATTGCTAGAACCAACTCTCAACCTTGAAACCTGATGCACATGCCGACAAATAAAAAGGTTAGGCTTAACGCCTAGTGAGCTCAAGAGTTTTAACATAAGTATATATCTTTAAAAGAAAGGAATTCAATTTAAAGCAAGGTCCTTCGAAATATTACGCTTAAAAATGGAAACGACACATTTTCCCATAATATGCACTTTTAAAGGCAAAGCTCCAAAAACACACATTTCTTATATAATGCGCAACGCATACCTCACCCAAACGAGATCATAGTTCGACACTTATTTGGTAAAAACATGAATAACCATTTATAACCCAAAGTACCCAAAACGCGGGCGGGACAGAATGCTCGACCCATGAATCGTTATCAAAACCACATATACCGTACGTACGAAAACATGGACACTTGGTCCAATACTCACGCGACCGTAAGGAACCAATGACAATAAAATAAGACGTTCTTATATTTAACATACTGATATCCAACAACGGGGGAAACCCGTATCCGTTGAGGGTGGAGGGAACACAAAAGTATACCACCCAAACAACGTTAATCGAATGACACCTCCCAACATCCCAGCCCGGTGTCCCTACGACTTCTTTACAAGTGTCACCCCAAGTCAGTTGACCTTGATGGATCATTCCGAGGAACTCCATCCCGAAGGCCCGACACACTTAAAGACTACCTCTCAGGCATTACTTCAAGCGGCGGAGGTCCTAGCGCCTACTACTCCGATAGCACTAGCCGACTCAACCCTCCTAACGATCACTTGTAAAGTTTCCGGTCATAAAACATGGGTACCGAAGTTCAACCCCGCAATACCCAATTGACCATCCCAAAACAGACCGACTTACGTGCCTATGGATCCAATGCAACACAGTCTAACATTACATGTCTAACCCGAAATGACCGACGCATTCGAACATGTAACCAAACTCAATACGCAACACAACACATTAGTACGTACGTCATAACTGGACTCTACGCTGAGCCATTAAAACCGGACCAATGTCCTCAAGACTCTTTTAAGCCAATACCGAGCTAAAGAGCTCAAAACCCGTTTGACCAATAATTACCGGTCTCCAAAATAGTGAAATGTCTTTAAATAACGTTTATGAAGACACGTACTTCAAAGACCAGATTTACCCAAAACTCCATACGAGATGGGACCCAAGATTTCCAACGTGTTTATGAATGCAAATACACCAAATGCATATAACATGAAATAGACTTTATTTGTACAAAATCGTCAGAGACGTATAACTCATAAAATTTACCTTACTCGTACAAAATCACCAAGAATACATAATTCATGTTATTTAGTTGTTGAAACGTTCGAAACCCAATATAAGCATTTTAAGAGGTTAACACAACCCAAGTTTACTAAGTAAGAAAAATTTATCAAAATACTCACACTTTGACAAATAACTAAGTAAAACATATTTTACTTCTAAATACTCAAAACTTATCAGCAGTTAACCATTTCATGTAAAACACTTTAAAATACACATTTTGGCATGTACACCGTTTTCACAAATCAACTTGAACACACCTTGCTAGATTTAGGCTAAATCTAGATTTCACCCAACGAGCTCTTTTGAAGGCCGCTTGAATCCTCAAGACGAAACCTTCCAAAACCTAGATCCAAATATTTCAAACCGTAAATACCCATATTTAACCATTTAGAACCATTCTCCAAACATTATATACCAAAATCCCAAGCAAGGTCAAAACCCTAATTTCTCCGAGACCATCAAATCCGATATTTGAGATACCAAACACTAAGAAACCACCAATGAAGCATTTATAACATTATATCAAGAAAGCTTACCACTTAAGATGGTGAGACTTTCCGAGAACACCCAATCCAACACTTCAACCCGAGCTCCCAACCGTTGAACTTGATGAGGAAGATGAAGATGGAGGTTTTGTGATTTAAGATCCCAAGTTGCTAGATGGTGAGTAATCATGTGGTTTGAGGAGGAAAAACCCCCAAAATAGGTTAGGGTTCAGTTTTGGGGTTTGGGAGAGAAAAGGGGAGAAGATAGAAATGAGAAAATTAGAAGAAATGGTGAAAATCACAACATTTAATCCACTGGTACGCACAACTATAGTGCCAGGTGATTATGCCAGTGGCACAATCGCTGGCACAATCACCAGAGATGTACCGCGGGTTCTCAGCCTTGGCGATTGTGCCAAGCTATTGTGCCCTCTGGCACAATCGCTGGAAGAGTCGCCCGGGTGCCCCCGAACTCCAAAAATCCGACTTTTTCAACGCCAAAACTCCCAATTTTCCGAGGGACTTTAAACAATGCATTTCCCCAACAAAACCCCAATGTTTACAGGTCACAGAAATGTCCGGGTGATATTTACTTACCGAAAATTATGAGTGTTACAGGTATATAAGATCAAGTACTCAAAAATGACAATTACGTCAAATAAACTCCATTTATATAAAATTGTCACAGACACATGTGAACATGATTTATTTATCAAAATGCCCAATAATATATGTTATATAAGTTTGAAAAGTTAACACTTCCAAATAACCAAAACTTATCAACAGTTAACAATTTCATGTAAGACACAAAACACTTTAAAATAAACATTTTGGCATGTACACCGTTTTCACAAATCAACTTGAACTCACCTTGCTAGATTTAGACTAAATCTAGATTTTACCCCAACTTGAGCTCCTTTGAAGAACACTTGAATCTTCAAGGTCAAAACCTCCATAAACCTAGATGCACAAATTCCACCCATAAATAATCACATTCAACCATTTAGAATCGATCCCCAAACACATTACATTAAAATCTCCATTTTGGTCAAAACCCTAATTTTGACCCAAATCTTCCAAAATCTTACAAACCAAAGTTGAAGGAATCAAACACTAGAAAATCATCAAGAGAAAATTTTTATCTTATATTAGGGTTTAGAAATGGAAGGGATACACTTACCACTTAGGTTTTGATGAAAACCTAGAAAACCCTAAAATCTATAGTGTTGGAGGTGGGAACATAATCTTGTATCAAGGAATGAATCCATTAACAAAATATGGAGAGGGAACACCTTGATATTCATGGGAAAGATCCAAAAATCGGCTAGGGTTCATGGAGAAGAGAGGGGAACCGATTTGGGAGAGTATGGGAGAGGTTAGAAGTGAGGAGTGAGAAGAATGGGTGAAAATCGAACTTAAATCAGCCTCTCAGCCCCCGTAGGCGACATTGCCCATGCGACAATGACAGTGTCAAAGTCGCAGGGCATAGTCTCTTGGACTGTACCGCAGGTACTCTCCCTTCTACGACATTGCCAGGCGACAGTGACACTGTCATAGTCGCTTGGCATAGTCGCCGGACTTGTACCGAGCCTTGAAACTCGACTCTTTCCGCACCAAGGCCCTCGATACTCTTAGGACCTTAAGTAATGATTTCCCAACAAAATCCCACTGTTTACAAGATACAAAAATGTCTAGGTGGCTTTTACTTACAGAAAATTACGGGTGTTACAATAATTGTATGGCGTTTACAAAAAGGAATCAAGTGAGATTGAACTCAACAACCTACTAATCTAGACCAACTATTTCTAGATTACGCATGGGTGTCGACATCTCACTTCCAAAAGTATGCCATCACTATATCAATGTACACCTTTATAATCTTCAAAATTGCTATTATCCTTCAACGACTCTCCACTCAAGCCCGATGAATCCCATTGCTGGAATGACCTGTTATACATGTCATTTTTAAGAAAAAGTGTTAGGCTAACGCCTAGTGAGATCAAACATTTATATGGAGAAATCAGGAAGTTCCAAAAACATAGTTAAGAAAAGTCGGGGAATAAATAAAGACAATTCTTCACTTTAATACAAATACCTCTTGGGTTAACTACATAGTGACATAACACAAAAGTAAGCCACTTGACGTATTAGTAAAACCAAACACATAATAAAGTACCCACAATGGATATTAGGCTCAGTAGCTTTAAACGTACACCCACAGAAAGTCAACTTCAACCACATAGGGTCCTTACGTTGATATCTGTAACACCCTAAAAATTGGGGTAATTTAAAACTTTAAAAATTTAGGCAATATGAAGGCTGTAAATTGATAAAACCTGTTGTACAAAACCCGCCAAGGTATCCCAAGGTATCAACCCAAAAGGGGATATAGTATAATGTGTACAAACTTATTAAATGAAGCATAAAGTTACGACAACCTAAATAATCTAGATTTCCCTATCAGATTACAATCGGGTGTCACTATACTCCCAAAAATGGTGACTATTCATCAAATATACCGGTCTCTAGATCTCCCAAAATGACCGCTCTCGATCGCACGATCGACCACTCAATCCCGTAGGTTCCCGCCACTAGAGTTTCATGTCATACATGACAACCAAAGAAACAAGTGTTAGGCTAAGGCCTAGTGAGAACGCATAAATACAGTTTAGTTTATAAATTATAGCCTCATTACAATAACACCGTATTTACACGACGGTTTATCAACTTGCTTCACCTGTCATTAGAAGGGAAACACAATGTAATATTATCAACGCATTTATAATTACTCTCAAGTCATTTAACTTGGTTAGCATCAACCCAAACGAGATCTTTAGCTATTTGAGCACTCAACCCAAACCGGGTCTTTAGCATATACACAACATCAACTCTAACCGAGTCTTTAGTCTATTTACGACCTCAACCCAAACCGGGTCTTTAGTCTATTCATGACCTCAACCCAAACCGGGTCTTTAGTCTATTTATGACCTCAACCCAAACCAGGTCTTTAGTCTATTTATGACCTCAACCCAAACCGGGTCTTTAGTCTATTTATGACATCAACTCAAGTCAAGACTTAAAATCAACATCAAATCCCAAATACAACCAAACATACAACTTATTACTCTTCCATGGCTCTTGCTACATGTCTTGGCCAAATAGTATGTTTAATACTCTCTATTTGCAATTTTACCCATAAATGGGGTTTTAGGTTAACTCCACATGAACAAGTAAACAATTAACCAAAATGCACATAAATACTAGCACAATATTAGACATGTATGAGAATGGGAGAGTTAAGAAACACTCACCTTGGTGACCGTTCACAAGAAAGTCAAAACCCTAGGTGAGGAAATGGAGAAATAGAAGCTTGAAGGATAGTAGCAAATGGTATACTTCTCAACAATCAACCCTAGAGGAACATTAAATCCTCATTAATGCACCAAATAGAATCATAAATGAAGAGGGTAGAACTAGGGTTTGGACTTACCAAAAATCGCAGCTAGAAACCCTCCAATCTGCTCCCCAAATCAACCATAAGCTGAGAATTCCCGAAATCTGGCTTTTATACCCAAATCCCCTGTCGGCGACTATGACACGACGAGTATGCCCATGTCATAGTCGCGAGGCATTATCGCCCGCGTTGGGGCACGCTCAGTACACTTCCCGCGATTGTGACCAGGCGATAGTGACCATGGCATAGTCGTCGGGCACTATCGCCGAACTTGTACCGAGGGCCCGTTGCTCTCCGCGACTATGCCCTGCGACATTGACAAATGTCATAGTCGTCGGGCACTGTCGCCTGGTGTGTGAGTTGCTCGAAAAACTTCTTTTTCCACTCCAAACCAATCAGATAACGATGAAATTAAACTGACCAATAACCAGACTCAAAAGATTCGCATGCACTACGAGCCAAAGTTAATCTTATAATGACGCACAATAGGGAGAATACATACGAAATTTGGGGTGTTACAATCCTCCCCAACTTGGAAACGATTTCGTCCCCGAAATCCATAGTATACAAACATATGAGGATATCTACGCTTCATGTCCTCTTCCGACTCCCATGTTACGTTCGTGCCTCGGTGATGTGTCCATTGCACCTTGACCATCACGACCTCCTTATGACGAAGTCTCTTAGTTTCCCTCTCCAAAATAGCTTCGGGTTCCTCAACACAACGATTGTTCTCCACACGAATTTCGGATAGCGGTATGGCGCTCTCTTCCTCCGCCAAACACTTTCGCAAGTAACATACATGGAATGTAGGGTGGATTCCATCCATCTCGGGCGGTAAGTCTAGCTTATAAGCTTGTTGTCCTATACGTTCAAGAATAGTGAATGGCCCGAGGAAACGGGGACTTAGCTTCCCACGTTTCCTAAAACGGATCAAACCCTTCCAAGGAGATACTTTCAACATTACTCGATCTCCCACTTGGAACTCCACCGACCTTCTCTTCTTGTCGGCGTAACTTTTCTGACGGTCCTGCGCTGTTTTCAACCGTTCTCGAATTGATTTAACCTTGTCGGCCGTTTCCTGAACGATTTCTGGGCCGAAAACTGCTTCTCCCCCGCCTCTAGCCAACACACGGGGGTTCTACACTTCCGTCCGTTCAAAGCTTCAAAAGGTGCCATCCCAAGACTAGAGTGGTAACTGTTGTTGTACACAAATTCCACCAAAGGTAGATGGGTATCCCAACTACCGCCAAAATCGATCACACATGATCTAAGCATGTCTTCAAGTGTTTGAATGGTCCTTTCACTTTGTCCGTCCATTTGTGGGTGATAAGCCGTGCTTAAATTTACCCGCGTGCCCAACTCTTGGTGTAAAGCTCCCCAAAATCTCGACGTGAACCGACTATCACGATCGGAACTATCGACAAAGGTATACCATGCCTAGAGACTACCTCGTCTATATAGAGCTTTGCCAACTTATCCATCGACAAGGTTTCCCGCATCGCTAGAAAGTGAGCACTCTTGGTCAAACGGTCAACGATAACCCAAATAGTGTCGTTCCCTCTCAAGGTCTTCGGTAGTTTGGTCATGAAGTCCATGGTAATCTTGTCCCATTTCCACTAAGGTATTTCAAGCGATTGAAGGCTTCCATAGGGTCGTTGATGCTCGGCCTTCACTTGTGAACAAGTTACACATCGTTCTACAAAATGAGCTACATCCAATTTCATAATCGGCCACCAATAATGCAATTTCAAATCCCGATACATCTTGGTGCTTCCCGGGTGAATAGAATACTTGGATTTATGCGCGTCCTCCAAAAGGAGCTCCCGGCAACCACCAAACTTTGGTACCCAAACTCGCCCATTGAAGCATTTGATCCCTCGACTATCTTCGGTCAATAGTAACCGTTGCTTGGTCATCACTTCTTCTTTGAGGTTTTCTTCCTTTAAGGCTTTGGCTTGTGCCCCTTTAATCTTTTCCATGAGACTTGACACCAACTCGATTCTTGTAAGTTTGGCTTGAAGTCTCCCGCTATACTCTTTCCGACTCAAGGCGTCGGCCACCACGTTTGCCTTACCCGGATGATAGAGTAATTCACAGTCGTAATCTTTGAGTAGTTCTAACCACCTTCGTTGCCTCATGTTGAGTTCCTTCTGATCAAAAACGTACTTCAGGCTCTTGTGATCCATGTACAAGGTACACTTTGTGCCGTAAAGGTAATGTCGCCATAACTTTAACGCGAACACCACTGCCGCCAACTCCAAATCATGAGTGAGGTAGTTCTTCTCATGCACTTTCAATTGTCTAGATGCGTATGCGATCACCTTTCCCCTTTGCATTAGTACGCATCCAAGCCCCATTTTGGATGCATCGCTATAGACCACAAAATCCTCCGATCCTTCCGGCAAGGATAAGATCGGAGCTTCACATAATTTCCTTTGCAAAGTCCGAAATGCTTTCTCTTGATCTTCGGTCCACACAAACTTTACATTCTTCTTGGTCAACATTGTCAACGAAGAAGCAATCTTGGAGAAATCTTGTATGAATCTTCGGTAATACCCCACCAAGCCTAGAAAACTTCGAATCTCATAGGGGCTTTTGGGAGGTTCCCAATTTGTCATAGCTTCAATCTTGGCCGGATCCACCTTCACTCCATCTTTCGAAACTACGTGCCCCAAGAACTGCACTTCCTTCAACCAGAACTCGCACTTGGAAAACTTTGCGTAGAGCTTCTCCTTCCTTAAGATTTCCAAAACATCTCAAAGGTGACGCGCATGCTTGGCCTCATCCCTCGAGTAGACAAGGATGTCGTCGATGAACACAATGACCGACTTGTTAAGAAACGGTCGGCACACGCGATTCATCAAATCCATGAACACCGCTGGAGCATTCGTCAAACCGAATGGCATCATTAGAAACTCGTAGTGGCCATAACGCGTCCTAAAAGCAGTTTTAAGAATGTCTTCTTCTTTGACTTTCACTTGATGATAACCCAAACGGAGATCGATTTTTGAAAAGCAACCCGCTCCTTGCAAATGGTCGAATAGATCATCGATCCTAGGGAGTGGGTATTTGTTCTTCACGGTCACCTTGTTCAACTCCCTATAGTCGATGCACATCCGCATGGTACCGTCCTTCTTCTTCACAAATAAGACCGGTGCTCCCCAAGGTGAGGAACTCGGTCTTACGAACCCCTTCTCTAAAAGGTCTTGCAATTGGCTCATCATTTCCTTCATCTCTGATGGGGCCAAACGGTATGGAGCTCGGGCTATAGGATCCGCTCCCGGTGTTAGGTCGATCTTGAACTCCACTTAATGGCCGGGTGGTAAGCCAGACAAGTCGTCCGGGAATACGTCAGGAAACTCCCTTACCACCCCAACATCTTCTAGCTTCTTCTTCTCGAGTTTAGCATCTACCACATATGCTAAAAAGGATGGACATCCTTTCTCTAAGCACCTTCGCGCCTTTACCAAGTTAATGATTGCTATATCGCCTTTTCGTTTCTCGCCGTACACGGTTACAGTCTCACCATTCAAGGTCGGAATTCGAATTAGTTTTTTCGCACAAAGGATTTCGGCATGGTTATCCGCTAACCAATCCATTCCGATTACAACATCGAATCCCCCGATGATCATCGACATTAGATTGACCAAAAACTCTTTCCCTTCAACCTCTAATTTACAACCTTTCAGAACGTCCCGAACCACCACTTGGTCACCGTCCGCTAATTCTACCACTATAGCATTTTCTAAACTACTAGTGGGCACAGATAACTTTTGACAAAATGAAATCGATACGAACGAAAAGCTCGCGCCGGAATCAAACAATATACGTGTAGGTACGGAGTTTAGAAGAAACATACCCGACACTACATCAGTCGAAGCCCTCGCTTCTTCAGTAGACATTTGAAACGCTCTTCCCGTCGCTCTCGGAGGTTTCGTCTTCTTCGCTTCCTTTCCCCCAGTCTTCAACTTCGGACACTCACTCCGAATATGACCTGGTTCCTTGCACTCAAAGCATGTAATCCCTCGGACCGGGCAATCACGACGATCATGACCCGCCTTTCCACATTTGAAACAATTTGACCCTCCCGAATTGCACGGATCAACATGTTTGCTCCGACACTTAGAGCACCATCTAGCTTCGCGTCCTGATTCGCTCCCACAGTAGTTGTTGTTGAAAGGCTTTGTCCTTCTTGGAGGTGCGGAATTTCCTTCCCACCTCCTTTTCTCAACTGGTCCACTCCTCTCTAATTTTTTTGGGCCATAGGAGTCTTCCCCCAACTGAGCCTCTTCGATAGCTTCACGGAGGGTAGAGGATTTAGACACTCGAACAAGATTCTTCATCTCACTCGGCAACCCTTTGGTGTAGGCCTTGATCTTTTCCTTCTCGGTCGGGACCAGATGTCCCACCAAACCGAGCTTATCCATGAACTGGCGGTTATATTCTCTCAATGACAGGTTCCCTTTCCTCAGATTTTGGAACTCTTCCTCCATTCGATCCAAGGCCCGTTCGTTGCAAAACTCTTCCATCAACTTCTCCTTAAAGGTTGACCAACTCAGTTTGGCCAACACCGTGGCCTCTACTGACGAGGAGTAAACGTTCCACCACGTTAGGGCCGTTCCCCTCAACATTTGAGAACCAAAAATTTCCTTCTGACTTTCCCCGCATTCACTTGATCTGAAGGCCTGCTCCATCTCTCTTACCCAGTTCATACACACCAACGGGTCATCGGTACCCTTGAACTCTAGGGGTCGGCATCCAAGAAATGTCTTAAAAGTACAAGTCTTAGGCGGACCGGGAGGAGGAGTTTCATTAGAAGGGACAACAGGCTCTGAACCTCCGGATCTCGCCAAAACCACATTCTCTACAACCGTTTCAGGTCTACGGTTACTGGCGTCTCGATCTTCCAGTAACTTCATGAACATTTCTTGTTGCTGTGCCATAGCTGCGTTCATGGCCTGCATCATTCTGTCCATCATTCTTGTCTCCGGTGTCACTTCTTCCATAATCGGATGAATTGAAACTATGTTACGACGGGGTATGAACTCCGGTCCTCCCCCCAATATGTTTACCAGAGGTGGGGGCAAATCATTATTCGTTACCCTCGATTGGTCAGCCGTAAACGTTGTCGTATCCTGCCCTTCTGGCCGATTACGCGTATTGACCATAGTCTGCCACACACGCGAAAATATAGGTAGGATAAGACTATACAGCTATAAGCAAGGAAACATACTACCACATTCATTAATCATCATAACAACGGAAACAAGCATAATCACGTAAAACATCCTCATAATAACGTTAGCTAGGAGAAATTATGAACATGCAATACATAAGAATTTTCATCTCCATCACTATAACTTTCAATTCGTGTAGTCGCCGACGACTCTAAACCCATTCTATCTTAGGAGTCCTACCCATCTCACAATCATTTCCTAACACATTCAGTCTAAGTCTAGACACCTTACATTCATGCCTAGTTCACTTAAACCTGGCTCTGATACCAACTTGTAACACCCTAAAAATTGGGGTAATTTAAAACTTTAAAAATTTAGGCAATATGACGGCTGTAAATTGATAAAACCTGTTGTACAAAACCCGCCAAGGTATCCCAAGGTATCAACCCAAAAGGGGATATAGTATAATGTGTACAAACTTATTAAATGAAGCATAAAGTTACGACAACCTAAATAATCTAGATTTCCCTATCAGATTACAATCGGGTGTCACTATACTCCCAAAAATGGTGACTATTCATCAAATATACCGGTCTCTAGATCTCCCAAAATAACCGCTCTCGATCGCACGATCGACCACTCAATCCCGTAGGTTCCCGCCACTAGAGTTTCCTGTCATACATGACAACCAAAGAAACAAGTGTTAGGCTAAGGCCTAGTGAGAACGCATAAATACAGTTTAGTTTATAAATTATAGCCTCATTACAATAACACCGTATTTACACAACGGTCTATCAACTTGCTTCACCTGTCATTAGAAGGGAAACACAATGTAATATTATCAACGCGTTTATAATTACTCTCAAGTCATTTAACTTGGTTAGCATCAACCCAAACGAGATCTTTAGCTATTTGAGCACTCAACCCAAACCGGGTCTTTAGCATATACACAACATCAACTCTAACCGAGTCTTTAGTCTATTTACGACCTCAACCCAAACCGGGTCTTTAGTCTATTCATGACCTCAACCCAAACCGGGTCTTTAGTCTATTTATGACCTCAACCCAAACCAGGTCTTTAGTCTATTTATGACCTCAACCCAAACCGGGTCTTTAGTCTATTTATGACATCAACTCAAGTCAAGACTTAAAATCAACATCAAATCCCAAATACAACCAAACATACAACTTATTACTCTTCCATGGCTCTTGCTACATGTCTTGGCCAAATAGTATGTTTAATACTCTCTATTTGCAATTTTACCCATAAATGGGGTTTTAGGTTAACTCCACATGAACAAGTAAACAATTAACCAAAATGCACATAAATACTAGCACAATATTAGACATGTATGAGAATGGGAGAGTTAAGAAACACTCACCTTGGTGACCGTTCACAAGAAAGTCAAAACCCTAGGTGAGGAAATGGAGAAATAGAAGCTTGAAGGATAGTAGCAAATGGTATACTTCTCAACAATCAACCCTAGAGGAGCATTAAATCCCCATTAATGCACCAAATAGAATCATAAATGAAGAGGGTAGAACTAGGGTTTGGACTTACCAAAAATCGCAGCTAGAAACCCTCCAATCTGCTCCCCAAATCAACCATAAGCTGAGAATTCCCGAAATCTGGCTTTTATACCCAAATCCCCTGTCGGCGACTATGACACGACGACTATGCCCATGTCATAGTCGCGAGGCATTATCGCCCGCGTTGGGGCACGCTCGGTACACTTCCCGCGATTGTGACCAGGCGATAGTGACCATGGCATAGTCGTCGGGCACTATCGCCGAACTTGTACCGAGGGCCCGTTGCTCTCCGCGACTATGCCCTGCGACATTGACAAATGTCATAGTCGTCGGGCACTGTCGCCTGGTGTGTGAGTTGCTCGAAAAACTTCTTTTTCCACTCCAAACCAATCAGATAACGATGAAATTAAACTGACCAATAACCAAGACTCAAAAGATTTGCATGCACTACGAGCCAAAGTTAATCTTATAATGACGCACAATAGGGAGAATACATACGAAATTTGGGGTGTTACAATATACTCACCCAATATCGCGTACTAGCACGTAGGGCTTATACCCCATCCGATGCCTAAGCGTGCCTCGATGTGGAAAACTAGCGTTCCATTGTCGGATCAAAGATTATAAATATATGTGGGTTCATGACACCTAAATGCAACCAAATAATCCATTCAATGTCCACAAAATAATTCAATGACTTCCAACAGTTAAGATACTACCATATATGCAAGATCATGAATCCATATAGTTACTCCCAAAAGTTCCAAGAGGTTCCATTCTAATTTGTTAAATGGTACTTCCACACACACCAAATCATTTTACCAAAGTCCTCATTCAATAATACATGACCATATTTCAAACCCTAATTTTGATTTCCAAGTATTGAATCACAAGGTTAGAGAAAAACATGTTTCTCATGTGCAAAATCCACAACTAAACCAAAATGTAAGTTCTTGACCTTAAAATCACCCCTTCCACATAAACCCCCAAAATCTCCAAAAATTAGGTTTTAGTGAAAACTCACCCAAATCAAATAAATCAAAGATGGAGATGTTGAGAAGGTTAAAATCCACATTTTAACATGTATAAAGTTTATAAAAGAGAATTAACTCATCTTGTAGGGTTGTAGCTTAAAATCCTAGAACTCAAGAGCTTAAAGAGGTGAGAATGAAATCCTTGAGAACTTGAACTAACACAAATCAATGCTCAAGAACACCTAAAATGTCATAAATGATCAAGGGTTTGGAGTGGGTGGATGACATTAATGGTAGAAGATGAAGATGAGGGACTTACCAACCTTTTCTTGAGAGAAAATCGCCACCCAAAGAGTCCTAAGTGAGAATCTTTGAGTAAATGGAGGTTTAGGGATGATTTCTTCTTTTAATAACAATTTGCGCTTCCGCACGGATGCTGACGAGGTTCCATCAGCGCGGAGATTCGTGCCAAACATTGGAGTTGAGACATAATAGAGTTCCACACGGATGCTGGCACAGTTCCATCAGTGCGGAGATTCGCGCCAGGCACTTGAGGCAAATTCTCCGACTCCTTTTCGGCTATCTCGCTCAGCGTTAAATAAGGCAGATATTCCAGGTCAAAGCATGAATAAAAACCCAAAATTCGAGGTGTTACATTTAGTAAACCTAAACGCCATGGTGAGTACATTTGAGTGAACCATGAAATGGGAACTGTAAGTTATTATATGTTCACGACACACAGAAATACTGATGATAGTATGTAAACCTATAGGGTCGCACACAAAGAGTTTGCTTTCATTTGTGATAAGTTGAATTAAATCAAGTTGATTATGGATATAATTATTCTTGGAGGATAATTATAAAAATATGCGTTGAAACATAATTATGATAATACCAGGTGTTATCTGTAAATATGTATAATTATTAAAGTTTAAGATAATTACTAACCTTATTTTGAATTATAGTTCATCTATAATTTAGACCATATAAAGAAGGTGTTATGCAAAATCAATTCCAATTAATTGAATCTTTTAGATTTAGCTTTTTCATAAAATATTCAGAAAAGAAACATATTCTTTTAGAGCCCAAGTTTGTTTTTTAATATAAATATGTATGTTGTGTATGAATTAAAAACACAACCTTTTGGTTAAACACTTAATTATCTTACTTGCTTTCTAGTTGTATTAGCTAAAACTCCTTAAGAGTTAAATCTTTTGGTTCTCGAGATTAATATAAGTTGTTTGAAAATTATTTCTCTTACTCTGTTGTCTTCAGTTTCAAGTTTTCATCAAATTTTTGTTACATTGTGAAATTAATCTAAAGTACGTATAACACCCTCAAATTTGGAAAGAGCAATTAAATAAACTTCGATAAAATAACCAATTAAGGATAAAATCCCTTCTACAAATTCATCTTGGGAAATACTTCAACTTTAAAATATAAATAACTTCAACATTTATTAACTTAGATTTTACACCAAGACTACATAAGGTCGGGTGTTACTCAACCCAATACAAATTGTTATTCCCAAAATGCGGAATACTTCACCAAGTTAATCATTTCTCGTGCATACAACTAGCATTTATCTCTTTACAGTGTCACTAGTACTAATCCTCATCCGGAACCTGATGCACATGCCGACAAATAAAAAGGTTAGGCCAACGCCTAGTGAGTTCAAGAGTTTTCATCATGATTAAAATAGTTCGTTAAACGAAAAGAGTGCAAGCTAAATCATGATTTCCAAAAAGGGTTTATATTAAATATGCAAATAACCCATTTCCAACGCCTACAAATTCTTATGGCGAAAGCTCCAAAATATATAACATTTCCCCGAAATGAACTCAGATCCGAAACTCACTCAAAACGTGAAAGCGTATTAAATTTCCAAATAATATAAACGGGAATAAAACTATATTATTCAAAACATCTAAACACGGATGAGGCGTAATACGCAACCCATAAATCATGGAAAACAATCCATATAAATATAACATGTCACCGAAAACATGGAACTAAACCTAATACTCATGCGGCCATAAAATGGAATGAAATCCAAATATCAAAGCATGGAAGTGACATGTTTCATTCAAACCTTAATATACGTGGAGGGAAATCCAATATTAAGGTCCTCATTTGCAGTCAATCGCACAAGCCCAACAATAATAAAAACAAAGACATTATAATATTCGAATTATTGTTGACCGACAACCGGGGGGGGGGGACCCGTATCTAGGGGTGCTCACGGGTTGGGTTGGCCGGGTTGAAGGCACTTTAATAACCCAACCCAATCGTTGCGGTTTGAAAATTCTCAACCCAACCCAACCCAATCAAAAGTGCAACCCAACCCAAACCGTGCGGGTTGGGTTGGGTTGGCGGGTTGGTCGGTTTGAAACATTTATTAATTATTTCATAAATTACATACCTGTTGCCGCCTCCTGCCGTCGCCAGCCGCTGCTACCCGCTGCTACCCGCTGCCACCTTTCACCAAATCGTGCAAATTGCAATAAATCAACAGTTTCAACATATCACCTAGATTGCTTTTCTTATCATGCAAACATGAATGTAGGAAGCAGTTGCAGATAATATATGTATGTTTTATGTTGGTTTCCAGGGGGGAACATTCCTCTGTTTCACCTTAATCTTGATCATAAAGAGGAAGAATTGTTGAATGAGGTTTAAGGGTGGCTGGTCCAAATTGGGTGTTGGGTTTGACCTGTATGTATGCAACCATGGAAGCAAAGACCATGACTTTGTCTAGTCATGTGGGTTTGTCTCAGTTTAAACACAATTTTAAACAAAGGAAAACTTGTATACAAAATTCAGTTTCAACACAAAGCATGAAAACATTTAAGCAAATCTTTTGTGTTCTTTTCCAACTCCTCAAAACTGTTCCTCTGTAGCAAATCTTACAGAAACAGAAGCATCACAGTATCCATAGGTTGCTTTTTCTCCTATCCTCTCTAGAAGGCACATGTTAATGAAATTCAAATGAGTTTTGCATCTTGCAGACTTGCACCTGATACCAAACAGCGACATATCATGTTCAAAAGTTCATGTGCAACACCAAATCCATCTCAGTAGTATAAGAAACAACCACCACCTTCTGTTTCTCCATCTATCTCACAAAGAAGTGACATCCTTTTTCTTTCTTAGACTGTCCAATAAAAAGAATGCCCCATGTGGTGCCTTGTCCCTTAGCCTACGTGGGATATAAATTGCACACAAATTACCTCACACATAAAAATTACCCAAACCTAGTAAGTAGTCTAACAGAGAACTTCTAAAGTTAATTTTCAATTCATAACGTATTTTCCAACTAAACAAATACAAACTCTGAATTGCAAAAGTAGGAGGACTTTGAACATAGAAAAGTATCGATTGACGTAGATAAAAAAATACATATTGTCGGTAATTCAACAAAATCCACACTGATTTTGCATAGAAAAGTATCGATTGACGTGAAAACCAGTGTGCATCACTAATAAATTTACAGTTTGAACGAACTGATAGTAACACTAATTCTAAGAGTGATTTGTACACAGTTGCAACTCAATTTTATTCTTATGAACCTGCCAATATATCTTCTGAATCATCTACACTAACAATCAAAGTAATAGACTAGTAGTACCTCAATCGAAGAAGAAAACCAAAGCTAGAAGCCTTGAATAGTTGAACCAACAAAGCAGGTCTCTCGATTGATGCCTCAATCAAATTCTTGAGTTCTTGAGTTCTATTGACGCCTTCGACTAATCGACTTTCTACTCCAGCACTCTCGATTTCAATCAATCAAGTCTCAAGACTGTCGATTTCAATCGATCAAGTCTCAAGCAGACAAGCACTCTCGATTCTTGAAAGTTGAAACAAAAACTCACAGAAGATACGAGAGAAATTAGATTTAGGGGTTCAGGGTTGTGAAATCTGAATTGAAGCGCGCGGTTTGAAAAATTAAAAGGCCGTCTGTTTTTCATCGGGTTGTCGGGTTGGGCCGGTTTGGTTTGGGCCTAACCTGTTATCAACCCATTTAATGCGGTTTGGTAAAAAAATGTATCGATTATACGTTGGGTTGATGCGGTTTAGGTTTTTTTAGGTTTTTTCAGGTTAGGTTGGCCGGGTTGGTCGGAAATTTGAGCACCCCTACCCGTATCCATTGAGAGTGGAGGAACACAAAATTATGTCACTCATACAATGTTAATCGTATGAAACTTCACGACACAAAATTATGTCACTCCTTTCAAGCTATACCCAAAGAGACAACTGACCTTAGCGGATATTACCATGAATACCACCAAAGGTCCATCACAGTCGGGGGTTACAACCATGGCATTGCCCCGACATGGTGGAGGCTCCAAACGACCATCAACATGATAGCACAACCGAACTCAACCCTCCTAGTGTACACTTGAAAGTTAAGGTCAAATCCCACAACACCCACATTGACCATCAAATAAAGACTGACTTACGTGCCTACGGATCCAATGTAACACAGTCTAAACTTACTTGACTACACAGGAATGACCAATGCACTAGACCATGTAATTATCATTAATATGAAACAAGATGTAATAAAATCCAAATCATAAATGGGGCTCTACATTGAGCCACTAAAACCGGGCAAATGTAAGACTCTTTTAAGTCAAAACCGAGCTAAATGCTAAAACACAATAGACCGAAAAATAACGGTTATCATATAATAAACGCATTTAAACAAGGTTTATGTAAACACATACCTCGAAAATATGATTAGCCTAAAACTCATTACGAAGTGGGACGGACGATTTTCCAAAAGGACTCATACCCTTACGTTTATAAAATATATCTTAATACGAAAACGTGCGTTTTTCCAATGATTTATAAAACCAAATACACCAAAAATGCATAAGCCATTGAATAACCTTTATTCGTACAATAAATCACCAAAAGTGACATATTTATAGTAATTACTTATCAAAATACCCAAGAATCCCGAACGTGGGTGTTTCACAAGATTTTAAAACCAAATATCCCAAATTAAGTAAAACTCGTCAATTACTCCAACATTTGATAATTATCAGGTAAAACACATAAACATTTTTAAAATGGACATTTTTGGTATGTATAACTGATAACTCTCATTTTTTAGAGTTATTTGTTGTTATTTTTATAGGTTTTTATTCCTCTTTTTACCCACTTTCGCTTCTATCCCTTCATTTGGTCCACATTGTTTGCAAAATATGATAACTTAACCAATATGTTCATTCTTGCGAAAATTAATACTGCAGGTCAGTTTGTGGGCACTGGAGTGCCCACTGTGGGCACCCGAGGGTATTACCCAGCAGATTTTAGGGCTGGATGTGAGCTGGAAACACAACATTTCTGAAGTGATCTTGGCCATACATTGAAGATGCAATCTTGGCCCTTGGATGCTTAAGCCTTCTCCTATAAATAGAAGACCTTGGGAGAGCATTTAAGACACACCTACACATTCACATTCACCATCAACATCTCTCTCATCTCCCATCATCAACATCCATCCTCCATCATTTTCTCCTCATTCAAGTCTAAAATACTTTCAAGTATTTAGACTTGAAGTGTAGGATTTAGTTCTTGTAATTTTTATTCTCATCTTTACTTTACGCATTTTATTTTCCGCACTTTTATTTCTTGTATTTACATTTCCGCACTTACTTTATTGTATTTAATTTCCGCACTTTTAATTAAATTCCGTACTTTAATTTCCTTTTATAATTGTAGTTTATTTTTATTATGCAAGTAGTTAACAAGTCTTTCGTTTATTATATTATGTCTTTTATTATCGTTATGAGCTAAGCACCTTTTTGGGTGCGGATGTAAGCCAACTTGGGTCTAGTAGGTTACACTTGGGTGTGACCATCGTTATCAACTCTTGACCTTGGTCACTTGAGTCGGGACTTTAACTCAACGCAGATAAGCCGATCACTTTTATGTGTTAATATTAGATCTTCACCTCGAGAGGGGCGGATTCGAAATACGGCTTAAGTGATGCACAAAGATTTGAGAGAGTCTTTGATAACCATGTAGAGATACGGGTTCTGTATGATTTACTAAGGTTCAAACGTCGGTCGAGATTTATATCACAAAGAGATTTGGGTATAAATCTCCATATTGGTAGAACTTGATTATTTGTATCAACTTAGTTAAATCGGCAAGATCAAGAGTCGGTAAAGGTGGAAACTTTATGAACACTTTGTAGGACCGGTCTATAAAAATTCACTTTCGAGAGATCGGGCTTTTTATAGACTTTCCGTACTACAAAGAGTCCAACCATCTTGTTACTACGTTTTTCCCAAGAAAAGCTTACATCTGTACCCAACTTTTAATTATAAAGTTTATTCCGAATTTTCTGTCACCATCAAAAACAAATATTTTTCCAACCATCGAAACTTGTGCAAGAAGTTCATAAAAATAAGCAATTCTCAGTAGTTCAGTCCTTGTGAGAACGATACTCGGTACTTGTACCATTATATTACTTGTAGCGATTCTAGTGAAAGTATATACTTGTGCTCTCACTAGGTATTACTGTACCCCCGCTATGCAGTACACGATAATTAGCTACCAATAACGTTTTCACAAATCAACTTGAACTCACCTTGCTAGATTTAGACTAAATCTAGATTTTCCCCAACTTGATTTCCTTTGAAGAAACTTGGATCCTCAAGCCAAAACTTCCAAAACCTAGGTCCACAAGTTTCCAACCATAAATATTTATATCCAACCACTTAGAATCGTTCACCCAAACATATTAAATCAGAATCTCTGTTTTTGACCCAAACCCCAATTTGACATAACTTTTCTCAAAATCATCCAAACCGAAATTAGAGAAATAAAACACCAGGGAGTCTTCAATGGAGCATTTTTAACTCATAAAGAAGTTTGGAAATGGAGGGGATGAACTTACCACTTAGGTTTTGGTGAAAACCTAGAAAACCCTAGCCACAACCTTGAAGAAATGGATGAAGATGATGAACTCTTGATCCTAGCTTCCAATCTTTAACTTGATGATGATTTACCACCATAATACCCAAAGATTTGAGCCAAAAATGCTCCAAAATATCAAAGGATGATGTTAGGACATTCTTGAGAGGTATTGAGAGAGAATGAGGCTGATTGGGTGGAGAGGAAATGAACCGAATGCAGAAAATTGTGATTTTAAGCTGTCAAAGTCACTGGCATAGTCGCTGGGGTGTACCAGCCTACTGTCCAACTGTTGCGTCTGTGACAGTGCGACCATGACACTGTCATAGTAGCCGGACATTGTAGCGGGACCCTTTCCAAGCCCTGAAACTCGACTTTTTTTACCTCAATACTCCTCATACTCTTAGGAACTCTAAGTAATGTTTTCCCAACATAAATCCCACCATTTACAAGTCATAAAAACGTTCGGGTGATATTTACTTACCGAAATTACCGGTGTTACAATCCTCCCAACCTTAGAACGATTTCGTCCTCGAAATCTAATTCTCATACACCCATTGGTTACTGAACTCAACACTTTTCATGTTCCCTCGGTTTCCAACTGAAATTCAAGTTTTCACTCTTGTGTCGGCTAACCTTGGCAGTAGAATCCATCCTGGATGTCGATGCAATGAGGATTTTGGTTAACTTATTCAAAGCTAATCTACAAACGGAGCATTACGTTGGATTTTCATCCTCTTGTAGCTCGAGATTAGTCTCTAAGTAGTTAAAAACCTGTTTTCTAATAGTTTTAACGCAATAATCGTTTTTGTGACGTAACTTACATGACAAGTTTCATAACTTGGCGCCCAAGTTACTGCAACAATCTCGTAGTACTTTTATGAATTTCTTTACTTCCTTTTTCTGCTTTGAGCTTTACATTTCTGCAATTCACTTTATTGTCATTGCTTTCTTGCACTTTACTGTCATTTACATTCCTGCACTTTAATTTATGCAATTTACTTTATTGTCATCTACTTTCTCGCAATTAGCTTTATTGTCTTTTCCATTTCCGTTATTTACTTTTCAACAATTTACCTTACTGCTATTTACATTTCTGCAATTTACTTTATGTATTTTCCATTTCTGTTATTTACATTTTCAGTCCTTACATCTTTCGCAAGAAGAATCCGAACGATGATGGGTTAATCGCCTTGCTTGGGGTGTAACTTGTAAGGCAGAGTTAAAACTAAAAGCGATGTGAAATTAAAGAGGTGTTTTAAATATAGCTTTGTTGTCTAACTATTTATTTCAGATGATTAATGTTTCATTGAAGATTACATTTAGTTAATTGACAACTAATTTTATGTATGAAAATACATTAACTTTCAGAGTTAAAATAAATATGAAAAACCTGAGATAATATGAGAATGCTATAAATAGATTTAGTACCTGACAAGTGTTATACTCCTATGATGTAGGATGGTAACACTGTGTTGTGTTAGGATTCACGACGTTTAACATAAACGATGTCGTATTGATAGCACGTGAGCCTATGTGTACTCTTGGGAGGCTATCTGGCCCGATAGTTGATACTGTAACAATACTATAGCACCATTTTGTGGTACTATAGGATTGTCCAAGTGCTATAACATATTTCTACCGAATCACTTGTTTTTGTCATAACAAACCTTTGCTTCTTTCTTATGACTGAAATTTCTAGTTGATAACTCACTCACACACCATAAAGATTCCTCAAATTCGCCATCTGAGATCAATTTTTAAAGATTGGACTGTTGATAAACTTTCACAAGCCTTCCATGTGGATCAATACTTTTACCATATTTACTTGTTAAGAGACAATAGTAGATTAAAGTGTATATTTGCACTGAGTTCTATTTGCATGAATCTCTGAGGTTGCATAAACCATCAATCCAATTTGGTGTCCAATAAATGTTATCCAATAAAGTAAATAAGATTGATAAATCCTATAGCTAGTAAACTAACACATTGAGCAATATCTTTTACACAACATAATAATATATTTTAATTTTTGTTAATTTTAGAAGATGTATTTTTATCGGTTACTGAAAAGAAAATACATTTTAGACTATCTTTATCAGCAATTCAAACCAATCTTAATATACTAAAAGACAAAACAAGTAAATAAAAAATCATATCATTATTGCAATCCAAACCAATCTTGATCACTAAGTGAAATCAAATTGCAATCTCATTCCTTTTTTCTATTATTAAATTAATTTAACAAAAGGAATTATATGATTGGTTGGTTTAAGAATTCTTTTTAAAATAAATTTTATCACATTAAAAATATAACTTTAACAAAATATATATATATATATATATATATTAAAAAATATACCAAATTTTATATTTTTCAATTTCTACAAATATGTAATATTGAGATATTTTCATCACACCAATTATAACTTGTTTTATTTAATTAATTATACTTATGTTTTAAAATATCAAATAGTTTTTTTTTTATCTATTTTCTATATTCAAAAAAAAAAATATTATAGATATGATAAAATATTAAAAAATATATATATATTTATAAAAATATTTCAGGTTGGGTTGGATCAGTAATCTCTATCTCCACTATTATATTTAAATTCTAATACATTTAGACGGTTTCTTTGAAAGCCAATTCTTCCGTTCCACGTTCTCCTCCACGTCTCCTCTCAATTACTCCCGGCTCCAAACCCACTCCCCCTAATCTCACCTTTAATCCATGCTCATAGATGGAGCGTGAATATATGACGATCAAATGTCGATTCCTTCTCAATCCGGATGAAATACGAATGATTCTTCTTTCTCTCCGTTTGTTGCCCTCCTCCTCCATCGATCGCCATACTCTGATCAAAGCCCTGTTAAATCGTGGTTGTGCTTTTCGTGCTTATCGTAAGCTTGCTAGGTATTCTTTTCGTTCTCCATCAATCGAATTGTTGCATATTTGATTTGTTTATGAACAAATTCTGATGGTGAAACTGGATTTGGGTGGGTAACGTACAACAATGGCATCCTGATAAATGGATGAAGAATCCTTCACTTTCATGTATTATAGTGTGCTAAGAAGCAATTTCATATATTCAAAAGGTAAGTGACTCTTCTCTTATAACTGAAATACTTGGCTTATTTGATATATCAAATAGCACATGAAATGTGTGTCACTGATAAAACTTGCCATATTGCAGGCAAGACCAATTTGCACAATCAGCTGCAGGTAGAGCTGCAAGAGCTCAGATGCAGGCAGCTGCGAAAAGGTAAAATGTATTGCAATATATTTATATATATAAAAGCAAAACCTTAAGATGATGACATGACACAATGAGAATCAAAAATTCATCAAATGGTGAATTGTGGTGAATTCTCCATTGTCCCACATTGGTGACAAATGTGAAAAGTTGAAAGTACAAGTGACTATATAAAGGATAAGATATTGTTTGAATGTTCATCCAAAATTTGATCAATTTTTGGGTTAAATGGTTTGTTTCATTTACATGATAAAACATTTTATTTATAAGTTAAAATTTTATTTTTCATTTCATATAAACCAAATTTTTATGAAAGCAATATTTATACATAAAAAAAAACAATCTTTATCTTTATATATATAAAAGCAAAACCTTAAGATGATGACATGCACAATGAGAATCAAGAATTCATTAAATGGTGAATTGTGGTGAATTCTCCATTGTCCCACATTGGTGACAAATGTGTAAAGTTGAAAGTAC
Source organism: Arctium minus (assembly GCA_954870635.1). Taxonomy (NCBI): domain Eukaryota; kingdom Viridiplantae; phylum Streptophyta; class Magnoliopsida; order Asterales; family Asteraceae; genus Arctium; species Arctium minus. The sequence goes on along the minus strand of OX941082.1, from coordinate 26,729,998 downwards.
AAGTGACTATATAAAGGATAAGATATTGCTTGAATGTTCATCCAAAATTTGATCAATTTTTGGGTTAAATAGTTATTGTTTATTTACATGACAAAACATGTTATGTAATAGTTAAAAACTTCTTTTTCATTATATATAAACCAAGAAAGAATCTCGAATTGTTTCTATTACTTTTGTTTAATTATTTTAACATAAATATTTATTTGATATTTTTTCTTCGTTTTTTACATAGTAAAAGTTGATATTCTCAAATATTGAGTAGTGATTTGATTTTGGTTATGCACAAGTCGACATTTGTTTCATTCCATCAAGAATGGCACCTCTGGACGTTTGCTTTAACTTCCATTCACGAATAGATTGCTCTGGAGATGATAAATTAAAAAGAAGAAATGGTTAATTAAAAGAGTAGAAGATGACTTGACAAATTAAATAATGGGCCGGTTAAACTCGTTTAGCCAACCATTAATCCACAAAATTTCTATATTTCTATAACAAAAGAATTAACTAAATCATCTAATATATATATATCTATAATTTACATATGTAAATCTATATTCAGGAATTTTTTTAATAGATGACGTAACACAACCAAATTTGAGAATTCCAAAATGTTGATTTATGTTCTTCTACTTCAATGTTTCCGATAAAAAGCATAATCGCCACCGTGCAATAGTTAAAATTAATTATAAAACAATGCTTCAATTATGATGATGACGAGATTATATTGATCTGGTTGATTTATTAATTTGTTGCTGAAAGAATAGTACGTGTCAAATCAAGTCGATGTGTTCGTATCTTTCCTTGTGGTAACTTATTTGATCATCTATTGTCCAGGAACATCAATATACTGGTAATAGTTACATTTACTTTCATCTCAATATAATATTTAAATGGATCACAAATGTGTGTAGATTTAGGATAGTTTACAAAACGCTTACCCGGTATTTAAATCGTTGCACCCTTTGGTTGTCAAGTTAATATTTAGCTTTTTCCTAGCTAGGCAGAGCTCCATTTTGAGTTGGATTCATATCCATTAAATTTGGTCCAACTTAATTTGTAGACTCCAAGTATTTCAATTTGCTGATACTAATTAAAGATATCATGTTTATAATAATTAGCAATTACTGATGATGTATCTAGACTAACATACTTGTTGAATGAGGTTTTGATTTGAGGTCATATATGTATGTTCTTCTTTTAAGTTTTATTACCAATGATATTTTTACTTAATGTGTTTTTGAAATAGGCTTATATGGTTCAACTGATCATTGGGTTTCAGGTGTTTATTTAATGATTTGAGTTCTCATTGTTTGTGGTTGTCTTATGTCTGAATTTGGGTTTCTCCATTGCTCTTTAGGTTTGAACTGTCTCTTCTAAAAGTTTTTCCTCTTTAATGGTTTTTTGATGTTTGCTTCTCCATTTTGTGTTTTTCTTCAATCGTTTTCTTACACAGTTCATACCAAGAAAAACAAGGATAACTTCTACCAAAAGCCTTAAAAAAACAACATGACGCAACGATAGATCTTCTAAATTATATTATTTTGTGTTTTTTAGATCATATCTTGGTTGCATATTTGGTGTTCTATGTGACTACCTTTCCAGCTGTTGAAAGTCGAACAAATCCTGAGGTATCATTAAATCCTACAAATCTTATATTTACCGGTATATTTTTTTAGATCCTGTAATGTTTTCATTTTTGGTATTCTTTGTGATTGATCAAACCGAATCTTTGAAACTTGATCCAGACCAATAGAAATAGAAGAATCCCCAAGTTTTGTTAATGCAAGTCTAAGATATAAAAATCTTAGCTTGAAAAATTTTGAATATTAGATTTGTATAGGTTGGGTTTGGTTTTTGAATCTTAACACAGTCCCAATCTCTCACACTCATTCACTCGCATCAATATCAGCTTAATACACAATGAGAATATTATGGAAAATTTAGTAACAAAGCAATTAATTATGTATGGCTTTCTATATTTTAAACCGTCTTCATAGTTAATTTTTCTCACAAACTTTTTGAAAGCCAGGGGTCTTTATGGAAACAATCGTTATACTCTCTAGAGTTCCAGACCTCACCACCGAGTAGGATAAAATGGGCTAATTTTGTTTGGTTGTTTTGTTGCTTGATATTATTTTCAGATGTACTATGATGATTTCCCTGTCTGAGGCTTTTTGTGGAAGGTTGAAAACGACAAAACTGACCCAGTAAGGAAAAGTATTACCTCTTTAAGCATCTTCACTTTGAGATCCACTACAATAAGGATAAATGCAAAAACTGATCCTAATGTTGTTGTTGGATCTGACTGGAGAAAATGAAGTTGAGATAGAACTTATGTACACGGTCAGGTGGAAAAGAAACATAGCTTCCTTTTGAGAATAGGATGGAAAAGTACTCCCAGTCTTATTCACAACCACATCACCTGGAAATCAATTTTTTTTCAATTATCAACTCATGTGTGACAGTTCTCCTCTGAATCGGTTTTCTTACCACAATTCTTATGCGGGTCCTTCAAGAATGACTTTGATAAGCAAGTAAAACTTTTTGTTAATTCAGCTGCATCTATGATCTAATTGTGTTCTTTCTGTTTTGCATTCCTCCTGTTCATTTTAAGTAGTTTTTGTTATTTATGACAGGGATGCTCACGATGAGGAGACAAGACAGCTGATGACCAAGAGTAAACTGGGTGGAAACTTATTCATGGTGATGATTTCAGGTACCCAAAGTACAATTCCCTCTTTGCTGCAACCCTTGGTTCTGGAACCCAACTATTTTCCCTGTAAGTAAAATTGGTGAATTAATTATTTTACAATTTTCATCTTCAGTTGGTTAGTTTCTGAATTATGCTAACTTTGACTACTTGTTGGTTCTATCAGTGCACTTTTTAACTTTGCACTAGCTCTTGAACATAACACTTTTTATCGTTAGCACATCCACTTAAAATTTGGTTTTGGATCTATTGTATAATACTTCGATAATACTTGATATTGAGGAGAAATGAAGATAGGAGCAACAAAATGGAGAATGGATGACAATGGTTTAAAGTATGAAACATAGACACCCAAGTTGTTTGCTTAATCAATATTAGGGGTGTTCAAAAAACCCGTTGGACCGTTCAAACCAGTCGAACCAAGTCAAACCGAACCGTTTTTGGTGGTTTGTGCGGTCTGGCGGTCCGGTCCGGTCTGAAAAATAGCCAAACCGCTCGGTCCGATCTGTTCTGCAGTTTGACCATTTTTTTGAGCGGCCTGAACCGACCGCCAAAAGTACGCATGTATTAATCATATTTAGTTTTAATGTCATAGTCTCATCTTTTATTGCTCAATTAAAAAACGTTTGTCAAAGAATTATATCTTTAGTTTCTTTTAATCAATTGCTTGTGTTATCTAAATGGCAAAGTTCAAAGATCCATTAAAAATTCAAATCTAAAATCCAAATCGTCCTTCGACATTCTCAATATTTGTCCAAAATTCAACCATTGTTGGTGGACTTGTTTAACTTTTTTTCCAACTTACTCAATATTTTTTTTAATTTAATATATAAACGTTCTTTTATAAATCGATATATGTTGTAGGATAAATGTGTCATCGTCTAAAGGATATGACGATAGAGATAAAGATAGAGATAGAGATAAGTATATCAGAGTTAGATTAGAACTAAAATATCTCGTGGTTATCTATTTGTATCTCATCCCTATTTAAAGGGCTTTTGATTAATGAGAATTACATATTCATTCTCTCCATTATGTTGTTCTATTTATTTTTCTTTAACACGTTATCAGCACGTAAAGCTCAAAAATAATCGTTACCGTTGAAATCTGTCTGTATGTCACTATGTGTGTCTGCCGGAGCCAGACCACTGGCGCCGGCCACCATTGAACATTAAACGAACTTACCAAGTTGGGAAACCGCTGCTGCTTACCTGCTTCTGCTTGGGAATCGTGGGTTGCTGTCTCTGTTTGCTTATCTGATAGATTTTGGGTTTTATCTCCACACTCCATCACCGATTTTGGATTTTATCTCCACACATGCTCAGCATTCCATCACCGATTCTGCAGTTCAGCAGGTTAGGTTTTTTTAATTCAAATGTTTTTTTCAGTTTAAATGCTTTAATCCATGTGATATGTTGATAAGAATTAAGAAATACTCCATCACCGCTACTGTATGCTTCCTCTCTGACTCTGCCACTTTGGTCCACTTTTTTTTGTAATCAATTAAATGTTGTTGACTGCTATCTACTTGTAATCTCATTTTTAAATTTTAATATACATTTATTTTAAACACTTCACAAGAATGAAACTCTGGAACACTTCACAAATCACAAGAATGAAATATTTAATAAATATTTCCCCCCGATCATTTTAATTATGTTTATAAATTCATGCAATTCTAATAGCATTTAGTTGTTGTTTTTTTCTTGCTGGAAATTGAAGAGTAAATTTTGAATGGTGGCTATAGTTTATCTCTAAGACACAATGGTCCATAAACTTTTTGTCTATAAACAATTTTGGTTCTTGAAAAAAAATTGATTGACAATTCTAGCGGGGACTTTTACCATATAGATTGGTTCTTATTCTAAAGATGGTTAATCATTGAGTTTTTTTTAATTGATTTTGTTTATCCATCCATTTATTGAATATATAATTGGTATATTAGGTTGTATATTTAATTTAGTTCTAATTTATCGTCCTTTAGTTTCAATCATGATAGCATAATTTTATTGTTTTAAACTTATCATTGTCATTTATTTTGACATGATCAATTAATTTATAATAAGATATGTTTAGTTGGATAAGTTAATTATCTTGATGTTATTTACTTATCTGACAATTAAATTTGATTTATATCTTTAAATTAGACTAATTATATTACTGTGAAATATGATAGTTATTTACATGGCTAGTTAATTTATATGATTGACTTTTATTGTCTTATTAAGTAATATTTATTATTTATCCATATCTTATTTAAATGTTTATCTTAATTATAATTTATAATCTATCATAAACTTTTAGAAGTTACACTTCTAACCCCCATAATTTTTATTATTTTGTCAAAATGAAAATGTTAAATTCAAACATTTATCTTGATTATGCGTTCCTACTCATAATTTTAAACTATATAATTAATTTTTGGAAATTACACTTTTAACCCCATATATTTTGGTCTTTACCAAAATCTCCAAAAATACTATTAAGGTATTAAAATATTAAAATTGGCTTCATATGCCAAACTCATAGTCATTTTGGCCTCATGTCAAATGCTCTATAATTAATAATGTTATATCTAAATGAAATAAATCACAAGATATCGACTGAATTTTGTCAAACGGGTGTAAACAACCCTAAGGTTTCTAGGAACTTAAGAAATCCATGTGATTCCCCTACTACCTGGAAATCCAATAGATTGAGTGATTTCTCTTTTTTTTTCAAAAATTGAAATATTGATGAAGTATTATCAATAAAATTAAAGCATACAAAATCCAATATTGTTATGATAATGAAATTTCATAACCATAATCCATTTTTTTATCAAAAAGAAAATCATATATTATCCTTTATATATGTAAATGGTTGAAACAACTCATCCCAAAATCAACGTCGTAAACTCAAAAGAATATGAGTATCATAAATGAGTATATAAACCTCCTTTTGAAAAGGTACAAGAAAATACCTAAAGTCCAACTCCCTATTGACTCTAAAACCAACCTCTTGAAAAGGTACAAGCAAATATCTTCATGTTTTAAGACGACATATAAATTTCATAGGAATACCTTTACTAGAAACCCCCAAAGAAATGTGGGATGTCCCGAAAGGGATAATCGGGAGTACTCATGAATATGTACTTCCCGAACTAATCGTACATTGGAATGAAACTCACTTACTCGATTACAAAAAGGTAACTGATGTCAACAAATAAATGTTATATCCAAAACGCATCTCAATCTCTGTGGCAAGGAACTCACAGAAGATGACATGATTTTTAACATTATTTCCACTTTTCATATATAAGTAAATATAAATATAAGTTGGAATGCAACATTTAGACAAACTCATCAACCTAATGCAAGTGGTTGAGAGATATAACAAGGTTCTTTCGAATAACACCACATACGTCGGGATAAAGAAAATTCCTGATATCGATAGTGAAAGTGTTAGAGGTGGAAACAACTCCAAAGGATTGTGAGTTAAAAACAATTTCACACATGTGACATTTCTGCACCATGTGAACGAGACCCTATAAAGGGTCAGGGTATTGGTAAGAGTCAGGAAGGATTTTTCAACACCTGGAGTAGGATACAACTACTACCCAGGTGATAATGGGCAATCAAATAAGATATGCACTAAAAAGTGCTTCTATAAAAAAGGGAATACATTGAAAATGAAATATAACATATTTGTTTTAATATTTAATATTGATTATGCATATGTTTCTTTGAAATTAATTTTAAGTACCAAAATTAATTTATTTGCTAAAGTAAAATCGAATATGTAACCATTATAGATGTAGAGAAATACATCAAAACAAATACAAAAAAATTTCAATGTTCTATGTTCCGTGTAGGAATGTATCGAGGAGAATTAATTTTTTTTGACCTATCACACAATCGAAAAAAAAGATAGACTAATACTTGTTTTATAATACATCCAACCAAATTACTTAGACGATGGACTGTCACTTTGTTGGTGGAACAAGTTTAATAGGAACCTTGTAAAGATATTCGTATCAAATGGAAATGAAAATGAGCATATATACATAAATTCCAATGAATATGAAAGAAAACATATATCATGGAAACTAATGTGTCAAACTAGTAGATTATTGGGTCATCGGAACATATTTTGTCACCAATAAAGAAATTTTGGGGGCAATAACACATATATGTTTCGACATAACCATGTGGGACACGGTGGTTATGACATAGTGATCCGTGTATTGCAAAATACACATAGACACATTCTCTTTCGAGTGAAAGGCAAAATGAGGCAAATTGCAACTGTTGACTTCTGAAGCATAAGAAACAACATTGCTATGCCCTCTCGAATACATAAAACTTTTGTATATACCCTAATCCTTAGCCAATACAAGAATGAGATCGTCCTAAAGCTAAGGATAATATACAAAAATATTCCATTGTTACAACGAATACAAGGTGATATTTATGGACATAAACATCCAGAATGCGGGTCATTAAAGTACTTTATGGTTCTGGTTTCGACACGATGAACGCATGTCGTATTATTGTCCACATGAAATACTGTACTCCTAGCACTAGTTATACGTTTAAGGGCTCACCACCCTTATTATTTCATCAAGTCTACATGACTTGGAATGCTGGAGAATTTACATCATAAGGATTTGATGTTAATTGCATATGTATTAGGATCAATGTAGAGTCCTATACCCCATGTGTATATATAAAATGGTCTCATAGAAATTGTTATCAAAAGAATATGATGACATCTAGGGTATTAGTAATGTGCATCAATTTACCCACATCTACCTGGGGTTATGCAATTATTATACGCAATTTCTTTTTGTCGTTTTTAGACCCACTGCTTACTAACCAGCCTCATGCGTACCAGTTGGTAACTGGATATAAGTTTGATACTTTACATTTACGCATGTTTGATTATATGTGCCAATTGCGCCCCCACAACGCATCGAAATGGGTCCTTAAAGACGATTTGATAAATGTTGAATATGAACCCCCCAACAATTATCCGCTAATTAGAATATTTGACTAGTGATCTCTTTACCGCTAGAGTTGCGAGTTGTCACTTTCATGAGACAGTCTTCCCGTCGTTAGGGGGAGATAGAAAAAAGGATTTTCCATGGGAACGACAGGAAGTGTCATTGAATATTCCCACTCTGTCTCATTTCGATCCCCAAAAATTCACAACGTAATGTTGAAGTCAAACGAATCAGACTCGATACCTGATACGTTTAATATTCCAAAAGTGACAAGATCACATATACGAGCTGCAAATATACTCGCAAGGTTAAAAAGTCCCCAACAGGGGCACAACGCCACTGGAAAGTGCGTTGCAATCACACATGGTGGAGGTGTGGTTGAGGTCGTAGCTCCCAAACGGAAATGGGGGAAGTTACTTGGTTCGATAGATACTCATCTAAAGGAAGAGAAGAGTAAGGCATAACTATTTGTCATCAATACATAAACCTCTCATGAGATTGTCTCTGATTAAACTATGTCTATTGTAACACCCCGATTTCCGTTTGACTATTTTAGAAGAAGAAAATAAGAAAAGGGGGCTGCATGCGCAGGTCTGCAGGGCGCACGGGCCGTGCGTCCTCCTTCAGCTTTTCCACACGGGTCGTGCGTAGGAGACAGAAGTGTAGCACGGGTCGTGCGTTTCCCTTCAGTAAAACCGCACGGTTCGTGCGTCGCATCAGGAGGTATAGCTGCGGGATTAAATGGGTTCTCCCCAATTATTTCACTTCTCACTTCTCTTACTCCCAAGTCTTTCTCTCCCAACTCTCCCTTTCTTCCTTAACTATTCTAGGGTTCCTTCAACCACCAAACCCTCACCACTTGTTGCTAAAATCAAGAGTTCCATCCAAGGTTTCGGTATTGGAAGCTTCTTCACCATCTCCATCTTCATCTTCTCCCTTTTCTCTCCCCAAACCCTAAAATCGAACCCTAACCTATTTTGGGAGTTTTTCCTCCCCTAACCACATGATTCTAAATCATCTAGCTAGTTGGGAGCTTGAGCCACAAAACCTCCATCTTCACCTTCCTCATCAAGTTCTTCGGTTGGGAGCTCGGGTTGAAGTGTTGGATTGGGTGTTCTCGGAAAGTCTTGTCATCTTTAATGGTAAGCTCCTTTGATTTAAGGTTATAAATGATCCTTGGATGTTCCCTAGTGTTTGATTTATCAGATCTCAGATTTGTTAGTTTTGGAGAAACTAGGGTTTCGATCTCGTTTAGAGATTTTGGTATATAATGTTGGGGAATGTTCCTATGTGGTTGATTAGGGTTATGTATGGTTGGAATGTTTGGATCTAGGTTTTGGAAGTTCTCGGCTTGAGGATTCAAGCGGCCTTCAAAGAGCTCGTTGGGTGAAATCTAGATTTAGCCTAAATCTAGCAAGGTGAGTTCAAGTTGATTTGTGAAAACGGTGTACATGCCAAAATGGTTATTTTAAAGTGTTTTATACGAAATGGTTAACTGCTGATAAGTTTGGAATATTTTGAAGTAAATTATGTTTTACTTGGTTATTTGTCAAAGGGTGAGTATTTTGATAAGTTTTCATATTTGGTGAACTTGGGTTGTGTTAACCTCATAAAATGCTCATATTTGGGTTTGAATGTTCTAACGAGTAAATAGCATGGTTTTCACATTCATGGTGATTTTGTACAAATGAAGTCTATTTCATGTTATACGTATTTCGGGTACATTTGCATTCATAAACCCTTTGGAAAACCTTTGGTCCCATTATGTGTTGAGTTTTGGGTTAATCTCGTCTTTGAGGTATGTGTCTTCGTAAACGTTGTTTCCATACATTTTATTACTCGGGGAACCGATAATTATTTGATCAATTGGATTTTGAGCATTTTAGCTCGGTGTTGGCTTAAAAGAGTCTTGTGGACAACTGTCCGGATTTAATAGCTCGATGTAGAGTCCCATTTCATGGCTTACATCTAAATGTCTTTTTATCGCATATTTATAATTACAGGCTCGAGTGTTGTTGTCATTCAGGTATAGTCGTGTAATCTTAGACTGTGTTGCATTGGATCCATAGGCACATGAGTCAGTCTTATTTGATGGTCATTTGGGTGGTACGGGGTTGGACTCCGGGACACATGTTTTATGACCTTGTCCGTTCAAGGAGTACACTAGCTATCATGGTGTGGATTAGCCATTGGATGGGCGTTTTGGACCTCCGCCAGGTGGGGCAATGCCTTGGTTGTATCCCCCTTGGGCCGGGCCTTGGAGCGGTATTCTCGTTGTTATATCGCTAAGGTCAGTTGACTCTTTGGTGTAGCTTGAAGGGAGTCGTAGGGACACTTGGGCTTGTGTGTCGTGAAGTGTCATACAATTAACGTTGTATGAGTGGCATACTTTTGTGTTCCTCCACTCTCAACGGATATGGGAAGCCCCCGTCGTCGGCCCGCCGTATTTTGTATATTTAATTGTTCATGTTTTAATATTGGGATTTCATTCTACTTTATGGTCGCGTGAGTATTAAAATGGGTTACATGCTTTCAATGACACACCATATTATTTAAGAATCGTTTTCCTTTATTTATGGGCCGAGTATTATGTCCCGCCCGTGTTTTGGGTGTTTTGGGATATGAGGTTTTATGTACAATTTCATAATTGGAATATCGAACTATGACCCCATTTTGGGTGAGTTCCGGATTGCATCATTTTACATGAAGGGTGTGTTTGGGAGCATTATCTTTAAAAGTGCATGTTGTGGGAAAAATGTGTCGTTTCCATTTTAAAGTATATTAATTCGAAAGATCTCGCTTTAAACTGATTTCCTGTCTTTTAAAGATATATTCACTCATGTTAAAACTCTTGAGCTCACTAGGCGTTAAGCCTAACCTTTTTATTTGTCGGCATGTGCATCAGGTTCCAGTCAGTTAAGTAACATGTACATATTGTGGTTAATGTACATGGATGGTTCAGATAGATAGACGACCCGTATACTATGCCAAGAGAGTCAAGATCTCGAAAGTGTCTAGCCTCACATTTTGTTAAAATACAAATTGTTGAGAGTTTTTGGACACCAAAATATTATTTAAGATCAACTTAAATGTTACATGCTTTGAAGTAACATTTGCCCATATAATTTTGAGTTAAATTCATGGGCTTCCAGTAACGCGATTTGGGTTGAGAAATGCGACAATAGCGCTATAGACCTAGTGAGCGTAATGTGTGGACCATACTTAGAAAAGTTGTTATAATCATTATTTGCAGTGTAATCAGTTATTTAAGAAATAAGGCTAAGCAAGTATAACGTCAAAAGTTGGCCACACAACCATTAAAGAAAAATAAGTTGTAAGAAAAATAATTTTTTCTTGTGAATTGTAGATGCAAAGTTTCAGTTTTATTGGTCACATAGTGACAAAAAGGGACATCTAAGTGAAAGCCAACATGCTCATAGGTTATGTCATATCTATAGCGGTCAAGATTAGTAACTGAGATAGAGGTTTATTTTGGTTACTAGATTATTGTCGGGGATCCATTCAGGGTTCTCTAAATTGCAGACTTTAATATTAGCATAGACTTAGACAACACAGTAAGTAAGACTGCGGTCAGATAGAACAAGTCTTTCAATTATTGAAAGCAAAAGTAAAGTTATGTATAAATTTGATGGTTGTCAGAAGGAATAGAAAACCTTATAGTTCTCAGTGATACCTCAAATTTTGGATTAGATTTAATATTAATGGCACGAGGCAAGTTTACCGCTTACGCATTAAATCAATTGTAAGAACATGAAAAGCCTAATGCAAGACATGATAAAGAGTTAGTGACGTGGTCCTTGCACTCGAATTTTGTGAGACATTACCAAGATGGCTCAAAGTGGACTATGTACACATATCACGATAGCTAAATATCCATGTTTGATTGTAAGGGATAAATTTTGAGCTAGAGATGTTGATCAACATCGTTGAAGAATTTTGATAGTGATATTACACTACCATCCAGACAGGCAAAGAAGGATAAGAGTTGATCAAATGGTTAGTTGAGATGATAGACATCACATTGAGTGTGATCAGACTCAATTAGATCAGTAAGACTCTTTGATAAGAAATAAAGAATGATTAACCACATTGAGTTTCTACTAATATACTTGGATGAAATCTGGTAGATTTTGGAACAAAATATGGGTTCCAGCATGGGAGGTCTAAGAAATACAATGTTAGAAGGATTATGTAAATCCTTGTGCTTAGGGAACACCGATAGTTATAAAATATGCAAGAATTTAAATAGACGTTTTAGAATGAGTAAAAAAACACGCGTTAAAACGTCAAATCAGTTACAGTAAGTTGGTGAAAGCTTCAAGTTTCAGTAAGGACTAGTATATGCCTGGGCGCCTATGTACAAAGTCAAATTAGTAAGGTAAACATTGATTTGAGAGCTTCAAGCGAAGGTAAGTAAGTGATACAACACATGTTCCCTACCACATAAGGAGAGGGTAAAGCGAGGTAGAGTATGTATTATAAGTTATGTCATAATACCTCAAATAGTTTTTAGTATGAATGTTAAGTAAGCATTAGTGACTCAATTGGTTTTCACTATATTCATTGAGTATGCATAAGAGTATCAACAAGAACATTGGCATTATGCATCACTTTCGATAAAGAATTCCTAGTGGTGCTCATTTATCTTAGGTTTGATGAGCGTTCCCAACAATGTTCATGTCAATTCACGATACATTAATCATTGGGTTTTTAGCCATGAGGTGTGTTGCATAGCTTATGTGGAAGTACATTATGTGTAAGAAATTGTCAAATATATGCATAAAAGTGCAGTAGTCAGATATGTTACCAGTATGAGTTAATTAACGACGTGAGAAAAGTAGATATACTTAGTATATGGAGATTTATGTAATAATCAACATAAACCGCTAGAGTTCAGGACTAAGATAGAATGATGTTAAAGACATCGCTTGAAAAGGGCATAGTCATATATGACGAGGAAGATAAATAAATTTCAAAGTATGATGGATCGAAGCGTTAGTTGCAATAGTTGATAGAGTAGTCTATCAACCAAGTTGGCCACTAAGTTATAAATTAAATTCTTGACACTTTTTCATGTGTCAAATTCAAGGAAACGTTTAGATGATGAATCAGCTATCATAAATTTGGAAAGTGTCGAGGTTAACGACACACTCATGTATATAGAGAAGACAATCGAACTGTTGGTAAAGAAGACGAAATTGATTAAGGAGCAAGAGTACATATTTGGTACCAGTGATGGTGTTAATGAAACTGGGAATCCTAATTAAGATTCAGAAATGATATGGTATCAGAAAAAAATGACAAAGACTAAGGATCCTCAATAGCCATTTATAATTCCGAGGACGGAATTTCTTAAAGGAGGGGAGATTTATGACACCCCAAAAAGGGTAAATAAATAAATATGAAAAAAAGAGGAAAAAGAGGGAAATAAAATAAAATGGGTTTTATTTTATTAATCAATAATATGAAGAGAAAAAAAAAACGTGAAAATGGCGCCAATTATGCCGTTTAATGAAAGTAAGAAGTGAATAAAAGTGTTTATATGCGATCGGACTAAATTGGAAAGAAATCTTTAGATTAAGGGTTAAAAGCGTAAAGTTGGCCAAATTGTTGAAGTCAGGGGGCGAATGTTATTTCCTGAAAGTCCAGGGGTATTGTCAGATGTCAACAGGTCCAAACCAGAGGACCTGTTTTGTAACATTTTCAGACCTGCAAGTTTTCTGATTTGAAAACGACGGGTGATCTTTGAAGCCTCCTATTGGCTTGTTTAGTCAACTAAAAAGCCAAAAATTTATAGGTTTAAGTATCTGAGACACTCCTTTACACTTTTCGTTCAAAGAGATCGAGGTTTTGTGGAGAATCGAAAGAGAAATAGGAGCTCAAAGTCACCGACCGGAATCTCCGTTTATTGATGATTTGAGGTTTTCGGATGAGAGCTATGAGTAGGTGGCCTACACGCAATCAGGTGTGTCTTCATGAGACTTACAATGGGATGCATACCTACGTACAAATTTATTTTCAACATTATATGGTTTGTATGGTGATGTGTACGTATGCATGATGTTTCAGTTTACATATATGATACAATATGTATGTTATTTATGATCAGTTGCATGCTATGTGCTTATTTTGTTTTCAAATAACTCTAGCATGCTATTTCATATGGAAGTTTTATGGGTGGTTTCAATGGGTGGGCATTTGACCAGTAAGTCACACGACAAGTGGCACGACCCCATAATGGGTATCGAGACAGGTGCAGGTCGGATAGTCCTGGGAATGCCAGTGACAAAATGACCCATACCCAACAAGACGGTTTATGAGGTCTCTTTTTCTTTTAGCGTTGTATGTTTCCATATCTTGTGTCCTTTTACATTCACAACCTAACTATTTTCCCGTAAAACCACAAAGGTTTTTAAATTCTTAATTCAGGCAACTGAGAAACATTTCAGAATCCTTTACATTTGGATGTTGAGATTTACAAAAACGTAACCGAGTATGGTTTTAAATTTTTGCATGTTGTATTCCCCCTAAATATGGCTCTCAAAATTGTCCATGTTACATAAGTTCCTAATCTTGATCAAGTTCCTGATGATCTTACTCAAATAATACTCCTCCTGCATTCAACATTATGTCCGCCTATCAGCTTATGGTCATCGGACACAGGGGAACCAGAATGAATTTAGTACAATCGTCTGATCTTAGAATGAAGTTCCTCAATAGGAATCCAATTCTCGCTTTTAATGCAGCCGGAAAATTCAATTTGGATTTCATTGAATTTGATGTTCAAGTAGTTTTTATTTCATTATCTTCTGTTGTTAATTCTTAGATTTGATTATCTATGGGATCACACATGTTTAGTTTCCGTTTCCGATCATTATAGGTGTCTAAAATTGGGATCAATGGTGATAGTTTGTCGGTGGCCGTGGTGATTCCTGGCTGAATACGGTCTCAATCGACCGCTAAAAAGACGTTTCTTTTGTCCTTTACCTTTAGAATACCACGTGTTTGGTTGACTGATGCAACAGGTTACTTTAGGTTTTCGGTAGGGCCATGGTCCACGAATTACGACCATCCAACTTCTTTCTTCAAGTCGTTTTCTTTGTTCCATTTGATGTTGATTTCGATTGAGTTCAATGAGGAAAAATCGTTAAAACAAAGTTGGTCACAACTCAATCCTTTTTAGATAACAATGAGGTCGGCATAAATTGGTAAGGGTTCCAAAAAGATATCATTATTTGGAACAATTTCTTATAGTTTCTGTAACTAGACTTGGAAAACGTGTCGTGTCGGGTTCAAAGTTAAACGAGTTGAGATTGTCTAACCCTAACCCGACCCGTTTAATAAACGGGTCAAAAAATCTCAACCCTAACCTGACCCGCCTAACCCGACATGACTCACCTAACCCGTTTAACATTTATAAAACTAAAAACTAAAAATCAAAAATTCACAAAAAGGTACAAATCCAAAATTCAAATGAAAGCATTAGAAATCCAAATTTTATAGATCAAACTTATAAGTTATAACCAAATCTAAAAAATTAAAAATTCAAAACATTAAAAAGAAAACTTATAATATTATATATATATATATATATATAAACGGGTTATTCGGGTCATTTTCGAGTTGAATTTTTTGACCCTGACCTTACCCGTTTAATTTTCGTGTCGTGTCGTGTCAACCCGTTTACTTAAACGGGTTGAAATGTATTATCCAAACACGTTTATTTCGTGTCGAGTTCGTGTCGGGTTAGCGTGTCGTGTCATTTTTTGCCAGGTCTATCTGTAACACCCTCAGAATTGGTATGAGCAACTAATAAAATTTTTCGATATCACATCAAATAGAAGACAAACTTCTTCCTACGAATCAAAACTCAATAGAAAAATTCTATAATTGACCTCAACAATAATGAAATTAGTATTAAGCAAGGACTAAACCGAAGTCGGGTGCTACTTATCCCCAATACAAGTTGCTTTCCTCAAAACAAATACGAAAGACTTCTTCAAACCAATCTCACTCATGCATGAAACTAGCACTCATCTCTTCACAAAAACGCTAGTACCATTCCCCAACCCAAACCTGATGCACATGCCGACAAATAAAAAGGTTAGGCTAACGCCTAGTGAGTTCAAGAGTTTTCAACATGAAAAAATATATTTGTTAAAGGAAAGAATGCAGTTTAAATCATTATCTTTCAAAATGATTTACTTTAAATATTAAACGACTCATTTTCCAATAACACACACCTTTAAAAAGAAGCAACCCAACATAAACATTCTTTCGTAAAATAACTTCAACCCAAAACTCACCCAAAACGTGAATAGTAATTAAACTCCCAATTTATAAAATTGTGGATAAGACTTTATTTCCCGAAACACCCGAACACGGGAGGGCATAATACTCGGCCCATAAATAACGAATAAAATCCGTATATACAACACGTCACCGAAAACATGGATAATAAAATAATACCATTTAATACCCAAATAACACCTTCCGGTGACGGGGGATACCCGATTCCGTTGTACGTGGCGGAACACTGTTGATCCAAACTCTCTCAGTGATTTGATAACGATCATCTTCTACACTTAGTGAAAATTACATTTTAATATGTATTCGTGTTTCACCATCAGCGATCAGACTGAGTCTGTTCAGTTATCGCTGATGGCCTTTCTTGTAAACATTTCATATGTATTAGTGTTTCACTATCAACGATCAGACTGAGTCTGTTCTGTTATCGCTGATAGTTTCTGATGTAAACAGTTAACGTAATCCCTGAAGACAAGTCTCGCGTCAACATATGTTCATAGCTGAATCGAAGACGAAGCCACTGAACAAAGACAAGTCTACTAGTGACCTGATGTGGATATCAGTGAAGCAAAGACGACTCTACTTATACGTGAAGGAACATGAGGAAAAGCTTCAGCGATAGCTGAACTTCTTTTTATCTCTGAAGGAAGAGATATTCAGCGATCAAACGATCACGTAGCTTATGCCTCAAGTCTCCTTTTGTCTTACCTTGCACAACCAGTACGATGTGTCAGAACGGACATACCTCTGCCACAATTCGTACAACAACTCTGTCAACTACACTGTTCATGATACGGCCGAAAGCATATCTCCCAAAAGTCAGATTCCCAAAGCCAATCACTTAATGACACGTGTAAATGACCCTACCATGCATTTAATGCATAGGGTATAAATAGAAATTTCACCTCTCCATCTGAGAGTGTGCTCTATTCTTGAACCCTTATAGAAACCCTTGTTTTCTATACTCTATAATCCCCCATTATCTACATTCTTGTGCAACCATCTTAGTGTTTTCTTAAGTTTGTTTAGATTAAGTTCTACTTAATCTTATTCCGCAACAGACTTGTAAATTGTGTTTGATTTATCAATAAACAATTTATCAAACTTTAAATTCTGTGTTTGTATTCAACCCCCCCCCCCTTCTACAAACTTGTTAAGCACCTCCGGGACCAACAAGTGGTATCAGAGCAAACTGTTTAATCCGATAAACAAGATCTTGCTTTATTCTCTTCCTTGCTATTCTAAAATGGCACTTAACATAAACACAAACTACTATGATAATGGTTCACTTTCTAAACCTCCTCGATTTAACATAGATAACTTCTCTCTCTGGAAAAATCGAATGATGCTATTTCTTGAAGGTGCAGATCCCACTATACCTGAGTACGTAGCAAACGGACCCTATGAACGCTATAATGCTAAGGAAATCAGACAATGGAGTGATGAGGACAAAAAGAAGGTTGGTATTGATGCAAGGGCAAAGACCATTATCTCTATGGATCTGCCTGATGAAGTTTTCCATTCCATCATGCATCTTAAAACTTCTAAAGAAATGTGGGAAACCATATGTGTTCAATATGAAGGCACCACTGAAATCCAAGAGACTCGAAAGATTAACTTGGTAAGACAGTATGAAAGTTTTATCGCTGGTAAGAATGAATCTCTTTCTGATGTTCATCAGCGGGTTAACTGCTTAATCATTGATCTAAGAACTGTTGGTAGGACATATTCTAATTCTGAGGTCCTAACAAAATTCTTGGAATGTCTTCCTGAATGCTGGGACAGTTATTCAATATGTCTCAAGCTGACAAAAGACTTAAATTCTCTTTCTCTCAGCACCTTGTATGGAATATTGCTTAACTATGAGCAATCAAACCTTTTGAAGAAGAATCTTATAAAAGATTCCAAAGACTCCAAAAGCACTCCTGTTGCTTTAGTCTCTTCAGAGATAATTCCATCTCAGCGATCTACTCTCACCATCACTGAGTTAGATTCTGAATCTGAGGATCTATCACACACTGATCTTTCAGAGTTTGATGAGTCCTTATCACTCTTAACAAACTCTTTCAAGATATTTGTAAGAAAGAGCAATTTCAAAAGAAATAAGCCTCTCTCTCTCTCTCTCTGACAAGCCAAAATCAACCCCTGTTGATAAGGCTACTGCTACTTGCTTTAACTGTGAAAAGACTGGACACTTTGCAAGTGAGTGTAGGTCGAAGAAAGTCTTCAAACCTTCTACCTCAAGAAGATCCAGCAATGACAAGTACCTAAAGCTGAAAGAAAAATATCAAAAGCTGAAAAGCTACAAGCGAAAAGGTAAAGGTCTCATTGTTGAAGAACACGACTGGGCCGAATCAGAAGAATCAAGTTCTGATGAAGAAGTCGTCAATCTCTGCCTCATGGCTGAGATGAAAGAAGAAGTGGAAGAACCAACTGAAACTTCTATGAGCTATATATCATCTCAGGTATCTATCTCTACTAATCCCTCTCTACCTGAAGCTGAGAGAAGTCGCGTTGTTGATATACTGACGATTGACCTATACAATGCTCTAAACGGCAAAACTCTAGCTGAAAACAAAAACGTTGATTTAACTGAACAACTAGAAAAATGTCATGAAAAGATCAGAGAACTGACTCTTTTAGAGGAAAGTTTAAAAGATCAAGTCATTGTTAATGAAATCATCAGTATTGAACGCGGACAAGCCATCCCTGCTCTAAAAGCAGAAAAGGCTACTGTTGAAGGATGGTGCAAATCCTCAACAAAGATCACTGAGATTATAAGTGCTCAGATTCCTGCCAGTGATAAAACTGGTCTTGGTTTTTAGAAACCACAGGATGAACCCAAAGAGGACAGTTCCATGCTAAAGTTTGGAACATTTGTCTCTTCCATTCCTGACACTTCAAAGGCTCAGTGCTCTTCATCATCTTCTTCTAATCCTATCCTTGAGGAAATATCTAAATGTTCAAAGCATACAGATAAAGAAAAATCCAAAGGCTCTAAGTCTACAGATAAAGGAAAATCTATTTTCTATCCTCAGAAGGCTTCCAAGAAAACAAAGCTGAAGGTTCCTTCTAAACCTTCAGTAAAACAATCTTCTAGCTTTGTGATAGAAATATTTGATCTCTGTCCTCCAAAGCTAAAGATTGATCTTAAGCCTGAGAGATCTGAAGATATGAAAATCCCTCCCAGATCTCATGCTAAAAGCATTCTTGGACCTGGACCTTCTCATCTTAAATTCTCAAAACCTCTCACTTCTGGTCCTAAAACCACTTTCAAATATAGAAAATGCTATCACTGTGGATTTACTGACCATATTGCAAGCAAATGTCCAACTGCCACTAAAGCTGATAAATCAGCCAAAGTGAAGATGAATGCCTCTAAGGCTGAGAAGGTCATCAAAGCTGAAAATCGACCAAGGTGAAGAATACCACTAAAGTTAAGAAATTAACCAAAGTGAAGATTACCACTGAAGTTGAAAAGATTGCTGAACCTTCCATCTCCACTAAACCCAAAGGACCCATTGAAAAGTGGCTACCAAACAAAGCTTAATCTTCCTTATGTGTGTAGGGATCAAAGGGCATCTGGTATCTCGATAGTGGATGTTCTCATCATATGACTGGACAAAAAGACCTGCTCACTGAATACAAGGAAGAGAAAGGTCCCTCTGTGACCTTCGGTGGAAAAGGAAAAGGATATACCCGAGGGTTTGGTGTCCTCATCAATGGGACAACTACCTTCAAAAGAGTCGCTTATGTAGATGGACTGAAGCACAATCTTCTGAGCATCAGTCAGCTATGTGATAAAGACTATGAAGTTCGCTTTTCCAAGAAAGCATGTTCAGTGGTAAATGAGAAAGGAAAACTTTCTCTCAGTGGTTATCGCAGAGAAAATGTCTATGTAATAGATATGGACTCTACTATCACTGAAAACGTATGTTTTCTCTCTAAAGCCTTTTCTGATGTCACCTGGCTATGGCACAAAAGGCTCTCTCATCTAAATTTCAAAACCCTGAATTCTCTCTCTTCTAAGGAACTGGTTTCTGGTCTTCCTCAGCACTCATATGCTAAAGAATCTCTCTGGTCAGCATGTGAAAAAGGAAAACAGACAAAAGCTAGTTTCAAGTCTAAACAAGTTTCCTCAGTGACAAGTCCTCTTCAGCTCTTACATATGGATCTGTTTGGCCCTGTCAACATCCAATCAATAGCTGGAAAGAAATATACGCTTGTCATTGTAGATGAATACTCTCGCTACACCTGGGTTATCTTTCTTCGCAGCAAGAGTGATACTCCAGAAGAACTAATATCTTTTGTTAAAAAGATGGAAGTGCTGAATAATCTCACTGTACGTTCAATAAAAAGTGATCATGGAACTGAATTCAAAAACAGTTCACTGAACATTTTCTTTGAGAACAAGGGAATCTCTTATAACTTCTCTTCAGTGAGAACACCTCAGCAAAACGGAGTCGCTGAAAGAAGAAACAGAACGATCATTGAAGCTGCTAGATCAATGCTCAGCGATTCTCACCTCCCTACTCAATTTTGGGCTGAAGCTGTAAACACTGCATGTTTTACTCAAAACAGATCGCTGATAGTAAAGCGATTTGGAAAGACAACTTATTAACTTTTTCATGGAAGAAAGCCTTCTATCAGCTTTCTTCATATCTTTGGTTGTCAGTGCTTTATTTTAAACAACAAAGATCATCTTGGAAAGTTCGACCCAAAAGCTGATGATGGAATATTTCTAGGATATTCCTCCATCTCCAAAGCCTACAGAGTTTTCAACAAGAGAAGACAATTTGTGGAAGAAACAATTCATGTCACTTTTGATTAAACTCGCTCAGCGAACTCTAAACCAATCGCTGACAATGAAGAGTTAAATGCTTGGATGTTTTCACATTACAGAAAATCAGAACCTTTCTTCTCAAGCCATCAGCACACAAATCCTACTACTGCTGATGATGATCCAAACATTATACCTCCTAACGTTGAATCCAACTCATGGATCTCAGCAGAGCCTCTAAACACCTTACTTCCATCAGATCCATCTTCGTCTGAACACCTCTCAGAAAACAATGGTTTGTCTGACACTCAACAGCTAATCGCTGATGAACCTCAAGCTTCTTCATCGGTGAACATTCCCATTGTTGATCCAACCTCTGAAATGAGCGATCATGCTCATGCTCAGCGATGGAACAGAGATCACCCTATAGATCAAATTCTTGGTGATCCCGATGCAGGTATTCAGACACGACGAAGTTCAGGTAATATTTGTCTCTTTGTCAACTTTATTTCTTTAATAGAGCCAAGGAAGGCTGATGATGCCCTTAGAGATCCAAACTGGGTCAGCGCTATGCAAGAAGAGCTGACTGAGTTCACTCGCAACAAAGTTTGGAATCTCGTTCCTAGACCATATGATAAAACTGTAATAGGCACTAAATGGGTGTTTAGAAACAAGTTAGATTAACATGGAACTGTAACCCGCAACAAGGCTCGACTTGTTGCTCAGGGATACAGACAACAGGAAGGCATAGACTATGATGAAACCTTTGCCCCTGTGGCTAGGCTCGAAGCAATTCGACTATTCTTAGCCTATGCACTTTATAAAGACTTCATTGTTTATCAAATGGATGTAAAATCAGCGTTCCTAAATGGAAAACTGAATGAAGAAGTCTATGTAGAACAACCTCCAGGGTTCTATGACCCTAAGTATCCAAATTATGTTTATAAATTGGATAAGGCTCTCTATGGTCTCAAACAAGCCCCTCGTGCTTGGTATGACACTCTCTCATCTTTTCTTATCTCTGAAAACTTTGAACGTGGCAAAATTGATAATACATTATTTTTCAAAAAGATAAAAGGTCATATAATTCTTGTACAAATATATGTCGATGACATCATATTTGGTTCTACTAACCCATCTCTGTGTACTCGCTTCGCTGAAAGAATGAAGAAAGAATACAAAATGAGTATGATGGGTGAGCTGACATATTTTCTTGGCCTTCAGATTAAACAATCTGACAAAGGTACTTTTATAAGCCAAGGTAAGTATGTTAAAGATATGCTGAAGAAGTTTGATCTTACACAAACTTCAGCGATGAAGACTCCTATGGCACCTCCTCTGACACTTAACAAAGATCCATCTGGAAAACCTGTTAATGGCACTGCCTATACAGGAATGATAGGCTCCCTGCTGTATCTTACAGTGAGCCGACCTGACATTATGTACTCTACTTGTTTATGTGCACGCTATCAATCTGAACCCAAGGAATCCCATCTGATCGTTGTTAAGCGAATTTTCAGATATCTGAAAGGAACTCCTAACCTCGGTCTTTGGTATCCCATAGACTCAGGGTTCGATCTAACTGGATATTCCGATAGTGATTTTTGCAGGTTGTAAACTCGATAGAAAGAGCACCATTGGTGGATGTCAACTCCTAGGTGGAAAGCTGGTAAGCTGGACGAGCAAAAAGCAAAATTCAGTGTCCACTTCCACAGCTGAAGCTGAATACGTAGCCGCTGGAAGTTGTTGTGCTCAGGTCTTATGGATGAGAAATCAACTATTAGACTATGACCTTTAGCTATCAAAGATTCCAATCTATTGCAACAACACTAGTGCTATCGCTATAGCAAATAATTCAGTGCTACATTCAAAGACGAAACACATAGAGATCAGATATCACTTTATCAGAGATCATGTGATGAATGGTGATATTGAACTTTATTTCATCCCCACTGACTATCAACTTGTTGATTTATTCACCAAACCTCTTGATGAGACAAGGTTTAACTTTCTCATCAATGAGCTTGGAATGTTGAATCTTGAAGAATAAATCTTCATTGTTCATGCATTATGTTAGTGACTCAAAGTTCCCCTTTATCAGTTAATCTCTGAATAAATATCTGACTCTCAGGTATGTTATCTCACTCTCTACAACTGAATCTTCATTCAGTTAAGATGTTTTTCAAAATATAAACCTTAATCACTGAATTTTCTTCAAATGATTAAAAGCTTTTTGATAAACAAAATCTATCGCTGATATTTCTCTTCAGTGATCCTTCATACAAATATATCCCTAAATTTCTATCAGGGATACTTTCAAAAAGAAAATTTATCGCTGACTTTTCTTCAGCGATAATGTCAAAAAGGACAAATGAAACGTTTTTCTCTCTCCTATGACGTCATTTGAACCGACAATCCACGACATGCCTTTTTTTGACACGTTCGTCCGTTGCTCTTCTATCCAATCAACTTCGTGGGACGTGTCCATGTCATGATGAGCATTTGTTTTTCATCCTCATTCTCTCTCTCTCTCCTACTCTCAAACGTATAAAAAGAATGTTTTTCCATTCTTATCATTTTACGCTTTCTGGAAATCTTTTTGAGCAAGAAATTCTCTCTTAAGCATTCTCTCTCAAGCAATTTCAAAGCATCTATCATCCTCATTCAAGATCACCAGGTTACTTTGATCTTATTCTTATTTCAATCTTGTTAATAAACTCCATGTATGTTCCATCATTATGGGTTTTCTATAAGATTTTTTATCCTATAAAATCATTTTTTTTATTTTATTCTTTCAAAACCTTTGGTTTTCTCACCGTTTTAATCTTCAAATATGTTGGGTTTTCTATGTTTCTTTCCTCAAATAGAAACTGGTAAAACCTTCTTTATTTTTAGACTAAACTTTTCTTCTACTCTTCTTTATTTCCATATTCAGAAATGGATCAATCCGCTCTTGTTGCTTCTAAGAACGTCAAGTTCACCATCACTGACTCTGAAGTCCCCAAGAACAACCATCTTGGACGCCTAGACTTCGATGGAATCAAATACCCACACCTTGTGGATGCTTCAAAATTCCTGAAGCAATCTTGCATTGCTTACGCTCTAAATGTGGATCCCAAGCCATTCAAAACTCTACTTCAACAGTTTTGGTTCACAGCCGACGAATCCACCATCACCAACAAGCAAGGTGACCAGGTTCCTGCCATTTCTTTCTACACTAACCTAGGACCAGGAATGATGACCGCTTTCAGCTTGAGGAAGGCTCTCAGGTTTCCTGACAAACCCAAGAGTGGGTTTGACGCTCTGCCCACTGACGCTGAACTCATCCAGTTTCTGGATGCTATGGAGTATTGTTGGGACAACAAGCCACGAACAATCATCCCCAACAAGCGACTAACTCTTATCAAGAAGGCGAACATGCCTTCTCAGCTGAACTTTATCTTTTCTCACTTCATTCAATGCATGAGTGGGAAAAGTGGTTCACTTGATCAGGCCAGCAAGGTTCAGCTCCAGATGGCCTACTCAGTGATCGCTGGTAAAAACTTTGATTTTGCCACCGCTATATTTGACGATCTCAGGTCAAAGATAGAGAAGACGGAAAGGGATCCCAAGATCCCATATGTACGGTTCATCTATGCATATCTGAAGTTTCTCTACGCCAACTCTTACCCCACTACTCCTGATGGATCCTTCGCCAAAGTGGGTCAGCGTTCTCTAGAGGTCAAACCGAAAGCACAAGAGAGGCATCTCTTACCCCATCAACGTTCTCTGATGGCTGAAGTCCGAAAATTGGCCGCTGCACAACCTTCCTCTCCAACCAAAGATCTCTCTCTAATCGATAATGCCAAAGAGGGGGAGAAGGATGCTGAAGAAAATCAAGAGGAAGAGGAAGTTGCTGCTGAGGCTCAACAGGAAGAACCTCCCTCTCATGTTGAGGGGGAGAAGGTTACTGACAAAGCCCCTCCTTCTTTCAAAGACTTAGTCGAAGAAGAAGAGGAGGAGGATGAAGAAGAAGAAAATCTTGATCTTCAAAATCAAGAGGACGAGCAACCTCATCAAGAATATGATGATGATGACGATGAAGAAGATCAGTCCTTATGGTGTTCTACAGCCATCACATCTTCAGTGATAACTTCGAAAGAAGTTGTCACAGCAGGGGGAGAGTCATGAAACATCCTCAGGAACCCCTTCCCAAAGCAAATCCAAGGGGTGCAGTAGCTGAGGGAAGCCTGAAGACGATTTCACTATCTGAGGAGAATCCTTCTCAAGTATGCCTTTCACTTGTTCCCATATCCTACTATAAATTCCCTACCCCTGTTTTCTTCTAGTCTTTATCTTCCTTCTTTCCAAAATAAACACTAACTTTGTTTCTTTCTATTTTCTGACCAGACAGTTCTCTCCCCTGCTTAAGGGTAAAGAACTACAAATAATCCCAGCTCCCATAGTTGATGAAGAAATAATCCCAATCTCTGTAAATGAGATTGATGAAGAAGATGAAGAATCCCTGCAACATCCAGGAAGGCCCTCTAGACCATCTCACTGGTCAGAGGAAGAGATGAAGAGATGAAAAGAGTTGATCTCTCATCTAGAGAAACAATGACTGAAGGTCCCTACTCAATCAACAGATCTAGAGTTCCTGACTGAAGCTGAAATCGAAGAATTTGTCAGGGCTAAGAAGCTGATAGTTGATTGTCAAAAAGATGCCTCTCTTGCTCTCAAAATTCAGTCCTCTCAAGTCAAAGACAAGAAGCTGAAAAACAAACCAGTGGAAGTCCAGTGGAATTCCAGGTTGCTCTATTGAAAGAGATTGAAGAGGAGCGCTCAAAAGAACTAGCGGTCAGCGATAACACAGTCGATTGGTGCAAGCATAAAATCGACTATCGCTCTGACCCAATGAAGATCGTAGCAGTTGTTATCTCAGGGAGAAAGAAGAAGGACAAAGTTTTTGTCACTATGGAAATTACCAGAGAGGATGGAAGCTGCAAGGCTATGTTCGTTTCAAAGCTGGAAAGCTTCGGCTACATGGAATGGCTTGAGTTCAAAGATGCGCTGAAGAAATCGAAGTCAATCTACAGAGGCTATGTTGAAGGGATAAATGATGCTCTCATCAACAGAGTCACTGCAATCCTAAAGGTGTCATCTGTTTTTCCTTCTAAGCCAAAGCAAATCAAAAGAAAGTTTGTCTCCTCCTCGTCTGAAAATGTTGCTGTGATAAGAAATGAAACCTCCATCAAATTCTCAAGAGAATCTCTGTTTGGTCCTCCTCCTGATCTTTCAGTTCTCGATCTATCTCTACCCCCTGGTGGACCATATGTTGCAGGACAAGTACTTAAAGAACCTTTTGGAATCTTCTTCAGAGATGATGAGGAAGAGCTCAGATTCCAAAGAGTATCTGAAATTCCTATATGTCCCCTCAGTCATCTCAAGGATCTCTTGTGCTTATGGTGCGACTTCTCTTCTGCTGCTGAGCCAATCAAAGCAATCATTAGTCAAGAATCTTTAGAGCGAAGGCAAAAAGGAGAAGAAATACCTGAGTATATGATAAATCCTCCAAAGTCTTCTTTAGATAGCTGATAGATTAATTTCCTAATTCTAGTAATCTATTAGTTAAACTTACAGTAGTTAGTTCCTCACTTGT
The DNA here is from genome assembly GCA_954870635.1 of Arctium minus. NCBI lineage: Eukaryota > Viridiplantae > Streptophyta > Magnoliopsida > Asterales > Asteraceae > Arctium > Arctium minus. The sequence continues at coordinate 26,703,558 of OX941082.1, read as the reverse complement.
ACTTGTAATTTTCATACCTTGTAATTCTTTCTTTGAATTAATGAAAATTTCAGTGAAGTACTTAACTCTATCAGTACTGTAAAAGATCCCTCAAAATAGTAATTGGGACATGTATGTTATGAGTCCTAATTATTCCATTATTTTGAACTATAAAGTAATTTTCTTCGGTTACTTTGTCATTATCAAATAGGGGGAGATTGTTGATCCAAACTCACTAAGTGATTTGATAACGATCCTTTTCTACACTTAGTGAAAATTAAGTTTTAATATGTATTAGTGTTTCACAATCAGCGATCAGACTGAGTCTGTTCAGTTATCGCTGATGACCTTTCTTGTAAACATTTCATATGTATTAGTGTTTCACTATCAGCGATCAGACTGAGTCTGTTCAGTTATCGCTGATAGTTTCTGATGTAAACAGTTAACGTAATCCCTGAAGACAAGTCTCGCGTCAACAGATGTTCATAGCTGAATCGAAGACGAAGCCACTGAACAAAGACAATTCTACTAGTGACCTGATGTGGATATCAGTGAAGCAAAGACGACTCTACTTATACGTGAAGGAACATGAGGAAAAGCTTCAGCGATAGCTGAACTTCTTTTTATTTCTGAAGGAAGAGATATTCAGCGATCAAACGATCACGTAGCTTATGCCTCAAGTCTCCTTTTGTCTTACCTTGCACAACCAGTACGATGTGTCAGAACGGACATACCTCTGCCACAATTCGTACAACAACTCTGTCAACTACACTGTTCATGATACGGCCGAAAGCATGTCTCCCAAAAGTCAGATTCCCAAAGCCAATCACTTAATGACACGTGTAAAGTACCCTACCATGCATTTAATGCATAGGGTATAAATAGAAAGTTCACCTCTCCATCTGAGAGTGTGCTCTATTCTTGAACCCTTATAGAAACCCTTGTTTTCTATACTCTATAATCCCCCATTCTCTACATTCTTGTGCAACCATCTTAGTGTTTTCTTAAGTTTGTTTAGATTAAGTTCTACATAATCTTATTTCGCAACAGACTTGTAAATTGTGTTTGATTTATCAATAAACAATTTATTAAACTTTAAATTATGTGTTTGTATTCAACCCCCCCCCCCATTCTACAAACTTGTTAAGCACCTCCGGGACCAACAAACATAAAGTTAAGACACATAGCCACGTTGTCGAACTACACCTCAGATCGTAACTGCATTGCCTGCTCTGCCGAGATACACCTCCAGTCGGACTTTATTTCAAGTCCCAAAACACCGTATCTCCCATTGCCTGCTCTGCCGAGCTACACCTCAAGGATACACGATCTTATTGCCTGTTCGGTCTCTAGTGGAGTTTCATCCTCAGGGTACTCATTCGACCTCTATTGCCTACTCCCTAGCATTCAAGATAGGAGCCACAACTCCTTACTTGATAACTCATGATGTCTAACCTTCGTGCACAAGAATTAGAACATCGTAACACAAAACCCATGGTTCCGGAGTACAACCCATAATGGTTAATCTCCGCATAACAATCGGGACAACAACAATGCCAACCCGACATATTACCCAAGATGAGAATGCCAAGAGTCCTCACCATTAACTATGACCGACTTAAATGCCTATGGATCCAATGCATTACAGTCTAAAATACATGACTCCAAATGAATGACACACGCACTCAAACATGTATTCTCCAAAATAAAGCGCAATACATGCGACTCTCATTCAAAGCTACAATTTAAGTAATTAAAATCGTACAAATGTCCCCAAGACTCGGTAATTACAAAAACTGAGCCTTACATTCAACCAAAACAAATGACCACATGTTAAAATCCCCCAAATGCACTAAAACGCAATAGACAACGTTTATGCAAACACTTGTTCCAAAATACATGCATAAACCCCGACACAATTTAGATCGGGACAAATCATTTCCCAAATAAATTTATAAACCCATTGACTCTTTCAAAACATCCCATAACACGAGGTTGGGAATGACCAAACTCCAAAGATCCACACGCTAGTATTTTCAAAACATTCCACGACATAAAATACACATATTATCAACAAACACAAAAATGCATTTTTACTAAATAATCTCCATTTATGAAAATAAGTCGTCACAACATTTTCATTATGATATATTCATTAAAATTCCCAAAAATCCCAATGATGGACGTTTCACAAGTTTATAGAATTAAACACTTCATGTAGTCAAAACTTATCAAATAAATCAACAGTTATAATTTCATGTGAAACGTATAAACACTTAAAGATTTACATTTTTGGAATGCTCACCGTTTTCACAAATCATCTTAAACTCACTTTGCTAGATTTAGGCTAAATCTAGATTTCCTCAACTTGAGCTCCTTAAAGGAATTCAAATCTTCAAGCCAAAACTCCCAAAAACCTAGATCCACAATTTTCCAACCATAAATATACATATTCAACCATTTAGAATCGATCCCCAAACATTTTACATCAAAATCCTCAATTTGGCCAAAACCCAAATTTTGACCTAATTTCTCCAAAATCATCAAATCCGAAATTTAAGAAACCAATCACTAGTAAATCATCAATGGAGCATTTATATCTTATAATAAGGTTTAGAAATGGAGATGATTAACTTACCACTTAGGTTTTGGTAAAAAACCTAGAAAACCCAAAATAAAGCTTGAGGTTGAAGATGAAGATGGAGGCTCTTGGTGTCAAGCTTCTACCCTTGAGCTTGATGACGGTTTACTACCATGATATCCAAAGATTTGAGCCAAAAATGCTCCAAAACATCCAAGGGTGGTGTGAGGTCGTTCTTGAGAGGTTTGAGAGGGTTTGGAACTGATTTAGGTGAAGAGGGAATGAGGAAAATACTGAAAATCGCGATTTTATGTTGCATGGCACGCCAGGCGACAATGCCAGTGGAAAAGTCGCTGGTCATTGTCGCTGGGGTGTACCAGCCCTCTGTTCCTTCTCTACGACTGTGACAGTGCGACTATGACACTGTCATAGTCGTCGGTCATTGTAGTGGGACCCTTCCAAAACCCCGAAACTCAACTTTTTCAATGCCAACACTCCTGATACTCTAAGGGACTATAAATAATGTTTTCCCAACAAAAACTCCACCATTTACAAGTTACAAAAACATTCAGGTGACCTTTACTGACCGAAAATTACGGGTGTTACAATCCTCCCAACCTTAAAAGGGATCTCATTCTCGAAATCTAGATTCCCATTAAACGTTGCCCGCATAATAGGTCGTCTCTAATTCACTTATCAGAACAACCACGATAGACCTTATGCTGATACTCACGACAACCGTTCCCTTGGGCACATTACATTTATATCCGAGTGAACACTTAACTCGCTAAAGTAGCCTTTAACAACAAGACCATGGTTGTCTCCCGTGACACGTACTACCTCAAGGGTAGTTTGTGACCTCAATCTCTCTCTGACAATTCCGTGCCAGTTCAACATAATCCTGGATCCGCATTCTGATGATCAACACTTGACCCAAAGAATCTCTATAATCCCTTAATCATTCACCCTTGTTATTTGTAGAGTCGTCCTTCCTGGGATGTGCCAAAACGTTCTCCACGGGTCGGTTTATTCAAATCCGACGATTGCGCAACTCCAAACTGTACTTAAACATCAATCCTAATGGTCGATATAAACCTTTACCATATCAAGAATCTTGATCGTTGATACTTAATCACAAACATCTAACGTCCTTAAAGTTACCGCTTAAATTGTAAACGCACAGGATCCATCGGGTGCATTCTGAAGCACTCCAACGGTCATCGTCCTCAATATCGAATGTCGACACTTATCCTCAAATCGACTATACCACAAACATGGATGTACCGCCAAATATTCTATTCCTTTTTGTATCGTCGAATTTAAAGTTGACCCCTAACATGGCACTAAAGTTCCACTCTTACATCTCTAACAAACGAACCACAATCTTTCCTTTATCCACAAAAGCTCATCAAGGTGATAGCCCACCAACACATAACATGATGTCAAACAGACAAGCAACCCCTCAAATCAAATCCAACCATACGCAATTAACCACACAAGACCTTATCCTGCAGATTTACCGAAGTAGAATGATCACCCTTAAATTAACTTGGGAGAAAGCACGAATCTAATACCTCAATTAGTCACGCGGGTACCGACTCATAAACTGAAACCCAACATTCCAACACTGATCACAAATCGGATCATCCAACTCTTCAATTCCCAATGACTCCTCTAGTCCCTAATTACAACTCATTTCTCAAGGGGTTTCAAATCTATAGCCCTAATGAGTTCAAGACTTTTCAACTATAAGACTCAACAAATATGTCAACTGAAATTTTATAAGACTTTAAGACGCCAAATCTTTATAACACTTAATCGTACGTGTAAAAATCCACTACCGTTACTCGGTAGCCGTGCGACGTGCCCACAAACGTCACACATATAAAACTTTTTGAAAAACCACTTGATTATTATCCGGGCTAATAAGGACAATAACAAAAGATGCGCAACAATCTTTTCAAATGGACCACTATGGTCCTAATAGGCATTAATCTAAGCCATGAACGTAAACATAATTTTTTGCCCAAAACAATGCGCAATATAAGTTTGTACAAATTCCCAAAAGAGGAACTTCACAATTTTCAAGTTCCAATTTTCTCTTTTTAACCATAAAATGACATGGAATAAAATTCCCAACAAGACCCACATGCATTACTTTATTTCTCAACTTAGTAAAATGATAGATGCATGCGACTTGGTCAAACGTAAAATAATTTTGTGCGACTTCAAACTTTCGGCCATACGAATAAAATGTCTTTGTCCCAAAATAGAGGATACAACCATGCATAACGATAATCCAGTATAACGTATTGCGTGCAAAGTAAGGGTAAAATTAACAACCGGAGAAGATATAAAACAAAAGTTCAATACGAACTATCATAGACCCCCGTGCACTTACTCACACCAAAGTATAAATCAATCAAAATACTAAGTAAGACACAACGAAATGTGTTTGTGTAAAACCTAAAAGTGCAGTTATGCGACATCCAAACTCTCAAGACATCTCCTATGGTTGCGAAAAGAAATGTGCAAAGCTCGCAGGGAACAATAAGGTTTAACAACAGCCCGTAGGTTGACACACACAATAATTCCGCATACGCATTTCAAGGTTCATTTATGCGACGCAAAATGTTGTAAAATAAAACTCCATAAGACCTAACTCACTTTCCATAAAACTCAATGAAACTCGATGACACTAAAAATCAAATGGTGCCAGAATCTTCGTTCCAAAAAATAAAAGCATAAGACGAAGATATGACTAAAGTTTCTAAAATTCCAAGAGTTTCCTTTTTATCGCAATGTATATAAAGTGACACTTTTCAACAAAACTCGCATGAGACATGACGCTCAATAAACTCATAAATTTATATGCAACATAATTAAAACTTACGCATTTCAAAGTTCACTCACGCGTTGTAAAACGTCATAATATAGTACCCTATAAAACTCAACAAAACCCGGGCGGACTAAAATTACCAAGAAGACTCAGACGCAAAAACATGGGAATATTTTTTCCTTTAAAACCTTAACATACTGGAGGAGATCCAATGTCAAGGTTAGAATTTCGCAGTTACTTGCCCAATACCCCAAATACATTAAAACGTGGATATTACAATATCCGAAAATGGTGTTAGATAAGAAACGGGGATGAAGAGATTTTCAATGAAAATTTGCAACCACGTGCAATAAAATAATTTCATTCATGTTTAAACTCACGGTTTAAAATTTGGTGTGTGTTAAACATTTTTTTTCAAGATTTCATAATATAACTCACTTTATGATTCGGGAAACATGAGAATTAATTAATGCAACTTATTTTAGAAATAAATCTCGTGCATGAATTTGGTCGGAACTCAACATCTCGAAATCACGCTCCTCAGTTTCATATTATCGTCATCCGGATGCTTAAACATCTTAAAACAATAATCAAATGTTTCATCCGACCATCTTACAATTTCTCCCCGAATAATGTCGATTCCACAAGTCTATGGTTCTAATACAACCAATAATTTTCAACCCGAAACGGTCCACTTAATGTAATCATCATTCTTCATTGTCATTTGAAGTGACAATGCCATAAACATCGACTTCCTCTAGCTACTATTACTCAATAATTCGTCCACTGCCCCATCGGTCACCACATAAAGATGATTCAAGTACGCACATGTGACATGTAAGTTCACCATGACACTGGCCAGATGTAATTATGAACGTACCGTACATGATTATCCTTGCTACCTTCGCCGTAATTCCCGATTCTAGTGACTCTATCGACCTCAAAATATTTTATCTTAGAGTGTCTAGTAGTGCAATCTCACATTCACGTACTTAGAAGAACGTTAATTTGAGTCTAGGTATCCGAAATCAATACCTAAATCTCTCAAACTTAAGCTCTGATACCAACTTGTAACACCCTCAGATTTGGTATAAGCAACTAATAAAATTTTTTTTTTTTTTTTGAGAGGGTATCCCAGACCACATTGGGCCCAGACTAATCCCTGGCAATATGGGCCGAAGCCCGACTGCTAAAGCATGCAGCCCGGGGTCGAAGCCCCCGTACCTCCAGGATGCGTCCCCCAGGGTTCGAACATGAGACCGCTACTAGCTAGTCCAAAGGGGTGTTAGCCTAGTGGTAAGGCATGTGGACTTGCTAGTAGCGGTCTCATGTTCGAACCCTGGGGGACGCATCTTGGAGGTACGGGGGCTTCGACCCCGGGCTGCATGCTTTAGTAGTCGGGCTTCGGCCCAAATTGTCAGGGATTAGTCTGGGCCCAATGTGGTCTGGGATACCCTCTCAAAAAAAAAAACTAATAAAATTTTTCGATATCACATCAAATAGAAGACAAACTTCTTCCTACGAATAAATCTCAATAGAAAATTTCTATAGTTGACCTCAACAATAATGAAATTAGTATTAAGCAAGGACTAAACCGAAGTCGGGTGCTATTTATCCCTAATACAAGTTGCTCTCCTCAAAACAAATACAGAAGACTTCTTCAAACCAATCTCAATCGTGCATGCAACTAGCACTCATCTCTTCACAAAAACGCTAGTACCATTCCCCAACCCAAACCTGATGCACATGCCGACAAATAAAAAGGTTAGGCTAACGCCTAGTGAGTTCAAGAGTTTTCAACATGAAAAAATATATTTGTTAAAGGAAAGAATGCAGTTTAAATCATTATCTTTCAAAATGATTTACTTTAAATATTAAACGACTCATTTTCCAATAACGCACACCTTTAAAAACAAGCAACCCAACATAAACATTCTTTCGTAAAACAACTTCAACCCCAAACTCACCCAAAACGTGAATAGTAATTAAATTCCCAATTTATAAAATTACGGATAAGACTTTATTTCCCGAAACACCCGAATACGGGAGGGCATAATACTCGGCCCATAAATCACGAATAAAATCCGTATATACAACACGTCGCCGAAAACATGGATAATAAAATAATACCAGTTAATACCCAAATAACACCTTCCGGTGACGGGGGAGACCTGATTCCGTTGTACGCGGCGGAACACAAAGTTAAGCCACATAGCCACGTTGTCGAACTACACCTCAGATCGTAACTGTATTGCCTGCTCTGCCGAGATACACCTCCAGTCGGACTTTATTTCAAGTCCCAAAACACCGTATCCCCCATTGCCTGCTTTGCCGAGCTACACCTCAAGGATACACGATCTTATTGCATGTTCGGTCTCTAGTGGAGTTTCATCCTCAGGGTACTCATTCGACCCCTAGTGCCTACTCCCTAGCATTCAAGATAGGAGCCACAACTCCTTACTTGATAACGCATGATGTCTAACCTTCGTGTACAAGAATTAGAACATTGTAACACAAAACCCATGGTCCCGGAGTACAACCCATAATGGTTAATCTCCGCATAACAACCGGCACAACAACAATGCCAACCCGACATATTACCCAGAATGAGAATGCAAAGAGTCCTCACCATTAACTACGACTAACTTACATGCCTATGGATCCAATGCATTACAGTCTAAAATACATGACTCCAAATGAATGACACTTGCACTCAAACATGTATTCTCCAAAATAAAGCGCAATACATGCGACTCTCATTCAAAGCTCCACTTTAAGTTATTATAATCGTACAAATGTCCCCAAGACTCGGTAATTACAAAAACTGAGCCTTACATTCAACCAAAACAAATGACCACATGTTAAAATCCCCCAAATGCACTAAAACGCAATAGACAACGTTTATGCAAACACTTGTTCCAAAATACATGCATAAACCCCGACACAATTTAGATCGGGACAAATCATTTCCCAAATAAATTTATAAACCCATTGACTCTTTCAAAACATCCCATAACACGAGGTTGGGAATGACCAAACTCTAAAGACCCACACGCTAGTATTTTCAAAACATTCCATGACATAAAATACACATATTATCAACAAACACAAAAATGTTTTTTTACTAAATAATCTCCATTTATGAAAATAAATTGTCACAACATTTTCATTATGATATATTCATTAAAATTCCCAAAATTCCCAAAGATGGACGTTTCACAAGTTTATAGAATTAAACACTTCATGTAGTCAAAACTTATCAAATAACTTAACAGTTATAATTTCATGTGAAACGTATAAACATTTAAAGATTTACATTTTTGGCATGCACACCGTTTTCACAAATCATCTTGAACTCACTTTGCTAGATTTAGGCTAAATCTAGATTTCCTCAACTTGAGCTCCTTGAAGGAATTCGAATCTTCAGGCCAAAACTCCCAAAAACCTAGATCCACAATTTTCCAACCATAAATATACATATTCAACCATTTAGAATCGATCCCCAAACATTTTACATCAAAATCTTCAATTTGGCCAAAACCCAAATTTTGACCTAATTTCTCCAAAATCATCAAATCCGAAATTTGAGAAACCAATCACTAGTAAATCATCAATAGAGCATTTATATCTTATAATAAGGTTTAGAAATGGAGATGATGAACTTACCACTTAGGTTTTGGTAAAAAAACCTAGAAAACCCAAAATGAAGCTTGAGAGGCTCTTGGTGTCAAGCTTCTACCCTTGAGCTTGATGACGGTTTACTACCATGATATCCAAAGATTTGAGCCAAAAATGCTCCAAACACATCAAAGGGTGGTGTGAGGTCGTTTTTGAGAGGTTTGAGAGGGTTTGGAAATGATTTAGGTGAAGAGGGAATGAGGAAAATACTGAAAATCGTGATTTTATGCCGCCTGGCACGCCAGGTGACAATGCTAGTGGCAAAGTCGCTGGTCATTGTTGCTGAGGTGTACCAGCCCTCTGTTCCTTATCTACGATTGTGACAATGCGACTATGACATTGTCATAGTCGTCGGTCATTGTAGCGGGACCCTTCCAAAACCCCGAAACTCAACTTCTTCAATGTCAACACTCCCGATACTCTAAGGGACTTTAAATAATGTTTTCCCAACAAAAACTCCACCATTTACAAGTTACAAAAACATTCAAGTGACCTTTATTGGCCGAAAATTACGGGTGTTACAGTTTCTGAAGTGAGAGTCATCTTAAGAAATCCTGGAGTAATTAGAAGAATTGAAGACTTTAAAGTCTAAACTCCCTCTCATAAGCTATGGCCTGTTAAAGCAAGATCTATTTTCTTGCAAAACATAAGGACGGTTCAAGCATGTGTTACTCTATACTTAAGGACCATTTTTCCCATTTTAATAACTTTTGGGGAATTTCACTTGGTGACTAAAGATGGTTGAACATGAGTGTTACCATTAGCTTTTGGTTGAGGAACCATCAACCATGTATTGGACGACTACAAGCATCACTAAACTTGGTATTATGCTTTGACTTTTGAGATCAAAATTGTAACTTAGTTTTTACGATTTTTGATGGGATTATGTACTTTCCTACAAATGTTTTTTTTTTTTTTTTGCATCGGTTGATGGGGAATACCACACTTCTTATATTTAAGGAAATAGAGAAACCGATGAGATGTTTCTTATAGTGTGGATGAGAGATGAAAAGGGTAAAGTGGCATGGAGAGATGTTTGATATCCTAGATGTTAAGGAATGTTGAAAATTGTTTAAACTCATATAGAGTAATTTCAATATTCAACGCATCATGTTTTTTTACATACTTTTATTTCAAATGATTGTTTGAAAAGTTTGATATTAATAATTTTGATGTTCGTATATTATCGTTGATTTTTGAAAGACGTTTTATTATTTGTATTCAATTAATATGGAGTTGTCAAAAAAAAAGTCCTCAAATTCTTTTGAGATCTAATAAATGGACTATTTCTTCAAATAAACCATATGAAATGATTGATTCTTATAAGCTTTAACCTTAGTATTTTTCATTTGGTTTTCATGATAACATTTTACTTGTAAACAACCCCATAATTTAGATGGTATAGAACATTCTATAAATAATTGTATTAATTTCTCAGTCTCAATTTACAAGAAAGTTTAACACTCGCGCTGTATCGCACGCGGCATGACTAGTAAACCATAAAAAATGTAAGATTTAATTGAAATTGGAGATTGGATAAGTGGAAGAGAGATAAATTAATTTTTTTAATAGAGATTGAGTGAGATTTGATTGAAATAGATTGTTGATAAACATAGGTGATTTTTGTTTTTTTAAGAGGTCTCCAGTCTGAAGTCTTATTTTACTTCTGATTAATAAGAGGTGGTGTTGAAGTTTGAAATTTGAATCAACAAAACTGTATGTTTCTGTAACGTCTAAAGGCGTATTGAAAGAAATAAGAGCATATGAATCAATGTGGTGATAAGAAGTTTTAAAAAGTTAGGTCATCACTTCTTATTTCAGACGTATTTAAGAGTTAAGAAATTCTGAAAACTAAAAAAAAACGGTATAAATATAAAAAAATCTGAACGATTCAGACTTAGGGTCTGTTTGTTAGCAGCTTAATGAGTTTAATGAGACTCACAGTTTATTCAGTCAGCTATATATGACTGTTTGGTAGTGGCTTAATGATATAGAAAATGGCTTATTCAGTAAGATTTCAAGGGAAGGCTTTATGCAGAAAGCCAAGTTTTTTCCAAACCAGTCCCTCTCGTTAAAAAACACGTTCTTTCCATCTATGAAAAAACTCTCTCAAATAAAAATCTTCTAAATCTATACAGACAGATTAATCCATTTATTCATACATAACTTAATGGAAAACCAACCAAACAGCAGGAGATTTTTTTTAAAAAAAACAAACAACCCATAGTCTTAATTCGTATCCGGATAATAATTTGATGATCAAACATGTCGACAATAGTTTTACTCTTACAGGAAAAAAAATATATATTCTAAAATCAAAATCAGAATATAATAATACCTTCGTACATGAGAATTGCGTTATCACGGCTTCTTCAAGGTTCCCCCAATTTCGAAACGCCGGAAACTTGAGCAATCGATTTATTTGATTCCCTCCTCATCTTCAGACTTCCAATTATGAATCCCAACATTGACAAGTTGGTAAGAAGAACAACCATGGTGGCCACCGTCACTGCTGCGTATTTCCTCCTTACTGCTGATTATGGCCCTGAACCTAATGTTCTTGATCCCGTAAGCTTTTCAATTTAAAATTACTGTTTCATGAGTTAATCTAGGTTTCTTAAATGATTTCTGGTTCTGGATTTTGATTTAACTAGTGATATTTGTGGGTTTCGCTTGTTGTGAATATATTATCAATATACTTTTACTTCCATGATGATTTCTTCGTTGCAGATATCGTAAATTTAATTAGGTTTCCTTAGTGTAATTCACTTATCGTTTGCTAATCCCTTATCCGATGATCGAGGTTCCCTTTTGATTTTCATACTTCGGACGTAGTCCTATTCAAATTTTGAAATTTGGATCGATGTTTATAGTTTTTTTAAGATCCCAATGTTACTAGATTGTAGTATGACTTCTATAATTGTTAGTATTGTTATCAGTTGTTCATATGTAACCTAGATAAAGATATCAAATTGAATTTGAGTAGTAACCAATTTCATTCTTAAGCCAAATTAGTTGTGGCCTTTGAGTCAATGTTATTTTGTGGGTTTAAGAGATGAATTTCAGGGTTATATGATGATAGTTAATTCATGCTATCTTGGGGGTTTTGATAATATATCTCGTCCGAAAGTAGGGTTTGGGGGTTTTGATAATATATCTCGTTTAAAAGTAGTGTCGGGGGTTTTAATGATAAAAAGACCAAACCAAACGAGCTCAGTATATCTCATGCAAAAGTAGGGTCTGGGAGGGGTAAGATGTACGCAAACCTTACCTCAACCCACTAGAATTGAGAGGCTGTTTGCGCGAAGACTTCTGCTTGTGTGCGAAAAGAAGGTGTGTGCAAGTAGGCAATAAGATAGGTAATAATAATATAACAGGTAATCGGGAAATATAACAAGTAGAATAACGGTTCAATGGTGTGCAAGTAGACAATGTAATAAAATGCCCAAACCACCTCAATCTACCTCTCTCAATTTATCAATGATAGGCACAACCCCATGTTATATATATAGTCTTCATAGTGAGATTTGTCTCACATAGAAACAATAGTGGAATCTTACTTGATTTGGTGAGCTATATATATGTATGCATTTTAGGCTTATCTCTTGTCCCACATTGGAAGAGTGATAAACTCTTTCTTAGTTTATAATCCTTAAACAACTTGTAGAGTTGTTTAAGAGATCAAATAGACTAAAGGGAATTTGGCCTTGTTGGGTGGATTTTACACATACATTTAACGGTCAAAAGATAAAAAATTGGAGTTTTAGTGCTTGAATCCAGTGTGCAAAGCGTGTTTCATGCGACCAAAGTCGCCCCAAACTCGCCTGGACTACTGTTGTTGTGAAACACAGTGTCTAATGCGACTTCTGTGCGACCTAACCCGCCAGAAAGTCGCCTAGACCACTGGTGACGAATTTGATTTTGGATAAGTTTTCAAGTTAGTTAAACTTATCCAAATTAGTTATGCATACAAACCTATAAATATGTGTCATCTTCCATGGTTTTTCTCTCTCAATCCTCTCTTGATTCTCCCCTTTCTCTTCATTCTGTAGAAATGTTCTTGAGAATATGTTTTTGTTGTTAAACTTATTCTATTGATTAGATTATTCCTGGGGGTGTATTAGCCAAAACCCAAACAAACTTCGATAGTGGGGGTTAATAATATCCTAAGGAAAGTGGTCCTTATCACGTTCTAATCAATTGTTGTCTATGTCTTTTCTTTCAATTAGCATACTTATCTAACACCCCATCATAGTTCCAATCTGAAAACTTCGCTCAGGATCCTATCTAGCATGGTCCGACCACAACTCCATCTCAACATCCTTATCTCAGTAACTTCCAATTTCTTCACTTGCGTCTTCTAACTGCCCAACACTCTGAACCCTACAACATAGTTGGTCTTATGGTTACCATGTAGAATTTCCCCTTCAACACTCCAGGAGCCGCTCTCCAAAGTATATCAATCAAGAGAAATTTATCTTATCTCATCCGTCGTTCGTTGTTGGACACGGATCTTGATTTAGATTGTATAATGGAGTACAACTTGCACGCTTAATAAAATCTGTGAACAGTTGTGGATGCAGGTAAATAGCTGAATCATGTATATACTAAACCAAATCAAACTAAACACACATGATATATCTCACTCGGAAGTAGGGTCTGGGGGTGGGATGTACGTAGACCTGTCTTCTATCCCAGAAAGTAGAGTGCTTGTTTTCGTGAAGATCTTCGGCTTACCAATCATGTATATACTATGTCTTTTTATTTTTATTCTACCTTTTTTTTGTTTTCTGCAATTTATTGTTGGCTATTCAAATCTTAAGATTCGATCTCATTTGCCATCGAACTTAATCTGACATGGAGTGTTGCGTTGCAAATGATAGATCAAGAACACCATACAATCTGCAGAACAATCGGTGAAGAAATTCATCTTTGGATCGAAGCAAGAAGCCAAAAAACCAGCAGCCGAGAAACATCCTTAATCTTTCCGAGCACAGAATGGTTTCTGAGGTTCTTGTGATGTTTTGACTGTCGTTAGAATGTGAATCTTTCAGGTGTAAATTTCGAGTTGGTTACTACGTAAACCTTGTTGGTTGTTGTAACTAGAATGCTGGGGTTCAGGCTTTTTTTTCAATAAATAGAAGCAAAATTCTCTCTAGAAACACTTTCCCAAATAGCTCTTGTAAAGGTGAGGAATTTTCATGTCGTTTCTATGTATTTGTATGATATTTTGTGTTCTTATTTTCGACATATTTTAATTTCTTTGGACTACGGTTTTGGTTGAGAGATAATTAATTGACCGCTAGCACGTATTTTTGTTACATTAATATGTCCTCGTGTTTTAGAAGTCGTTTCTTTTTTTATTGATCTCCTAATACCTTCTAACGAATAATCAAATGTTTTAATCGAGTTATATGCATGTAAAATGTTTTTATATCCTGTTGTATAGAACAGTTTGTATTCCAAAGTTATTGATAATGATTATTAGGATGTATTTGGTACGTGGGACAAGAAAAGACAAGATAGTATAAAAACTTGTTGTCCCATGTTTGGTAAGAGATTAGATTAGATTGGATGGGATGGGATGGGATTGGATTGGATTGGATTGGATATGAATATGATTGATCAAAACAGGTGAAACAAAAATCAAGGATGGGACAAAATTGGTAGATTACTAAAGGGGAGTGTTATTTACACCAAAATTATGTCAAAATCAGGTCAATTCATGTGTTGGGAATGTAATTAATGCATTGGGAATGTAAAAAACAGATGTTGATGTGTGTGAGGAGAAAATTAATTATGATGGTGCACTTAGTAAAGTTATGGGTGCAATTAGCCTCCCCTTTACTTAAATTACTCACGTAAGATTAAAGCCCTCAAATAAGTGTTTTAAAATTTTGAGTTAAGAAGATATTTTATTTTTTATTACGATAAAAAAAATATGAGGGTTTTATTTTTGTTGGGGCGAGAGGAAATCTTTTTTCTTTATCCAAAATATTTATTTTTTAAATAATAAATAAAATATGTAGAAAAACCTCATTCACATAACTGTTTCCAAATTCTTAACAACCATCCACTCTGTCTTCCTCTCACTCACTAAAACCTCTGATCACTTCTCTGCAACTCCCCCATAAACAATGTTCTCTTTCTCTTCTTTTCCTCAAACCCTAACCCTAAATTCCATCCATGGCAACCTCAAAATCTTCATTTCACATCATGCCATCTTCATCTTCACACTTTACCCCCTTCAAATTCCCATCAAAACCCTCCAAAATCCTCTGTTACCAAAACCCTAATCCACCATCTCCCCCCAAAACCCTAACCCTAATCTCAATTCTCCGTGCAATTCCCGATTGGGCGGACGCAATCAAAGAGAGCCGTGTGAAGCAAACGAGGCCGCTTTACAAACACGAAGATTGGGTCGAACACCGAAGCTCTTTGAGGCATATCCGACACCTGCTCTCGAGCCTGAGCTCGAGGGTGATTTTGTCGTTGGTGCCACCGGTTGTTGCGTTCACGACGGTGGCCGTGGTGATAGCGAGCTATAACACGGCGGTGTTTTGGGATTTGTTGCCGGAGTTTTTTCCGACTTTGAGGGCGTCTTCGTTGCCGTACCAGTTGACGGCACCGGCGTTGGCGCTTTTGTTGGTTTTCAGGACGGAAGCTTCGTATTCGAGGTTTGAGGAAGGGAGGAAGGCTTGGACCAAGGTGATTTCGGGGACGAATGACTTTGCTAGACAAGTGATTGTTAGCGTGGGGACGGATTCCGCGTTGAAAATGGCGCTTTTGCAGTATATTTTGGCGTTTCCGATTGCCCTTAAGGTATGTAGTTCCTAAATTCGGAAACTATACCTTTTTTTTTTCTTGATAGAAAATCATATATAAACCGTCTAAAAGTTATAAACCGTGAAAACCATAGAGGAAACAACACATCTAAACATGCAGTGTTCATACAGTGTTATTTAATGCATGTAAAAGAACACCAAAATACGTTTATACATGAAACACACATTCATACCGACACAAAAGAATATCACATGTGAAACAATATGAATCATAGCTTAGAATCAAACTGATGGGATGGTTTTGGTTAATTTCTATAGGTTTGGTTTTCACATGTGTTGTTTCATTTATGAAACAATACACGAAATTGGTTTTCACTGTTTCTACTACGGTTTCTATAGGATTTGCATTACATTTACTGTTAGCCACATCAACAAACAATGGAGTTGTATGTCTTTGCCACCTCAGCAATGTAACTGGTTTATGCTTTAACCGATTACCCAGATATTTAAATGTTTGAGATATCATATATCAAATACCAAATAATATTACCCAAAATAGGAATCAGAACAACGTAAATTACATTTCAATGCAATTTGCTCAAGTCAAAATTTGAGTACTTGAGAAGTTCCTATATACAGAGATATGTGCTGACTTTTGTAGTGAAATGCAGTGCCATTTGATTCATGGATCTGAAATAGGGAGAGACCTTAAGAATCTTCTGGAAGACGATGATCTAGCAGTCGTTCTCGGTGCAAATCATCGGCCACGCTGCATCATTCAATTCATCTCTCAAAGTCTCCAGTTGCTGAATTTGGAGTCATCGACTAGAACTACGCTCGTAAGTTTTCTGTTTCAAAGTCGCAATTTTTTACCTCGGAAATCGGATAGCGGAAGGTAATCTTTCTTGTGGATTGCAATTCAGGAATCGAAAGTTACGTGTTTCCATGAAGGAATCGGTGTTTGTGAACAAATCACGAGCATACCTATCCCTCTTTCGTATACCCGTTTGACTTCAAGATTTCTTGTTCTTTGGCACCTTACCCTTCCCATAATTCTGTGGGATGATTGCCACTGGATTGTGGTTCCGGCTACTTTCATCAGCGCGGCTTCTTTATTCTGCATCGAAGAGGTACGCTTCCTCTGTTACTAAAAGAACGAATGCAGATTGATTTTTTCAAATTTCAGTTCTGATACGGATCACTTGGATTTTCTAGTAAGACTGCATTTGGTACATGAGACGGGTCCAGACTAGACATGCCAGAATTCACTGTTCCAGATTTGGCGCAACATGCGGCACGGGAAAAACTCATTGTTCCACGTGATACAATACTAAAGAATTATCAATCTACCCTCGTTTGATATAACCCTAATATGGTATTTGCCTTAACGGTCACCATCGGCAGCGGCCACCACCAACCACCTCCATAACCATCAATCTTTTCTAGATGGGACAATACGGTACAAAAACTTGTGGTCCCACATTTTGCATGACATTAGAATGAGATGTGACCAGACCTGACTGAGATAAAAATGCATTTTTCCGTTCCACCAAATAGGTGGAAGGAAAACCAGGAAGAGTGACAAGATTAGTAAATTACTAAACTATCCTAAAACCTTTCACAACCCGCCTATCCCACTTTCGCTTGTTCTGTCATGTCCAGTCGTTTCTGCATATTGGACACACCTTATATACATAGTATTAGATGTAGATTTTTGTCAACATGGGTAGAAGTTAAGACCTGATATTCTTGTGCATTTGTAGGTGGGTGTTCTGATTGAAGAACCGTTTCCGATGCTTGCTCTAGACGAGCTGTGCAAACTGGTTTACGACAATGTCCAAGAAGCATTAATGAGCGAGAAAAAGATTCGAGACATTCTCGACACGAAAATGGAGAATAGGAAGCAGTCATCAAATCCAAATGGGTACCCAACTTCAGGAGGTGGACAGTGTACTTGGCCTAACAATTGATAACATAAACTTCTGAATAATGATCAAGAAAGACGAGAGCTTTCTCAGATGGACCACAAAGACGTGGAATTTACTGGGTTCGTTTGGTTTAGATTTGTTACAAACACTGTTAGATATGCTATCTTTATGGTATTTGTATATATATATTTGTTTATTAGAGAAATAATTCAAGAAGTTTGCTTCAATTTTCTTGCATTTTACAAAAAGACTGTTGAAAAAACTGGGGATCCACCAAATCAGATCAATCAAAAGACCATTTTTCATCACTTTAATTAAAAGTAACCCTCCAATAAGACACTTTTACCCTCTGTTTTGGGTTCCAAGTTCTTCAAACCTGCTCTTTGGCTAATCTTTATTGCCTCAAAGGAGGCATCTTCTTTGCTTTCACCCCAAACTGGCAACACTTCCACTACAAACTTCTGCACCAAGTTTCCCTCAACCCCCTTCAAGATATCTTCAAAGTCACTAAACCCCCCTCTTAAATCCAACAATACACTGCACAGTCCTTGACGTTTACAATGCTCCAGGATTGTCGTTAAGTTCATTTTATCCAAAACCACCGTCTCGATCCCCTGTTCAGATCCCACATTCGTCTCTTGGTCCGTGAATATGATCACCTTTGAAGCTGTTTCTTGTTGAAGGGCAAGATGAGGGATATTGGGATGTTTTACAAGTATTATACGAAGCGGTTGGTTGGATTTGGGTTCTTTGGATTCGGGAAGTGGATGTTTTTGTAATGATTTGGAAGAAAGTACGACCGCATCGTGTTCTTGTAGTAAGCGAGAGTAGTATCCACCGGCCTCCGTGGATTCTTCCCCGAGATCATCTGAGAGGCTACCGTTGATAGTGAGGGAGTATCTGTAGTTCAAGAAACATCATGACAACAACTTATATGATAACTCTATACAGATCTAGGGGCAGGTTCAAATGAGAACCTGAAAACCAACTATTCGTATTTTATTCATGATAAATCTTGTGATAGATATTCATAATGAAAATACATATAAAAATGCATGATATCATGATTATTCTAGGTTATTTACCATCACAAGAATTCAACAACTTACATGATAACAGAGAGGTTCAAATGAGAATCGACAAAAAGGCTGAGAATGTGAGAATAGATCTCATCCATCAGTATGATCCAACGGATGTAATTAAAAGGGTGGTTAGAACAATTATCTTTAAAACTAAAAAAATCCCCTCCCCTTCTATTTTTTAATTAAAAATGGGTGAAATATACTTAAACCTAGAGCCAAACAAATTATACAATTTTTTTTATTTGACATCTATATTGTTATATTTTTTCATCTGTTATTTCATCATTTTCACGTTCTCAATCATTCTCATTTGAACCTACCCCTACATGAATTCTCGACCTTTTTGTTATTTAGCTTCAACATAAGCAACAAGACTGAAAGATAAAATATTTATATCAAAATTTCAAACCCGAAATTAGTCAATGACCTCAAAAGTCAAAACAAAGCTTACCGTAAGGTAACGAAAGGCTTCCCAGTTTGCATTTGATGTATCCATGCCTCATTAAGCTTCTTGCACATTTCTTCTTCGACGCCAACGGTTACATTGATTCCTGCATCTCGTAGTTTAGCCACACCCCTTGAGGCCACGATCGGGTTTGGATCAACCATCCCCACCACCACCTTTTTAACTTTCGCTTTGATAAGTGCTTCAGAGCAAGGAGGAGTTCTTCCGTGGTGGTTACATGGTTCTAAACTCACATATGCAGTCGCATTCTCTGCCAATTCTCCTGCATCCCTCAAAGCAAAAACCTGCAAAAACTCACCTCAACATGAAATTTGAACTCTGTAATCTATAAATCAAACCTTGTGCATATATATTTTGCCTAAAGATTCTAAATCCAAAGCAAACAACCCAAAGGTGGGGTCTCAGATGGTGGGATGTACGTAGACCTGACCTATACCTAAACGAGTACAACGGTTGTTTCTATGAAGACCTCCGACTTGTGCAATGTGTGCAAAGTAATAACAAAATATACAATAAAGAGAACTTGAAAACGAGAACATTGAAACATATAAAAAGATAAAACATACAAATAGAGCGGGTGTAAGAAACCATAACAAAGGTACGGAGACCAATCACACCTCTAGTCTATCAATTTCTTGTTATTAACCTTTCAAGGTATGTAACTCAATCAAGATTGGCTGTTTAACTTTTTAATTTGATCTTATAAATATTATAACCATACCAAGCTCAATTAAACAAAATGATTCATGGTTCGTAAAGCCAAATATGATGGTTATTCATTCCTTAAATAAACCCATCATTAGGTTTTTTTTTCTCATCTATCCCTTGTAACTCTCCATATCTTACCTGTGAGATCCACATCGGTTGGGGAGGGAAAAAGGTTGCCTTATAAGGGAATTTATACCTCCTCTATGAGATGCATTTTAAAACCACGAGTCTAGGTATGGATAAAGCGGACAATATCTGGTACAGTTGCTAGGGGATGTTACATTACCCTAACTAATCCAATATGTTTGTGATACTAGTTCATGATTTAGATATCCTCTAGAATAAATTACAACCAAAATCTAACCTTGAAAAGTTAGATCAATCTTCTTATAAAGGGGTTGTGATTCTTGATGCATTGCTCCTACATTAGAATCCATGAATCATATAACAAAAATCCTATTAACACCTACACAAATTGCAATCCCTTGTTTGATTTTTGTTTCCTCTTAGGATTTGTTTGCTTGCTTATTGATCCTAACATTCTATTCCTCCCTCAAAACAGAAGTCCATACACCTTCAACTTGAAACAAAATCTCGAACGATTATAGCACCTGAATATTTCTGCCCTTAGGTTTTCCCTTATCATTCAATATAACTACAAAAAAAAACAATTTTGATCTAAAAAGCAGCCTTTTTAAACTTCAAATGTGGAATCACAAATGGAGTAAAGTAACATATATGCAATCAAAGACAGGAAGAACAACATGTAAGAGTAATTAATTACCTCAGCATGAGGTTGTCCAGCTTTTGGATGAAACCCTTCACCAACAATTTTGTTATCTTTAACAATAACACAACCAACCATAGGATTAGGACTTGTACACCCAACAGCTTTTCTAGCAAGCTCCAAACACCTCCTTATATAAAACCCATCATCATCATTATCTTTTTTATCATCATCATCATCATCTTTCCCCTGTAACCCTTCACATCTAATCCCAACTAATCCAACATGTTTCCTCAAATTGTTTGGTGAAACAGATACCCTTTTGGTTGAATTACAAAACCCAAATCTGAATTTGAAAACGGATTGAAATCTAGCAATTTGGGTTGGCGGTGTGTTAGGGTTTAAGCAGTGAAACGAAGATGGGGTGTTGGTGGGGTTGAGGTTATAATTTGAAATTGGAAGCGTTTGGCAATACATTCTTTATGAATATGAATGAAAAATCTCAATTGCAAACCTGGATTTCACCAACAACTTGTGAATTTGAGTAGATCAAATTAGAACTGAAAGTTTGGCAAGTGATTGATTGTTACCAAACTCACCGGAAATTGGTCTTGCCAAGTTTATGGCATGGACCATGCCATGTTTATAAAGAAAATATGGCATGAATAATAATTCCAAAAACAAAGCAAAAGTTGCGTGGATTGTGCTTGGCTTCCATATTTCATGATATATGAAAATGAAATTTATGATTTCGGTTGTTGTTGGTTGGGTATATGAATGAGTATGTTATGTATGATTAATTTATGTTCATGTTATATACATAGAAGAGCTTAAAAATACAAATCATACAAAGATTGAGATATTTATTGAAATGGCGAGGCTTCATTTATTATGATTTAAATATTTATAGAAAATGAATAGAGTTTATTAATTATGATCAACGTTTTATATTAGCAAACAGATAGATATATTTATTATAGTAGATGTACTAGTGAAAGTGGTTTGTATGAATGACATGGTTTGTATATAAAAACTCCCTCTATATATATATATAGGGTAACAGTAGATATCCCTATGAGCTATGAGCGACCACGAAATAGGGTCATGTGAACTTCCATGGCCACAACTCTACGAGGGCTTTGGCCGGATTCGAACCCATGAAAGATGATATTTCCACTACATCCCATGAGCCTTAACCGGTACGTCACGGTCCAAGCAATTATAGTTTGCTAGAATATTGTGTTTAAAGATCAATCAAGACAGTTATATATAACATCAACTCTAAAAACCGTTTATTTATAATACAAGCAAAACTCATCTCATAAGACCAACAAATGCATCATATAATCCACATCATTTATACATAACATATCATATTTTTATAATACAACAAATCAACAAGACGACACTGAAAGATGGTATATGTATACGTATGTGTGTATATATGCATACAAAATGCACAAAACATATCTCCAAATGTTAACAAGTCGCCTCATAAGATTACGCAGTTATGGCAAAATCCAATCCCCACCTTTCTCTTTTCACTCTCCAAAATGCTTTCCAGTTCTGTTATTATATCTTCAAACTTCGGCCTCACATCAGGATTTCGATGCCAACATTGCTTTATAAGCCTATAAAATAAAAAAAAATCATTGTCATTCAATATAAATAACCCTGAAAGTACAATTAATCGGATACAAAGCTTGTGTTCGAATGCTTTGACTTTTGAGGTCAAACCTATAACTATCATGTTCATATTTGACAAAATTTTGTCAAGAACTCAACACCAATATTTCTCCATTGTAAATGCTTGTTATATAAGTTTAATCTAGTTATCCAACTACATAAAAATTTAGAAGATTCGTATCGAGCTTTGCAGTTGATAAGAACCTCTTTTGACCTCGAAAGTCAAACTATAACTTCGATTTTGGAACATTAGGAAGAATCAAGATTTCCGCTTTTGCATATACCATACAGTGGCACGGGCCATCACGGTTATGTCATATGGGAAAAGAATTACGTTTCTGAATGGTGCCATCCTATTGTTTTATTAGGTGCCACCATATAGTTTTTGAAACTGAAGCTTTGGCGTAAGTTTTTAGTCACAGAGTTGGTAAATGTTGCTCACTTTGTATGAAAACCCCGCGTTCAAGTTCTACCAGTGTCAAAAAATTTAGTTTTCAGCTTAAATTTTGGTGCTTTTTTATATGTTTTAGAAAAAAATTATAGTTCGGACCCAAACATGGGTCCCTTCTTTGCAAGGACAAGAAACCAACCAACCAATCTATACTAATATTGTGAAATATTTCAACAGGTTTGTTTTATAGTCAAATTGTGAAGAAAAAAAATTGGGTCTGCCTTTTGACAGGACAAGACTTGAGTGGGACAAAAACACATTTTTTTTCTGACCTACCAAAATAGGTGGAAGAAAAATCTAAGATGGAACAAAATTGGTAAATTACTATATTGCCCATATTAAATTAGAACCCTAAAACCTCCCGGAACTCTTTTACATGCCCACCTCACTCTCGCGTGTCTAGTCCAGTCCCATTCGAGTACCAAACGCACCATAAGTTACATTAATGAAACGACGCGAGCACTTTAAGTAACTTACACCCTTATGCGTTCCGGATAATATGAAGGTAAAGGCGGCCTCGAGTCCTCGTATGCTCGTTTATCCGCCACATGCTCAGGTGGTTCTTCTCTATTAGATGGTCTTCCTTGAAACATCTAAAGCCACATATAGATACAAGATTTGATATTCAAACAATACAGAATAAGCATATCAAATTCTAAAGATGACGACTATGCATACTTTGACTTTTGAAGTCACAAAACAAAGAAAAAAACTCTAAATTTAGCCTACTTAATTTCGCGTTAACGATTAAAAGTTTCCCATTACTAGTCCTTTTAACATGATTTCATTTTTATCCTCTATTTTCCGCTAAAATTTGACAAAATTTACACGAATTTTGCATTCTGAGATTGATTGATTTGACCATAAAAAGTCAAAATCTTTCTGGGAAGGAGAATGAGTCAAAACTTACTTCGTGAACAATCAAAGCAAACGAGAAAACATCAACACTCTTGCCATAAGATTCCCGACGATAAACTTCAGGAGCCATGTATCGATCTGAAAGAATCGCAGAAAAAAAACGGATCATATAATCTAAAAAACATTTCAAGAAACTTCATCATTTACAAAAAAAAGTAGCAAAATTCGTTACATGATCCGGTTCCTCCGGTCATTTTGTATCCGTAAACATCTTTCTCCTGCGCAATTTTGCTCAATCCGAAGTCCGTGACTTTCAGACGCCCGGCTTCATCTTGCAGTACATTTCTGAAACAATTTTTTTCCCACCAGAAAGAAATGATGTTTCAGGAGTTGAAAAAAAAAATATTGACCAGGAAAAAAATGGCTCAACAACCCGTCCCGCATGGATAGAAAATTAGATTTGTGAGCAGAGGCAGACCCAAAAGAAAGTTTCAAGTGGTGGCGCCATTTGACTATAAAAACGGAAGCTATTGATTATTTTCACAAAATCATCGTGGTCTGTTGGTTAGTTCCTTGCGTTTTGTATGTGAGGTCCTGGTTCGAGTCTTTTATCCCAAAAAGTTTCAGAAACATAATAAACCTGAAATTAAAAGTTAAAAACTATAATGATATAACCCACACTTGAAAGAGGATAAAGGACCCTGCAAAGCAACTCTACCAAGAGAAACTTGTGTTATTATTGTAGTTTCAAGGAATATACGGTTGCGCGCACCAAAATAATATGGTGGCACCTTTCACAACCCTAATTTTTTTAAACTACGAAGGATAAACAAAGTGGGGGCCGTGCCACCGTATGCACCATAGTGGGTTCTCCCCTATTTGTGAGCTCCTTATAAGCCTTAAGTTATGGGCTACCAATAACTTACACCATGATTTTAAGTTGATTTGGAGGTTATTGGATCGGGTACGTACCTTGGGGTCAAATCCCTATGTATTATAGCATGAGGTTTATGGTGATGAAGATAATTCATACCCCTGCAGATTGTAAAAGGATATGTTTTCTGACTGTCAAACTTCAAACATTCATACCAATTCTTCAACTATCAAGAAAATATTGATAACATTGAATTTTATAAAAATATGAATTGAACATTTGTCCAAAATGACAGATAAAATCAAATCAAACGAACTCAGTATATTTCACACGAACGAGATGATACCTTGCGATGTCCAAAGCGTAAGAAACAGCGGTCACTGGATCAAGTCTTCCTTTCTTTTTTAGAATATCATACAAACTTCCCTAAAAATTCCCAAGTTATAAGGAAATTTTAATGTCTAGAAAGAAAAGAACCAAAAAAGAGTCAACCCTAGTAAACAAACTAAACGAGCCCGGTATATCCCACATGGAGGTGGGGTCTGGGTGAGGTAAGATGTACGTAGACGTGACCTCTACCCTAAATAGTAGAGCATTTGTTTCCATGAAGACCTCCGCTAGTGAAAAGTGTGGGAAAGGGAGAAAAACAGATGCGCTAAACATTGGAAAGTTAGATATGAGTAAGCAACATATGCAAAAATAAAAATACCAACATTTTGAAGATACTCGGTTAAGAAAATGAGGCGATCCGAGTCCTTCAAGACGCCAAGAAACTGCACTATGTTTGGATGGCGCAACGTTTGCCAGAACGCGAGTTCCTTCAAAAACGCTTTCCTGTAACAAGTTTGAAAACATAAACTCGAATGGCTAAATGAGTATCAATGAGTTCTTTTAACGGTCAAACATACTAGTTTTTCCGATACTTGCCTTTGTTTCTAATTGTTGTTGCTCATT
The DNA here is from genome assembly GCA_954870635.1 of Arctium minus. NCBI lineage: Eukaryota > Viridiplantae > Streptophyta > Magnoliopsida > Asterales > Asteraceae > Arctium > Arctium minus. The sequence goes on along the minus strand of OX941082.1, from coordinate 26,677,962 downwards.
CATATCTGTCTCTCTCTTTCTATTTGTATTTGTTGTTGCTTACTCATATCTAGCTTTTCAAATCTTAGCTTATATGGTTTTTCTTTTCTTTTTTCACCTTCACTGTTTCACACACTTCTCAGTAGTTGGGGGTCTTCTTGAAAACAACCGATCTATTCTTTAGCTTAGAGGTCAGGTCCGTATACATCCCCCAACAAGACCCCACCTTCGGATGTGATATATTAATATGAAAAGTACTAGGTTTGACTTTCATTGGCCAATGCTCACCTCACCTCTTATTTGATGCAATATCTTTAGGGTAGAGGTTAGGTTTGCGTACATCTTACCCCCCCAAACCACCACCAGACCCAACTTCTGGGGTGGGATATACTGCGCTCATTTGGTTTGGTTTAGTATGAAAATTACTCAGTTTAACTTTCATTGGTCAATGCTCACCTCACCATCTCATTTGATGCAATCTCTTTAGAGTAGATGTCATGTCTGTAGCCTATACATAACCCCCCCCCCCCCCACACACACACACACACAAACACACAAGACCCCACTCTTAGGTGGGATATACTGGGTTCGTTTGGTTTGGTTTAGTATGAAAAGTATTGGGTTTTGACTTCCATTGCTCACCTGACCGTCTCATTTGATGCAATTGGAGACCGGATTGTCTTCGCTGCAACTTCTGTACCACGCCATTTTACTTTATAAACTTCACCAAATGCACCCTGCTGTCATGTGTAGCGTCGTTATGAAGTTTCTTTAGTACGCGATCCGTTTTAGAAGTTTAAATTTTTCTTAAGAAAGTCAAATGAAGTATTTACTTCGCCGATAAGAATTGCTCCTTTCATGTGAACTTCAGAGTAATGAATTTGGTAACACGGTGTCTGGGAATCGAGTCCAACCTGTACAAAAAGATACGATTTGTCTTTTGAGGTCAAACGGAGAAATCTTGAACTACAAATTTGAAAGGAGGAGATTTATCTCACGGCTGTGGCCGAGGCCTACAGTCACGACTTGCCATGGAATTAGTTAGGGCGAAGCCATTTAAAAAAAACAAAGAATTTAAACAAAATTGCTGTTTATGTTGAATTTGGAAAGTAATAGCTTTGAATTTTGCTATAAACTAACATTCTAGTGTTTTTTCAAGATTTTACTGGAACACGATACCATGGTGTTTAACACCGAGACAGGTCGTTTGAAGGATAAATAATGACCTTCATCTGACGTGCCTATGATGTTAAACAACCTGCCTCTTGTGTAAAAGGCATTGACGGACCTACAGTGGTGCCGACGGTGGCATGTGTGCCACCATATTGTTTCTGCGCCTTAAGGTTTGTGAATGCAACCGTATCGTTTTAGAAATGCAACCGTATCTCGTAATCAACCAAAAAAATTATTGAAATCAACCAAAAAAACCGAAAAAGTTTTTCGAAATCGATAAAAAAAACTTAAAAATCCTTGAAATCAAACAAAAAAACTTTAAAAATCCATTGAAACGGTGGAGGTAGGGTAAAAACACAATGGGCGATATTAAATGTTGGTAAAAAGATATGGTGTCACCGTATGAAAAAGTTCCTGGGTCTGTTAGGGTATGCCCCCATAACAACTCGAAATACACAAACAGGTTAGATTCTTAAATTTGTAGAAGATCATTCAGCTAAATAATTAACCCGTATTTAAGAAAGTGAAGTACCGGATCGATTCCTCCATGCGCCTCGAGAATTTTGCATATTTCCAAGTGGCCTAAGCTACGAGCATCCGAAAGTGGCTGCAAATAATCATGCAAATAAGTATGCAATTTCGTGATCCTCGGTTTTCCATTTGGTAGAGAACAAACTTACGGTGCGACCCCAACGATCAGTAGAGTTGACGTCGGCTCCTTTCTCTAGCAGCAGGAGAACAATCTCGGTACAGCCTTCGCACGCAGCTAGGTGAAGTGCTTTTCTTCTATCGTAATCTCCCACATTCGGTTCTACTCCCTTATCGAGCTCTTGCATAACACCCCATTTGTTTCCCTTACCCGAGCAATAGAGAAGGCGATACGGGCCATCCGAATCGGACTTTTGGACTTGCATATGCTGCTACCCAAACATGGAATTTATTATGATAATTAATGAATCAAACCAAACAAATTCAGTATATCCGATCTGGAAGTGGGGTCCGGGGGTGGGTAATGATGTATGCGGACCTGACCTTTGACCATGACCCCAAATTATATATACAGACATAATTTAGAGATAGATGGAAACAAGAATGAAGTTCAATTATGCAAAAAACAACCACCAACAACATAAGTGAATCTTGAAAACACAAAACATGTAGATTTCGGGTTGAATAATCGCCTAACTAAACCATCGTATTGCTTCGTTTATCATTAGCAAACTAACCGAAAATGCCAAAAAAAAAACACTACAACAAAATTGGGTTTATAGGAGATCGAAAGGGTTTTAGTATCCTAATAGATTACTTTACACGATTTAAGTTTACAGGACCAAACACTTCCTATCTATTGTAATAAGTTTATATGACGTTTTTGGGAGTCTTACCAAGTTTTTTTAAAACACTTTCAAAACAAAGTGTCTTATTAGTCATTTTATGATTCGTGTCCTATAAACACAACTTTGTATTGTCACTTTATAAAACACTTTTTCAAATAGTGTCTTATAAAAGGACTAATAGAACACTTGGTTTTAAAAGTATCTTAAAAATTTATTAAGATACCCAAAAACGTCTTATAAGCTTATTACAACACTTACTTTTACATAGGACACACTCCAAATTTAGGATTTGTTGTGGTTTAACCAAGAACACACATATTTTATGAGTAGAAATGTAATAGAAGATAAAAACAAACTCACCATGGAAGGTGATGAAGAAGGATCAGCAGGTGAGACATCCATGGCAAACACAGGATCCAAGTTCAGTTAACAGCATTGAAGGTTTATAATTTGATGATATATATATATATATATATATATATATATATTATATAATTGCCGATTAGATTAAGGAGGATAAAAGGTTGAGCAGACAAAAAGAACAAGAAAATACTGAGTTACCAAGAAATGGAAAAGGGTTTGATTGGTAACATAGAATATTTCGCCATGGTTGATTGGTGAGGAACATTCGAATGAGTAAATGAAATGCATATCTTGGTGGGAAATTTAGGAATTTGCTTCAAAACATTTTTAAAGTATAATTAATCCGATACAAATCATATGGGTCGGGTCGGGACGAAACACTCCATTACAAGCAAACTAAAATCAGTAATTAAAGATAATTAATTAAAACATTGTATTATGTTAAAACAAACTAAATTAAGCCAACAAGCGAAGAAATTAAAAATCTATCGAAACTTGACTTGGCTTGCCGCATTGAGTTGGGTTGTTAGGGTAAACGCTTAACCGGTGGTGAACGTTTGGGATAGTCAGTTTATTCGGGTTGGGTCGGGTTTTTATGGGGGCTTAACTACTCGAACCCAATAGCTGCAAGTTGATGCTATTTTGTAGCAATTAGGTTGCGGGGATTGTCTGGAGTTGAGTTTTTTAATGATTGGGTTAGGTCAGTTGGTCATGTTTTTGTGTATCTCTACGAGGGAGTTTGGAGAATTAGAGAGTGAGACAATAGTAGTTTCGCTCTCTTGCTTCTTTTAATTTGTGTTTTACAAGTCGTCGGTATTCACGGAAACATCTCTATCCCTTTATAAAGGAAATGTTTGAATTCATTTTACTCCAAAGCCTTTACCTCTACATAAAATTTATCGGGATTCATTTGGTTTTACTGTGACCTCTTTACTAAAAACCTAACTCAAATTTATATGAATATATTTATTAGTAAGTGATTATTTTTACAAAAGGTTGATTACTAGTAATTCCAACTGCTCCCATATGAAACCCGCCTTTAAGGAAACCAATGCGAGAGTACATTTTTTTGGTTCACTCAGTGACTGAGGCTAGCGTGGGACCTGAAATCGAGCCCAGGACATGTCTTATATTTGAACAAAGTCACCCTACTCCTTTACCAAAGATTTGTTTTGTTTCATGACATTTTTTCACTTTCATGATTTAATTATTTGCACCGTAACATTATGGATAAAATATACGACAAGTACACATTATATATTTTTTTTAAAAGAAATAAGAATATTAACTATTTTCATGATGAGTTTACAGAAATAAGTCTATTATATATTGTAGAACAAATTGTAAAATGCGACTACATAACAAGTTTTTGTTTATGAACCCTTGTAAATGATTGTAATGGTATTTGGAGGCCAACAAGATTTGCATAGGGGTGGTACTTTTGTACCAAACTATACGAGTAAACATGTATCAATTGTACCATTTAAATTGGTATCGATGAATAATGGATCTAAGAGTAAGAATCCCCACAACTGAGCTATATCCCCCCGAGCCAAGTGGAGCATGCATGAAGGAGTTAGACGCTTCTTCTATTCTTTTCCCTGAAGTAGATGGGCCATCCTGGACTCGTCTTGGACCAGATCTAGAACCGTTCTCAACAGTTTGTATAGCCATAAATCCTATTGTATTCATTGAAATCTGTTGAAATCAATAGGATTTCCCTAATCCTCCCTTAGGAAGAGCGTGAAATTCCACAGTACATTAGTAGAATTGTATCAAGTATAGAAACTTGGTTGACACACGCTACTGGAAGTGACGTATCATGATAGTACTATAGTATCGACTTATTTAATAATTTTTTCATCATTGTCTCGTTGCCCCAAACGTAGGCCAACAACTTCTTGTACAATCCTGACTACGTGCCGAACACATGATGCTGTAGATTTGCACTTTCCGGACCAAACCCAACAAATAAAATCCGCAGAAACATGATGCGAGATTTTTGGTGAGATTTTAACATTCACAACAGATTTGATGATCGCAAATCATCGTCTTTCATGTAGCAATTGTATTTCGAGCAAGATGTAGGTACAGTTCACGATCGAACAAAGCTTAGTCTTATCAAATACGAGAAAGAAAAAAAGTCATAAAGAAACAGACTTACAGCTAATTACATCGTCATCAGAAGGTAATTTTGGCGCGGAAGTACTAACCAACACTCCATCCATATTCGCAGCCTTATCGACATCAAAAGCCACCGTGCTAAGCCCCTTTCCGATGACAAATATCTTCTTACCAATTGCAACAAGCCGACAAGGTGGTCTTGTAAGTATAGACGATAATCTCCCAAATGCTTCCCATTCTCGAGTATCTTTTCGCCATACCATCACTCTGGTTCCTGAACTCTGATCCAATACATAAAGGGTCTCGTTTACTACGATGGCTGGACCATGCCAGCCAGAGACCATGTCGGAGTCAGCATGCTGCCACGTGCCATTCAATGGATCATACACGACTGCGTAAACGTGAGAAGATACAGCAGAAGACCCACATCGTATGTAAATTTTTCCGTCTAGAACTAGAGAATCTTCGATTTCAGGAACAACGTTAGGATCCATATGAGATGCCCATGAGTTTGTGTTTGAATCAAAAGTGTCCCAGGAATGTGGGTCACTCGATTTTGATCCTAGCCCGCCAATTGCGTACATTTTACCATCAATTGCTTCACAAGCAAAATAACACCTGAACAAAATGGCAAAAAACCAGATAAATGAATAATCTCTGGTCACCAGCACTTAATTTGTTCATTAGATCACATAGGAGCGGATTCAATAATATGGAGTGCCTGTCTCCCAATGCAACCGGAAAAGAAATTTTTAGGGGTCTTAAAGGTGCACCTGCTTTATCTCGATGTGTGTTCCCCTAAGTTACAAAAAGTGGTTGCATCCTATTTGCAGTTCATTCCATATGACATTACAGGTTGCAAGTTTCAATCCCTTTGGGGGGTTTTTTCTTTCTAATTTTTGGTAACAGCAGCAGAAAGAAGGAAAAACCAATTGCATGTTGCCAAAAACCACTTGTATGTCATTTTTAATTAAACCATACTTTTTATGATTAATTTTTGTTTTATTCTATATTATGTTAATTACTTTGTGCCTCTGCTCGAAAAAAATTTGGGACCTGCCTCCGAGATCACAATTAGGGATGTGAGTAAGGGGCCGTTTACAAACACTTACCTTGGTAGTGCTTACCGGTTCAATTACCTTACCGGGTAAATATAACAAGGACCAAGAATCTTACCCGGTAAGAGCGAAGGCAAGGATCAATAGTTTTACCCTGTAAATGAGGGAAATGACTCTTACCCGGAAAGCACTTAACGGGTTATAAACTCTTACCATCAAATCCATTTTGATGGCCGGGAATGTTACCCATAAGGTAAGTGAGAGTGGTGATTCTTTCCGGTAAGCGTTTACCCAGTAAGCGCTTGGTAAACGGCCCCTAAGTTGGTCCAAACCAGACGCTACTTCTGAGTGGCATTTTCTAGATGTTCGGTTTGGTTATCTTTAGTAAGTCGAATCCAAGCTGACAAAACCAACAAATTGAACTTGTACCTACAAGGCTACAACATATAGTCCAGTTCTTGGTTCTTATATTTTAGGGAACATAACGGTTAACCGTACCAGAGCCGTTCTACTTTTACATTTTTAACAAGACGGAATGACAAGTTTGCATATGTATGATTCAGTGAACATGTTCTAGAAAGCATATATGCTTCGTAGGTTATTCATATAGGATGTTCTAGGAAGACCTTAAAAAGTAAAATGAAGAAAAGAATGTAAAAAGACCCTAAAAGTTATGGTTTTCAGTTCTTGACTTCTTGGTTATAATTGTTCTTAATTTTCAGTTTCTGTTTTATCTGGTTCAGTTCATTTATAGACCCATGCAACATCCTAATCACATCGACACAATATATCTTCAGTCAAATACTTCAGCAAATCTAACAGGTGCTCTAACAACCAATTAATATAAACACAGTCGTAGCAGTGATGCATGTTTACTCGCTTGTACAAATACAACAGCACAACCAGAGTTCACAAATGGCAATACAGAAAAGAGGACGTTAAGGAAGTTATCCTATGAATGTCATAACATCGCATATATCTATCTACGCATTTGAATATATACCAAAAGTTTTCACGTCTAAGAAAAGACTGATTGGCATACGGGACAATTGTAGTCGTCCCTTCTTTTGTAAACAAGCAACATATATGTCAAATGGGAAAAGGCACACTTCAGTAGACAAAAAAATAGAGAGCTACTACTTACTGCCAACTGTAATTTTTCTTTCGCTATTTTCTGCCTACTCAAATATATACGTTTCTGCATTTTTACAAGTATACTGGTTATTCAAATATATAAAATTTTGAGATACCAACCACACTGTACGAAAATGATATTACTGATTAGCAGGATTTATATTAACTTCACATGTTCATAAAGGGAGTCATGAGTGAAATAAAGACAACATCAACCATAGTTCCAAAGACTAAAAGAAATGGATTATGAAAATATGCATAAGACAAATATGATGTCAATTTGTATGTATATCATTTGCATTCAAAAAGATTTTGACCATTTTACATAATAGGCTGCATTAATTAAGAATCAACAAATAATACCTTGCAGTTGACAAGGGAGAAGCTTCACTCCATGCATTCCTACTGGCATCATAGCAGTAAACTTCATCAGTAGCATCTTCAATCCAACCACATCCACCCAAAAAGTATATCTTTTTCCCCAACACTTCAAAGCCTACACCTTTTCTTTTAGAACAAGAAGGTGAAAGGTCAGGGATACGCTTCCAACCTTTCTTTGGCATGTTCGGGTCTAATACATAACAACAAAGTTGTTCCAATTTATCTTTACACAATGCATAAATCCAAGTCTCAGCCAAATTATGCTTTTGACGATATGAATGCCACTCTTCGCTGCAAACCAAATCCCGCCATTTCCTTGAAACGCATTTGAGGAGGGAATGATATCTACGAGGAATCCTTGCCAAGCAGGTTAGAGCAATGTCGTCTGGGAGACCACTAATCAACGATGATTGTGTAAAAACAGCTTGACTTAAACCCTCTGACCCACTTTCCATAAGTTCCAAAGCGTTGGAACTACCTGTAAAAAATTTAAAGAACATGCATTACAACATAGTACAGCTGCTAGTTTACACACATCCTTGCAGGTTTAAATTAAATCAGTAGCCTGAAAACAATATTTGGAATTGCAAAAGAAGCACAACTCAATATGAATAGAATCATATCTACAACACACACTCACCATACAGTTTCAAGTTAATTCAGATTTCGGATTCATCAAGTCTGTGTCAGTTCTTAAAGATTCTTTTCGTGCATATTGATTACAGTATCCAAATTGCATCACTTGGGTCTAAGGAATGAAGAAACCATTGATGTTGTGAAATTGATCTCAAATAAACCATTGACCTTAAGGTTTTGAACTAACATATCGGATCTACAAACGCAAATCAAGTTGATTTGATTGCTAACTTTGTCAGAACATGCGCTTGGATCCAACCACACAGACAGTAACAAGTTAATTTAAAATTCACCAATTCTATATAATACAGAAAAACCTCCGTGTTTACGTACAGATTTCATTCATATTAACATCATAAAAATTGCATCAATTTCACTCAAGAGCAAAAAAGGTTTTGCAAAAATAAAACCCCTTTTTAATTGAAGATCATCTGATTTCACCGATATACAAAATTGCAACCAACCACCACAGGTGCAATACGCACATATACACAGGCATTTGCATGTTCTATCAAAAATTCACTGATTTCGTGGCCCTATAAAGATACCGATTGAAATTTCATTGATTAGGGCATAAAATCTACGCCAAATGAATCAGAAACACCTCTTACCAAAGGCCTCAGTTCAAATTTTAAGATCATTAAAATGCAACAAATGTCTAGATCAAATTAAGTCCTAGGTTACCAAAACAACAAAAGAAAACGAAAAATCAGAATTCCGTATACAAAAATTAGATGAAATGAGATAGAGGTTTAGTAAAGCAAAACCTTACGAAGAGATGCAGGTTGACTTGGAAGAAATTGATTCAGATCGATTGTTCAAAAATCGAGTATTTCGGAAGGAGGATCCTTCTCCGATAACATAAAAGGAAAATGGATGGATGGATGAGTCATGGCGATGGTTACGTGGGGGTCACTTTTTGAGTTATACCATTCTTGTGGGTTCACAGGGTGAGGATGACAAAATACAGAGATCCCATTTTAATTACACGGGTTAATCAAAACAACTAAAAATAATTAGTGATTTTATATTAATGTGCAAAAAAGTCACGTGAATCTAAAGTCGTGACCCTTTTTCGTATGTTAATGAAAAATCACTAATAAATTTATTAGTTCTCGTGTTTTTTTAAATAGACATCGTTCTCGTTTAAACCCGGCTCTATAGAGAGAGAGAGAGGAGGGATCAATTAGAAGTCAACATTAGACTGTAAACTTTAGAAACTATTATTAACTAATAAATGAATTTCCCCTTTTTACTATTTTTTTAATTGATAAGAGTATTTTAGTATTTTACCTAATTTTGTAATATATATGGTAATTATTATTATTATAATATTAATTATTTAATTTTAATGCATTTTATATATGGTAATAATTGATGCTATATTAATTTAAAGTATGCATTTTATGATTCCGATTTCAATTTCTTTTTAATTTAAAATATTCATTTTTTAATTCCTATTAATTTAAACTATTTCTCGTGATTCCGATTTCAGTTTCATATCAATTGGAATAATTAAAGTAAACTATTTTTTTATTTATTTGATTTCCGTTTCATCAAATTTTGGAAAAGAGTTATTTTTATAGAAAATTCAAATATTTAATTATATTTAAAATCAATATTTGTTTTCATTGAATTGAAATATTTTTAAAATATATTCTTTTCATTTTTTGTTATATATTTGTATGGTTTTTTTAATTGAAGTGTAAAAAATTAATCATATGGAGCAATGAATGGTAACATGTTTGATGGTGTTTCGGCTAACGAAATTCATGTCCGAGATCTACTCGACAACGATGAAGGTTTTTATCGTATTTTATTCGTTTGGTTGATGAAGTTCCTAAATATGAGCTCTTTTAACTGATTCATATATGAACCTTTTGATTCACATATGAACTATACGTTCATATATGAATCAGTTAATTAGTTCAACTGATTCACATATGAATCTACAGTTAATTAGTTCATATCAGAAAAACCGAATGCAAGCGGTTTTTCTTGAAAACCCCATTTGAAAACCAACTCTTCATCTCCCTCTCATTCATTGTCTATCGAGAACCACCCTCTGATTTTTTTCTCTGTAACAACAATGGAAGACAAGAAGGAGGAAACACAAAGCAAATCAGTCACTTACAATCGAAGAAAGACCAGATCATCTGCTGAGAAGTCGAAAGCAGAGAGCAAGAAATCGAAAGAAGTAGTGATCCACTCGCCGGAATCCTCACCGACGGTGACCACTAAGTCGAAGCAGAAGGAAGTAGGAAGCAACGAAAAAGGTAAAGCCACTCGTGCACCCTCTCCCTCTCCTACTGAAAATACCAATAAACCATCCCCTGTTCTTGACCCACCTATCGAACCCCCTGTGATTGCACCCTCTGTGGTCGAACTCACCACAACTTCTTCTCGTGGGGAAGTCTATAATCTGGACAAAAACACAAGGAGAGCCTTAGACCTCAACATTACAAATCCAAACACCCATGTGAATCAAGAGGAAGACTCTTCTCTCTTGCATGATGCCTAAAATCCAGAAGACTCTATCAACCCTCACTTTGATACCTTTGATATGAACCTCTTACCCTCACAACAAGTCCAAAGCCTACCTCTCATCACAACCACTATAAACACCACCATGCAAACTGTCCCTACAATCATTTCCCCTGTTTTTGTACTAAACACTTCTGTGTTTAGCACAGATGTACATGCAACCATCACCATGGACATCCCATTGTCTCAGCCTGATGTTGTGACAGTCACTGTACCTCCATCACCACCAAGAACACATGTTGAAGTTAATGAGGAGTTGGATGCTCTTCTCAACACTTCAAAAAACACCATCTCTGACTTGGGGGTGAACATTGAAGGGGAAGAGGCTGTTGAGGGTGAGCATAATGATGTTATGGAAGGAGAAGTTAATGGTGATGAGGAGGTGGCAGAAGAAGAACGTGTAGAGGAAGTTGTTGTGAAAAAGAAAGCTAAAGGCAAGAAAAGACAGAGGATAGAGAGAGCTACTAGAAGGGCCACTAGGGCTGCCAAAGCCATGACAGCCTTTTCTAGGAATGTAGACGACAGAGAAGAGGAGGAAAATATAGAGGAGGAGGTAGTTGAAGCAGATAATGAGGAGGAATAACAGTTTGAGGAAGAGGAGTTAGATCAAACTCCTACTGGACGGTTTGGGAAAATGTTTAGCTGTCTGGTTGAAGAAGATACATATGAACAATTCATGAACAAGGATGGTCATTTGGACAAAGGATTCACATCAAGGGTCATTGAGACTACCCCATTCATCAAGGATGCCATTGAAAGCTTGGGATGAGAAAAGTTGTGTCAGGTCCCCTCTACCCATAACATTGATTGGGTGAGGGAATTTTTCACTGAAGTGGCAGTATCAAAGAAGGATGTTGTGACAGTAAGGGGCAGAAAGGTAGTATACTCACCTTCAGAAATAAATTTCCTGTTTAAACTAACCCCACATGCAGATTCAGTCTATAGAAAGATGATGAGGAGAGCCTCTGCTGCTGACTCTAAGAGGATCTTGGATGTGATTGCCAAGCCTGGAGCAGAATGGGAAGAGCAGAGAGAAGGAGGAAAAATCCTGAGAGCCCACAACCTGAAGCCGCAAGCAAATGTTTGGTACCATTTCATCAGGCACACCATTCTACCTACCTCACATGATACCAATGTGACATTTGAAAGGTGTGTGTTGATTTACTCAGTCATGGAAAGAAAGACTTTTGATGTGGGCTATCTCATCAACAAGAGCATAAAGGCTTATGCTGAAAAGCCTAGGGATGGTCTATGGCATCCTGCCTTGATCACCACCCTCATGAAGAAGGCTAGAGTGGAGGAGATGGATGAAGATGAGAAGGTGAATAAGAAGACTGCCATGGACACCATAGCAGTGGAGAGGATCCTGAGAAACCAAGCCAGAAAGAAAGGCAGAGAGCCAAGGAACACCACTGGAGACTATGTTGTAGCATCTGTTGCAGCATCTAAAGCTGGTCCCGGCACACTGGATACTACTGCTGTAGCTCTGCTTATAAAGATGATGGAAGAAAACCAACAGAAGATAATTGCAAGGTTTGAGGATCAAGAGAGTTTTTGGGAGGAGAAGCTAAATACCCAAAGGGACGACCTCATGGAAGATTTTGAAGAAAGAGAGTTGGTGCTGGGAAGGAGAATCAAGAGACAGAAAAGAGATCTGGAGAAGCTGAGGAGAGAGCTTGCCTTGCATAGACAGTGGGAGAAGAAGAAGGATGGTGTGATGATGGGAGTTTGGGAAGAGCAAAACATGGAAGTTGCTACTGGTTTGCCATCATACCCGCAGGAGCTGATTGATGGAGATGAGAGGCTGCTGGAAACTGCTGCAGCACCTACTCATCCTGAGTAGGCAGGTTCATTCTCATTACTTAGCTCAATTTAGATTTTACACTTTGTTATTTTTGAATTTTTTTAGGTCCTTAGGAGTCTGTGAACTTTTTACATTTTTATTGTGATAGTTGGTTAGATGGATGGCCAAACATGATATAGCCCAAATAATTTGATTGTTGCATGTTCTTTTTCTTTTGTACATACTAGAACCAAGCCATGACCACCTGGGAAGCAATTAGGCAACAATTTTGGATTTTAGGAAAGGATTTAGGCCATCTTTCTCATACACTAAGCCTGGAAACCACCAACCCTTGCACCCGTAGACCTTAGTGCCCAACATGTTCTTTTTAACAATGAGGACATTGTTTCATTCAAGTGTGGAGTAGGGATCTGTGTGGTCTGTGCCCAAACAGATAGACAAAAAGGACATAGTCCTTCTATCTTGTCCAATAAAGAGAGAAACATTTCTGTGATATTGGCATCACTGGCTCAATCAACCCTTGAGATATTGGTATCATAGGCTCAATCAACCTTATTGATATTGGCACCCATGGCTCAATCATATACCCTTGTCCTCTGTGATCTAGGTACTGTAAGATCAATAAAACCTTTCTAGGCCAATCTAAAAATTTCAAAATCTGGCAGAAGGTACATGCTGCAACATCTTCTGCAGCATGGGCACATAATGCAAGGAAAGTGAGAGAAAGTGAATAAAGCCCTGAACTTCCAAACCTAAAAAGCCCTAATGATCCTTAGTCCAAAGTTTGTTTTTGCCAGACAATAGGAACATGTGCCTTGGCATATGGTGGTGCATTGTGAAAATTGAATAAACTTTGATTTATGAAAGGCTATGTCAATTGTTTGATGCTTTGTTCACTGACCTCTATTGCATGTTATTTTATCTTTCACTTTTCAAATTGAGTCTTTGTATTTGTTTTTTCATTGCTTGGGGACAAGCAATAATTCAAGTGTGGAGTTGTGATAAGTGCATAATTTGTCACATTCTAGCACTTATTTGTTTTATATTTTCTCTTATTTTTAGTCTCCCAATCACCAAATTTGAGTCTTTTAGTATGTTTTTATCCTTTTATTGTAGTTGGAGCTAAGTAAGAGGAATGTCCCATGTTTGTGCTATTTTTGATGAAGAATTTAACAGTTTGGTATGCTGCAGCAGGAGGTTGCAGCATGGTCGCAATTCCAACAAGTACAAGACGTCACTTCATAAACTTTTTGCAGGAGAATCAGATTACAGCCGCCTGAACCTGTTTTGCAAGCAGGAGCCAGGCTCGTTCCTGACATTCTATAGGCCCTGGGCGACATGTGAGAGTGGGCCCTCGATAAGTACGATAAAAATTTCAATAACTGTTTTTATTATTAGATTAACAACGAATTTAGAAAATAATAATATTTCATATAAAACCGTTTTCCAAGTATTCCTAGACGTAATCAAAAATTATTTCTAGATTAATATTATTTATCATATCGTTTTTACATAGCACTGTAAATTTGTTCTACCACCGAACACATCATATGATATACTTTTAATATATAGATTGACATCATTTTGGGTCAGAGTTTTGACTATTCAAAGTTACACTTTATGTTAATCAATGTAAATCAAGTTAGTTTTCCATGTCACCTCATGTTAATGTTTTCATCACCAATTAAAATTTAATTCAGGGTTAAAACAAACTTTTTATTAACTATCAATCTAAGAATCTAAAGTCCATGTTGGTAATAGTTTGAGAGCTTATTCTTGTTTTAGAGATATGAGTCAATATTGTATGAAAAACAAGGGTAGTTTTGAAATTTATATATATAAGTTGGATCGTCTCATTTTGTTGGTAAAAAAATTTCAAAATGTATTAGTTTTCTTAGTTAATAACAAGAAATCTACTATATTCTGGTACAAAAATAGAATTCATGCTGTTAGAAGATGATGATGAATGAAAGAGACAATGAAATATGTTGAAGGCTTGAGTCTTCGATATATTGATTGAGAGAATAAGCGTACAATACGACAAAATAATAGTGAGAGAGTTAACCTAGACTAGAAGATACAGGGTACTTATACAGAGACTATATGAGCCTGGGCCTTATACACACATGGGTCTGGGCCTTATACACAAATATATACTAACATCCCCCCGCAAACTCAATCGGGAGAAGAATGAGCCAGATGGAGTTTGGAAACTAGATCACGAAACCGTCCGGGTAGATGAGCTTTAGTGAAAATGTCGGTCGGTTGATCAATCGTTGAAATAGGAAGAAGCTGAATAGTCTGACGAGTCACGTGTTGACGAACAAAGTGACAGTCAATTTCAATATGCTTCGTTCGCTCGTGAAAGACATCATTGTGAGCGATCTGAATCGCACTGTTGTTGTCGCACCACAATGGAGTTGGAGAATGTTGAGGATCCCCCATGTCAGAGAGTAGCCAACGTAACCACACAAGTTATTGAGCCGTGTCAGCTAGTGCTCGATACTCAGCTTCAGTACTGGATCGAGCGGTGAGAGATTGTTTCTTGCTCCTCCAAGATATGAGTGAGTCTCCAAGAAAGAAACAGTAGCCGGTAGTGGAGCGACAATCAGTCATGTCACTGTCCCAATCAGCATTAGAAAATCCTCACAAAGTCAATGATGATGAGGATGTAAAATGAAGACCGTGAAACATGGTTCCTTTTAAATATCGAAGGATGCGCATGACAACAGCATAATGATCGGAACAGGGTGCAGACATGAACTGACTGACGGTATGAACAATATAGGCAATGTCAGGGCGAGTCACTGTCAGATAAACAAGTGACCCCACTAACTGTCGATACAAAGTAGGATCACGCAGAGGAGGTCCAGCATTCGGAGCTAAATGAAGGTTGTGCTCAAGAGGAGTGGATGCAGTTTTGTTGTCAGTAAGCCCAACTTTTGACAAGAGATCTGAGGTATATTTGGCTTGACAAAGATAGATTCCCGATGGATCTGAGAGCACCTCAAGACCAAGAAAATAGTGTAAAGAGCCAAGGTCCTTCATCTCAAAGTAGGAGCTGAGAGATGTCTTGAGATGAGCTATGTCTGTAGAGTCACTGCCAGTAATAATCATATCATCCACATACAAAAGAAATAAGATTGTGCCAGCCTCAGTAATCCGAGTAAACAGTCCGGAATCATAGTGGTTGGGTGAGAAACCCAGAGAGGTGACTGTGGAACTGAACTTCTCAAACCAAGCTCGCGGAGCTTGCTTGAGTCCATAAAGAGCCTTCCGAAGACGACAAACATGACCTTGTGGAAGTCGAACGCCTGGAGGGGGTGTCATGTAGACTTCCTCAGATAAGTCACTGTTCAAGAAGGCATTCTTAACATCCATCTGAAAGAGAGGCCATTGTTTGGTAGCTGCGATGGCTAGGAGACTGCGAACAGAAGTGACTCGAGCAACAGGTGCAAGTGTCTCCTCATAATCAATGTCGTACTCTTGATTGAAGCCCTTGGCTACAAGGTGTAACACCCTCAAATCTGGAAATAGCAACTTATTTAAAATTTTCTAAATACACCGATAAAAGAATTATCTACCACCACAAATTAAGATTTAACATCAATACAAACATTCATTCTATACAAAAGCCTATGATAAGAACGGGTGCTACTAAAACCCCATAATAGTCACTATCTCCAAAATTGTGGAAGACTTCACCAACTACTCACATTCGCACAAAGCTAAGGATCAACTCTTCATGGCTGCTAGAACCAACCCCAACTGGAACCTGATGCACATGCCGACAAATAAAAAGGTTAGGCTTAACGCCTAGTGAGCTCAAGAGTTTTCAACATATATGAAATAATAGTTTAAAAGAAAGAATGCGGTTAAAAGTTATAGTCCTTCAATATGATACGTCTTACATGTGAAAACGACTCATTTCCAACAATATGCATTTTAGGTAAAGAACACCAATTAAAATGTTTTCCAAACAAACTACTTCAAAGATAATGATACCAACATAGGCCGCCCATTCATAAATTAGTTTTTTTAACTCAAAACTCACTCAAAGCGTAAGTATAAATTAAACTCTTCATTTATGAAGATACGGTTAAACCTTATATCCCAAAACACCCCAAAACACGGGTGGGGAATAATACTCAACCCATAAATCAAGGGTAAAACCCAATTGTAAAAAACGTCACCGAAAACTTGGATAATAAAACTCAATACCCAAAAACAACACCTTTCGGTGACGGGGGATTCCCGATTCCATAAAATGTGACGGTCCACAAAGTAAGCCCATTTTATGTTGTTATGACTAGTCATATAAACAAAAGTACACGCAAGGGATGTCAGGCTCAGTGGCTTTAAACATACACCCACGGAAACTCAAGTTCAACCCCGAGGGATTTCTAGGTCGAGCTCCTCATCCAATATCGTAATACTTGAGCACGAAGGACTTATACCCACATCCGGTACCTTAACGTGCAGCACGAAGGACTTATACCCACATCCGGATGCCTAACGTGCCTCGACGTGGAAAACTAATCGTCCCACGCCGGAACAATAATACCAAGCGCAAGGGATGTCAGACTCAGTGGCTTTAAACGTACACCCACGGGATATCGAGTTCAACCGCGAACGGTCCTTATGTCGAGTCCCTCATCCAATATCGCAACCAAGGCTCTAAGTCGAGCTACCAAAACTGGACAACTGTCCAAAGACTCCAAATCAAATAAAAATACCAAGCCGCAGGCTTAGCACCCATTGACCCATTGATAAATGAAGTAAAAATACGATAAAATGCACTCAACCAACGGTTATGCAAACACAACGACTAAAAGTAAGATTAGTTCAAAACTCACATTAGTTGAGGCACCCATTTTCCAAATGAACTCATAACACAAAATATGCTTTTTCCAAATTTAACTGCTGATAAGAATGAAAATCATAAAATGAGACTATAAACATTCTTTCAAGTTATCTCACATAAATGTGCAAGTGATACTTTATAAAACACTCCATTTCATGACGATGCATAAGACTCGACAAACATTTAAAAGTGTATTTCTTTGACCAAAGATCCATTCATGTAAAAAGACTTCAAAACACATTCATTTGTGACACATATATCAAACGCCCAAAAATCTCCAATGTGGGTGTTTTACAAGGTTTGTAAAGTTAGATAATTCAAATAATCAAAGATTAGCAAATAACCCAACATTTGATAATTTCATGAAAAACACATAAAACACTTTAAAATAGACATTTTGGCATGTACAACGTTTTCACAAATCAACTTGAACTCACCTTGCTAGATTTAGGCTAAATCTAGATTTCCCCCCAACTAGAGCTCCTTTGAAAAACACTTGGATTCTCAAGACAAAACTTCCAAAACCTAAATCCATACATATTCAACCATACATAAACATAATCAACCACAAAGAATCGTTTCCCAAACCATGTGCATGAATACCTCAACTAAAACCGAAACCCTAACTCCCATAACTTAAGAGAATAGAAGATTACCTTAACCCAAGCTTGAATCCACCAACCAAAACACTTATAGTTCACCAAAATGGCCACAAATCTCCAATCTATGAAAGGAAGCACAAAGGGTGGGTGAAACCCTAGAAAACTTGGTGAGAAAGATGAAATGGGAGAGATGAGGAGCTTACCACCACAAAATACTCTTGTATACTCCAATAGACCTCCAATATCTTGCTAGATCCTTTAAGAGCTCTCAAAAACGAAACCGTGGCACTTTGAATCACCCAAATCGGAGCTAGGATGAGAAAGATATGAAGAAATGAAGTTTGGGGCTGAAAATCGCGATTTAAGCTGGAACAGTGGATTTCGCGACTTGTCTCGCGACTTAGGTCGCGGCATAAGTCGCCCGCTTCCGCTGATTTTCTTTTCGATACTGTTTTGGCCGTAACTTCTTCGTTATAGCTCCGTTTTCACTCCGGAAAGAACCGTTGGACTCGTAATTGAATCCTTCATCCATCTAAACTATAAAATCCAGGATTCAAGTCCAAAATTAAATATCTTATTTTTTCCTTGATATATCGGTTTCTGTATTAACTCAGAATAATACCTTTCGAAAAATCGGGGTGTTACACAAGGCGAGCTTTGTACCAATCAATAGAGTCATCAGATTTGGTCTTGATTTTGAACACCCATTTGGAACCAATGGGTGACTTGCCCGGTGGAAGAGGGACAAATTCTCATGTCTGAGCTTTGTCAAGAGCCTGAAGTTCCTCATCCATAGCTTTCTGCCAATCAGAATTAGAGGAGGCTTCCTTGTAGGAAGTAGGTTCGTGATTGGACAACAGAGTAGCATAAACATGATAATCACGAAGATGAGAGAGAACCTGTCTTACCCGATCTGATCGTCTAACATTCTGAGATTGAGACGTTCCAGGAGCCAAAGACTCAGCAGGCAGCTCAGATGTTGGCTGTGTAGATGGAACAGATGATTGATGTTGATCAGGAACACTAGAAGAGGTAGGCTATGTAGAGGCAGGAGACTCTGAAGGAGAGGCAGGAGACTCTGAAGGAGAGGCGAATTCGGAAGGTGTTTGAACAATAGGCGGAGACGAAGTGATGTCAGATTGGAGTGAGTCCAATGAGACGGAGGCATCTGTAAAGAACGGAGCGGTGAAGGTAGGGGACTCACGAAACTTGGATATAGAAGAAAAAGGAACATGTTCCCAGAAGGTAACGTGAGGAGATATACGAAGACGCTGGGAGATAGGATCCCAGCAGCGATAACCCTTGTGTTCAATACCATATCCAAGGAAGCAACAAAGTCTGGAGCGAGGTTCAAGTTTGGTATGTTCATGAGGTTGTAACTGAACAAAACAAGCACTACCCCAAACTTTTAGAAGTTCATAGGCAGGGGTGATCTCATGAAGAGCCTCATAAGGAGACTTATTATTAAGGATGAAAGTAGGATGACGATTGATAGTATAAACGGAAGTGAAAGCAGCTTCACCCCAAAAACATTTTGGACATTTTGCAGAAATGAGAAGAGTGCGAACCGTATCAAGAATATGACGGTGTTTGCGTTCGGCACGACCATTTTGAGGAGATGTGCCGGGACAGGAGTACTGAGAGAGAGTCCCCTGAGATTGAAGAAAGGAGAAAAGAGAGGACTCTTTGTATTCCATGGCATTGTCAGCCCTAAGAATCTTTATAGGTTTTGAGAATTGGGTGTGAATCATCCGAGCAAACATAATATAAATTGTTGGTAGCTCCGAACGATGTTTCATGAGATATATCCAAGTGAAACGTGTATGATCATCAATAAAAATAACAAAATATCGAGCACCCCCCATGGATGGATGTGGTGCTGGTCCCCATACATCAGAATGAATAAGATCAAAAGGAGAAGTAGAATTAAACTCATTTGTTTCAAAAGATAAAGCATGATGTTTGCCAAGTTTGCATGATAAACAAGAAATATTGTCAGTTGACATACAATTTCCTAACACCCCTAAATTAGCTAATGATTTTATTCTGGCTAGAGATAAGTGACCTAGTCGGGCATGCCACAAGTCAAAAGAAGAAGTGCTGGAAACCGAAGCAACAAGACTTGAGGAGGGTAATGGAAGACGAAGGTAGACCACTTCAATCATCCGTCCAACTTTACGGCCGAGTCCAAGGATCTGCTTGGTCTTTGGATCCTGTACAACACAACCAGAAGAATGAAATAAAATGATCAGATTAGATTCTAGAAGCTGCGCAATCGAAACTAAGCTCAGAGATAGTTTCAGAACACTTAGAACATCTGGTAATTGTATATGAGGAGTGGAGACATTTCCACTAAAAGATACCGGTAGCCCAGTGTTGTCAGCAGTTCGTACTGACGTAAAATGCTGAGGTGGTTTCTTAGAAACAAAACCATCAGTGCAGGGAGTCATATGATTGCAACACCCAGAGTAAAAAAGCCACGAGTTACCTGATACAGTTGAGTGTTGAGAATTCATACCCATAGCACCAGACATGATCTGCTCCATGAGCTCCTGATTGCGACGCATCAGTTCCATGAGATCAGGTGAGGATACTGGAGAAACCTCGTTATCAGCGAGAGTAGACCCAGCAATAGCATGAGTCCGGTTCTGAGGTCCAATGTGCTTTGAGTTCTTAGGGCAGTTAGACTCATAGTGGCACGGATGAGTGATGCCACATCGATAGCACTTGCGAATATGACAATCAAGGAGAAGATGAGCAGTAGAATGGAAAAAGGCACACTCAGATGTGTTCGTCTTTCCCACAGATTTGGAATGGTTGCTGTTGGTCCATTTACCTTTGGACTTGGGATGAGACGTGTAGAGAACGCTATCAGTAGTGGGCATCGGTGAGTGCAACGGGTTTCTTCACTTAACAATTCTGATATGGCTTTTTCAAGAGTAGGTAGTGGCTGCCTATGAAGAAGAGAAGCACAAACATTCTCAAATTTATCAGTAAGACCCATCAGAATGGTGATCAAGTGTAGCTGGTTGAAGTAGGTTGTGAATTGTTGATCTGTTTCATCAAAGATTTGTGGAGCTCCAAGACTTATATGATCTCTGAGAGACTGCATTTCAGAGATATAAGAGTTTACGGATTGATCAGGAAGCTGACGTTTGTTCTGAAAGGTGGTCCACAGTTGATACTGGTGAGATAGGCCCGATGACGTGTACTGCTTGGCGAGAAAATCCTAGAGACTTTTGGCGGTAACATAGCCAAGAAACTGTTGGTTGATCTCAGGAGTAGTGGAGGCATTAATGAAACCCAGAATACGAACATTATTGATATCTCACTCATTCATGCGTTTTGCAAAATCAACAGCATTCTCAGTTGCTTCCTGAACTGGAAGTTTGGATGGACCAGTAACATAGGTGTAAAGCCCATGGGATTTTAGCAGAATTGTCATATGGTGATGCCACAGGATGTAGTTGCTACCATTGAAGACAACCGAGATGGGATTTGAGTGATTGAGATTGGCAGCCATGGATGTGACGAGAAACTGTTCACTGAGAGTGGTAGGGTGTGCGACCGGTAGTATCGACCGGTAGGATGTGACGGAATCGACCGGTAGGATGTGCGACCGGTAGTATCGACCGGTAGGATGTGCGACCGGTATGGACCGGTGGTAGTGTGCGACCGGTACGGTGTTATCGACCGGTGTTGGCCGGTATGGTGTTATCGACCGGTATGTTCCGGTCGATGCTTGATTCGACCAATGTATCGAAGTGCTTGATTCGACCGATATATCGACCAATGTATCGACAGAAGATGTATCGACCGATGTTATCAAGGAGATGTATCGACCGATGTTATCGACCGATATTCCTGTGCGATTGGAGGCGGCAGACGGCGATGAGAGCCAGGAAGAGCAGCGACTGCGATGAGAGACAGAGAGGGCGGCGACGACTAGGGTTTATAGGAGGTTGTATGCGACTAGGATTTCGGTTGTCGGCGGCGACGGCGAGAGAAGGATGGTGACGATGAGAGTGAGGGAAAAAACAAACCTACAGCTCTGATACCATGTTAGAAGATGATGATGAATGAAAGAGACAATGAAATATGTTGAAGGCTTGAGTCTTCGATATATTGATTGAGAGAATAAACGTACAATACGACAAAATAATAATGAGAGAGTTAACCTAAACTAGAAGATACAGGGTACTTATACAGAGACTATATGAGCCTAGGCTTTATACACACATGGGTCTGGGCCTTATACACAAATATATACTAACACATGCAAATTCAAGGGCGGATGTAGCATGTAAAATGTGGGGGGATGAGCCCCCATTAAAAACATATTTTTTTTCTAGGTTAAAAATCATTTTTTTAATTTTCTATCATAGTTTCTCCCAATAATTTTTCGTCTGTGCCCCCACCAACCAAAAAATTCTCTTGAAATCAACCGAAAAAGTCTCTCGAAATCGATAAAAAATAGTAAAAAATCCCGTGAAATGAACCGAAAAAGTCCCTCGAAATCGATAAAAAAATACTAAAAAGTCCCTAGAAATCAATAAAAAAAACTTTAAAAAATCGCTCGAAATCGTGGAATTAGGCTAAAGACATATCAAACGATTTTGTGGGTCTTTAATCTACCTTAAAGATGCCCCTACTACCTTAAAAGAGTTAGTAAAAGATGAATGATGGAAAATATAGCAAGGTTTGTTGGACAAAGTAGTTTTATATATTAATACTGAATAAAAAAACTTAGAGAAACAATAAACAAATAAGCAATACTATAAAATGAACGATCAATGAACGTTTACATATTTTATTCTCCAATTTAATTAACTAATACATGTTTAGGCCCTTAATATAATGTTAAATTATTTTTGGTGACCTATTAGATACTTCAAAAAAATTGTGTCTATTTAATTTACTAATTTTTTTAACTACTACTATATATAGTATATAGTATATACAAAAAAATTTGGGCCCCTATTTCTTGTGGGCCCTGGGCGTGCGCCCGACCCGCCCTCCCCCAGGCACGGCCCTGGCAGGAGCTGATGACATCTTTTGAAAAATATAATTATATTTTTGAAGAAGGCATCTTTGTACTCCTATTACCCATTGGGTAAAAACCTTTGGTTTAAGGAATCTTTATACTCCTTATTAGACATTTGATGCTCTTTTGATGCCCCCTCTTGTATAAATAGAGGTTTAATTTCAGTAGTTAGTATGCAACTTTGATGTAATTTGAAGCTTGCTTTTGCAAGTAAACATTAGCTTTAATATTTAGTTTAATTGTAGTTTCTTTGACAAGGGAAACAACTAGGTGGTTTTCTAAAACTACTTAGTAGCAATTGTCATCTTTTATTTTCTTTAATCTAAGTAATCTTTTGGAACTTTATATTTCATGTCTTTACATTTCGCATTTACATTTATGTCTTATATTTATTTTCAAGCAATGATGGGCTAATACCCCTAGCTTGGGTGTAAGTAAGGGTTGGGAGATAAAGGTCTTTGTGATAGTGGAAGATTGCTTTAGCTATCGGTCATCCTCCTTGCTATTCACCCTATGTTCCTAAGTTTCATCTGAGTGTTTCTTGACAAAGTGACGAGTGTTGTTCCACTTAGATGAGTTGGACTTGCATGCAAGACAACGTAAATTTTAGAACATTGGAGTGTTGTAGTAGGTAATACAGCATCAATCCCTTGGGATTGTGAACTACATGAAAAGAACAGTAAGATTTGCACGACATTGGTTGGGTCTCCTGAATGCGTGGAGCTGCCAGTACATAGTCTCATCTGCACCTTGAAAGAGGGCTTCTCAGTTCAGTAGTAAGGTCGAGAACCAATGTTGCAGCTTCATGCTGCAGCAATCTACCTAAACACACTGTAGCTAAACTCCAGCCTGAACTTACACCCATGCACTTTCTTTACTGTTTTAAATCCATTTCAAAGTTGTCAACTCACTCAAAGATCATTCCTTCGAATTCTCTAATTGAAATCATCTTTTAAGTTGGCTTGGATCAATTGCTTGCTTTAATTGTCTCTGTGGGATCGATATTCGGTACTTAGTACCACTTTATTACTTGTTTTCAAAACAATATTGGTTTGGCATGTATACTTGTGTGCTATTCTTTTATTGAAAAATAGGGATACATTTCCTAGAGACCAACACTTTAAATACAAATTATGTTTATTTGTTCTCTATCTTGAAAATATTTTCAAAATGTCTATTCGTTAAGTTTAAAAAAATTTAACATATGTCAAAAAAATAACATCGTGAAAATCTCTTTTTTTTTTTTTTTTCTCAATCGATATTATTCCATTTTAAGAGAGTTTGTGTTAATTATTATTTATTGTAATAATTAACTTTCTTTTTTTCTCAATTATTGTAACAAGCATTCGATCATAGGTGAATCATTTTTTTAAATGATGACACAAATTAACTATAAAGAGATATATAAAGAAAATTTTTATAAAATTAGTATAGATTAGTTGGTTCCTTCTCCCTTTGTAGAAAAGGCCTCATGTTTGAATCTTATCGATATATATATTTTAAAAAACACAAGAATTGTATAAAAGAACACTAAAATTTAAGCTAAATAATAATAGATTTGCCAACAAATTATATACTATAACATTTATCAGAACACTGTTCATGAACAGTGTTCTGATAAATTACATATTTGGTCCTTCAGGTTTTTAGGAAATTACATATTTGGTCCTTGAGGTTTTATCTCCCTGTTAGATTTAGTCCTATGTTTGTAGAGTTACAGATTTGGTCCCTATAGTTTTATTTTTCTCTTGGATTTAGTCCCCATAATTTGTTGATTCCAAAATAGACTTTCGATTTTGCATTTGCGTAACATTTTGGTCATCAAAACTAAAAGTTGTTAGCTCCTGACCGTTAAGTAAATGACATTTCGATCATTTATAACTTTTTCATTTTCTAATTTAAATAAATAAAAGTTATATTATAAAAATTATTTTTATTATATAAGCATAAAATAAAGATCCCTTAACATGCATCGCATCTCAATGACTGTGTCTTCTCCAACCCAAAACCTTCCGCCTTCCACATCAATCCAAGCACATAGTCGTAGGTGATTCACGCACCAATTTTTTATTTATTAATAAAGTAATTTATCATAATTTATTTTATGTTTAATAATGATGTAAAATTTGTTTAATTCATATTTTTATTATAATTTAATTTAGGTTTAATAACAATGTAACTTTTTTTAGATTTAATGATGTAATGTACCATTTGCCAATTTATTTTCGCTTTCTATCATACACACACATCATCCTCATAGGGCATTTTGTAAATTATAGTGATGCTGCTAACAGACACAAAATGTTTTGTTCTCATAATTGGTCATGCTCAAATTTATGGTCTTAATATTTCTTTCCATCCGCAGCAACGCTCGGGCATTAATCCCACCTCGTTTGTATACAAAAGCCGGAAAGTTTACCATCTTTGCCATTCAAATTTAATGTCAAATATTTCAGTTTCAAAAACTATATGGTAACATTCAAGAAAACAATATGGTGGCATCCTTCAAAATCACAACTTTTTTCCATTACGATGAAACCATGAGGTGGTGACCTGAGCCATCATATCTTTCTATGTAAGTCTGCCCATGCATTCGGTCCTTCCTATTTCATTCAATTTCACTTGATAAAAATGTTTTCAACCTTCACAATATCAGTTGATTTTCAAATCATTTTTCATGTAATCAATAATCCTAGTGTAACTTGACAGCTGAACCATTAATAAATACAAGACCTATTGGTTAACGATCGAAATAAGTATGAAATAGAAAAAATTGAACCTTTTTTACATTAATTGAGAAAGAAAAAGAAATTGATTATCACACTAAATAAAAACTAAAGTAAAATTCGATTCATTTCGATGACCAGAATGTTACCCCATACGGTAATCTAGAGTATGGTAAGAAATTGGTAATCAACCCCTTAGCTGCTACTGGTTGTCAGTGATCTACAAATTCGACATTTCGGAGGACCAATGGCAGGTCCCCAAACGTATTTTACATTACACAAACCAATAAGATGTACACATTTTGAACCCATTTGTTTTCCTGCCCATAGTCCGAAACAATATGTAGGAAACCAGAGTTCAAAATATAGCCAACCAAGTAACCATTGAAAAATCAGAGCAAGGACGAACTAATATGGTCTGCATAGATGAGTCTCGAGTCAAAATAAACATCATACAAGGAGGTTCAACAAATACCCAAAACCGCTACTCTATTCAACGTAAATCTCAATACATCTTTATAAAAAAAAGACTCACTTTTTCTTCTCAGCACCTCCACCAGACCTACAAAAACCAGAACCAACATATGAAGTTTCAAAGCAAGAAAACATACAACTTACCAAAGAAAAAACCTCCATCATACCATAAAGCATAAAAAAAATGTAAAGTTTAGGAGTTACCTCATCTTGCGCAGAACGCTGGACATCTCCTCACGCTTCTTCTTTGCCCTCTTGTGTGTGCCCAACTTACGCTTGGCAACTTTGAGGGCACGTTTGTCCTTTCCAACTTTCAGAAGTTCTGTAATTCTCTTCTCATAAGGAGCGAATCCAGCAACCTCTCTGATAAGGTTTCGCACAAAGTGTGATCTCTTACTTGTTTTCTAAACAAAGCACCAAAACCAAATGGCAAAATAAGGCGGCTGATATTATGATTTAGATGTTCTTATAAATGACCACATGGGCAGTACACGATTGATTGCTTACCCCTTTCCTGTCAGAAGGGCGTGGTGCTAGTTCCTTCTTGGTCACAACATGTCCTTTGTTTAGACCCACAAAGAGTCCTGAGTTTGGCTGTTTTGGAGCCATTGTAAGCTGAAAACAGAAAACCAATTTACGTTTCACAAAAACAGGCACGCACACAAAACAATTTAGAGGTGTTATCAATCCTCAAAACAGAAACAAGCATAGGACTTTTGCACAAAAAAAGGTGCACTTGCCAACTCCGAGCTCATGACAATATGCATGTAATATAACGACTCTAGACTTCCCTAAATATTTTGACTCAGGTAGCAATGGGATCCCTGTTGTTCTAGAAGCATAGAACTAAGATTTACTGTTCAAGAACACATGTTGAGCTGCTCCCATCTTTATTGATCTGTTGTTGCGCTTGGTGTTAATTATTCATTTAAAGGTTCGGTTTTGATTAGAGTTTCCTAGTTTAGAACTTTAGCAACTTTTAACTATGTAAATTACATTTCTAAAATACCAACCTTGTGTGATCCCTCATTTGTAACATCAAATGAGAAAGCATAAACTAACACAATACAATGCGTTCCTCATTGTGTATTCATAGCCATTGAAAAGCTTACTTAGGAGCCGTTTATCAAACGTTTTTCGGGTAAGTGTTAACAGCAAGAGTCACCACCCTCGCTTACCAGGGCAATATTCCCGGTCCTTACCATGCCTGTTACCGGGTAAGATTCTTGATTTTTGTAATGCCAATCGGTAAGATAAGTGACCTCGTAAGCATTTGGTAAACATCTCCTTAGCCTAATGGGCAATAAAAAGTTTATGCTAACAACACTGAATTCGGGTAAAAGAAACTAGTGACACATGGTTGCAACATCGTTAAAACAATAGAGATATAATTATCATATGGACCACAATAACAATTTTAGTTACATTCTAACTTTGCCTCACAAAGCATCCTAGTTCAATACGCCCTAACAACAATACAACCCTCAAACTACAATCAAAATATGAGTAACCTAAAACAAGAACATATACAGCAGATATCATAGCACCTGATTCTAAAACAGTTGAGTTGAA
The DNA here is from genome assembly GCA_954870635.1 of Arctium minus. Lineage (NCBI taxonomy): Eukaryota > Viridiplantae > Streptophyta > Magnoliopsida > Asterales > Asteraceae > Arctium > Arctium minus. The sequence goes on along the minus strand of OX941082.1, from coordinate 26,650,147 downwards.
CAGCAAACACTAAATCACTAATTACCATAACCGTAGCAAGAACATTTCAAACACCGTAATGAACATTTCTAAAAATAAAATAAAATAAATGGCACGAAATTATAAGAGGACGCAGCATGACTGAAATTCTCGAAACAATAAGCGATCAACAACACTCCTGATAACACTAACACACAATTCATGCAAAAATCTCGAAATGAACAAAAAACGTCAAGCATATCATAACATTTTTACATTAAATCAGGTATCAATTCATCAATCAAGTGGAAGTAAGACGTTTGTAGAACGAACCTGGATTTTTCCTCCGCCGCAGCAGCGTTTTACGGTTGTCGGCTGACCAGAAAACCGAACCCTAAATCAAGTACTATATAGTAGGTTCAGATATTGAGCTTTCATCGCAATGGGCTTTTTGTTAACGGGCCATTAGCCTATTTTTTGGGCCTTATTAAAAAAAGGAATTTGGATATATTTATTGAACAAATTATAGTTTCTGTTAAATGAAAATTACAAAATTCGTCCTTTTAAGTGAATATTTGTCCCTGACCTTTCAAAGTTACAAGAAATGTTAGGTTTTGTTTTCGTTCGTGATTGTTGAAGTCGTTAAATGTTGTCGTTAAGTGCCTCACGTGAGGGCAATTTGGTAACTTTGCATTTTTTAATGATTTTTTTGAGATACAGATGTCTAAAGCATGTATACATGTGTTTAAAACATTAATAGGGAAAGAAAAAAAAACTAATCTAAAACACCCTCTCATCGCCTCCTTCGTCCGCCCCCTCTATATCGGGGGGGGGGGGGGGGGGAAGACAAACTCAGAATAGTATTCACATTTACAAGTGGGTTCATCTTCGTAATTTATTAGTGGGTTCATCTTCATAGTTTACTAGTGGTGCTTTTTGTGATATCTTATTCACAACCACCGTATAGGACATCAAGGGAAAAAAAAAACATTAAGACACACAATTTTCAAAATTTCAAAGCTTACAAATGAACATCACAACAAAATCAAAAACATTTTATTTCAATACCCCATAATCCAAAACAACAAATCGAAAACCTCCGCTCTCCTTTTCTCGCACACGTCAATGGAGGAAGCTTGAAACTCCTGCTAACATTGACGTTGATCTCATCTTACTGGAGGAGCTTGAAACAAACTCTTTTCTTGTCTAGTCTAGGACTCTAGGCTATGGACCCGCCTCATCTTATTTGGTGGAAGATCTTGAAATAGATGGGCGTGGATGTAACATCCTAGTCCACCGTACATGATATTGTCCGCTTTGCGGATACCCTCTGCATAAGCATGCCGGCACCGCTCACGGTTTTGTTCCTGCCCGCACAGGCATACGCGGGACGCACCCAAACCGCACCCTGTGACAGGCAAAAGGCCTCATGCAAGGAAGGTATCCATCCACCCTTATAAGGAGGACTTTGTTCTCCTTCCTAGCCGATGTGGGATCTCACAATCCACCCACCTAGTGGGATCAGCGTCCTCGCTGACACATCGACCCGGTGACTGGCTCTGATACCATTATGTAACATCCCAGTCCACCGTACATGATATTGTCCGCTTTGCGGATACCCTCTGCATAAGCATGTCGGCACTGCTCACGGTTTTGTTCCTGCCCGCACAGGCATACGCGGGACACACCCAAACCGCACCCTGTGACAGGCAAAAGGCCTCATGCAAGGAAGGTATCCATCCACCCTTATAAGGAGGACTTTGTTCTCCTTCCTAGCCGATGTGGGATCTCACAGTGGAGAGAGGTGGACCCGATCTTAAAGAAGATGAAAAAGAGGCGATGATGGATTCTTCATTGAAACTTCATCAATAACAGAGAAGAGATGATCTAATGGAGCTATAAAGGTGAGAGGATCGGAGTGCTGATTTGGGGATTCTATTTAAACCTCGCATTTGGTTTAAAAAGTTTGGAACTGAAATCCCGGGATTTCAATGAAATCCTACAAACAAAGGATTTAGAAATCCCATTGGGGAGTTTGTATTTTACGGGATTTAATAGGATTTGTTTGTAACAATGTTTTAAAATATGTTAAAAACGTTTGTTTTGTAATAATCAATTAATAAAAAGTAATTTAATCATTTTTATACTCATTTATAATTTGTTTTAATAAATTATCTATAAGAAATGAAATTTCAACTCAATTCCAAATCCTACAAACTAAACACACCAAGGATTCCAAACACTTCCAACTCCAAATCCTTTCAATTCTCCTTTCACAAAATTCAAATCCATCTGCTTAAAACTTTCTAAAATCGAGAACCAAAATGAAATCTTTAAAAAATTACTTTAACTCCAACAGAATAATAATTAAAATACTTTTATAAATTCATGAATTTTATTTCAATACACTTAAAAAAACCAATAATACTCGTAGTTGGAAACAATTGAGTTTTATATATTGCTTCAAATTTGAAGATTCGTAACTTCTCTCTTGTTTCCTCTATTTTAAAGAACATTTTACAGTAGTGGTGCAAAATAATCTCCAAATTCTCCAAAATTTCTATTTTAAAGTAGTTGTTGAATACTTGAATATGCTCGTTCAGAAAAAGATCCTTTGTGTGCAACACCATCATCTCGAAACAATCATATTTGGTTGGTTACAATTACTTCCAATCTTTGAACATGAGTTCATTAATTTGGTCGATGCCGATATCAGAGTAAGGCTCGATGGGTTGATCATCTTCCTCCGACACATGATCAGAGCACACGGGTTCTCTGCTATGTTCGTCTACAAAAAATATGCTAGTCATAAATTATAAAAAAAAACCATAAATCTAATCAAACAAACAACGTTAATCCCATATAGAGTAGAGTTTAAGAAAGGCAAGATGCATGCAGACCTTTCTTGTGAACCAGGATCTAACCATGACATGAGCTTTCTTTTTCCTTTTAATTTGATTGGTTAGCCTTACGAGCCTAAGGTCTTTCAAGGTAGAACCCGACTCGTTAGAATCATCCTAGTCCGTTACATGAACAATCGAGCTAATTTAAAACGTAACCATAGGCAAATCACTATTCCCTCCATCCTTGGGGACATTTGGTTTGATGGAGTGTTTTTGGGGATTTGGATTTCTTGGAAAGATTTGGAATCTTTCGTTTGTTTGTTTGTAAGATTTGGAATGAAAATGAATTCTATTCTTTATTATAAATAATTTGAAAAATAATTTAGAGTAAACTACAATTTTCGTCCCTGTGGTTTGTTTATAACTATTTTCGTCCCTGATCTTTAAAAATTGCTTTTTTGGTCCTTGTGGTTTGCAACTCCTTTCGCTTTTAGTCCCTGAGAATATTAGTTTTAGGGACGAAAATGGAAAGGAATTGTAAACCACAATGACCAAAAAAACAACTTTTAAAGTGGAGACTAAAATGGTTATAAACAACAAACCACAAGAACGAAAATCGTAGTTTACTCAATAATTTAATTACCTTTTATTATTTGATTATTAGCGTATTTTAAAACATTATTACAAACATATCCTATTAAATCCCATGAAATACCAACTACCCCATGGGCTTTCTAAATCCAATGTTTATAGCATTTCAATTCCGGATTTCCTTTAAACCAAACACGGGATTGGAATGAAATCCAATTCCAAATTCCACAAAATCTCGCAAACTAAACGGGCCCTTAGTTCTTTAGCCGGAATGGAAGTAGGTTACTTTCTGCTAAAACTAGATTTCTGACAAGTTCGAGTAGGTCTGTGAAAAGTTGCTTGTCAAGCCAAGTAGAAACTCGAACTTGAAATTTTAAATCCATTCGAGCTCAAGTCGGATGGTCTCAATCGAGCAAATCAAACTCGAGCTACTCGTTGCTTTATCATGCATAGAAATAGTAACTCACCGTATATCGAGTTCAAGGATGTTTGAGGTGGAGTTGCCATAAAGTTGAGGCCAATGTAGAATAGAAAGATCGTTGCAATTGTCACAATGGCATAAGCTGGAAGGGCCAATGCCCAGTACCTGAAAGGCGAAATATACAACACAAAAGTTAGATTGCATAACCTAATGGTCATTGGCCTAGCGGTACCCAGGTTACCGTAGATCCAAATTAGAGATACACAAAAAAGCCAAAGCCCGGGCATTGCAAGCCCAGGCCCGGCCAGGTTTTATAGCCTGATCAGACCTAACCTTTTTTGAGAAAACCTGAACGAGCCCGAGCCTTAAAAAACCCGGCCCGAAAACAACCTCCCTAGAGGTTAAGGGTTCAAGTTGCACCAAATGTGCAAGTTTTGCTGTATGTAGGGCTATGCATGTATTCTGGCATCGAGTCACTCACAAGCTTACCATCTTTCTTTCGGACATTTATATGATATCATCTCAGTTTTCGAGGTGCAACGAAAAGCTAAACTAGAACTTCTGATTGAGAGCAAACCAGAAGCTACGATTTAAAGGGAATTGTGCAAACGTACTTGCTAGGATAGTAGAAGATCCCAATAGAATGTAACCAAGGATCAGGAACATAGGCCCATGCCATGAATATAACTGGTGGTACAACATCGGAAAATAATATTAGAATCCTCAAAACACCAATATCTATGACATTAACAACAAAAGGTTTTATTGTGGGCTAATCGGGTAAGCTAAAAAACGAAACCCAACAAAAATTTCGAGAAAAAAGAGAAACTTTCAAAAATCTATTGCAACACTTACTTCTTGACAAGTTTTCGACCTTGAATTGCCTTCTTTTCCCAATGGGGGACGCTTACGACAAACAAGAAATAGACGAAACATGTGTATAAAACCATGTGCCCCGTAAAATATTGCAATTTTCATGTGACCCAGTAATTATTGTCTCACTCTATCAAATACTTCGAGCGTGCGTTTGGTACGCAGACGCGACGGGACAAGACAAGAGTTAGGTGGGCAGGTGAAAAAACTATAGTTGAATATTTTCTACTAAAAACAAACTGATAAAATGAACTTCTCCCCTTAGCCTTAGGGGAGGCACGAAATCAATTAACAACTTCTAAAGAAAAGAGGACGACTTAAGACAGCAAGAACGGCCAAAAGAAGTAAGTCACTTGCAAGCTGGCAAGAACGGCCCAGCTTGCTGGCTGACTGTTACCTGCTTACTTACCGGCTGACTCGGCAGCTGCCTTGAAAGCCTATTCCGATGGTGAGTAGTTACGATGGCTCCTTCCTAAATAAGTTATCTGGGGATTCAGACCGATGGGGGACGTAGGAATTGCCCTTAACTGTCCGGAAGGCTGAAATAGCTTTCTTGGGAGCCTCTGGGAGGTCGGGGTCAAGTGTACCCATTCCAAATTTTATTCGAATCAAACGATCCGCGGCTGCCAATATATCTCGTGGGCTGATAGAAAGGGGCGATGAGCTCAGTAGAGGAGAAGCCGTCCTGATGAAATAGAAAGCCCTAGCTATGAGGGAGAGTTAGGGGATTCAATCTTGGTATTGAAAGTGCATAATCGTATTGCCGAAGTGGGCTATTTGGATAGGAATGAAATAGGTTTTAAAAGGTACAAGTATTGAAAGAAATCCTGTTTACAATGAGTTCTCAATCGCAAGGTCCTACCTGTGGAAGGTTTTAGGGTTTTTAACTTGACATGGGTAGTTAAGTAATTTACCAATCTTGTGTCATCTCCTTGGTTTTTGTTCCACCTATTTTTGTTATCCTAATCTAATGTCGCGCCAAACGTGGAACGACAAGTTTTTCTTCTATCATGTACCGTCATGTCTCGCGTACCAAACACACCCTAAAGGTACTAGTGTAGATGCATGCTCTTAAATTTGACAAAAAGGAAAACGTTTATTGACAAGTGTAAAAGAAGACGAATACCTGTAGCAACAACAGTTGAAATGGATCCTACAAACCCATAAACTTCTGAAGGGTTAGGACCATGCTCTCCCGAAACACCAACACCAGAAGCCTTGTTGTCTGCTTCAAATACGGAGATAGTTGCTCCCCTGTTTCTAGAATAACTAAGGGTCCTTCTAGGGCTATTGAAAGATCGCTGATCTTCCATTGCCTTTCGTATTCAGCAGTCACAACTACAGCATCACAAAATTGATACTTGTTACTCCAAGTAGAAATTCTAAACTCATACGATTCTATATAGCATAGAACACGAAATATGAAAGGAATAATACCACACTTTATAGTTAATTACGGTTAAATGCGAGTGCCTTGGTAATTTATGTCCCCCAAAAGAATATTTTTAGCATTGTTTTCTTTTATTTCGGATTTGGGGGGGGGGGGGGGGGGTGTGAATACCTGTCCTCCACCACACTATAACCCAACAATGCTTTCATAAAAGTGAGTGATGGCACTTCATCAAATTATCAATTGTGCTATACTTGATTTGAATTTATACCACAATGAAACATCATGTCTCTAGGCAGTTATGCATGTAACCACAAACTTAAACAAGCATGCTGGGAGATTGATATGAAAGAAAAGACTGATCAAATAAATAGAACTTCAAAAAGTTGGTCATAAAAAATACACCATATTGTTAGTCATCCACCATAAACCTATTAGACACATTAGATTTCTGGCCAGAAGTTTTCCTAGAATCTGATATCAAAGAAAATTATTGATCAAAATGATAAGAACTTACCAAAAAGACATGGAAACAGCTAGGGATGAGCTTGGGATCGGACCGGTACCGAACAGGTTGGTACCGAATTTTTTTGGGACTAAAAAGCAGGACCGAAAACCGAACCGTATGTACCGAATCGGTTTCGGTTTCGGGACGGGAAAATCGGTACTAGGACCACTTAGGACCGAAAATATGAAAACGTATCAAATGTGTATCAAAATCAATCCCAAACAATCAAAAGTTCAACAATCTACATTTTCATATCTTCGATTTTTTGATGGTGTATGTAGGGGCTGATTTTTTGATGGTTGTAAAAAAATTTGGAGAAGATATGGTAACTTATGGGGAAGGTTTGGTTAGTTTAGAACATGATATATCTTGACTAAGAAAATATAAGGTTAGTCTAGGAATATAAAAATTCAATTTTCCTTAATATTCCGGTCCGGGTTCAGTTTTTTTCGGGAAAATACTGATACCGAATACCGATTTTTTCGAAATCTTGGAACCGATAACCGGACCGATTACATGGTACCGGTTCGGGTTCGGTCCGTGGTTCGGTCCCAGTTCGGTTCGGGAAAATGGTCCTCGAAGCCCATCCCTAGAAACAGCCTCTCTACCACCATACCCTACCTCTGCGTGATCCCTCCCCCCCCCCCCCTCCCCTCCCCTCCCCCCGCGGGGCGGGTAGCCTCAGCCGCTGAATGAGGCAAAAATGCCCCCTCACATTGGTGTCCTTGGAGACGGGTTCCGTGTGGAGCCGATTGGGGTTGCCGGCAACTTTTTGCCCAAATTTTGTATAATGGAATATAGGCTCTAATATCCTCGGGACTTTTCAAAGTTGAGTGGCAGCCATAAGAACTTTATCATGTTTATTCCCAAATTTGATCGTACATATTATCTAGTATGCTCAGGACACTTCAAAGTCAAGTGCCATCCATGAGAACATTATCTGTTTATTACCAAATATGGTTCCAACTAATGATGACAAATCATTGTGATCTTCCACGCTGTAAAAACATAATTCTTGAACAAATTGTACAATGACTGGTCTATATCAGCAAACACCTTAGGTCAAAGGATCTACTTGATTCATTGAGCCACTAGAGGCAATCACAGGAAATGTAGACTAGTAAAGACAAAAAATCTCTTGTAGCTCTTGTCTTCCAAAGGGGGGTTGAAATAGAGGATAATCAACTCGAGACACAATTACACAATTTCGTCCTCAAATCAAAACATAATTACACAAAATTCTAGGAGAAATGAATTTTGGTTAAACATAACCCTTAAAACTATGTAGAAGCTTCTGAGACCAAATTAAAATCAACTTCATCAAGTAAGCCTGATCTAAGCATGACTTTATCATAACTTAGTCTTTCTAAAATGAAGGATCTATGAAGAATCAAAAATCGTAGGATTAAGGAATCAGGAATTTACCAATTTATGATGTTTAGGTTCCAAATTTCCAGTCGCCAGAGTCCAGAATCGGCTCCTTTATGATGCTTAATGGCTTAATGCTTGCTCTTTTACAGGGCTGAGACCAGAAGGGCAGAAGAGAGGGAGAGCCGAGAGGGCATAGAGGCAAGGACCAGAAGAGAGCAAGAGCCGAGAGAGATTGAGAGCGAGAGTCCAGATTGAAGTGATTATTTTTTTAGGTCCAATTGAACCTACCCATGTATAACAGAGGAGGATCTGATCTTGGTGATGCCCTTGGGCCCGGGATCGGCGGAGGTTGCGGTAACCGGGACCGATTTGGGACCGCCGGTTACACTTTTAGATGGAATTCAAGGCCCGGACCGGTTATGGGGCCTGCCCGGGCTGGCCCAATTTTCAAACAAAAAAGTAGCCGTTATATAGACGTTGGGTAACGGTCATGAACCTTTTTTCGATTTTTGACCCTTTTTTTACCCTCTATACACTATATACAAGTCATATCGGTGTATGGGGGAAGATACCAACTAAAAAACGAAAAAAAAACGTTCACAATTTTCGCTATAATTCATGATTTCGGCTCGTATTCGATTCCCAATTACGTATTTTAAAGTGTAGGTGTATTAGAATAACATTTTTGTATTCTTAAAAAGATTTTCAAAAAAAATTATATGTAAAAAATCGATTTAAAAAAAATTGTTGGGACCAATTTGGGCCTGGCCCGGGACCAGGACCGGTTCTCATAACCAGGCGTTGTGGCTTCCCCCCTATATACCCCCGCGGATGCGGATTTCCTACCATTGAAGGTGAAGCTTAACCGGGCCGAAGCATTTTGGTCAGGACGGGACGGGGACCGGTTACGGTGGCACTGTTTGGGACCGGGACCGATTTGGGTCCGGCCTGGGTCCGAATTTTGGCCATCTCTAGTCACTCCCATGGCCTATAGACAATTCAGTTTTGGTAAAAATTGTGCTTAATTAAGTTGATACAAGTGATAATATAGTACAATTCATGTTTACAGAATATATAAAATTTCATGATGAGATGGGAAACAGTCAAACAGATAGGGGCGGAACACAAGCCTTCAAACCCAGGGGGCCGAACCTAATCTCTTTATAAAAATGTATCATATAAACAAGTCTAATTTGCTTCGATGTAATATATATGTATTTTAAAAACACAAAAGATATATTATCCAACATATATCATATTAAAACTCTAAAACAAGACAAAATAGTATGAAATCTTCAAACATTATTCATCAAAGTGGAACTTGTTGATCTTTTACGGATTTGAAATCTTGCATAATTTTTTTGAAACTAAAAATTTTCAGCAAATTATTTTTCAGTAACACTAACGAGCCATTTAAAAACTCATACTTCCTTTTTATGTTGTATTTAAAGTCTTTGAACATTCAATCTAAGACCATCTACATCCCTGCAATTTATTTATACTTTCAATTGTGTCATGTCATATCAGCTTTTACAATTACCTTCTACACACATGCAATTCACCTACACTTTCAAAAATGGTCCCCACTACAACATTCTAATTATTTTTAGTTAATAAATACATGATATATAATTATTTGTTTTAATTTAATAATAATATAAATATATCAACCTATTTTTTAATGTGTAATTTAAGTTTACATTATTATTTCAATCAAATAAATTTTTGATTGATATAATAATACATTAAAACAATAAATAATATAACATAGTTTAATTAATTACTAATTCTTTTATATTATAAAAATATTTTTACCTTCACAGTGTTTTGCTGTGAAACTTCAAGTGTAAAATCGTGGTCTCACGGGTCTCACGAAAATAGGTTGGTCTCACGTGATCCCAAGTCTATATATGTATATATATATAATATTAATATAATAGAGGCAAATATTTTGACCTCTAAATATAGACGTCAATATTGGTGACCTCTACATTTTTAGTGTTACCCTGATGAGTTAGGGTTGTTTGGCAGATACCGGATGATTTAGTGCAGCATGATTAAGTGGTCAAAATGGTTAAGAGATTATGTATGATTTAGTGTCAGATAGAAAATGATTGTTTGGAAATTGTTCTGAATCAACAGTCTGAATGGCATAAAATTACCATTTTACCCCCAGTTTTGTGTTGAATGAAAATTAACGTTTGATAAAAGTTATGACTGAAATTTTTAAATGAAAAATAGAAAATAATTAATGGTCCAAACCAATACATGATATCATATCAATCCAAACAAACATAACAATGTATGTTCAAGTTCTGGCATAACAAAACATCACATGAAATGCAAGTTCAAACACAATATTTTGCGTACAATATCTAATTTGAAGCATTTAACACCAATTGATTGGCAAGCTCATTACGCAAATTAGCCATATAATCATTGTCTTAGGGACCCAAAGGCGTTGCATACACCTATTCTTCCTCGCCTCCCTCAATTTGTTCTTGTACTTCATTAATGAACATGGGGTCTGGGTGCTAGCCTACTAGATTTTGATAGGCTAAAAACAAATTTTCTATGTGTTTAGTGTTTACTAACATAAGAGCAAAACATGAAGCTTTGTTTCCTTCACATATAAATATTTGTGTCATTACTAACATACCGTACCAACTATCTAAACTTGGTTGCCCCGTTCCTAACATATAAATATTTGCCAAGAAGTCTGTGTTATTGAATATTTGTTGTAGACTTTTAGGTGACAATAAGATCTTGTTGTCTTTGAGCTAAGGCAGAGCCTGACATGTATATTTTCTTAGAACAGGAGTTGAAACATTTCACATCTAATTGAATGAAACATATTATGAATCAATGATAAAGAGGTATGTATAAAACCAACCCCAGAATTCCATGTATAACAAGCACATTGACGTTGATACTATGTAGAGCAAGTTGAGAATGTTTGACATACAATTCAACTTGAGAAGTGTGTTAGAGCTACAAAATAAACATATAGAAGTATCCTAATAATATATTTCAGATCGGGATTTAATGGTGCACTCCATCCCTATTTGTTCCTGCTCTCTGGTTGATGATACGTATACATTTTCAAGAACCATATTTTTTAAAGATATAATTAAAAATGTAAAATATAAACAAAAAGACTTGCTAGAACACAAGTAGTCATAAACAAAGAAGACCTAAAATTCATGTGTATTTCACCTATTTTCTAATGTATGCAAGAAAGACAAACCTGTGAAAAATATCAAGTATGATTTCCAATGTTCTTTTAGAGGACAGTGGTAGCATTTTATATTAATCAGTATAACAAATATTATGGTTCTAGGAGACCTTCAAATCACAGTGGTGCTTAGCAAACAGGGACGTAAAATCACAATTATTATCATACAAATCACAGTAGTAGATCGATGATGTTCACACAAATCAGTTAATACAAATGAGAACCTGTTGAACAAAAGTAAAATCACAGTACCAGGTTGGAGAAAAAATAGTTACCTCTTTCAATCGATAAAGGCAGGGGGTGAAGAAGGAGAAATCAATGGTGCTCGTCCCTGTCTGGTGCGAAATCAAATGGGAAGAATGGTGAGAATCGAGGGTTTTGAGGAGGTTTTGTCAAGCTTCTGATGCCAATTGAAGAGAGAATCGAGAGTTTTGAATAGAGAATAGAGAATAGAGAATGAAGCGTTGTTGAAGAAGGGCAATGTGGGAAAAGAGAGTAGTCTGAATCGGATGAGGGATGGAGTTGGGGTGGAGCGAATCAGACCTATTTGAACTATTCAGATATGTTAAAAATACATGCCAAACAGCCCTTTGCTGACCGATTCAGACAAATCCCTCTTATGGTATCATTAAGAGGTAAACAAACAACCCCTAGTTATAATAACAAATAATATTTATTTTTAAATAATCACAAAAAAAGTCTTAATAAAATATTAATTAAAATTATTAGCTTGATGACGTGGATGGTTTTGTGATCAGGCAGGGGGGCCCAAACAACAATTTAGTTAAATTAACTCTATGTCTAAACCAATTCTCAGCAAGCAGTAGAAAAAGCACAGGGGCCTTGGCCCCCTGTAGCCCTTCAAGCCCTCCGCGTCAATGGTCAGAAGTAGCTAACAGAAGATCAAAGTAGAAAAGGATGAATAATTACACAACAAAATCAATCGTTTTCCCGAGTTTTACAGATATATAAAGCAAACACAGCTGAAATCATTACTACACAAAAAGATTATGAGTTTATGACAACTCAATCAATGTGCCTCAAGGACTGCAGTTAAACCAAACACGGAAAACATCATCAGATGCATGCAGGTTGTCTACTTACGGATCCAAATTCTGATGTATAAACATATAAATCATAGTAGTAAGATCAGTTGGGGGAGGAAAGGTCAGGAACAAAAGCTACAAATCCTCCTCCTACTATTATACCGTTGCTCATTTGGGGAAGTTTTAGAAAGGAACCAAGATCCATCAACAAACAAAAGTAACCAATTAAGAACAGAATCAACAAACACAATAGTACAAATGTACGATCAAAGATTCAACGATTCACATACCTGTAGGTCGAGATTGATAGGAGAGACGAGAGACGAGAGACAGAGCAATAGCAAGGAGATCAGTGTAGCAGCAGTAGATGAGAGCGGCAGCAATATGGACGTCCTGAACGAAAAGGAATAAATAGAGCAATTCAGGGCTTGGAGCGATTCACATGAGGTTAATGTTTTAACATCTTAGGAGTTGTTTGGGAGATGCAGAATGATTTGGTGCAGAATGATTTAATAGGCTCTGTTTGATATAGTGCATAAAGCATAATGAAAAATGACTGTTTGGTACATGTTCTGAATGATAGGAAATTACCATTTTATCCTTCTTATGATGTAATGCCTAATGAAATATAGTTGTTTGACGAGTGATCTAAATTAATAGATTACCTTGCAAAAGTATCCCTTGGCTAACCATTTACTTTCTTCGCATATCATCAACTTTCAAATAGTGATACTTTTTTCATAAATGGGACAGTACCTTGGGAAACTTTTTTGGGGATTATAAAATTTAAGATGGGCATACCTATCAGAACTCAAAATTAACAAAGGCCTTAATCTAGTACCTCTCAAAATCCTTCGTAACCAAAAAAACTCTCAAAAATTCTCTCTGTGATGATCTAGACAAATATGATTACTAAAGATATCAACAAATGAAATGAAGTGGGACGAAGGAAGAGGAAAACACAATGAAAACAACAAGCAATACAGATCAAGTTTTAAAGAAAAAGCATGCATAATGAGACATCTTCACTTAACTTATTGCTATGTAAGAGAGCATTAAAATGGAACTATTAAACCACAACCACCCAAAGCCAATAATTCTCCCAAATGTGACATTAAACTTCAGGCAAGCAAAAATAATATAGGATGAATAACAACATCAACCCTACATAACAATTCAAACCCCAATGGACGAAAAATATATATAAGCCATAATCCATATTCCATACTCGACCAATAAACCCCTTTTTTGCTCCATTCTTTTGCCTTCAGTGCCCATTTCCAGAATCACTGTAGTGAGTTTTTCAAAATAACTAGAGCAGATCAATAACATATAAAAGGGAACACAATCACGGCACAGTAAATGAAAATTTATCGAGCTCTACCATAAAATGAGCAAAGCTAACTTGCTACATTACAAGCTCAATTGATTTGTTCATCTTGAAGATGCATATCATTGACATAAACATATAAGATGCCGTTGAAGTTTACTTTAACAAACTACCTCCTAAAGATACTAAGCAAACATATTACACATATAACAAAACATAACTCTTTGCACTTGCATGACTCCTAAACACATACAACCCATAATCAGACTGTACCTTAATTGACACCATATTTCAATATAGCATTACTAACGATGTCTGTTTGCTTTTTCAAAAGCTCCACCTTCTCCAAGAAACACTTGGGAGGCATTTGGTTTGATGGAATAGTTTCGAGGGATTTGGATTTTATGGAAGGCTTTGGAATTGGAGGGATTTGGTTTTGGATTTGGATTTGGAAAGATTTGGAATCTTTAGTGTGTTTGGTTTGTAAGATTTAGAATGAAATTGAATTTTATTTTTTATAACAATCTATAAAAACAAATTATACAAAATTATAAAAAATTATTAAATTACCTTTCTATTAATTGATTACTACAAAACAAGTGATTTTAACATATTTTAAATTTGTATTACAAACAAATCCTATGAAATCCCGCGAAATACCACCCATTCCCGTGGGATTTCAAAATCCTATGCTTGTGGGATTTCAAATCCTGGAAATCCTTTAGAAAAATATTGGATTGAAGTGGAATTCAAATCCAAATCCCTCCAAATCTCATCAAATCCTGCAAACCAAACAGGACCTTAAGTTCTAGCACCTTAAGATTCTTTCACTTCTCATCTTCTCCTCCAACTTAACCTTCTAGCCCCCAACCACAATTGATCAAACTCACAATCTAAACACAAGACCTGTCGCACTCTTTACCCATATTTGTTATCCCTGTGCCACCAGGCACCAGCATTCTTCAAGCAAAATCTCAGCAGTTCATTGACCATCAAAAGAAAATAAAAACTGGAATATGATTATGTAGTTAAGTTCTCTGCTAATTTTCTATATCTCCCTAGATCATCTAGTAGTTCTCCATCTTCAGGCTAGATGTTTTGGGTTCCAAAGAATCAATATCTTTTAAACAAATAATCAAGACTTTACCTTTTACCTGAGTAACAAAATAGGTGAATGCAATAAACAGGGTTTTTGGAGTTCATATGTTGACTTCACTTTACCTTCTTAAAAGTGGATCAATTTCACAACAAATTGCTATTGGTAATTTAAGCTAACAGAAGAACCAACCCCAAAATCCCTCATGGGAAACTTTCATCGAACACTTGGTGGTCATCATGCTACAAGTAAATTGAACACAACAGTAATAAAGTCAATGAAATTGAACATAAGAAGTTGAAGAAAGTTAAGACAAGTAGCCAAATCTGAAGTCTACAACAACAACAAAAAAAAAACATGCAGAGGCAGGATTCGAACCTCTTAGGGGAGACCTTTGTTCAATTATAGCCAATTGTCGCCCTTATTTTATATCTAGGAGAAATCGAATAATGTAGAGGAGATCAGGGTGAAGCTTTGTTTAATTGCATATGGTTGCTATGAAAAATTGAACCAAGTAGAGGCTGGAAAAGAGACGTCTATGGCTATGGCTTGGAAGACGAACGAACGATTCAGGTGAGATTTGACTGAATCAGGGCCTCAGTAAAATTTACCAAACAAATTTGCCTCTAACTGAATCAGAGGCACCAAAAAATTAATTTAGAGGTAAATTCTCGATAATATCCGTGTAAAAATGGATCTCTTAACTAAACCATTTAAAGGTAAATCCTCAATGATATCCATGTAAAAATGTTGATTACCATCAACTTCTGTTTTCAAAAATACCAATGTGTGGAGACATTTTTTTGGCTCATTCAGCGGCTGACGCAAGCCGGAGGCCTTGCGATCGAACCCAAAACATGTCTTCTAAAAACGGGCTTGAACGGCTAGACTCGGGCCTATAAACTCTAGCCTTGTGCTTCTCTAGTTCTAACAAACATGAAAAGATGAAAAAAAGTAACGGGTGTTTTGATAGTTGTTGAATGGTTTGGTGCAGAATGATTAAGTGGTCAGAATGATTAAGAAACTCTTATGATATAGTAAAAAATGAAATACGGTTGTTTGCTAATTGTTCAAGATGAAACTAGAGCTCTGAATGGTTAAGGGAGGACCAAGATACAAAATCATTCAGATGGTTTTGGAACCATTAAGAGGCCGGCAATTTTTTCGTCAAACAAGATTTACCTATTAGCGATTCAGATGTTGCCTCTTAATTGAACCATTAAGAAGTAAACAAACAAACAAACCCATATGCATTTATCCTATATTAATTTATTACATTGTGCGAAGATTGTATTTTTTACGTGTATTAAAATGTTATCTTTCGAAAAGTACAAATGTATCTTCACAATCCGTACAAACTTTCACACAATACAAGAATATCCTATAAATTTTCTAGGGTTTGTTTGGCGGTTGTTGAATGGTTTGGTGTAGAATGATTAAGGGTGCGTTTGATATGCAGAACATAGTGGAACAAGACATAACAGAACAGACTTGTCCCATGTTTGGCGTGACCATATGTGGGACCAATGTTCTAAAAAACTCGCCACACAGCTGCCATGGTGCGCCATGGCACCAAGGCTTGTGTCTCACGCCACGTTAAGCCCGTGGCACGCCATGACCTAATGCACAATTTCATAATGTAATATTTGATTTTTATTTACGTTTTTAATGTCTTATTTGCAAATTTTTTAATATATACCATAATTTAACTTACTTATTACTATAGACCCATTGAGTAACACTACAAAACATAATTTAACTTACTTATTACTATATGCTTCGTCGTGGCTCCTAAGGCTTGAGGCTTGGCCTCGCCGCCACGCCACGTCTCACACCATTTAGAACCTTGTGTGGGACACACTAGAACTAAGTGGAACAAGCATGAGACACACGTGTCCCACTCCTACCCCCTGGAACTAAGTAGAACAACAACATTTTGACTAATATACCCTTTGTTAAAAACAAAAACATAAAATGTCTTCTCATCATCCACGCCTCCAAGCTAGGGGTGTGCAAAACCCGAATAGTCCGAAATCCGAATCCGCGTCCGAACCGAAAATAAGGTGTTTTTGCAAAACCCGAATATCCCGAAATCCGATAATCCGAAACCCAACATTTGGGAGGATATTTGGGTTCGGATTGGGTTTGATCGTTGGCCACCAACCCGTCCGAAAACCCGAAATAACATAAATCTATATTTTAAATACTATATATATATAATCGATTTAAAGATTGATGAAATCGATAGCAAGTTTAAAATTTAGAAAATATTTCAATAGAGTATAATTTACAATTTTCAAAAAATAATTAGATAAATATACAATTTTCATCAAACTTTCAATCGATTGTATTCATCCTAAAAAACGATTGAATTTATATACAACTTTTGCATTATATAATATCTGAACCCGACCGACATCAATCTGAAACTCGACCAACCCAAACCCGAAACAACCTAAAATCCGAAACTTAAAATTTGGGTTTTGATTTCCATATCCAAAATCCAATCGTGATAAATTAGTTTTATGTTTTTGATAATCCATTGCACTATATATTAGTGATGTAAATTAGTTTTATGTGATGTAATCTATGATTTTTCATCAGGGGTAAATTCGTCATTTAACCAGTCTAGTCTTGTTCTGTCCAGTTCTGTCATGTCTTGCCAAACGCTGAACAGGTGTCCTGTTCTGTTCCGTTCTGTTCCATCTTGTTCTGTCCTGTCTGCGTACCACACGGCACCCTAAGGGGGTCAGAATGATTAAGAGACTCTTATAATATAGTGCAATATGAAATACAGTTGTCCTTCATGTTGTAGCCCCTGTCCTGTCTGCGTACCAAACGCACCCTAAGGGGTCAGAATGATTAAGAGACTCTTATGATATAGTGCAATATGAAATATGGTTGTCCTTCATGTTGTAGCCCAGTGGTAAGGTAACATCCTGGGAGGGTCAGTGGATGGTATCCCTGACTACCCAGGTTCGAACCGAGCATCCTGTGACATCCATGATCATGGGTCTGCCACATAGTGGTACCCTTAATTGGGCTGGGTCGTGGTCGACGGGGATTAGTCGGGTGGCACCCTTTAGTGGGAACGTGTGCGTGTGTTAACTTGCCGTTCAAAAAAAAAATGAAATATGGTTGTTTGGTAATTGTTCAGAATGAAATCAGGACGCTTAATAGTTAAGGGAGACCCAGGTTACAAAATGATTCAGAGAGTTTTGGAACCATTAAGAGGCAACCTTTTTTTCTGTCAAACAGGATTCACCTCTTAACGATTCAGAGGTTGCCTCTTAATTGAACCATTAAGAGGTAAACAAACTGCCCCACGTTCTCATAAAAATAATCACCAAACCTTTAACACAAATAGTATTACTATTTGGTTTTACTTTTAGACCAATTTTGTGTTCCCAAATTGCCAAACAACATTCCGACTCTTACGAAAATAGTATCTAATCCAATGATGTCAATGGAAGTCTTTACATTTTACAACCTTTAACAAAAACAAACCAACCTAGTAAAGTGAGGTATGAGATGTAACTACTTACATGGCTGTTTCTCAAAATAGAAAACAAAAATAGACAATGGCATAACCTTTGAAATTTGAATTTAAAGGCCAACTTGCCAAATTCTTTCATGCTAATGGCGTTCTTCTATGGTCAACTTTTTTCTTCTTCCCTGTAACTAAATCATCATCATCACCAAACAACTTAGCTATCCTCTTCTTCCTATCCGAACGGATATACGCCATCAACTCTTCCACACCCATTTCCCGAAACTCTTCACTGATTTCTTGTTTTACTATATTCGATTCATCTACACACCCCGAAACAGATTCAGCCAGGTCTGGATTATCACCCAACCGTTCATTTAGGAATTGCATCAACACAAAGCTGAGACCTCTAAGCATCTTCAAATCGAATTTGTTTGATAACGATCCATGCCCGATAAAAGATGCCCTTCGGATGGCCATCTTCTTCAGACTGATGAGTAGATCGAGCTCAGATTCCGAGAGAGAACAGAGCCAGCGGACATCTTCAATCCGATTGTCTCCTAGCATCTCAACCCTTGGCATGTAAAGAAGGTATTGTGTTTCCAGAACTTCTAATCCTGCTGATAGATTGATATGAAAGAAAAATATTGATTAAAACTATAGAATTCTAAAATGTTCATTATTTTATAGTAATCCAACTAACATATAACGATTACCGTAAAATTATCCAAGAAATATTTGTTTCAAGATTGACTAAACCTACATGTTCGCTAGATTGTTTATTGTCATGGTGTAAAAAATCCACACTTTTCCAAACCCATATAACAGACCGGATCTAGGATCCCTACTCCGGGCAAATACTTTTATGTATACCTCTTCTGTTTCGAATTGTTAATCACCAAACAGATAAACTACTATCAGAAACTTACAATTTGACAAACTTTAACTATTAACCAGTTTAATATTTGCTTCAAAATCACCAAAAAAGATTTACTTAAAGGACAATCCATTTTCATGAGAACAAATGAAGGTGCCCTTATATGTGTGAAGGTTGTTGTGAGAACTGTGAAGGTACCTATATAGTATATATTATGTGAATGTTACAACCTTCACACAATATAAGGTAACCTTTACAACATACAGTTACAGATGATGTGAATGTTACAATCTTCACACAATATAAGCGTACACGAAAGTGAAAAATTCTTGCCTGATCTTGAAACTCAACGAACATAAATATATGATAGTTAACAATAAAAACAAACACATGTTATCTACAAATAAAAAAAAATCCTTTGGGTCTGGGATGAAAAAATTGAACTTTAACTTTGCATCAAAGTGAATAAAGATAGTCTGCAATCATGGTAACTAATTTTCAACCACAGTTGCTAATAACTTGCTGCAAGGCATTCTTTTACACATCATACAACAATTCCATGTAGGATTTGAATAACTCATAAATCATAATAAATGCATAGGTCCAACACACTAAATCTTGTGGGGTCAATGATCTAATACAATTTGTCTTGAGCCTAGAATAACAGAATATCCCAAAGTGAGATTAGAACAAACAAACCCATGGTTAAGATCTATCAATATTCCCTATAAAGAGCCCATAAAAGGGTCCGTATTCATATCCACGACCGACTAGTGATGGAATGTTACATGATTAATAAATTTCTAGTAGAATATCAAACGTTAAGCAGTCGATATCTCACGGAGAAGAGAGGACGTCTTATGTGCTAAAGGATTGATTGTGTTTAGCACTTCTCATTTTTTGTTTTGTTTTTGGTATTGATATTGGTTCACACATTTCTCATACATGCTCCTACTATTTATCTAAAAGATCTTAAACGAAGACTAGACTTGCACGCATAGTAGCTATTGTGTACGTTAACGTTGGCAACCCTTTTTGTATCTATTATATTAGATTTTCACTGAAAAAGTACATGTTCCTCATTGTGTTCCAACTCCATAGTCATCTAGCAATTATTAGTTCAATGGGTATGAATCTTTTACTGCAAGCCCCTTTTGTTGGAGTTAATGGTGAATAAAGTAATGTCCATAGGGGTTAAAAATCATGATATTCATTACCATGGTTGTGTACATGATAGTGATTTTCAAGAATAACACAATAGAGAAATTTGCAACAGACCTTAAAGAAAGAGAAAAAGAAACACTTTTTGAGTGAAGAACGGTGATCACGAAAGACATTGATATCAGCTCATTGCGCTAACCAGATTATTTCCAGGCTCTAACACAGTTCCTATCAAGCTAGCATGCTATTTTTTTCTAGTAAAGGAACTTCGATATCAGCTCATTATGAGACAAATAAGGATCACTAATTCTAAAACTTACCAGCATAGCAGCAGTTGGAACATAAATTATGGACCATATTTTAGAATATTTTTCACTTGTGGCACAATATAATTACTGTAATACAAATAATAAAAAGTATGGTTTCATCAAAAATGATAAACAAGTTACCTCTAACAATTGTTGAACCAACTAAACAAGCAATTGAAAACCAACAAAATTGCACACAGCAACAAAACATACATACTCTCTAGTGTCAATGGTCAAACAACTAAACAAGCTTGCTTCAAACTATGCACACAACAACTGAGCAACAATTGCAAAACGATATTCCAAATGGCAGCAAACAATGTTCCAAATCTAAGGAGTAACGGAGCAATTCAAAAAAAAAAATCAGCAATTAAACAACTAAACAAGCAAATAATAAATTCAAATTCATGCTCAAACAGTTCAACACAAGTTCATGATTCATAAATCAACCAAATGAAAATCAACAAAAATACAAAATATAGTTGGTATTTAAATTTTGGTACCTTGAGTTGAATCAAATCAAAAGAGTCAAAACAGAAGAGGCTGTGTCGCACTTAAATCAGAAATCGAGCTATTAGGGTTTAAGATCGAGCCTGTGTAGCACTTCGAGTTCATCTGTTTGTGAAGTCGAGAGAGTTGGAGAGAAGAGGCGATGACCGCGTTAGGGCGTGTTTCCTGAAATTGGTGGATCATGGATGCGGGTTTGGTATTTCGGGTCTACATTAGTGTTAAAGGAGTAAATTACGTTTTTCGTCCCTATGGTTTGTTAAAATTTGCGAATTTCGTCCCTGTGGTTTGAAATTTCGGTTTTGGTCCCTATGATTTGCAATTCATTTCTATTTTTGTCCCTGAGGTCAAAACACTACTTTTAAGCATGAATGACTAAAATAGAAATGAATTGTAAACCATAGGGATGAAAAAGGTAATAAAACTTAATCATAAGGACGAAAAAGGTGATAAATTACAAATCATAAGGATGAAAATTGTAATTTCAAAACCACAAGGATGAAAATAAAAATTTTCAACATACCACAGGGACTAAAAACGTAATTTACTCGTGTTAAAATGTTCGACTTAGAGAAGAACAAAAAACCCAACAAGTGTGGCGAATGTCTAGCCTCAAAAAGCTTGGGCTTAGCGAGTCTGAAGCCCAGTTCAAGCAAATTTTGAAGTAGGCTTGAGAAAAAGCCTAGCCTAGAAAAGCTCGATCGAGCCTTTTTTTCAAAACCCCAAAACTCAATTTACTGGTGGTGTAAGAAACCGCTCCCTATTACATAAATCTATCTTTGAAGACAATATTGCATGCATATGATCTAGAACCAATGTGTTGTTTTGATAGTTGTTGAATGGTTTGGTGCAAAATGATTAAATGGACATAATGTTTAATAGGCTCTTGTCATATAGTACAAAATGAAATATGATTGTTTGGTAATTGTTCAAAATGAAATTAGAATGTTGAATGGTCAAGGGAGGCCCAAGATACAAAATCATTCAGATGGTTTTAAAACCATTAAAAGGCAAAAAATTTTTTTTGCCAAACAAGATTTAGCAGCAAATGATTGAACAACGGATGCTTTGAGGAGATTAGCCCAGTTGAAGATCCCATACTCTCAACCAAGTACTTCTATATATAACACCAACCGCGGAACAGGAGCATGCGTTACACACATCGTCAGCTAGCGAACACAAGCAGAGCGGGACCTTCTCCAATAGTATCTTAATATTGACCTCCTAACAATTCAGATTTTGCCTCTTAATGGAGCTATTAAGAGGTAAATAAAACCACCCCATAAGAAAGATATAAAATTAGCTTAAACTCTGATAAGTTTAAAAAAGTTAATCACACATAAAAACGAAAAACGTTTCCAATAGGGGTGTTCAAAAAAACCGTTGGACCGCTCAAACCGGTCGAACAAAGTCAAACCGGACCGTTTTTGGTGGTTTAGGCGGTCTGACAGTCTGGTCTGGTCTGAAAAATGGCCAAACCGGGCGGTCCGGTCCGGTCTGCGGTTTGGAGGTTTTTTTTGGGCGGTTTGAACCAAACCGACCGCAAAATATCTCTCTCTCTCTCTATATATATATATATATTTTGTATATACATCTTTATATCATCTATAGTTTAACCCAACTATCCAATTTATCTTTAGACTTAAATATATACAAAAAGGCCCAAGGATAATTTTAAATCGCCGTGGATTTTATTGCACTTTGCATATTACTTTTTTTAGTGTTTTGTCTTGGGATACTTTTTTAACTTTTATGGACTTTGTTAACATTGTTGTAGACTTTCTTTATTTCAAATGAACTCAAGCTAACGAACCTTTAAAATTCAAAATTTTATATGTTTTTTATGTTTAAACTTTAAAGCCCAAACCGCCTAAACCGGTCGACCAAACCACCTAAACCGTGGTCTGACTTGACCGGTCTGGGCACTTGATGTCAAACCGCTCAGTTTGAAAAATCAATAAACCACCACTAGCGGTTTCGTTTGTGGTTTGAGGGTTTAAACCGACCAAACCAGACCACGAACACCTAGTTTCCAAGACAAGCAAATGGGCCATATTTGAAATGTACGACTTTTGATTTTTTATGCTTCGGTTATAGTTAAATTTTTTTTAGCGAAATCAACTTTCTTTTATATCAAAACAATATTGAAATAAACTTGATTTAATATGGACATGTCATATCGCTAATTGTAACAGACATTTTATGTTTTATCCATATTAGACTCACGGTTATAAAACGCATCTGAAAGAGAAGATTTCGGGTCTTCTATAAGGCATCTTAATTCACCTCCTCAACTGGTATAGGATCTTACAATTTGTCAATGACTTAACCAATAAACCCTTGAATTTATTACAAAAAGGCAAGCTCTAACTATTACTTTTAACAAAATATTGAAAGGTGCATTTACTTTGCGAGAAAATCTGGAAAAGAAACTTGTTGTCTTCTTTTTGGTGATCGGATTGAAGACATTTCAATAACCCAACCTAATGTTGGCAGTTTGAGAATTTTCAACCCAACCCAACCCGCTCAGGTTGGTCGGATTATGTTTAAAAAAAGTAAAAACAATATTGAAAACAAAAAAATAAGAAAATTTTATTTTGAAATACGATCCATCATTCAAAAGAATATACGAGTTCATCAAATATTTAGGTGTTACATATAACTTTTCAATAATGTCCTCTTATGAGTTTTATTGCTCGTTATTGTCAGGTGTTTTTGGTAACTTATACATATTAAAGAAAAATATAAATAAATTTAGAGAAGTCGATAAAACGTTTATCGGTTTATTGGGTTAGTCGGGTTACTTTGAGCGTAACCCAATATCAATCAAATGGATTCAGACTGTCCTAATTTTGTATCAATTATATGTCAGGTTACCTCGGGTTGATTTTTTTTCTCAGTTTGGTCAGGTCGGGTTAGTCGGGGTTTTTTTAGCACCCCTAATTAGACTGCAATTGAAAAAGATTGAATGAGACAAGAATAATTTTTTTTTGTGCCATCTATTTTGGTGAAATAAAAATTAGAAAAATAAATCGAACTTGGTAAACTATAAACTGTTAAAATTAAAATATTAAAACCATTCACAATTTTCACCGTCCAGTTATATCCAGTTCCATCCACTTATCAAACGTATAAAAAAACATAATAGGTAACTTGTAATTTTTAGATTATAATGATTTTATCTATACTATATTATAAAGCACACTGCACACATAAAAAACTCTTAAATACAAATTATTAGACACAATGTACCATCATTTTATACAAAATTTTAAAAATCTCTTAATTTACAAGTATCAAAGCACAAGATACATATTACTACTGCATGCTTCTAACACCCACCAATTTGATATGTGCAGCATATTCCTTTTATACAGACCTTTCCATGTATTACTATTAATTATACTAGTGTTGGGTCCGTGCATTGCACGGGAGAATAAATTTTTTGTTGGAATATTGAACTAAGTTAAAATGAAACGTAATTTTCTGTTAACAGTTAATGAAATATACAATGTGAAAAACGAATGTATTTTCATAAGTGGTTAACTTGCATATATTCTTAATCGTTTGTTGTTATGAGTTTGTGCAATAATATTGGTAATAGTTTTGTATTATATTATTTAAAACTCAAACGACATGTCTCACAACATTTTTATTTTCTTTATACTTGGTTAATTTGGAAAGTATTGCGGAATATTTTTATTTTAAAGAATACGATAATTTATTAGTGTATCTCGTTATTTTTTATTTTTAATTCATATCAATCTTCTTTTTTCTTCTTTTAATGCTTGTGAAAAAAATACGTGTAGATTTTATATTATCAAAAAAAATACGTGTAGATTTTATATTATGCTAATATAAAATACGTGTAGATTTTATAAAATAAAATAGATTTTATATTAGCAAAAAAAATACGAAAGAAAAAAGAGTTTAGATTACATATCATTATGTAAAAAGATTTTATAAAATAAAATATGGAAAAAGATTTTATAAAATAAAATATGGAAAAATCATTATGAGATTTAATATAAAAAAATACGGAAGAAAAAAGATTTTATATTACATCTTATTAATATAGATTTAAATGTAAAATCTACATTTAAAATAAATTATGCTAATATAAAATCTATTTTATAAAATCCTCCACCAAAAAAACAAATAGTTATATTAATAAATGAGTATCCATTTCACAAATAGATAATTATGTGAGATACTGTGCTTGGAAAGGTTGTACCAAAGCATTAAGAAATTGTAAATTAAGTAATTGACTTTAATTAGTTGTAACTTGTGCTTAAAATGTTGTAATTAAAAGTTTTTTATACCGTTTTTATAATATAGTATAGATATTATATTACTATAATTTTGTTTTAATTATATTATTAAATATGTAATTGGTTAATTTTTCTAGATGCCATTAAAATATATAAGATAATCATTAAATTCTAACAAAATACTTAATTTTTTTATATAAAAAACATTATATTATTAAGCTTAAATTAAACAAATTTATAAAAAAACATTATCACTTTCTCAAAACCATCCAAAATCGTACTGTAAATCGACAAAAAAATAAAATAAAACATTAAAATCGTGATTTATCTCGCTGCTTTGCACAAGTACGTTTCTAGTAACTTATAAAATTGCAAGAAAAAAAAAATCAAACCATATCATGTTAGAACTTTGTTCAATCTAAATAAAAAGGCACGGTTTATTATGACATTTCATTTATATAGGTACAAACTATAAAACACACCCACTCTACATACAAACAAACAAACCAACCCTTTGATCATAAACACGATGTTATATGAACACAAAAAACGTAACTTTACCTACAAGACTAGTTAATCATGCATTAAGCTCGAAAGGGTATCATCGATCATATCTTCGAAGATCAATTCTTCAGTGTCGATAACTATTTCTCGAGTCTCCGATCGAGGATCCATCCACATTCTCGATTCTTCCAAGTCCTTCCTTATAAGTTGATCTAACGATCGAGGATACGGGCCATCAATTCGTGACTCGATTTTTTCCCACACCTCGTATGGAAGAGGACGAATATTTGGTTTAACGAATGGTAAATCGGGAAAGAAGCCCAAGCAACGATCGCATACCTCCTTGAGAGTTTCATTAGTGGAATCGAAGAGAAGCCGTTGGTCGTTAGCGGGCAGGCTTGAAAAGATTTGTAGTTCGTCGTATAAGGATGAGTCGAGTATTTGGGTGGAAGAAAGCCATCTTTTTTCAAAATCGTCCCAATTGAGGTCGGAAGCTAGAAGGACGGCTTCGACGTATTCGAATGCGGATTCATCGTTCTCAACAAGATTTCGAATGCGTGTTTCTTGATTCTTGGGAGGGGAAACGGCTTCTTCGAATCGGATGCGTAGTGGTTGGATCGAAGCTTTGGCTGAAAATTTTGAACGAAATTGCGTTAGCATGCGTGTCGATCCAGCTAATTAAGGAAGCTACAGAACTTGATAGCTTACCAGATCGGGAAATGGTTCTAGCCGGGCTAATATCATCGTCTGAAAACATTGGCTCGAGAACCGATACAGGACTCGGTTTGCCGGTTTTATCGTCAGCGAACGCGATATTCTCAACTTCTTCAGTCTTTTGATTGATAGCAAGAGAAGATCCCGAAGGGGATGATGTTGGAGAACACGATAACTCATCGTCTTCCGTTAAATCCTGGTAACAAACAAAAAACATCGGTTTTCATTTTCACTACGAGAACTCGAAATAAACGAGAAATTTACATCTCGATAAGTTTTTCATTACCGCCACATCAATAACTTCGATTTCTATCGGCGAAGGTGGTTTTACGATCTCTAGAACACCTGCATTATTCGTTTCAACGACATAGATCAGCAAACCCATATCAATTTCATTACAAATTTAACATTAGGATCGAGTCAAAACCGATAAACTTGTTGCTATTTTTAGTAAGTTCAGTTAGAACTCAGAAAATTACTCGATTTGACCAAAAACATCAAACTGTACTTCTATTCCTGAAATAGATCGGAAAAGTAGGAAATTAAACAGTACCTTCTTTCTGAAGAACTTCATCTAAAACTTCGGGTTCTCGATGATCGTTTTCAACCCCGAACGTTTGACTTTCGTTGACCATCGACGAACTCCCACGAGGAGAGCTGTATTCGGGAAAAGATAGAAGCTTTCCTAGAGTTCTAGAATGCCTTTCCTCCATGAATTCTGTATCTTCATCTCCATTTCTAAGAATCTCAGATAAATGTTTCTTTGCCTCGATGTAGATATTAGATATTCGATAGCTCGTGTCTCCGAATTCATTGTTTTCCATCGGTTTTGTTTCAGATTTGCGTAATCTTGAAACCCCGTCTTCCGTTTTAAACTCGTCGGAGATTCTAGAGAATCTTTCGGAGAAGAAATGGTCTCTATTCGGGGAACTCCATCGACTACTTCCGTCAACAACGGGGTTTTCACGACATCCTGAATCCCGTGTTGATCTTCCGATGGCGTTTTTTAGCTTTCTCTTGATTTCGGTGAACGAAAATTGGGAAATGCTTCTTTCGCTATGAAATCCATTGGTTCTGTTTGATGGTAGCGGGCTATCGTTAACGTTCAGTGATATACATTCGTGTGATTTACTCCTCCTTCTGAAGAAGTTTCGGGGTTTATGTACGAGGGATTCGTCTGATTTTGGATTGTTTCGTTCATTCTCTAATGAGTTTGATCTTTCGATTGACTTCGGCTTTTGTTCTTCGTTTCTTTTCTGATGGATCAACAAGAGCTCGTTCATTAGATCTTTGAGATCATGATACTGTGGTGTTTTCTGCGGTGGAACTTGACGATCGTTCAAGATTTCACAACTATCAAAAGATCGACTCGATGTTTTTCCCGTATGCTCGTGGTTGTGTACATGGCCGTCATAATCTAGATCGCCGGTTTGGTCACCGTACATTTCTTCTTCCATGAGTTCCTTCACTCTTGTCCGTACCGTTTCACCTTTCTCGCCGTTCAGAGATTCAATCCGTAGATGCATCTCTTCTGAATCCGTAATTGAGTTCACTTCGGATGTAGGATACGAAGGACCTGGCAAAATAACAACGTAGTGAGCCATAAAATGACGTATAAAGAAGCTAATATGATAATTTCAATGAAAATTATCCTATAATTAAAACTTTAGCATGCCAAAATACTTCATAACATTCTATTGTACAACTTTAATTACACAGGACGCACAATTGTTTGGTTCTATAATCTGGCGTACTATAACATAGTAAAATTAAACATATTTGGCGTACTATAACATAGTAAAATAATGCCGTTGCAAGCCATAAATTGTCATATAAAAAAGTTAACAGGACACTTTATTTCATAATTACTTTAAAAAACTTGTTAGCATATCCATATACGTCATAACATTCTATTGTAATTACATAGGACGTACAATTGTTTGGTCCTATAAAACTTTATTCTTATAATGTCTTTTAAACATATTTGACATCCTATAAAGCCGATTTTGTTGTAGTTAGTTCACCAAGGTTCGTTGTCTTTGGTGCACCAAGGCTCGGTCAGGCTTGGTGCCCTATGCTCATCGGCTTTGGTGCACCTTGGCTCATTTGCTTTAAGAGGGTTCTAGAGGGATTCAAACCTATGAAAATTTAAAGATTTCACCGACTATTACTGTTGTAAAACCGAGATCCTTACCCGTGGTACTTTCGGTCAAGTGTTTTGTATGATCTGAAAGCATTCGTCTAGTGATCCGGCCATGCCGGAAATCGAAAATGCTTACTATACCAGAGATGCAACCTGCTCGATCTTTATTTTGTCGAGAAAGCCGTTGTTTTGATCTTCTTGCGATAAGAAAATCGGAGTTCTTAAACTTCAACATTATCGATCGATTCCTCTTAGGAAAACCAACCACAAAAATCCTGATAAACAAGAATTCACCCAAAAAATGAGACTCCGAAACAAACATACTCTCTACATCCCAAGAATAAATGTGCACAATGAAAATGACATAGTTTTATAATTTTGTAATTTATTACACTTTTTAATTAACTAAATTTTTTTACCCGTAATGATACAAGGACTAATTATTACTAATAAATTTCTCCATTACATAACTAAAAACAAAGCCGAAAATTGAGTAATATGGACACTTAGGAGTGGTTTGTTTTAAAAAAAAACTCTTAATGACTCTTAAGTCTGAATCGTTCAGACTTTTTTACACACCACCTCTTATTAATCATAACTAAAATAAGATTTCAGACTTTAGACCTCTTAAAGAACAAACGACAACTTATTTTAGGATAAATTAAAATAGAAACATGGAGAGTCCGAATATATTTGGACATTGATGAGTCTTATTGCTATTTTCATTCATGGAGACGAAAAACGAGTTATTCAAGTTCTTTTTCTATAAGAAATCGAAATAACAATAACTTATAATATAAATCATAAGAACAAAAATAACAATGAATTGAAAAATAAAAAGCCTACTTTTTTAACTACAGAGACAAAAATCGCAATTTAACAAACCACATGGATGACGTAATTTACTCTTTATTTGACCAGAGCAAATTGTGGAACCCTCAAAAGAAAAACATTTTTCTATTTTTTATTTAACTTTTTCTTCAATTTATTTAACTTTTTCACCCGGTAGTAATAATAATTATTGGGGTCCCTATTTTCTCTTTTCTTATTTTGTCGTTGTTAAGAGGTACCCTGCATTTTACGAATAAATCAATAATTTTAATAAATAGCAAAACCTTATTTTGATTTTAATTTTTATTCTATGAAACGTACTTTCAAAGTTTTTATTTTGATATTTATATATGATGTCTGTCTCAAAAATTTAAGTACCCGGTTTACATATTAGAATGCATGAAAATACAACATATTTTAGTATAATTTATATTTTATGTAAAATACTTTAGTCTAAATGTATGTTAGAGATCTCACATTTATGTTTACACAAAATAAGAATCAAATCAAAATACATTGCATTAAGGAGTGAGTAATCAAAATACATTGCATTAAGGAGTGAGTGCTATTTTGCATGTGTCGGCATTTGATCAAAACATTTGGTTTGCTTTCGAGTCTTGACTATGCATAGATGTTGGTCAAAACTCGAAGCAAATTGAGAATTCGATCAAACATTGTTTACCGATCTTCCGGTCTACATCTCGAAACAATTCTCAATTCGAGACGGTATTATTAGCGTAGTTCGTAATTTTATGCATTTAAAGTTGTACATTGCTTTAGATCATATTGCAAATCCTATTTCCAAAGGAAATATTCTTAAATCCAGAATACTTTTGTTTGAGTGGTTTGTACATCATGCATTAAACATTTGTACATTAATTATGTAAATCCATTTCGCATAAAATAAGACACGAAAATAAATATAAAATTTACAAAATTCAAGGATTCAGACAAGAAAAAAATACCTGAAATCAAAGCCGTATGATGATATGAACAAGAACAACTTAGCAGCTGATTGAAGAAAGTCAAAAATAAGTTCCAATTTTGACTTTTCACCTCTCAAAATGTCCAACCGACCAAAGTTCAAACCTTTTGCTTTCCTTTTTTTCTCTTTTGATTTAATGTGATTTGCGATCCAATTGCTTGAAAAATGTGCTCATCAACATTGAAGATTTTTAGACCTCTAAAAAGTCAAATCTTACACCAAAAAGCCCCCCAAATTTGACATGAAGATCGATCGAACATGCAGAAGTTTACCAAAACTTGCAGAAAGTGGAACTTTATTCGATGTGGGTATCTCAAATTTACAATCTTTTTGCTCAAAAACAGATGCCCAGATGAAAATTTCTGCAAAATTTATAAGCTTCTGGTCAAATCGTAAGCCTTTTCTTTCAAGAAAATGTTGAACATAGAAGCTTAATTTATGGTTCAAGAATTTAATTATATATGAATACAAAAACCACCAAAGAAAAAAAAAAGTGAGAAAAGGGTATCTTAAACCGACCAAAAAGGGAGAATCCCAGATGGATTAAACACCACCACACTTATTATATATATATATATATATATATATATATATTTATATATATTAAAGAAAGTAGTTAGGGTAATGGTATGACAGCCATTAAAGAGTGTGGAATCAAGCAATGGTGGTGGTGATGGTTATATGGTGGTGGTGGTGGTGGAGGAATTGGGAAGAAGAAAGGGAGAGAGAGTAAAGACAAGGGGTAAATGTGTGAGAATGAGCTTTTGTGTGTGTAATGTTGTAATGTGTGTATGTAAGAAGAAGTAAAATAGATGGTGATGAAAATGGGAAGAGGAAAGTTGACACCTGGGTATTGTATTGCTGTGGTGGGGCCATGAGAAAATACACACACACACACTAAAAAACACACACACTATTCTTGAAAAAGAAAGAAAGAGGAAGCTTTGGAATAAAGCTTACAACGTTTTTTAGCTGCTAGGATTTGCAGGTTTCCATGTTCAATCATCATCATTTTCACCACCACCGTCATCCCACTCTCTCTCTCTTGACACATGCATTATTTGCATGCGTATATACATACATGATACATGTGTATACATATATATATATATACATATATAGGGTGCGTTTCATTTGAAAACCAATCAATTCGTGGAAACTCTGCAAACCATTGTTTTAGGAAACAATATATATATTTATGGAAAACTATTATTATTCATTAATAATGATTGTGATATATATGGAAGATGATAAGATTCATTTATTATAATCATGACTTTAGATTAGGAAACTTAACAAAATGTTTCCTAAAATAGTGGTTTGCAAAGTTTACACAAATTATTTGGTTTTCAAATGAAACGCACCCTACATATATATATATATGATATATCAGGGTTGTTCGGTTCAAGTTGGGGAATGAAAATGAAAAACAAGAAATAATGAATATTTCCTCGGTTAAACTTGAAATGAAAATTTGGATTTACGAGGGAATAAACCTGTTATAAATATATTAATTAAAGTAGCCATTTCCCTCCAAGTTTTACAAAACAACCTTTGGTCAACTAAACGACAAAAAAAATTTACACTTTCGACCCCCATATGCTAAAACCTACCTCTGCAATTGCGGACCTGCATTTTCTCCCCTTTTTTGTGGTCCTAGGTAAAACTTGGAGAGAATCAGAGAAATAGTTATGAGCATCTCCAAAAGCTATGTTAAAGTTTTTTTAAAATAGATAAAAAAAATCAAAATCTTTAAAGTTTTTTGTATCCAACTCAACAACTATTCTATTTTCGTAACTCTAATATTAATTTTAATTATCTTATTACAATATTTAATTTATTTAATTATATTATTAAAATATTAAATATGTGGAAAGTTGAGAGAGAAAAAAAATTGTTTTTTTTGGGGGAAGGGGGGTAATAATTAGTTTTTGGGGAAACTATTTATTTAGATATTTCTCCAAATTTAGAGATTTTTACAATTTTTCTCATCTTTTCTCTATTTTAGCACAGAGGATAACATAAATGTTTGGAACAACAAAAATACTAAAATCCCATAACTGTTGGATACCATCTATATTTCGTTTTTGTCTTAATTTAATATATCCTAAATATTATCAAAATTGATCCTAAACAAAAGAACATTTTGTTTTCTTTAATTTGACACTAATATTAATATACTTTTTTAGTACTTTTACCTAGGATTTCATGATGAACCTTCACACTAAAGTTTGTGTGAAGGTTTTGAATCTTCACACAACTTTTCTGTAAATATGTTCAATTATTTCATATAAATGTTTGGGATTTATATAGTTGTTACCTTTATAACATTATCTTCACAATATGGTTTGTGTGCAGCGGAGGTTCACATGAAATAACCAAACCTACACATTATTAATATAGTGTGAAGGTTCAATCAAATGTTCAATGATGTTGTTATTAATATGTTTGATTTTTGAATTGTTGTGTATGTTAATTATGATAACTTTCATGCTTAATATATTGGGTTAGGTTTCGTCATTTCGGTGAGTGAAAGTTATGGTGAAAAGGATAAGAAATGATCTCCACCTTTGGATGCACATTAAGATTAGATACATTGAGATGCACCAGATCAATCCCTGTATCAAACGTGATTTATAGATGAGTTTGAGATTAAAAGTGTTCAAGGCTCCACATCCCTTATTACCTTCTCACCTTAACTCCTCTTCTAACATGATCCTTCGTCTAATATATTATGGATCATGTGTTTGCCATAAAAAAATTGAACCTTCACCATTATTATTAATATAATGTGAAAGTTGATATTTGTTTGTTATAATTGTATATCAAGACGAAGGATCGTGTGAAAATAAGAGCTAAAGTGAGAAATATAAGAAGCGATTTGGATCCTTGATCACTTTTAATTAGTGTTGATTTAATAGTTAAGATTAAATCCCAAAACAACTCATGAATTAACTTAGAATGAAATTTTCAATTAATCTTCAATTAGGATTGATCAAGGGTGAAGATCCCTTCTTACCCTTCTCGTGATACCTATTATTCTTACCGAAAACCAACTATGTATATCAAATGTTTAATGATATTGTTATTCACAATTAATTAAAGTATTTCCAACAACTATGTTATTTTATAAATTTTGAACATTTAGAAAAAATTTGCTTCAATAGCTTAAACTC
This sequence comes from Arctium minus, assembly GCA_954870635.1. Classification (NCBI taxonomy): domain Eukaryota; kingdom Viridiplantae; phylum Streptophyta; class Magnoliopsida; order Asterales; family Asteraceae; genus Arctium; species Arctium minus. The sequence continues at coordinate 26,616,518 of OX941082.1, read as the reverse complement.
TCATCTAAAATATAAAAAAACTAGAAGAAAGAATAGGAGAAATCTCCAAATTTGAAAGAGCAGGCACACCTATTGGAGATGCTCTAATATATAGTTCATTAGTTCTTCCTTTCATGGAATACAACATTATATATTAGTAATTATCCTCTTCTCTCTCCAGCGAACGTTCCCAGTTTCAAACTCATATATCTTGTGATACACGTTGTGATACATTACCACTTTATATATGTTACAATTGTGATACCATCAAAAAACTTTATGAACATTGTAAACATTACCACTATGATACACTCTATGAACATTGTCACTGTGATACAAGTTGAGATACATGTGTGATATCATGATTTTTAGTTTTAGTAATACATTCTTTTGCATATTGTGATACACCGTGATCCCTTTTTCAGTAGTGTTGGGAGAGACCTAAGTTCTGTTACGGAAATTAAGAAGATTAATGTTTGGAATTTTTAATTGCATGAGATAATAATGAAATTTTCTATGATAATGGTAATTAATGTATTTCGTTCTTATACAAATCCCAAAATTACTAATTCACCTTTTATTATATAAATAATAAATATACATAATTATCTTAAATGAGTGACTCACATTAGATCTCACAATCATCACAAATTCGAGAGTTCTCATTTGAGTTAGGCTTATATATATATATATATATATATATATATATATATATATATATATATAGGGGTTAAATCATGTGAGAACAAAAAAAAAGATCGAGAACCGTGAGAACCAATCTAAGCAGTTGTTTGGTTTTGATCCTATGGTTTTAATTAAAAGTTGTTCCACCACATGAAAAGGGCATAATCGTCATTTTGGTAAAGAGATTCACCAAATGAAACATAAATATGCATTCATCAGATGAAAACACACATATCACCATATGAAACACGACCTTATTTCACCACATGAAATAAATCACAATTTTCATAAATATGCTATTTCACCTAATGAAATGTTCATGTATATCTTAATTTACCACATGAAATTAAACACAAATTTTATCTATAATCTATTTCACCTAATGAAACCTAACACAAATTTCATCTATAATCTATTTCCCCTCATGAAACCTAACACAATTCACCATATGAAATCAAGCACACATTTCTTCTGACCCATCTTAACAAATGATCCGGAGCCTGAAACCCCATATAACTACGACGAATCATCCAATGCGGGAACTCCCTTAAATCAAAATACACAAACCATCAAGAGACCGAAGGAGATGAAGACGATTATTGCCATTCGAATATCAATTTCATAATACCGATGTTGCCGAAACGAGCGGGTCTTTAGTTAGGGTTTCCTTGAGATCGATCAGTGTTGAACCGAACATGTTGGGTTTACAACCAGTTAATCGAATATCGGAGGTGAGTTCGTACCTATTTCTAATGACATAAACGACCTTCTCCGTCGCCGACTGAGGATCGAAGAAATTCGTTTTGTAGAAAGACACATGTTCCTTGAATTTTGCTTCTGGGTTTTGAAATTTGATATTCGTTCGAACCCACCATCGTTGCCACTGGTTTGAATCTTGATCAATAGAACTCATACCGCCAGAGATCGATACGTGGAGTGTGTGTCGGCAGAAAATCGAGTCCAGAGGCGGTGGAAAGGTTGATCCATGGGGTTGAGAGGACAGAGAACAATGGATGCTTTGGGGTATTGGGGATGATGAAGAAGGGTGTGGGCCGTGAAGAACACTGTTGATTGGATTACACAATCCCAATAATGCCCTTCAAATTTCAATATAGTCCATAAACAAACTGTAAACTTCTAAATTATTTAAAAAAATGCCATTGTGTTTTATGTCCATAGATTAAAAGTAATGAATGGCTTAGATTGGTTTTCACGGTTCACATCCTTTTTTTTTGTTCTCATTTAATTTCCATCCTATATATATATATAAACTTCTTAAAATAGAAACTTTTAAATTGTATAAACTATTCAAACCCGGGGTATTTCTGTCTTTTTACAAAATTCGTATTTTTATGAACAACCGACTTCCTTAATTATCCCTCTCTCTCTCTCTCTCTCTCTACCGTCACCATCCAGTTCCCGACGATGTCCTCCCACTTCGGCGACCTCCCCTCAATTCCGCGAGTTTATAAACTATTCGAGTTTCATAAACCGTATTTTCGAAATTTTCACGTTTTATCATCTGATTATTCATATTAAATATATGAAACTTAAAAATCTGATTATTCATATAGAAGGAAAATATATGAAACTTAGAAAATATATGATTATTTCGAGAGAAAAAAATCTGATTATTCATATCAAAGAGAATATATGAAATTTAAACATATGATTATTCACATGGGAAAAAAATATATGAAACTTATTTCGAGAAGATCTGATTATTCATATAAAGAAAAATATATGAAACTTAAAAATCCAATAAACATATTATGAAACCATTTATGAAACTTCAAAATTTCGAAAAAAAACAGTTTATTTTTGTAAAATAAGACTGCTTGTTTTTGTAAACTGACAAACGTATGAATATGTATAATTTTCTATTTTATCCTTCAAAAATTCAAAAAAAAAAACGTCAATTGAAGTGAGCATCGATGATCGAAAGATGGAACGAAAAAAAGAAACAAAAAAAAGATGTTTAGGCTGTGAAGTATTAATCGTATCTCACACACCGAAGCCCCAATTTAAGCAATTCAAGATGATATGGAAAGCCAACACATAGATCTACAATCTTCATGTTTTGCGTTTTTGCTAATTCGCGATGCGTCTAGGCTAAAACCGACAATGAAATCGAAAGAATGGTGTTGGATGCCAATAAGAGGAGATTTAAGAGATAGGGTTACTACTTTTTTGTCCAGAACATATTAAGAGATAAGATGCTCCGAAAATAATTAACAACCAAATGATCTGAATTATAAAACGACTGACTGAATTAGACATAAGTAATGATTAAGAGTTTAAAATAAAAAAAACCCAACAAGGCCTTAATGACGTGTTCTTGACAACTTATTAGTTATTAAGGCATATGTTAAAACCGAATTTATTCGTTAGGTTTTTTTATTTTTTAAAGCTGAACAAGTAGAACACATTGTCTATTACAAACAATAAAGCTTTTGTACCAGTAAACCAAATACCCAAGGTTACACCGTAGTTATTTGATATCACAACCATAAATATACAAAGTTATAAATGCAAAAATTAAATTCTTTCAACTTTGAATGAAATGTTACAATACTCATTAAAATAATTTAATGCACTTAAATAATATAAGAATCATGGAGACAACTAGAGAGGGAGAAAGACCCCTACCAAACATTTCATTTGTAAATGCCTTTAAAAAAATCATCTTCATGGAGCATCATATGGTATTTATATTGTTAATATAAATAAATGATGCCAATGAGGTGGTAGCCTAGCGGGTGGAGGCTCTGGGTCTAATGCTGAGTAAGCACTAGGTTCAGGGTTCGAATCCTGTGAAGCTCTCTTAAAGGCATCGAAGGGGATTAGTCGGATCGGCCCCGAATGGGATCCCGGATACCCTGAATCGTGTATTAATTACCGTTCAAAAATATATATATAAATAAATGATGTGATATTTAAAACGGATAAAATATAGGAAAATATTACAGGTGTTTATGGTTGACTTTAGGCGGGTTAATCTCCTAAATCACAAACCAAACTGCAATGGTAGTTTAGGAAATTTTCCTAACCTAACGATTTGGAAATAAGAGGCCGTTTATCGAGTGCTTACTGGGGCAAGCGCTTACCAGGTCAAATTACCTTGCCAGATCCGTATGGCAAGGACCAATAATCTTACCCATAAGAGTGAATGCAAGGACCGAGAGTCTTACTCAATAAGTGAGGGTGACGACTCTTACCACAGTTAGCTTTACCGGGTAAATTGTTGCATACGATACAATTTTGGTGGACTAAAATATTACCCGATAAGTAATGATAGTGTTTAATTTTGCTGGTAAGCTCTTACCCATGGCAAGCGTCTGGTAAATGACCCCTGAGTGACTAATCCGGTCAAACCGGACTACAAAAAGGTGGTCTGATCTGATAGGTTTAGGTGGTTTGGACCTATTATGTGTTTTTAACTAAAAAAATATAACACCTCTCTAAAATGAAATTTCTATCAATATAACATTATTAATATATATATATATATATATATATATATACACGGAATTATGAAATAACCATCTATCAACAAAATAAATAAATAAAAACATTGAGCAACTTGAAAAAAAAAGTTAACACAAGTCCACCAACAATAGTTGAATTTTGGATGAACATTGAGCAATTCGAAAAACGATTTGAAATTTTGGATTTTGATTCTTGATGAATTTTAGATTTTTTTTTGATTTAGGGAACATGGACAATATAAAAGTAAAGACTAAACACTTAGAGGGCGTTTGGTTCAAAGAACGGAATTTGATGGAATTGGAATCCATCAAAGTAATTTGACTTTGAATGAATTGGAATGTAATTTGATTGAATTTAACCACACGTTTTGTAACACCCCAAAAAAATGGGACAAACAAAAACTTCCATGAAACGGAAATGTGGTATAAATTGCCATAGCATGAGCGTAACACCCGTAATTTCGGGTGATCTTATGTTTTTCGGATTCGTTTAGTCATTGGTTATTTTTATGTCGGTAGATTATAGTTTGGATTTGATCTCTGGATCTGGTTGAACTTCTGGTCGACAAAAAGAATCGTTTCGGGGCGGAATAGTGCCAAGAAGGCCTTGGGCGACTAGGCCCGACGACTATGCCACAGGGCATAGTCGCAGGTGGAAAAATCGCAGGTGGAGGGTCACTCTCTGGACAAAAACTCAGAAACGGGGGGCTGGGGCGCGACATTGCCCTGGCGACTATGACCAGGGCATTGTCGCCGGTAATAGTCGTTGGCGAAGGCCTGGACCTATAAAGCTCTTGGTTACGGGATTTTAGTCATTATCTGATTGTGGATTTTGTTAGAGCCGATTTTCTTTCAAGGAAACCAGTAAGTTCTCTCTTGTTCCAACTCTTGCAATCAATGCTTCCCATCTACTTTCATCTTACTCATTAATGATGTCCTTCTAGGTGTTTATAAGTGGTTGTGGTGCTAGTTGAGGTTCTTCAAAGTTCCATCTCGTCTCCTCTCTAGATACTTGGATTTAAGGGTTTAAGTTACAACCCTACAAGGTGAGTTCATCATTTTTCATAAACTCTATACATGTTAAAATCAAGCTTTAACCTACTAGACGTCTCCATTTTCACTTATACAACTTGGGGTGCATTTTCACCCAAAACCCTAATTTTGGAGATTCTAGGGTTTATGTATTTGGAAAAGATTTCAAGAAAAGAAGAAGGATATCTTGGATTTATATGAGAATATGTCTTGGCCTTATATTTTTCTATTCTCTATCTTCAAAGTTTAATTAACATTGAGTTAATGAATCTTATGTTGAACTGCTGATAAGTTGTCAATGGGAACTTGCTTTTACTAATACCTTGGTTTAAATGCTTGGAATCCAAGACTAGGTTTTGAAACATCAAAGCAAATCAAATGGTTAAATTATGGGGATATGATTCATATGTCAACTTGGAACCTCTTGGTAAAGTTATGCGAGTATTATCTGTAAACTTTCATTTGTCAATGTATTGGATGACATATTTTAACGTTGGATTATCAGTTGGTCGATTTGCTCTATGTGGCATATTTGATTTCACTTGGGATTCATGACCCCATAATTGTTGTTGCATTTAGTCCGACGTTGGGACATTAGTTTCTCTCGTCGAGGCACGTTTAGGCATCGGATTAAGTTATAAGTCCTACGTGCTAAGTATTACGATATTGGATGAGGATCTCAACGTAAGGGCCCTTTTGGGTTGAAGTTGACTTTCCGCGAGTGTACGTTTAAAGCCACTGAGCCTAACATCCTTTGCATGTACTTTTATGTGTTTTGGCTTTACTGACTGTCAAGTGGCCTACTTTTGTGTTCCGTCACTTGTGTTAGTAAGCGTGTCTCCCCCGTTAAACCAAGAGGTAACTGTTATGGTAAAAAGCACTATTATTCCTATCATAACTCCACTTTCTTTATTTACGCTTATCGTTAATTATTTCAATACAACTGTTTGATCTTACTAGGCTTTAGCCTAACACTTTTTCTTAAAGCGACATGTATAACAGGTCAATCTAGCAATGGGTTTCATCGGGAATGAGGGGACGACCTAGGGGTCGAGAGCGGTCTTTTTGAGTTGATTTATTGACCGATACGATGGCGATAGTGGATACACATTTTGGAAGAATAGTAACACCCGATATTAATCTTTCTTGTTTGAGTTAGATTATTAGGTTGTTAAGTAATATTCTTCATTTGATTCTTTTGTCAAGGCTACAACTATATTCCCCGTTCTCGGGATGATACTCTGGATTGTTATGGCAGGTTTTGGTTTACCCAAGTTTACTCAGTTTATAGTCGTCTTATTGCGAAATTTTCGAATTTTTATTTCTCTAAATTTTAGGTTGTTACATGAGCCTCCCAAAAGGGGGAATAAAGTACACCTATTTAATTACAAGGTTTGTAATATAATGGAAAATAAATGAGAACCATCTAATCTAATTTCTACATCGAAATAAGATTACAAAAAGGGGCGTCGCCTCTTCTTCCAACGAAATCTTCTCATTAAAGTATAACACCCGTAATTTTCGGTAAGTAAAAGTCACCTGGATGTTTCTGTAACTTGCAAACGGTGGGATTTTGTTGGGAAATCATTATTTAAAGTTCCTTAGAGTATCGGGGTATTGGTGTTGAAAAAGTCGAGTTTCGGAGCTTGGTATGGGCATCGCTACAATGCCCGACGACTATGACAGTGTCATAGTCGCACCTGTCATTGTCGTAGCAAAAATCAGTGACCAGGGAGAGCTTGGCGACATTGCCAGGGAGAGCTGGGCAATGTCGCTGGTCAATGTCGCACAACGGACCCAGACTGCTGTTAAGACGAGATTTTCAGCTTTATTCCTCATTTTTCTTATCCAAACTTCCCCCATTATATCCCAAATCGTTTCTCCTTCTTCCCCCTAAAACCCTAACTCATTTTGAGCCCATTTCTTGAGCTCTTAAAGTGCTCCATCATCAAGTGGGAGATTGGGAGGTATGGAAAAAGTTCACCATTGTCATCTTCAACCTCAAGCTTCATTTTAGGATTTTCTTGGTTTTCATCAAAACCTAAGTGGTAAGTTTATCCTCTCCAATACTAAACTTATTTAAGAGTTGTAAATGCTTCATGGATGTTTTACCTAGTGTTTTATTACTCCAATTTCGGTTTGGAAGATTTTGAGAAAAGTTAGGTCAAATTAGGGTTTTTGGCCAAAATGGAGATTTTGATATAAGATGTTTGGGGAATGATTCTAAACACTTGGATATGGTTATTCATGGTTGGAAACTTGTGAATCTAGGTTCTTGAAAGTTTTGGTTTGAGGACTCAAGTTTCTCCAAAGGAGCTCAAGTTGGGGGGAAAATCTAGATTTAACCTAAATCTAGCAAGGTGAGTTCAAGTTGCTTTGTGAAAACTATGTACATGCCAAAATGAGTATTTTGAAGTAAAAATATGTTTTACTTGATAATTGTCATTGTGCTTAGTATTTTGATAAGTTTTGCATATTTGGTAAACTTGGGTTGTTTTATTCTCATGAAATGCCCATATTTGGGATTTGGATATTTTGACAAGTAAATAACATGATATTATGCATTTGGTGGTTTTTGTACGAATGAAGTCTAATTTACGCTTTTTGTATTCTTGGCGCATTTGATTTTATAAACCATTTGGAAAATGCATGTCTCCGTTGTAGATCCCAGTGCAGTGCAAAACAGAATAATCAGCAATCAAAGATGAACAGATTATAGGCCACAACAACTAGTCATATGATTGATAATACTTCAAAGGTTTAGGTTTACAGAGAGAATTTCTGATCAGGGTTTGTAAACCTAATAACTAGAAAACTGAATAATGAAATTATGAACTTCTCACCTTACAAATGAAATAGAAAATAACTTTAAATACTTAGGCACGCAGGCCTGATGGGCTTATGGGCTTGGGCCCATCTAATTAATTAACTTTAGAATAATTACATTACGAACCCTTATAAATACTTTATTCCACTTTCAACACACAGGACTTTTAGTCCTAACAATCTCCCCCTAAAGTTGAATAAAGCATTTATCTTCTTGAAAAACTTCAGGCATTGATCTTCTTTCCCTCTTGAATCTTTGAAGAACTTTGATGTTGCTTGACTTCATGTCTTTCCACGCTCCCCCTTGAATAAATCTCTTGTTCTTCATAGTATCAACTTTGTAACCAGATTCAATGTACAGTAGCCTCGACTGAACGCACTATCAAGCAGCTTTCAGCTGTAAAAACTCAATCACATCGGATCAGCACACAATAAAGATAATGTGAGAGTTACTTGACATTCCACGATGCATCTTCAGTTTAAAACAAAGAATCTGTCTTTGAACCGCGAGTTGAATAGGCTTACAACTTAAGAACTTGTTTCAATCAGCTCGTAGGAGGAATAATGAAGAAACTTGTAGCAGACACCACATGATACGGGAAAGAATCAATACAAACTTTGAAAACTTCACTGTCTTCAGACAAACAAATTTAGCATGACAAACAAATTTAGCATAACATTAAACTCATATATTCATCTCTTTGATCTTTAGACCGTCTTCAGAAAAACAAACTTTCTTTCTTCAAAACTTTGAAATTGAACTTTGAAAAATTCTCCCCCTTTTTGATGATTGTGAGCATCATGATCATCAAAACTTCTTCAATTTCAACGCATTCTTTGATCTCCCCTTTATGATAATATGATATTCTTCGTCCTTTGATCTGAGTATCCGTCAATTCATGAAATGTATATATCCGAATCTTTTCAAATTCAGACATAATGGACAATGTAACCCTGATTCAACAGATGAAACAGTTAGTATGCCTGTAAGTAGCACAGAGCCACTTTGTACAACGGATGTACATTGGAAAGGAGTTTTTGTGATGTTCACTCCCCCAGGGCTTCCATTCAATCATCGAAAAACCACAAAGGAATTTTCTATGAATGTTATGACAAGAAAACTAATTCCTTGTGTGCTCGTGAAAGTGTAGAAATGATTGAAGCTACTTAGCTTGATCAGACTCAAATTGTGTAAACTGTTGAGACAGCAACAGATATTACACGGACTCAATGTGTATGAAAGAGGTGCGAAGGTGGGACAACTTTCCTTCTTTTTCAATATCTAAATCTTCCAAATGAAGACTAGATAGCAGATATGCTGCGTCCCCAAAGAAAATTAAACATTTCTTTGTTAAGAAAGAAACGAGTGGTTGGTGGGGTTATATCAAGAGTTGGCATGGGCTAGGTGCCTTTTCAATGATGGTCACCAAATAATGTGAACCAATCAGAATATGTGGCTGCCCGGCTCAGAAAGTGGTTGGTGCAGAGTTCTGATATTCTTTTAACTCTGTTCTCACACCCTCTTTCTTTTTAACATTAAAGCTCACTTCTAACCAAAATCTCTTTTTCATTTTTCCGCTCAGCACAATGAGAAAAACTCAACCCGATGAGTTATCTCCCCCACTCTTTGATTTATGACCCCTCACCCCTCAAATCACTCTAGGATAACTTCCGAGGTAGGAAACACTGGTTTACGTGAATCCATGGAAGTTCTGTTTAAGCTCACTCACAAATCCCATGTAATTCCTATAAAGAATGTATGCTCAACAGTTTAACTTGACCAGTTAAGCACATATAAGATAACACTGTCAAAATGTATGCTCATTTTAAAAATATGAATGAATTTTGAGCATTTGAACTTTGAAGATTTCTCAAAACAAGAATATCGAATGAATGAAATGAAATCACGAGATTTGTTTTGAGAATCTGACAATGTAACAATCAGATCAAATAAATTGGTTAGGGTAACAAAGATTTGGATATTTTGTTTATATGAACGAATATAAACAATTTTGCAATGAAAGCACAAGATTAGAACTTATGATTGATGCTCAACAACATTGAATTTCAAACGGGGGTATTACCATCGAAAAAATTGGTTCGTTATGAGACATGGTAATAACAAGTACAAATGAAGTACTGAACCTGTGTGTGTAAATACGTTTCAGTATAAAGACAAGATAATACGCAAGTATTGACCTTTAGAAACACACAGTCAGTTAAACATTAATCTAAAAAAAATGAAAAACATTTAAAATCACACTTCTAAATTCATAAAATCATTTGAGAATCAGAAGTGGTTTGAACATTTCAGAAACCGTTTTTCATGCTTGAAAGTTGTTCTTCTTTCAAACACTCAAAGATCTAGGATTATAAGATATTTACCTTTAAGCTCCCCCTCAAATCATGATATAATGATTTAGGTCTTTTAAGCTCCCCTGGATAGTTGCAAAATATCCAGGTCTGAACGTTGAAGAACGGGTCCTGGTCTGTCATGTGATCAGAAGCCAAACTTCGTTGAAGTCCGGGTTCTAAGCTGATTTACTTAGAAGCCATTGTTCTTCTACTCCCCCTTGACAGTAGGTGCCTGCAACAAAGAATCAGTTTTCGGCTTTGGTACCCACTGGTATTTGGGTCCATGAATGTTAGTTGCAGTTCTTGTGGGGGATATAGAATAAGAACCATACCAGAAATGATCCCTGGATTTGTGAATGTGATCATGTGTACGACAATAAGAACAATGGTATTTCTTACCTGACAACCTGAGTAATTGATCTCTCGAGTAGATATGATCAGGTTTACCTTTACTCGCTTTGTTCTTCTTGGCATTAGATACATGTACACACGATTCTATTTCTTTCAGCTCATCTTCAACTGGTTTCTTCTTCCAGTCCAGTTCCTCATCTTTGTATCTCCTTCTTCTTTGATGTGTACCTGAACCATCTATATTGCTATCATAGAAAAGGTTAGTTTTACGAATCCGATCAAAAGATTTAACTGACCTTTGTGGAGAGACAGATTTCTGATTTGTACTTGATACAGACTTTTCAAGCACTTTAATCGTCGAAGCAAAGTTGTCTCTTTCTTTAACAAGCAGGTCAATCTTCTTCGTGAATTCAGACTTCGTTCTCTGCTCTTTTAGTGCCTTCTCAGATAGTTCAGATAACTTGGCAGTCAACTTTTTGATCTCAGTCTCAAACATGCTTCGCTCTTCTTCAAATCCCTTCTCAGCGTCATTTCTTTGGTCGGATATTTCTTTGAAGAATCCCACATTCTTTTGTTCAATGACCTTCTTTTCTTTTTCAAACTTTTCTCTTTCAAGGATGATTACTTTCTCGAAAGCAGAAACTTGTTGAGAAAGTTTTATGCATTTCAGCTCAACTTCCTTCTTCTCATCAACACATTTTCTCGAGAATTCTGAGAACTTCTTTGCGAAAGATTTCTCTTTAGTCTCAAAATCATATTTGTGTTTAGCAAGCAGTTGCTCCAAATCAGATAAACGCTTTTGAAGTTCTGCATTTACATCTTTCAGATCAGAGATCTTTTCCTCATAGCTTTCAGCGGAGACTGGTTGCTGAGGTTTAGCTTCCAAAATAGAAATCTTTCCTTTTAGCTCAGAGTTCTCAGTTTCCAATTTTCTTCCTTTTAAAATCTCATTTGTCCCTAACACCAACCATTCAGTACAATCCCACAACTCTTTTCCTGTCATTTTGTAGGTATTTATTTGATCAATAAGTTCACTAAAAATGTCACGAAAAAATTCACAAGTAATACTATCAGTCATATAATTTCGAGCTATATTGTTAGCCCTCTCTCTTTCCTCCTTTTCCACAGGTGAAGCTTCTGTAGGAATCTGGGATTGCATCTCCCCTTCAGTCAAAGATAATCTGATGTAGGGACCCACCTCATGTTTGTCCACACAGTTCAAAAAATGAACTTTCCACTCTTCATATTCTCTTTTGGACTGCAGCCTTGGTAGGTACACCATGTTGATCGTTTCGAATATAATGTATTCGCTCCGGCTTTGAAGAGAGATGAAACTTGAAAGTGCAGGGACCAAAAGTGACAAATTGTGAAACTTGAAAGTTTCGGGTCACAAATGACACACTACTGAAACCTTGAAGTACGGGGGCTAAAAGAAATGCACTGCAAAATGATCGTGAGACAAAAAAATTGACCTTTTTTTACTCTTTTTTTTTAAACCCGGTCGAGCAGGGTACCGGTCAAGCAAAGGACCGGTATAGACAATGTACCGGTCGAATCAAAAACCGGAATAAGCAAGATACCGGTCGAAGGAAAGACCGGAGTAAGCAAGTACCCGGTCAAAGGGTAAGATCGGAGTAGCAAGTACCCGGTCGAATGGTAAGACCGGAGTAACAAGTACTCGGTCAAATGGTAAGACTGGATTGAGCAAGTACCCGGTTGAATGGCCGAAGACCGAAATAGCCGAGTATCGGTCGAATGCTAGACCGGAAACCACTAAGGTCCGGTCGATGCACCTACCCGGTCGAAGGGAAAGACCGGGGAATGCTAAGGTCCGGTCGAAGGGAATGACCGGAGATCACAACTACCCGGTCGAAGTAAGGACCGGTTTTTACAAACTCTCGGTCGAAGGCTCGGGTCGAATAACTATCGGTCAAAACAATAATATCAATAAACACATGTAACAGATACGATCGATTAACATATAAGGCCGATAAACACGATGAATCGACCGAAGAACACGATGAATTTCTGGGATTCGACCGATGAACACAATTAAACCAACAGAAATCAATTCAACCGATGCGATCAAAAACCACAGAAACGTCGATCCTTCGATCGAATGAAACACAAATAATCAATCAAAAAAAATCGACCGGATGCGATAACACAGAGAACTCACTTAGACCGATAATTTGCAAATATATGATATTTCCAGATTCGATCGATAGCTATTAATTTTTCCAGAAGAGAGATTTCGATCGAATCACAGACACAAAGACTTAACTTTGCAGATATCGATTAATCAGATAAACACAGAATGCAAACACTAACAATCAATTAAAGCAAATAAAGCAATTATCACAAGTAATTGATTTTAGGGTTTTAGACAAACCTTTTTACTGGATCAAACCTTTTTGCCTATTTGCTCTGATACCAATTGTAGATCCCAGTGCAGTGCAAAACAGAATAATCAGCAATCAAAGATGAACAGATTATAGGCCACAACAACTAGTCATATGATTGATAATACTTCAAAGGTTTAGGTTTACAGAGAGAATTTCTGATCAGGGTTTGTAAACCTAATAACTAGAAAACTGAATAATGAAATTATGAACTTCTCACCTTACAAATGAAATAGAAAATAACTTTAAATACTTAGGCACGCAGGCCTGATGGGCTTATGGGCTTGGGCCCATCTAATTAATTAACTTTAGAATAATTACATTACGAACCCTTATAAATACTTTATTCCACTTTCAACACACATGACTTTTAGTCCTAACATCCGTGTTATGAGATATTTTGGAAAACACAAGAGTATGTGTCTATTCGGAAAACCACTTGTGCCAATCCGTGATGAGTTTTGGGTTAAGCACATCTCTGAGGCATGTGTTTGTATAAACGTCGTTTATTTACGTTTCTTTTGTTGGGAACCGTTATTTGTTGGTCAAATGGGTTTTGAGCATTTTAGCTATGTTTTGACTTAAAAGAACCTTGAGGGCATTTGTCCAGTTTTGAAGGCTTAATGTAGAGCCCCATTTATGGTTCACAACTTAATGCATCTCATTGCATATTTATGATAATTACATGCTCGAGTGCGTTGGTCATTCATGTGTAGTCATGTAAAGTTAGATTGTGTTGCATTGGATCCATAGACACATAAATCAGTCTTCATTTGATGGTCAATTGAGTATTACGGGGTTGAACTCTGAGGCTCATGTCTTATGACCTTGACCTTTCAAGTGTACACTAGGAGGGCTGAGTCCGGTTGTGCTATCGTGTGATGGGCGTTTAGGGTCTCCGCCATGTCGGGGCAATGCCACGGTTGTAATCCCCGACTATGTTGGGCCTTTGGCGGTATTCATGGTAATATTCGCTACGGTCAACTGTCTTTTTTGGTGTAGCTTGAAGGGAGTCGTAGGGGCACTTGGCCTTTTATGTCGTGAAGTGTCATACGATTAACATTGTATGAGTGACATACTTTGTGTTCCTCCACTCTCAATGGATACGGGTCTCCCCCGTTGTCTGCCAACAATATTTTGGATATTTAATTGTCCATGCTTTAACATTTGGATTTCATTCCAGTTCATGGTTGCGTGAGTATTGAATTTCAGTTCTATGTTTTCGATGACATATTCTATTTATATGAATTGTTTTCCCTGATTTATGAGTTGAGTATTATGCCTCACCCGTGTTTAGGGTGTTCCGGGATATAAAGTTTTATCCGCATTCTCATAATTGGGAGTCCGTTTCTATTCATGTTTGGGTGAGTTTTGGGCGGCATCATGTTTATAAAGAATGTTTTGTATTGGGACGTTCGTCCTTAAAAATGCATGTTATTGGAAAACGAGTCGTTTTCATATTTAAGGTAAATCATTTTGAAAGGTCATGATTTATATTGCATTCCTTCCTTTTAACAATATATTAAATCATGTTGAAAACTCTTGAACTTACTAGGCGTTAGCCTAAACTTTGTATTTGTCGGCATGTGCATCAGGTCCCGGCTGGGTATGGTACTAGCGACACTGTGAAGAGATGAGAAATAGATTTATGCTTGAGGGTGAGTAGTTTGGTAAAACCTTCTCCCGTTATCTTGGGGATAGCAATTTGTAATTGGGTTTAGTAACACCCGACCTATTATTAGTCTATGTGTAAGACTTTATTTATTTTTGTTGATGGTTAAACGTAGAACAGTATTCCAAGATTGGACTTGTCGTAAGAAATTTTATCTTTCCTTGAGGCATTATTGAAAAATTTAAATTAGTTGTTCATTCCAGAATTTGAGGGTGTTACATAAAAGTTCCCAAAAGTATGTCCCTAAGCTCACACTAATAAACCCGCCTAAACCTTCTTAGAGGCGGCGCTGCTAGAACCTGAGATACATGTCGACACCAAACAAGTGTTAGGCCAAAAAGCCTAGTGAGTTGAACAAGAAATAATCAAAATTTCATATGGAGCATACTTGACAATTGTTCAATAAATTAATCCACAATCGGAGTCAATGGGGGAGACCCATAGCACCAATCAAATTCCACCCAAAGAGTCGATATACCTAAGTGTCAAGCTACCATGAGCGACACCAAACGACCGACCCATCCGAGGACTAAAACCATGGCATTACCTGGATGGCGGAGATCTAGGTACATACCATTAAGGTGGCACCCAAAACTATATCCTCCTAACGTATACTTGACTTGGTTCGTCCAACAATTCCGTTTAGGCCAAAGGCACATTTATACAAGTAAAAGGTGTGTCAAGCCATCATAAGCAACTCGTGGTCTCAATGCCACATATATCATTAATAAGCCTTTATGCAATATTCATAGTATCCAAACATAATATAGGTGGAATAAAGTTCAACACCAAAACTAAGAATGTATAATCATCAAATACTCCATGGATGACCAAAATCACAAGTTGGGCCAAAACCCTAAAATATGAACATTTTCATATAAAGATCATGTACCAACATTTAGTTCGCAAGCAAGTCATATATAAAACTTTTAAAGTTCCAATATCCCATTTCACATAAAAACCCCAAGTGTTCTCCAAATTTAGAAGTATAAACATTTCACTACTAAATAGGGATTTTCACCAAATAGAGCAACATAGAGATAAAAAGCATATAATGACATGTATCTAGTTTTAACAAAAGATTTAAGAAACTCACAATCTAGGTTTTTGAGTAAAACCAAGAAAATAGAGAAAACCCTAGATCTTTGAGGAAGAAGATGAAGTAGGTGTTTGAGGTCTTGATTTCTTCACTCTAGAAGTTCAACATCCCAAAGCAAGCATAATCAATGCTTCCCAATCAATTTGTTTGTGGAGTAAATGAATAGGGAGAAGTAGATGGAAATGTAGGAGAGCTTTTAAGGGAAGAGGGAAGAAAATCGGAGGCTTCTAATGTCTCAAAACTGATTTGGGTTTTTTTGGTAAAGTAGGAGAGAGAGAAAGGAAATCTTGAGGAAAAAGGCAAAATTTTCGTCAAACACCAAACAGACGTCCACAAGGAACCATGCGGACGTCCGACCGCTCGATCAATCCAGACCCCAAACTTTCTGTTTCTTCCGTGGAAACACGCGGACATCCGGCCTCAAGCGGACGTTCGACCTAAGACGTATGCGTACGTCCACATAAGCAAAATTCCAGAATTTCTATTTTTCGTGTACGAGAAATGATCATGCATGTTTATTACTTCCAAATACTCTAGATGGCAAATTAATTCATGTATATATACAAATAATTCAAGTAAATTCCCTAAAAGACTAGGTGCCATGAATTCTACATGCTTTAGAGTGTGAGACATCTACAAGGGTTTAAGCTACCTACCGAACGAAATTCAGGATGTTACACGTTTGGTTGGTAGGAATTCAATTTTTTCACTTAAGCCAATGAATGATGAATTCCTTAAATTGTGGGATTCAATGGAATTGGAAGGATTCAATCGCTTTCATTCCGTGAACTAAATATGAGCTTGGAATTTGGTCAATGGAATTGGTCATTCCAATTCCTTCCAATTCAATGAACCAAACATCCCCTTAGGGGGCGTTTGGTTCGCAGATTCTGATGGAATTGGAATGTTGAATTCCGTTGACCATATTCCATTACATCGTTTGGTTCATTCTTTTTAAGGAATTGGAATGTTGAATTCAAATGTATTCCACAAATGAAGGAATTCAACATTCCTTGGGGGGAGGTGGTATTTCATTGGAATGGAATGTCATATTTTTTTTGGACAAAATTGCCCTTCATTCTAATATGCACCACCACCTCCGAACACCACCATCGGCCACCACCTTCGGCCACCGCCACCGGCCACCATTGACCACCACCTCCAGCTACCAACACCGGCCACTACCTCTAGCCACCATCGACCACCTCCGGCCACCACCACCACCACCTACGGCCACCATTGACCACCACCGACCACCACCACCTCCGGCTACCAACACCGACCACCACTACCACCTCCGGCCACCGCCACCACCGCCACCAGCAACCACCACCACCGACCACCACTACCGTTCAACATTATTAGCAGACACCAACTCTCTCTCTCCCTCTCTCTCCTCTCTCTATCAATATATCCTCTCTCTCTCTCCTCTCTCCCCTCTTTCTCCTCTCCTCTCTCTACTCTCTCTCCCTCCCTCTCTCTCTCCTCTCTCTCTCTCAACTATCCTCTTTCCCTCTCTCTCCCCTCTCTCTCCCCTCTCTCTTTCCCTCTCTCTCCTCTCCTCTCTCTCATCTCTCTCTCCCTCTCTCTGCTCTCTCTCTCTCCCTCCCCCCTGTTAAGTCTGATTTTATAGTAATCATTGTATTTATAGACTTGGTGGCTGTTTACCAAATTTTTCATTAAGTCCTGTATGGATAAATGTGTCTGTCTGAATAAATTGATGTTATTGTTTACTTTTTTTTATCTAAATTAACAGTCTGAATAACAAAAATGACCAATTTACCCCTGAATATGAATTATAAACTGTTTTATAAATTGTTGTTTATTTTTAAGTCATATATTAAAAAATTCATTGATATAATCCAAAAATCAAACAAAATTCATAAAGTACTTAAATTCCAAGTTCCAACTTCCAACTTCATTAGCATAAATACAATTTAATTAACATAAAATCAAAGTATTTAAATAAAAACAAAGAGAGATTATTCTCTCCATTACTTTTGTAGATTTACCAACACACTATCATCTTTTGTAAAGCACTTGACCACAAAACAAAAGGGAACACCGTCCAAGGTGCTGGTGGTTGCACTCATGATGGCACTACTGCTTCTTCACGGTAGATTTACGACGGTGACATGGTGTGTCGCCGGAAGCGAAGCGACCCAAGAAGCAAAAACCACCATGAATAATCTACAAAAAAAAAAACCAACAACCTAAACGATTAAGTGAGAATCGACAATAATATACCTGGGAATGTGGTCGCCGGCGTAAGAGACGTTGTTGATGGAGGTGGTCGCCGGTCGGAGGTGAGAATCGACAACGTGAGAGGCATGGTTGATGGAGGTGGTCGCCGGCCGGAGGTGAGACGACGGGGAGGGAGGGCGTGAACCGATTTGGAGGAGAGAGCTTGAAATCGTTAACCGATTTCGAGAAGATAGCTGGAAATCGTTAATCGATTTGGAGGAGAGCCTGATATCGTAAACCGATTGTAGGAGAGAGCAACTTTACTTGCAGTTCTTTTTGGAGGAGAAAGGAAGCGACCTGTTTTATTAAGGGGTAGGGCTTGTCATTTTTTTGGCTGTATGTGGACAACACCTCTTTTTCACCTGTGCGAATAAGCCGTTTTCATCTGTGCGAATAAGCCATTAAGCCCCAAGTAAACACTCAAGTTGTCTGTGCGAATAAGCCACTCACCCCCATTAAGCTCATTAAGCCACAAGTAAACACACCCTTGGTCTTATATTGTGCTTAGATAGTTTTATATGTTGTATAAGCCAAGGGTATTTAAGTCCCTTTAGGCTTTGGTTGTTGTAAGAAGTTCACGCATATTCCATATCAATCTTACTTTGCGCTTACAAACTCTCTCTCTCTACTTTCTCTCTCTAAGATTTAGAGGATTATTGGATTAACAATTGGTATCAAAGCCAATCTAAATCTGAGAGGATTGAGAGAAACTGTTTTCGGATTCTGAATTTGTAGTTTAATCTGAAAATTTGATCGATTTTCTTGATTTTTTCAAAAAAATCTCGTTTTTGGATTTTTCATCAAATTCGATCTATTTTGTGAACGAAATTCTTTGTCAATTGGTTTGTTGGATCCGTTTTTGATTGTAAAACACTTTTGATTCACATCGATTTGCAAGAAAATCAAGTTTTAATTGTCAATTTTTGAGATTTTTGAATTTCCTGGAAAACGTATTTCACGTTCTGTTGACTTCTTGATTTTTCGATTTTATTGTTTTTAATCGAAATTATTTGTTACAAAGTGTTAAAAAGGTGTTTTTCGAACATATTTGTGCAAGAAATTTTCATCAAATTCTGTTTCGAAATCGATTTCTGGAAGATTTGTGAATTTTTACTTCGTTTTGCGCCAGATCCTGATTTGTGCGAGTTCATCCCGTTTTGCGCGAGTTCATCCTGATTTACGCGAGTTCATATTGCTGAGTTCAGGGTTCATCTAGTCAGTCTCACGCAAATTTAGCTTTGCGCCACCTCTTTATCGCGCAAGTTAAACTTTGCGCCATCTCCTACTCAAGCAAAGATAAGTTTCCGCCAACTCAGTTTCAAGCAAAGTGTTTCTAGTCAACATCCTCTATCGCAAAGTTTCTTTTGCGTCATCATCATATCGCGAAAAGTAAAGTTCTCGCCATCCTAGTCTTACGCAAGAGAAGTTCTCGTCATTCAAGTCTCACGCAAAGCTTTCTTTGCGTCATCTTCGCATCACGCAAACTCAAGTTTGCGTCATTGTCTTCTCACGCAAAGTAACTTTAGCATCTCTAGCTTCTCACGCAAAGTTTAGTTTGCGTTTCCAACTGCTCGCGAGAATCTTCTGTCATCTGCTCATCAAGCAAACTCAAGTTTGCTCCATCAGTGCTTAGCGCAAATCATAGTTTGCGCCACGTACTACTCACGCGAATCTTCAGTTTGCGTCAGTAACTGTTAGCGCAATTCTCATCTTTGCGTCAACTTCTCTGTTCCAGACTTAGCTTTTTCTAACGATATGAATTCTGCAAAGTTTTCTTATCAAACTCAGTTCTACAAAAACGATCTCATGATGTCATTGGGTACAGAAAATCGTCCTCCTGTTCTGATTGCTGAAAACGAGTTTACTCAGTGGCAAGATAGGTTTCTGAATTTTATCGAGCGTCAAAAGAACAGAAATGACATGATGAATATTCTATCTGAAGGACCTTTTGAAAAACCTATTATGGCTTCTGGATTATATAAGCCTACCAAAGAATA
The DNA here is from genome assembly GCA_954870635.1 of Arctium minus. Lineage (NCBI taxonomy): Eukaryota > Viridiplantae > Streptophyta > Magnoliopsida > Asterales > Asteraceae > Arctium > Arctium minus. The sequence goes on along the minus strand of OX941082.1, from coordinate 26,596,389 downwards.
TACACCCGATGAGTTATCGCAATATCATGCCGATCGTGATATAAAGGCAAATCTGATGCTAGTCTTGCCAAACTCTATCTACAACATGATTGATTGTTTCAAAAATCATCCTAATCTTATGTGGCAACAGCTAGAAAATATTATGCTTGGATCTTCAGTTGCAACTCAACTTCGGCATACGCGCTACATGAACAACTTTGAAGAATTCAAAGCCAAGGATGGGGAGTCACTGAAAATTGTTTATGACAGATTCTGTGTCGTGATAAATGATTTGAGAAAGATAAAAGTGGAAAAGACTGAGCTTGAAACAAATCTGAAATTCCTCAATGCACTTCAACCGGAATGGAACAAATCTTGTCACATATTGAGGAATGATGTCTGAATATCTACAATGCAAATCCAAGAGATGTACGAGATTCTGCTAACAGATGAGTGCATTGTAACTGAGAAGAAGGCCAAATTGGATAAGAAAAACAAGAAATCAGTGGACCCAGTTGCTCTCATCACGAAACAACTGGCATAACAAGCATTGTCTGATAATGCTTATGACGGGCCACTGATGATGGTGAGGTGCTCGAGAAAGCTATGATCCTTCTTTCTCAACATTATCAGAAAAAGTTCCAGCCTCAATCGGGTTCCAACAATCTTCACTTCACTTCTGGATCAAAAGTCAAAGTGCCCGAGCCAAAGACAACTACTGCCTGTTACAACTGTGGTAAGCCGGGTCACATCACTAAAGAGTGTAGAGTGAAGAAGGTTCGGGATTCGGAATACTATCGAAAGAAAATGGAACTTGCTGAGAAAAGAGAGAACGGAACAACTTTGCTCGCAGAAGAGGAGTACTGGCTTGATCACTCCGATGATGAAGCTGACAATGTGGAAATTGCTCAAATGTGCTTAATCGGAGATGATTAGTCAGATGATGATGATGATACTGATGAAGATGAGGTAAGTTATGAGTTTGATTACAACTTCATTTCTTCTCGCATGACCATTATTATAACTGTTTTATCTGATCTTCGCTCGAAGTTAATATCTGAAAAGAATTTAAATTTAGAAAAGTCAGATTTGATTGACAAATTGAAAATTTCTTTGAAAGATGAAAAATCTATTTTGGTTCATACTAAAGAAATCTTTCAAAAGAAATTGGATGATTTGGAAAATTCAAATAAGACTTATCTTGAGTCTTTGACTGATATGACCAAATTAAAAGATGATTTTTCGGATAAAATAAATAGGTTAGAAGAAAATTTATATCGAAGGAATCAATCTGAGCAAACATATTTCATGAATAAACCAAGGAGTGATGAAGCTTTAAAAGAAAAATGGGGACTTGGTTTTGAAAATCCACATTGTTTAAACAATGCGATAGAAAAATTCCCAACTTTATATAAATACGATTATCTAACACTTGCTCAATATGCTCCTCAATTTAAAATTGATTGGATGAATGAAAAACAAGTATTAGAAATCAAAAATGAGAAAAGGATGAATAATAAGAAAAAGGAAATTTCTATTGTTTATACAAGCGAAAATGCCAAATATTTTCCTGATAAATCAAAGAAGGGCAAAAAAGGTTTAAATGACATATCTCCCATTAAGTCTTCAGTGTCTGATGATTTTGTTGATTTATTTGCCAATATATCTGATAAGGAAAATGTATCTCCAATCTTTTATGATTCTAAGAGATATATTCCTCCTTTAGTTTTAGAAGGCAAAATCATTGACCTAGAAAATAAAATGGAAGATCAAAGTATTCAAAAAGAAATTGAATCTAATGTTATTCTTTATTTCATGGAGTCAAGTCTTGAAGAAAAATTATTTTCTCAAAAACAAGATTCTATTTCTGGCCTTTTTTCTGATCATAAGGAAAACAAAAAGGATTTTCCAAACTTTGAAAACCTTTCTCAAAAAATTTCTGACTCCGAGGTTAGTTCAGATTTATTGCTTGATCAGTTGGGTGCCTTAGGTAAAATTGTTTCTTCTGATTTAAATATTAAATCGAAAATTCTTGATGAATCTTTTACGCTCAATGATGATTATTATAAACCTAAGCATAAAAGAAGAAGGTCAAAGAAGTCAAAGAAACAAGAGTCAGTCATTTCTGATAATTCTAATTCTTCTTATTCGAATATTTCAGATAGGACTTTGAACAAGTCTACAAAGCAGATTTGGAGGATCAAACGGACATCTAATGAACCTGCTTCTGAAGAGGATAGATATGTAGAAAAAAATTATAAAAGTGATTCATTTGCTACTTGTAATAAAATTTCAAAATACTCAATAAAGCAAATGATGCGAATTTCAAAACATGTCTCATATTCTTCCTCTGATTCTAGTTCAGATGATAATGCTTTGTCTTCTTCTGATGGTTGTGCTTATTATTCTGATGATATTTCTTGTGCTTCTCGTGTTAAATATTACAAGTTTTTCTCCATAAGAATTGCAACTAACATTTCTGGGCCCAAATACAAATGGGTTCCAAAATCTCAAATTGATTCTAAGTTGCAGGCACCTAATGTCAAGGGGGAGTAAGAGAATGTTGGCTTCTAAGTACATCAGCTTAGAACCCGTACTTCAATGGACTACGACTTCTAAACATGTTAGTTTATGACTCGTTCTTCAATGCTTTTAGCTTCTGAATAATGAGAAACTGTAAGTACATCTGTTTTATTCCACTACATACATCTCTGATTATGATGTTATTTCAGTTTTCTCAAATGTTTTTCTTGAATATGAGCTAGTTCAACTAACTCTTGAATTTGTACAACCCAATTCTTTCATTTGAGACACAAATTCTTTATACGTTATGTGGAAGATAATATTATTGAATTTTATTTTGTTTCGACTAAATATCATTTTGCCGCATTCTTTACATTTGTCTTAATTTTTCAAACTCGGCATTTGAATTTAAAAGTTTAAATCTTTACAAATTTTATTCTATAAAGTAAAAGTTTTACAATTTTCTTTCTGTTGAATAAAATGTGTGTCTAGGATATATTTTCAAGTTGCTTTGTTAATATTAAAGTTTTATATGTTCAACTTTCAAGTCTTACAAAAGTCGAAAAGTCAGCAACATGTTTGAAACTTTTGTATTCTGTTTTAAAGATATGTGATTCATAATATTTATAATTTACAATGCTTGAAAATCCTAAAAAGTCTGAATTATGGATTGTAATAAAAATATGGGCTAATCACTTAGATGTAAAACTGAGTAATTGAGATGAATTAAATTCTTATAAATTAGAAATCTCTAAGTTTAAAAGTTTGTACCTGTGACCTTTCTGGTTTGGGAAAGTAAGTTCTGTGGGATGCTTGTCATCTGGTCCCCTAAGGTCAATTGATCTGGGAGTGATCGAACCCAAATCCTTCTATAGAATCAGATCGAAAGTCATGTTCTACTGGTATGAATGGGTTTAGGATGTGTCGATGTAGCTTTTCTGATCTGGGAGAGTAAGTTCCAAGGGGTGCTTGACATCTAGTCCCCTAAGGCCAACTTATCTAGGAGCGACTGACCCAAATCCTGCAATAGGGTTAGATAGAAAGTTACGTTTACGGCATATTCTTTACTTACCAAACTTGTTGATTAAAAGATGCCAAATGTGCACAAGCTTAAAAGATGCCAAAGAGCACACTCATGTTAAGATGCCATAGAGCACAATGCTAAAAGATGCCAATGAGCACACATCTCATGATACTTGGTGATATGTTTGAGTTGTGATAAACCTATAATTTTGTGAAAATCTTAATTTTTGATGGCTTAGTGTGAATACATGCAAAGTTTTCTATTATATTTTTTAGAATTGCATTTTCTTGAAGCTAATCGAAGTTCGCATGCTAGCATACTGAATAGATTGATGAAAGTTTTTTAAACTGACCATGTCTTAACTTGATATGTAATGAAACTTGTTTCTGTATCCAAACACATACATTTGATTTCATTTGATGGATTTTATTGTGATATTTTACTGAGTATAATTTAATTTGTATAGTTTTAAATTTTTATATATTTAGTCGTTTCAAAATCCATATTCAGTATATTTTTCTTTCTACATTGATGTTTTGATTTTGTGTTCTCATTTTTTTTTATAAATGGGTTTGTGCATTATTCGAGGGGGAGTGAAAAAAGAGAAATTTTCTATTAAAAAAAAAGAAGATGATATTTGTTTTCGAGGGGGAGTATCTGATTCTCTATATGAATGCTAACTTGAATTGTCATATTTAGTGCATTTGTGTAGGGGGGTCAAAGAGCTTATCATGTAAAATTTCTGAGTTTAAGTCAGTTTTGCGCCAACAGTTGGTAGCGCAAACCTCACTTTGCGCCATCTTCGTCTAGCGCAAAACTCTCTTTGCGCCACCAACGTGTAGCGCAAACCGTCCCTCTTTCTCCTTTATTCTGATTTTGCAGATCTTAAGCTGTCTCGTCTCCAACATTTGCATGTCCAAGTTGATCCAAATCATCAAAGTCATGAGGGGGAGAAGTTAAGGAGATGATAAAGAGACAAAGAGATAAAATGTTTATCTGCTGATCAAGATTCGCTCAAGATTCTATATTCTCTCAGCTATATCAATTCTTTTGATGTTCCTGCTCCGACCACTACAGTTCATTCAAGTTCATTTAAAAGGAGGTGTGTCGTCCAGAGCACAAGCTGATGAACCGATTGTTCTTTCAAGATAATTACAAATAGGTCCAGTCTTGTCAAGGCAACAAAGACAAATCAATCTGAAAGATGCTGAGAAGAAAAAAAATTTTAGTCAAAGAAGCTTCTTCGATAAGTCGCTTAGATGGTCCGTGCTGATTTTGAAGATGGATTTTGAAGACCACAGCGCCAATAATTACTAAAGGGGAGATTGTTAAGTCTGATTTTATAGTAATCATTGTATTTATAGACTTGGTCTTATACTGTGCTTAGATAGTTTTATCTGTTGTATAAGCCAAGGGTATTTAAGTCCCTTTAGGCTTTGGTTGTTGTAAGAAGTTCACGCATATTCCATATCAATCTTACTTTGCGCTTACAAACTCTCTCTCTCTAAGATTTAGAGGATTCTTGGATTAACACCCTTTCTCTCTCATCATCATTCGTGTGCTAAAATAATCAAAGCAATTTTAGTTAAAAATTAAACTATTTAATGACTATTTCATTAAAGTAATTTTTGTTGAAAAAAATTAAAATAAACAAAAAGGGTATTTTGGTCATTTACCAAAATTCCATTCCAATTCTAAAGTTAAAATCTGTGAACCAAACAGAAAAATTCCAATTCATTTAACATATTCCATTCCAATTCTGTCAACCAAACAGGTGGTCAAACCTGACAACATTTCATTCCAATTCCTTCAAAGTCAAATTCCTTTGACATATTTCATTTCATCCAAAAACATTATGCGAACCAAACGTTTAGTGTCTTGGTTGGACCTTTTTTTTAAATTGGGCATATAATTTGAGCCTACAACATGAAAGTTAAATATAATTAATACATGCGTATTTTTTTAAAGTCGGTTCGGTCTAAATTGTTCATAAAAACATTCAAACCGTAGATCGGATCCCGAACCAAGCGGTTTGGCTATTTTAGACCAGACGAGATCACTAGACCGTTCAAACTACAAAACTTTAACTTGTTTCAACCGGTTTGAAGGGTCCAACAATTTTTAATTTTAACACCCATAGAAAATATATAAAAATAATTACAATCATTTCACACTAACTTTATTAATATTGCTAGCATTCAATATTAAATTGATCAAATTTATTATACAGTATATTTCTATGATTTGATATATATTAGTATAGTATAATTATTTATAAACTCAATAAATCGTACAAACTTATAAATTAGTTTCATGTGTTGTTTCACATATGAAGCAACACGTGTGAAAATTATGCAGATGTTTATACAATGTTATTTCATATGTGAAACGTATATGACTGTTTCATGTGAGGAGAAAAACAATCATGGGCTCATGACATTTCATATATGAAACAATACTGTATACACATATTTAAACATATTTCACGGGTTGTTTTAAACATGAAAACCAATTTTGTATGAGTTATTGAATTTTCTAAAGAATATGACATTATTGGTATAATAGAAAAAACACGAACGTTTGACTAAATATATGGAAAATACAAACATTTATAGCAGGTAGTAGTTATGTACTTACTTTTATTATTGGATGTTTGATACAAATATTTTTTCACGATAACTATTTATAATCAAATTATTATTATTGGAGACAAATTGAAATAAAGAAATTATATTACAAAACATACAAATTGATATAATTAATTATAATGATTATTAAATTAAAAGTTAAAAATCAAAAATCAAAAAGAAATTTTGCTACCCATAAATCACTTTTTGGTACCAAACCTAACAAAGCGAAAGTTTTTTCTCCCTTTTTTATTTTTGGTAACCGTGAGTTTTCGAGTCAGTTTATGCGCACTGATTAATCTCGTGGCGACCACGAATGGTTTGGAGTCATCACATGTGAACCTTCATGGCCATAAGAGCTTTGACAACGTATGGATTTAAACCCTGAATAGATGAAATTTTCCATTATATCCTCCCAAGGCTTTACCAGTACCCTACAACCCAAACTTACAATCAGACTTGTGTATACGTGTGCCCAAGTTTATAGTGATGCGAAGACTCATTTAAATAATTCGTTGAATAAAATTACAAATAGGTATGTAATTTTATATATAAAAAAATATTACCTAAAGTTGTAATGATATTTAATAATTCATGTTTATTATTTATCTTAGAGTGAATTATATTGGTGGTCCTTATGGTTTGCTTAAATTTTGGATTTGTTCCTTAAAACAAATTATCTATACTGATGGTCCCTAAGCTTTCGATTTCATAACATTCAAGATCACTGAAGTTAACACCATCAATTAATAATCAGAGACTAATCTATTTTAATCCAAACTATAAAGACCAAACGCGTAACTCACTCTAAAACTTTTGTGAATCACGGCATTTTGTAAGGAAAATTAATCAAAGTTTTTTTTACATCTAGAATCACAAATCAACTTTCTTATATTTAAGTGTACTAGAAGCGTACTCGCGCAATGCAGCGAGATACATCAGGATTTTAATGTTTCATTTTATTTTTTTGTCGATTTACAGTACGATTTTGGATGATTTTGAGAAAGTGATAATGTTTTTTTATAAATTTGTTTAATTTAGGCTTAATAATATAATGTTTTTTATATAAAAAAAATTAAGTATTTGTTAGAATTCAATGATTATCTTATATATTTTAATGACATCTAGAAAAAATAACCAATTACATATTTAATAATATAATTAAAAAAAATTATAGTAATATAAAATATTAATTAATAGTGATACATGGAAAAGTCTGCATAAAAAGAAGGTCATGAACATATCAAATTGGTGGTGTTAGAAATCTGCAGTAGTAATATGTATCTTGTGCTTTGATACTTGTAAATTAAGAGATTTTTAAAATATTGCATAAAATGATGGTACCTTGTTCCTAATAATTTGTATTTAATAGTTTTTTATCCGTGCGTTATAATATAGTATAGATATTAAATATAAGTTAATTTTAAATCGTAATCTTTATATTTATTTAAAAACAATTAAATTGACAAAATTACTTTTAAGTTAAAAAATTATAAGTTTAGAAAACCATAGAAAATCAAGAGCAATTCACATATATTTTAGGGTGACATTGATATATGCAAGTTAAGTATTGGAAATTAAGTACGATTTACGTGATATTTTTAATATAGTCAAACTACAAATAATTAAAATAATACCAAAATAAAAATACAAATTATAGATTAAGATTAATAAACATCGACTATTCAAACAATTAAAAAAAACACTATTACCAAATTTAAAAAAAAACACTAATTTAAAAATTTTTAAATACATCGATAACTGATTCACCTACAATAACAATTTAAGGTTTAACTTCTATAAACACCATTCAAACCTTATACAAGGTCTATAATAGGGACGGGTGTTACTAAAAACCCAATAACAGTCACTATCTCCAAAGTGCGGAAGACTTCACCAAGCTACTCACTATCGTGCATATAACTAAAACTCATCTCTTCACGGTATCGCTAGAACCATTCCCCAACTGGAACCTGATGCACATGCCGACAAATAAAAGGTTAGGCTTAACGCCTAGTGAGCTCAAGAGTTTTCATGGTAGATATGCAAAACAATAAACTTTAAGAGTGTTATTTAAAACGTGATTTCCCAAAATAAAATACATTAATTCTGAAACCAATCTCTTTTCCAACATTCATCCTCTTCGTGATTAAAACTACGATTCAAAACATTCCTTCGAATATAAATCCAAAACCCAAAACTCACGCAAAACATAACTTATACTTTAACAACCAAATACTAAAAACGTGGATAAACTCTATCATCCAAAACATCCAAAAAAACATGGATAAGATTCAATATTCAAAACCTTAGAACATGGATGACAACCCATACTCAAAACGTCACCTAAAACATAGATTATAAAACTTCATACCCAAAACAACACCTTTCAGTGACGGGGGAGACCCGATTACATTGCACGTGACGGAACACAAAATTAGGTCACATAACTATGTAGAAAACCAAAACGTATGGATTATACTCATAAGACATATCGAGCTCAACTCCTCTAAGTTTGTTGCTTGAAAACATCAAGTCAACCCCTCTGAGTCTATTCTTGAGAGTTCCAAAACGGGAACTCAGATCCAAAACGGGAACTTATGCACAATGGAATTACACCTTACTTCCCATGAGACGTTGCCCGACCATATAGGTCCACACCTTACTTACCATGGTGACCCAATGCCTATTCCGTGCCAAAGTGGTGAACTTGTCCAAAACGGGACATTAAGAACACCGTGCCTATGGATCCATTGCACTATAGTCTAGAACTTAACATGACTACAAATGAATGAACTAGCGCATTCAAAACATGTAATTCTCAAATAAAATGCAATAAATGAAAATCATAACTAAAGCTCTATAGTGAGCTATTAAAATCAGACAAATGTCCCGAAGACCCAACGAGGTCCAAACCGAATCATAGGCTCAACAAATCAAAAGACCAATTGTAAGAAAATCATACAATGAAATCGAACATAAACAACCCGCAATTATGAAAACCTATGCTCCAAAATATGGAGATAACTCCAACATAATTTAGACTGGGACAAAACATATTCCAAGTGAGTTTATAACATCTATCATTTCAAAACGTCCCATAACACAAAATCAAGCATTTCTCCAAAACACACCGTGAAATACATTTATACTCAAAAATCTACTTCCATGAAATAAATCATTAAGATACCAAAATATATGATTTATTTATCAAAATGCCCAAAATCCCAAAGGTGTGTGTTTTACAAGTTTATAAAGTTAGACACTTCAAATAATCAAAATTCATCAAATAACAACATTTAATAATTTCATGTAAAATATATAAACACTTTAAAATAGACATTTTGGCATGTACACCGTTTTCACAAATCAACTTGATCTCACCTTGCTAGATTTAGGCTAAATCTAGATTTTTCCCCAACTTGAACTCCTTTGAAGAAACTTGGATCTTCAAGCCAAAAACTTCCAAAAACCTAGATCCACAAGTTTCCACCCATAAGTATTCATATTCAACCATTTAGAATCGTTCCCCAAACATTTTATATCAAAATATTCACTTTGGCCAAAACCCTAATTTTGACCTAAATACTCCAAAATCACCCAAAACGAAAACTTAAGAAATAAAACATTAGGAAGTCATAAATAAAGTATTTATAAATCAATTAGAGTGGTAGAAAGGAGAAGGGATGAACTCACAATAGTGGGTTTTGATAAAACTCAAAACCCTAGAACTTTCTTGGAGAAGACAACAATAGAGATGGTGGGATGGTAGCTCCTTGAATCCTAGACTTCCAAGACCTTAGATGGTGCAAAAACCTTGATGAGGTGGGGAAATGGAGCAACAAATGACTCCTAGGTCAGATTTAATGAAGAGGGAGAGAAGGGATAGAGTTTGGTGAAGTTGGGAGTAAGAGAAATGGGGAAATGAGCTGAAAATCGCATTTTATTAAAGTACGGTGCCCGACGGCGACAGTGCCCGACGAGAGTGACATTTTGTCACAATCGCCGACATAATCACGGGGCCACCTTTGCCCTTGGTACACTTTCAGCGACAATGCCCTGCGAGAGTGACCGCGAGAGTGACCTCTTACACTCGGTACACTCTCAGCGACAGAACCGGAGAACTCCAGCGGCTTACGACATAGAAAGGACTTGTACGAGCAAGCTCTATTGCCTTGTCTCGCATCAACAGTTATTGGGTCCTTAGTTCGGTTCACATGACCCGTACCACCGGATCCAATCACTTCAATATTCTCCGCAACTGTCTCATTTCTCCGGTTGCTCACATCTCGATCCTCGATCATCTTCAGAAGGAACTCTTGTTGTTTGGCCATGGCTTCATTCATCATCAACATCAGATTGGCCACCATCTCGGGTTGGGGAGTTACATACCGAATAACCGGGTTGGACGAAGCCAGGTCTACCCGTGGAATGATCTCAGGCCCTCTGCTTAGCAATGGTTGGGTAGATGGGCGTATAGCGGCCTCAACCCTCTCCGGTTGATCAGTCGTTGAAGCGATCGCCTCCCCACCATCCACACGTGTACGCGGCCTACCGCACGTACTCACCATCCTTAATCTTCCACACACGCACGAGAAGGGAGGTAAGAGTAAGTTATACGAATTAAACACAAGGAAACGTACTAATACATTCATCAATCATCGTAACGATAGTACATCAAGCATGCTCACGTAACAATATATTCATAATAACATTAGCTAAGTGAAATTATGAACATATTTTACACAAGAAGTCTTGTTACCGTCGTCATGATTTTCAATTAGTGCACTTCTGTCGACCTTTAAGACCGTCCTATCTTAGAAATTCTACCCAAACTCACAAATCATCACTTAACATACTCAGTCTAAGTCTAGACATCTTACATTCATGCCTAGTTCACTTAAACTAGAGCTCTGATACCAACTTGTAACACCCTAAAATTTAGAGTAATTTAAAAAATTTGAAAATTCGGCAATATGACGTTTGAAATTGGAATAAGCCACCCAAAAGGGTAAATGTATGATAGTGTTTACAAAACCTACGCATGAATATGGGAACTAACAACAATCTAATCTAAATACATCATATCTAGATTACATTGGTTGTTAACCCAAAATTCCAAAATAATAAAGTCGTCTAAACGCAAAGATTCCAAAAATATATCATCACAAAAATGCCTCAAGCGTCCATGGTCATCACTCAAACCTTTGACAACCCACCGGTAAGGGTACATGTTGTACACATTATTTGAGAAAAAGTGTTAGGCTTAAAGCCTAGTGAGAACACACAGTTTATATAAGACTTGAGAAATAATTTAAGTGCGACAATAAATAATCTTTTCCAAAAAGTTGAGTTTACAAAAAGGGAATAACAACCACATAGTGACCATTCAGTACAGAATACATCTTGCGATGACGGGGGAGACCCGATTTCCCAGGATCGTGGCGGAACACAAAAGTAAGCCACTCTCCGTGTTGTGAGCTCAATACTTGGACCCATGGCCACGAACAACGCCGACTCGTACTTAGATGTGGGGGAGGGCACCCGAGGATCCAAGTCATACTCGTTCTCGCTAGGATTACATTTACGACCCATGGCTAGTAACCGGTCCCACATAACCGTACTAAATTGCCTCCGAGGACCCAATGTCTCAACTAGTTACAAAGGGGAATATATCCCAAACTAAGCCGACTCAATACCTATGGATCCACCAGTAATAGTCTAGACTTGTCACAATTATATTTATGACCAACTATAATCAAACATATAGTTCTTAGTACCAATTATTTCCCAAAATGCACTTCTTTGTATAAATGACAATAAGTAAAATGAAATCCATTCATGAGCCATAATGTGGCCATTTTTCCATTTCCAAATATGATTCCTTTACCAAGTACACCTTTCAAGCGTTATACCATTTTAAAGTGGTCATAGACCACAACAACAATAATCCATTTATTTTCCTCTCAAAGGTTCATTTTATCAAGTAAAACCCAATCATAAAATGAGAATCATAAATATGACAATATGTATTCTTTCAAGTAACCCACCATAAATATGCAAGTAAAACCATATTTCACATCACATATGATGAAACCCTTCATTTTAGTTGAAAGTGATAAAAACCCTAAAATCTCCAAAAATACAAAGTTAGGTCAAAATCATTCAAACATGAATATAATCAAGGAGAAGTTTAGGAGTTCAAGATGTAATGTTTTTGACATGTATAAAGTTTAAGAAAATGAAGTATGAACTCACAAGGCTTGGTTTGGGTAAACCCTAGAAACCAAGAGACCTTAAAAAATGGAAGCAACCTTGAACCCTAGATTAACAATCTTGATGAAAATGATGGAGTAGCTTCTTGGAATCTAGGTATTTAATGCTTTGAATGGAACTAGGGTTTGGAATTTAATGAGAGAAAACGAGAGAGAATGGGAGAGTTTTTTTTCCTTTAAAAAAAAGAATGGGAGAGTTTTGGGTAGGTGAAAGTGTTTTATGAGAAAAATGACAAAGGAAAAGCATTTAAGGGGGGTCTGGTCCGTAGGCGACCTTGCCCCACAACTATGACACTCTCGCCCTGGAGGTACCGAAACCGAAAGTTTCAGTGATCCCGACCCCAAGGCCCAAGGCCCTATCTTTGACATTTAATATGTGTATTTCATGTCAAAGAGAGCCCACTAAGAACACCACACTCCAAGGCCCAAGCAATTAAATGATTAATTTAATGCTTATTGATTGGAGTTTATTAAGTGCTCTAATTTTTATTTTGGCTCCTATGTGGGACAAAGTTTATCCTCTAACCTTTTTACCATTTAGGGGTCACAGTCACACAAATACACACATAAATCACAAGTGGGTTATTCTTACCGAAAATTCGGGCGTTACAGGTGGTATGTGAAGATGGAGATCTAGGTGCTGCTCGGGGGTGAGGGGGTTGGACCTACGGAGGTCGAAATCGAAACCCTTGGTTACCGGAGCTGGAAAATCGAAACCGTTATTGTTGGAGCTCGAAGTTTAAACACTGGGTCGATGTTTTTTTTTTTTGTTTCTCACCCTTCTTACCAAGTCACAGCCCCATCTAATCACCGTGTTCATAGAGATGGAATTCATGATTTCAATGGCTTGGATTTGAGGTTTATATTTTGATTTTGGTTTAAAGGCTTGGACACATTATTTTGAGAGATAAACCGGAGGTCCGTCGAAGAAGATGACCGGAGGTCCGTCAAAGAAGATGACAGAGATTTCATGGTAGGGAAAGGTTTGTGGTTTCCAAAAAAAGGGGCATAGCGTTAAGACAAGTGGCATAAATCTGATGGATTGTTTATAAAATATTTTTAAAGAAATGAGACAAAACCTAAAAAGAGTAAACTACCCCTCACTTAACGGGATTTATTAACCGCCATTAAAGGGAGGGACCAAATCCGATCATTTTTGCATACTCCAATGGCGAAACTGTAATTTCGAAACTGTAGGAACTAAAAGTGTTATAAACAAGAAACCATAGGGGCCAAATTTGTAATTTACTTAAAGACTAATTAGTCTTTTATGGTGGTTGTTAATTATAGGTGTTAACACCAGGGATCTTGAGTGTTATGAAATGGAAAAGTTAAGAAGCATAAGTGTATAGTTTGTTTTAGGGGCCAAATCCAAATTTTAAGCAAACCACAGGGACCACCAATGTAATTCACTATTTATCTTATATTAAAATAATTGATCTAATACTGTAATGATAGACATTTTATGACGTCTTGCAATTCTTATATGACTTAATAGAGTACCAAATATGACTTCAATTTATAAAACTAACAACTTTGAGTCATTTATAATGACTGTTAAAGTAAGTTGTTAGTATGTAATTAGACAACCTAACAAACACTAAAAACAAAGGGGTATCTTAGACGGAAGTTCCGTTGAAAATATGGATTTTCGACCAAGTCAGACAATCTTATAGAGCATAATGTAACACCCTAAATTTTAAAGGGAAATAAAATTCGAAAATTGACAATATGACGGCTGTAAAATGAATAAATCTGAATAAAAGATGACTTGTCCAAACAATCCCAAAGTATCATCCCGTAAACAGGGAAATATAGTGGTGACAGTTACAAAACTAAACCAAATGAATAATATTATTCAACAACCTATTAATCTAACTTAGACAAGAAGATTAAGGTCGGGTGTTGCTATTCTTCCAAAAAGAATATCCACTATCAACTTTGTATCGGTCACTACGTCTTCCAAAAAGACCGCTCTCGACCCCAAGTCTGTCCACTCAATCCCGACGAATCCCACCGCTATCTTGACCTGTTAAACATGTCGATTAAGAAAAAGTGTTAGGCTAAAGCCTAGTGAGAATAAACATTTGTACTTAGAGTAAACAATGATAAGTGTAAGTAAAGTAAGGATTTTACAATAATAAAATGATGTACGTTACCATAAACAAGCACCTCTTGGGTTAACGGGGGGAGACCCACTTACTAACATAAGTGACAGAACACAAAAGTAAGCCACTTGACATGTTAGTAAAGCCAATACACATAAAAGTACACGCAAGGGATGTCAGGCTGGGTGGCTTTAAACTTACACCCACGGAAAGTCAACTTCAACCACAAAGGGTCCTTACGTTGAGATCCTCATCCAATATCGTAATACTTCGCACGTACGACTTATAACCCAATCTGATGCCTTAACTAACCTCAACGTGGAAAACTAGCGTTCCAACGTCGAACCAATTGTTACCACAAATATGGGGTCATGACTCCCAAATACAACCAAGTAAGCCACATAGCATCAATAAAGCTAACCGGTAATTCCAACCATAAACAATTGTCCAAGACATTGACATGTAATAATTGCTATAAAATTATTCACATAATTTTACCAAGAGGTTCCAAGTTATCATTTGATCCATAAATCCATACACCAAGTTAGATACTTAGATTTTCATCAATTCGGTTCATTTTAATATTTCAAGACTCTAGCTTTAGATCCCAAGTGTTTAGACCAAGGTAAGGTAAGATAAGGTCTCATGCACAAAGTTATCAGCAGTTCAACATAAAAATTCATCAACCCAAGAATATATTTTTACATGACCGTAACCATACTTTTAATTAAGTTTCCCATGTGTAAATATGCTAGTAAATCATTATCAAGGTTCATTAACCTCAAAACCATACTTTTATCATAAACCCTAAAATCCCCCAAAGGTTAGGTTTGAATACAAAGTTTCTACAAAACAATTACATAAAATAAAAGATGTTTAGATGTTTAAAATCCACATTTTAACATGTATAAAGTTTTATAAAAGTGGATGAACTCACCTTATTGGCTTTTAGATGAAAAGCCAAACCCTAGAATGGAGATGGTGAGAGATGGAAGCTTGAGCACACTAGGACCTCCTTCTTAACAACCTAGAGTCACATTTAAGGATCTCAACAACCAAAAGGTTGGAATTAAATGAGGAGAGATGAGTTTGGGGAAGAATACTTACTCAAAACGCAGAGAAAAATCGGCTGGAAGAGATGCTAAAATCAGATAAAATGACCTAAATTTGATGAGATGGGTTTTATACCCCTGGGAGCTGTGTGCGACAATGACACGACGACTATGCCCAGGGCATAGTCGCTGGGCATTGTCGCTCAGCACCATCCCTCCGCTGTTTGTTGTCCAGTGAGTCCCCTTCCACCTGCGACTTTGACACCTACGATTATGCCCTGTGGCATAGTCGCCGGACATAGTCGCCCAAGGTCATTTTGGCACGATTTCGACCCGAAACGATCTGTTTTCTTCGACGAGGAACTTACGATAAGACCCATATAACAAAACCAAATATCAATCCATAACGTACGGTTATTAAACGCTCTAACGAACACCAAGATTGTGGAAGTTTACCTGAAATTACGGGTGTTACACATAATAAATAAATTGTTTTATTAGTCTTTTTATACAATACTTTATATAAAAAGTGTCATATTAATATCTTTAAAAAATTAGCATTTTTATATGACATTCTTTAAGTGTCGTAAAAAAAACTATTGAGATGATTTGTTAGTTGTGTTTTATTAGATTGCTAAAATTCGTAGATAAAACTTGTTAGAACGCCTAACCAACTGACTTCATTTTCACAACTTATTAATCATTTTAGTATAATATTATAACCCACTTAAATAAACTCAAAAATCTTATTTTCTATAAATGTGAGACAAGTTATCACACATTGATTTCTGCATTTATAATTGTGTAGACACTAGACTGTATAACCTGCTAGGTTGAGGGAATTAGGGGTAGGAATTGAGAATGATTGGGAATGCTCAATATGATATAATATAGGGAAATTGGCTGAAATAGCCATATTAGAAGACGAATTGCACCTCCTAGCCATTTCTCTACGAGTTTTACCAAAATAGACCTAGGTCCGCCAGCCCCCTCCAAAACGACAAAATTTTTGGCGGTCCAACCCGGGTCCGCAACGGGTCGGGTCGGGTAGGTCCGCCATCCGCCATATCCGACACGGTGTCCTTATCTCATTGAACCGACGTAGGTCCGCCATCTGATTTCAGGTCCGCCATTTGCGGACCTGGGTTGGGCCGCCTTATTTTTGTGTCTTTGCTGTATGGTTGCGGACCTACAGGTCCACAACTCCGTAAAGAAATGACTAGGAGGTGCAATTGGCTTTGTAATATGGCTATTTCAACCAATTTCCCTATAATATAATGGGTATAGAATGAGCCATTCTTTATTCTAAAATGGATAAAGATTTGAAAATAATTCATCATGACATATCTTTTAGTAAAAAAGTAAATAATGCATTTAGTAATTTTATAAAGGGAAATTAATTAAAATGACCGTATTTGAAACCCGTATAACCAAAATGCCCTAAATCTCGATAACTTTGCCGAAATACCCCTTTTGTCCGGGATATAGGGCCGGGATGAGACCCATCCCGGGGTTTGGGTGATTCGGACCAAAAAAGGATCGATCCCGGGGTTATGGCCGGGATGTACAGTGAAATCCCGGGGTTAGGGCCGGGATGGGTGGGTTTCCTGGGGTGATGGCCGGTATGGGCAAGTGGTAACAAATTGATTGATTGGATTTTATATTA
This sequence comes from Arctium minus, assembly GCA_954870635.1. Lineage (NCBI taxonomy): Eukaryota > Viridiplantae > Streptophyta > Magnoliopsida > Asterales > Asteraceae > Arctium > Arctium minus. Next base: position 26,579,135 of record OX941082.1, on the reverse strand, counting down.
TTTTAATATATATTTACATTTTATACCCCTAAAATTATTTAGTTAGTTTACTTTATACCTTTTACTTTTCTATTTTTCATTTTACACTTTCACCATATTAACACATATAATCGTATATTAACTAAAATACGTTAAAAAAATACGTTTTAATTCTAACAAATTACACCATTATAATCGTCTCTTCGATACCTTCGAAATAAGCCCAATATTGAATATTTTTGGATTTAATTATTTTATTATATATCATATATATTACATAATTAAAATTTTTAAATATCATTAAACCATTACCAAAAATCATGTAAAACTAACAAATAAGGTGGGACTCCCATTAAGCATATTAAGATGCTAACAAACATGTCTTAAATTTGGTCAATCATTTCACCCTATGTTTTTACCTGCTTTTTTTTACCATTGACCCATTAAACATAAAAGTAAAATTCAAATATCCTCATTTTAAAAATAAATGTATTGAAATTGTCGTATCTGTATAATCGATAATTATTAAAAGTTTTTACAATAATAATGATATTAAAACTAAACTAAATATAATATATAATAAAATAATTAAATCCAAAAATATTTAATATTGGGCTCATTTCGAAGGTATTGAAGAGACGATTATAATGGTGTAATTTGTTAGAATTAAAACGTATTTTTTTAACGTATTTTAGTTAATATACGATTATATGTGTTAATATGGTGAAAGTGTAAAATGAAAAATAGAAAAGTAAAAGGTATAAAGTAAACTAACTAAATAATTTTAGGGGTATAAAATATAAATATATATTAAAATAATATAAAATCCAATCAATAAATTTGTTACCACTTGCCCATCCCGGCCATCACCCCGGAAAACCCTCCCATCCCGGCCTTAACCCCAGGATTTCACTGTACATCCCGGCAATAACCCCGGGATCGATCCTTTTTTGGTCCGAATCACCCTAACCCCGGGATGGGTCTCATCCCGACCCTATATCCCGGACAAAAGGGGTATTTCGGCAAAGTTATCGAGATTTAGGGCATTTTGGTAATACGGGTTTCAAATACGGTCATTTTAATTAATTTCCCTTTTATAAACTTGTAAGTATATTAGTCGTGTATTCCTGTAATACATCATGATGTATCATTTTATTGTAAAATAATACTGAAAAATAATGTAATTCCTCATTATTTCATGAAAATGTGTTTGTTAGTTGGTTTTATGGATCGGGTTTTAAAAGTTATACGTATGTAATAAAAGTTTATGAATTTGAATTGTAAGATATTATACATTAATAAGTTATATCTAATACTTAATAAATTATTTTTAAATGTTTTTATCGAATATTTTATATAATATATAATATAGACAAATATGTTAGAAAATATATAAAATCAATTAATTTGTTCTAGTGCAACAAATTCAGTCTTATCTATGTTTGTTGAGTAATTATGTAAGACTTTGTCATTATATCATTGTCCATAATTGGTGCAACCTAAATTAGAAAAACCTATGTCCATCTAATATTATTCTCACAATTATCAAAATTGGAGTAGGGTTATAATTTCAAATTACATCAAAGGGTAAAACTACATTTTTGGTCCCTGTGATTCCTTAGAAATTATGGATATCCTTCAAGTGGTAATTTTATTACATTGATGGTCTTTATGGTTTGCAAACGAATTTGGTCACTTGTGTTAATTATGCTAAAATATACCGTTAAATAAGATAGTTTACTCTTCTTACATTTTTCTTTCATTTGGAATAAAAATATTATATATATATATATATATATATATATATAGAGAGAGAGAGATAGATTAGGAGGACGATCAAACAAGAACAAAGTCAAAATAAGAGAACAAGATAACGCCAAAATCAATGTAATTTTGCATTGAAATCACGTACGATTACAGAACACGGTCAATGCAGGGGTTGTGGGCGACTCGGTCAGGTCGCGCTTATCACATGTGATTATAGTATAAAGTACATGTAATTTGACAATTTTCGTGTTATTTTATTTTGTCATTGCTCTTGTTTGAAGCTGACTCTCTCTCTCTCTATATATATATATATATAGTGAGAGGTTCATTTGAGAAATGATAAATATATGAGAAATAAAGAATTAATCCTAGTCTTTCATTCGGTCAAGATCGGTTTGACTGGTCAAATATTGTGTCTTTGACTGGTCAAAATGTGAGGCTATTCCAAAAATAGAAGGACAATTTCGTAATTTTTACAAATACACGGGACGAGTTCATATATAAACTTTTATGATTCACATATGAACTATATGTTCATTTGTGAACCATTGTAATTCGCATATGAACTCTTTTAACTGATTCATATATGAACTAATTAACTGTAGGTTCATATGTGTAACACCCGTAAATTTGTGTAAGTCTAGATTCCCAACTTGTCTGTATTTCAATCTTTATTCGTAATGTTTCACTTCTTTTAGTTGTATCTATTCCTTTTGTCGTTTCGTGAGTCGCAGGATCGAAATCTCGGATTTTCGAGTTCTGCACCTCCAGGGTGAGAATGCCCAACGACTATGCCCTGGCATAGTCGCGGTGTCAATGTCGCAAGAGAGGTACCGTAGGGTCCCTTACGCGGGCGACTATGACACGGCGAGATTTCCCATGTCATAGTCGCGGGGCAAGGTCGCCGACGGACCAAACCCCATTAAATGTTTCCTTTGTCATTCTTTCTCATTAGAACTCTTCACCTACCAAAAACCTTCCCATTCTCTCTCGTTTTCCCTGTTATTACTCAAACCCTAACTCCATCTAAGGCATTAAATACTTAGATTTCAAGAGGTAGCTTCATCATCTCCACCATAGTTGATCATCTAGAGTTCAAGGTCAAGGTTCTACCATTTTGAAGATTTCTTGGTTTCTAGGGTTTACCCAAACCAAGCATTGTGAGTACATTCTTACTTTCTAAAACTTTATACACATCAAAATGCATTTTAGACTTCTAAGTATCTCCTTGTTTGCATATATCTTTGTTAAAAAGGTTTTGACCTAATTTGGTATTTTGGAAGATTTTAGAGTTCCTTACCATTATATATGATGATGAAACAATCCATGTCCTATTCTATAACTATGGGTGTTTTTACATGTTTATGAGTCATTGTTCAACTTGTGGCATTTTAGCCAATTTCATGTTTCAAATGATGGTATGGGTATTTTGGTTGAAAGTGGTATTTCGGGAAAAAGAAATAAATGGTTTAAATTGAGGAAGTCCATGTTTACATTAAGATGGTTTTACACATATTTGGAAATGAGAAAATAGCTTTATGCTTCATGTTTGAGCTTTGTATTTTCTTATCAACAGTTAACCATAAAAATGTGATGTGGGAACTAAGTGGTACTATGAACTATATGTTTGATTATAGTTGGTCACAAGTGTTATTGTGACAAGTCTAGACTATTACTAGTGGATCCATAGGTATATAGTCGACTTATTATTTGGGGGTAATTCCCGTATGTAGCTAGTTGAGAAATTGGGCCCTAGGGTGGCAACTTGGTACGGTTATGTGGGACCGGATACTAGTCGTGAGCTATGTAGTTAATTGCGCCGAAATTTCGGCGAAATTTCGGTGAAATTGCGGATTTCGGTCCTTAGGAAAGTTGCGGTACAAATTGCGGTGGATTATTGCGGTACCGAAAATTGCGGTGAAATTTACCGAAATTTCACCGAAATTTGGTAAAATATTTCAATCCGAAATTCCGAAATTTTACCAGGCTATGTGTTTGGGCTTTTTCAATTGTGGGCTTGACATTTGGTCGCACGATTTCATCAGCCCACACTTTGGTCGCACGATTTCATCTCCAAACCAAACCCTTAATTCGTTTTTCATCACAGTTCAGTTCCTCGATCTCCAGTCCACTTCCACTCGATCGCTTCCACTCGATTTCCCTTCAACTCGAACTCGATTCCCTTCGACTCTTCAACACTTCCACTCGATCGACATTCCCTTCCCTTCAACACTTCCAATCGATCGACACTTTCATCAGTTCCTCGATCTCTAGTCCCTTAATTCGTTTTTTCATCAGTTCAGTCCACTAATTGACTTCTAGTCCACTCGATTGCAGTCCAGGACTCCAGGTTAACTATTGCAAATTTGCAACCAAACTATTACTGTTTTTCTTTAGCTACTGAACTGTAAAACATGTTTGCATATTTTTATGTTATGAATTGAATTGTTTGATTATGTTTATATGTTAATATGTTATGTTAATGACTTAATGTTTGAAACTTTTTTTGAATTAACGAATTATTTGACTTGATATGTGCTAGGAATACAATATATTAATTATTAAGTTATATATATATATATATTCCTATTAATTTATGAACCTATTTTTTTTTTACCGCTATTTCACCGCAATAACCGCAACCGCAATTCTAGGTCCTGACCGCAATTTCCGCAATAGACCGTGTTAACTGCTTAGGTCGTGAGTCATAAATGTAAATCCTAGCGAATGAGCATGACTAGGGATCATTGGGTGCCCTCCCCTACATCTTAGTGTGAGTCGGCGTGTTCGTGGCCTTGATCCTAGTATGGTGAGCTCAAAACTTGGAAAGTGACTTACTTTGTGTTTTGCTACAATCCTTGGAATTCGGGGTTTTCCCATCATCGCAAGATGAAGTCTGGGCCGGAAGGTCACTATGTGCTTATCAAACCATTTACAAAGACGGTTGTCGAAAACAGTTTATTCATGTTGTATTTAATTCTTCTTACTATCTTTCATATAAACTGTATGTTCTCACTAGGCTTTAAGCCTAACACTTTTTCTCAAATGATGTGTATAACAAGTTCCCTTAGCGGCGGGTCGTCAAGGGGTTGAGAGAAGAGCGTGGTCTCTTGAGGGTATTTTTATATGATAGATATTTTGGAGTATTGGCGTTTAAAACAATTACTTTATTTTGTGATTTGGGTTGACAACCTATGTAATCTAGATAGAAATGGTTTAGATTAGTTTGTTGTCGTTTCCCATGTATCCTTATAGGTTTCGTGAATGCTTACTCATTTACCCTTTTTGGGTGGTTTGCTCTATTTATAAACGTTATATTGCCGAATTTTCAATTTTCAAAATTACCCGAATTTTTAGGGTGTTACAATATGTGAATCAGTTGAACTAATTAACAAATTCACATATGAACTAATTAACTAATTCATATATGAACGCATAATTCATATGTGAATCACATAAGTTCACATATGAACTCGTCCCGCGTATTTTACGAAACTACCCCTCTATCTTCTACAGACCACACAAGGAATTATCCGGTGCTTTACGGTCAAAGCCGCAAATGTTGACCAGATAAATGGCTAGGATCATTTCTCTATTTCTCATACATTTACTATTTTTCAAACGAATCTAAGGATATATATATATACATATATATATATATAGGGGAGGGATCAATTGGAAACCAATATTACATTGGAAACTTTGGAAACCGAAATTAACCAATCATTGAATTTTCTTTTTTTATTTTTATTTTTAATTGATAAGGTTATTTTAGTTTTTTACATAATTTCATAATATATATGGTAAGTGTTATTATTATTATAATATTAAATATTTAATTTTAATGTATTTTATATATGATAATATTGATCATTTATTAATTTAAACATGAAACATTTAATTCAGGTAAACACAATCTGATTTATACGCAAGCTACAAATCAAATTATTTTTTCTGATTCTTATGAATCAGTGATTGATTCATCCAATGAATGAAAGTTTATATTCATATGAAATCTTCAATTTTACCTCGAGGCACAAAATATTAATATAGTGAAACATAATGGATTTGATATAGTGAAACAAAATACTAATATAGTGAAACCTGATGAAACATAAAATGTTAATATAGTGAAACCTGATGAAACAGATTTGATTTAGTGAAACATAATGGAAAGGTAATGAAACAAAATATTAATATAGTGAAACCTGATGAAACAGATTTGATATAGTGAAACATAATTGAAAGGTAATGAAACAATAATGATTATGAAACTTAATTGAGTTTTTACATACTGCATATTGATGAACAGATAATAAAAAGATAGTCTTGATATATTATTGTTATCTTTTATTAATAAATTAATTAATTTATTACCATATATAATTATTATCTTTTATTAATAAATTAATTAATTAATTAATTTATTATCATATTTCATCTTTGTTGCCAAATTTGAAACACAAAAGAAAAAGACACATTTACCCTTTTGACATATTATTATTATCTTTTATTAATAAATAAATTTATTTATTACCATATATAATTCAAATGAATCTTGACCATTGATTAAAAAGATCAATGGTTGAAATTTGGTTTCCAAAGTTTCCAATGAAATTTGGTTTCCAATTGAAATCACCCCTATATATATACACACACACACACACACACACATCACCTGCCTACCCACCCCTTTCCCGTGACTCCATCTCTGGTATCCCTGTTCCCCACACCTGAATACAGATCTTTTAGGTTTTCCTAGTTTATGGGGTTTATGCAAAACACTTCGTACATATTAATCGGACAAAAAATTTCCCTTGAAAGATGGGTGTGACCCTCTTAAGAATGCCCCTAGCCTCCAAACAAGGATCGAACGTGTATATTTTATACAATGTGTTAAAAATTTGGTTGATGTGCCAACAAAACACCCTTTAAATTATATAACTTTTAAAAAAATTTGTGTTAAAATTTAAAGCATATATTGCACTTCATCATTATTTAATATAAGTACATCAAAGATGCCCTAACCATAATACCATGTCGTTGTAAATCAACGTCAAGTATACCACTATTTAACCCTTGGGGTAGTTCAACCCGTCCGATTTTTGGGTTTACTCTTCATTGCTTATCAATTCGAGTTGTTTTAGGGTGCGTTTGGTACGCAAAACAGGGTGGAACAGGACAAAACAGGACAGACTTGTCCCACGTTTGGCGCGTCCTAATGCGGAACACGCTAGAACAAGCATGGGACACGTGAGTTCACCCTTCCCCCCGGAACTAGATGGAACAAGGTTGTTTTTTACCACTTTACCCCTCAAAAATTAAACCTAGACACACGCCTCCAACTTTCTCAATCCTCATCGTGAAGTTGTTGCTTGGCGGCTCCATCCCTCTCATCTTCTCGTGAAATTGCTCATATGTTCGATCGAAATCACAGGTTCGAATCAAACCAAACCGATCGAAATCACAGGTTCGAAATTGCTCATCTTTCTTCTCATCGTTTTCTTAAACAGGTTCTGTTGATTTTCGATTTCTCGATCGAAATCACAGGTTCGAATCAAACCAAACCGATCGAAATCACAGGTTCGAATCACAGGTTCGAAATTGCTCATCTTTCTTCTCATCGTTTTCTTAAACAGGTTATGTTGTAAACTAATCTTCTCGATCGAAAATTAACAGGTTCTATACAATCACATCTTCTCGATCGAAATCACAAGTACACATCTTTCTTCTCATCGTTTTCTTAAACAGGTTCTATTTAAATAGGTTCTGTTGATTTTCAATTTCTCGATCGAAATTGTAACACCCCAAAATGGGACTAACATAAATTTCCGGAAAATGGAAATGTGATATGCATAAAGTGCCAAAGCACGAGCTCATACAAAAAGGAACAACAAATGCCTGTTTATTACAAGATTGCAATAAGACACAGTAATAGATGACAACTCCCTAATCTAAGTCTCGTTAGACACAAAATTACAAAAAGGTTGTCAACTATGTCCAAAAGATTGTCTTCAATATTGGCATCCCAAAATGCTCCCAAGCTCACCACTACAGTCGATTAAGCTTCCTTGGCGCTCGCGCCACTAGAACCTAAGATACATACCAATAATCAAGTGTTAGACCAAACGGGTCTAGTGAGTTACATAAAAACATGGCATATTCACATAAAACATATTATTGAACAATTATGACACTCCAATCACCAAAGTCCTCACGGGGTCAAATCATGGGGGAGACCCATCACACCAATGAGTTTTACCTCGAGACAATGTACCTTGATGTTCACTCTCTTGAGCAACATCCCGAAGTCCTGACACACTTGAATACTACCTCCCAGCATTACTCCAAATGGCGGAGGTCTAGGCGCATACCATTATAGTGGCACCTAAGACTACATCCTCCTAGCACTTACTCATGGTTCGTTCTGTGCACTTACCATGTCCGTCTATATACATAATTTCATACCCACAAGATACATGTATAAGACTCCAACAATCCCAAGCATAACTTAGGTACAAAACTCTAAGACATGCAAATGCTCAATGTTATCCATGGCTCACAAGACAAATATGTAAACATGCTCAAACATCGAAATAATAACCTCATCCATGTCCACAACCATATTCAAGGCTAAGATACCAACAATACCAAAGTTAGCAGTTAGGTCAAACTTATCAGATGATCAGATCTTCTCATAAAAATGATACATTAAGTATGAAAGCATATAAAATATGTATCTCATTGGAAAATAATGTAAGAAACTCACTATCTAGGGTTTCACAGAAAACCCTAGAAAACTCGGATGAGAAGATGAGAGGGTGATAACTTGAAGGTGCTTTAAATGCTTCACTTGATGACTCTTGAAGCTTCCCTAATCCACCAATAAATGTTCCCAACTACCACTAGGTTTTTAGTAAGTGTTGGAGGGTTTTGGAATGAAGAAAATCGTCCTAGATGAGCTCTTGACCGGAACCAAAACGTGTGAGATGAGAAAAATGAAGTCTAAATGGTCAAAATTGAGTTTTTATACTCTCAGACCCCGACGACGACATTGTCGGGCGATTGTGCCATGGGCATAGTCGCGAGGGCATAGTCGCGCGTGATTCGATGCCCGCGGTACATGTTCGGCGATTGTGACAGGGCGACATTGCCCTTGTCACTCTCGCAGGTCATAGTCGCCGGGGGTGTAACGAGACCACCCCTCGACCCGCAATAGTGCCTCGCGACTATGACCATTGTCATAGTCGCTGTTCACAGTCGCCCAACACTCCAAAATCCCATTTTCGTCGCTTTCGATAACGTTCAACATGTACGGAATCCAAGGAAAACTAACAGGTAAAATGACATAATAATATTCTTAAACCCAAGTAAGAATCCCAACAATTATGATTGATGCAAACACTAAGAAAATTATAAATACTTACCTTAATTTTCCGGGTGTTACAGAAATCAACAGGTTCTGTTGAAACTCATCTTCTCGATCGAAAATCAGTAGGTTCTGTTGAAACTCATCTTCTCGATCGAAAATCAACAAGATCTGTTGAAACAGGTTCCAGTGAAACCTCACATTGGGGGTATCGGCGGGATGACTCGGTCCGCCGTTGGATTCGCTTGACGATTTGCCCCCGGGGCGGTTACACTTGCCTCGTTCGCATCCTCGGTCATCCCTACCCGACTCCTCGTGTTTACCATAACGGACTGTCACACATGACAAGAGTAATAACGGTTAATTCTTTAAAAGATAACCGGTTCAATACGTACTACTACAAGGATCAATCATCATAATAATAATTTCAAACATGCTCACGTAATCATAGATTCAAAACAACACTAGCCAAGTGATATTGTGAACATATTTTACACAAGAATCCTCGTTATCATCATCATAATTCTCAATCAATGCAATTCCGAATTCCTAATACTCTCCCCACCTAGGAATGCTCTACCCAAGTGGACAGTGATTTTATAAGCATCGCCAGTCTAAGTCTAGGTATGCTAAGGTCAACACCTAGTTCACTTAAACTAGAGCTCTGATACCAACTTGTAACACCCCAAAATGGGACTAACAAAAATTTCCGGAAAATGGAAATGTGATATGCATAAAGTGCCAAAGCACGAGCTCATACAAAAAGGAACAACAAATGCCTGTTTATTAAAAGATTGCAATAAGACACAGTAATAGATGACAACTCCCTAATCTAAGTCTCGCTAGACACAAGATTACAAAAAGGTTGTCAACTATGTCCAAAAGATTGTCTTCAATATTGGCATCCCAAAATGCTCCCAAGCTCACCACTACAGTCGATTAAGCTTCCTTGGCGCTCGCGCCACTAGAACCTGAGATACATACCAACAATCAAGTGTTAGACCAAACGGGTCTAGTGAGTTACATAAAAACATGGCATATTCACATAAAACATATTATTGAACAATTATGACACTCCAATCACCAAAGTCCTCACGGGGTCAAATCATGGGGAGACCCATCACACCAATGAGTTTTACCTCGAGTCAATGTACCTTGATGTTCACTCGCTTGAGCAACATCCCGAAGGCCCGACACACTTGAATACTACCTCCCAGGTATTACTCCAAATGGCGGAGGTCTAGGCACATACCATTATAATGGCACCTAAGACTACATCCTCCTAGCACTTACTCATGGTTCGTTCTGTGTACTTACCATGTCCGTCTCTATACATAATTTCATACCCACAAGATACATGTATAAGACTCCAACAATCCCAAGCATAACTTAGGTACAAAACTCTAAGACATGCAAATGCTCAATGTTATCCATGGCTCACAAGACAAATATGTAAACATGCTCAAACATCGAAATAATAACCTCATCCATGTCCACAACCATATTCAAGGCTAAGATACCAACAATACCAAAGTTAGCAGTTAGGTCAAACTTATCAGATGATCAGATCTTCTCATAAAAATGATACATTAAGTATGAAAGCATATAAAATATGTATCTCATTGGAAAATAATGTAAGATACTCACTATCTAGGGTTTCACAGAAAACCCTAGAAAACTCGGATGAGAAGATGAGAGGGTGATAACTTGAAGGTGCTTTAAATGCTTCACTTGATGACTCTTGAAGCTTCCCTAATCCACCAATAAATGTTCCCAACTGCCACTAGGTTTTTAGTAAGTGTTGGAGGGTTTTGGAATGAAGAAAATCGTCCTAGATGAGCTCTTGACCGGAACCAAAACGTGTGAGATGAGAAAAATGAAGTCTAAATGGTCAAAACTGAGTTTTTATACTCTCAGACCCCGACGACGACATTGCCCGGCGATTGTGACATGGGCATAGTCGCGAGGGCATAGTCGCGCGTGATTCGATGCCCGCGGTACATGTTCGGCGATTGTGACAGGGCGACATTGCCCTTGTCACTCTCGCAGGTCATAGTCGTCGGGGGTGTACCGAGACCACCCCCCGACCCGGGATAGTGCCCCACGACTATGACCATTGTCATAGTCGCTGGTCACAGTCGCCTAGCACTCCAAAATCCCATTTTCGTCGCTTTCGATAACGTTCAACATGTACGGAATCCAAGGAAAACTAACAGGTAAAATGACATAATAATATTCTTAAACCCAAGAAAGAATCCCAACAATTATGATTGATGCAAACACTAAGAAAATTATAAATACTTACCTTAATTTTCCGGGTGTCACAGAAATCAACAGGTTCTGTTGAAACTCATCTTCTCGATCGAAAATCAACAGGTTCTGTTGAAACTCATCTTCTCAATCGAAAATCAACAGGTTCGTATTTGTTTTGCTTGTTCGAAAATCAAAAATTTTTTTGCTACTTGTTTGATTTGTTCGATTTGCTGTTGTTGGTACTTGGATTTGCTTGATTTTGTGTTTTTATTATATTTGCTTGGAGTGATATCATGTATGCATCTCAATATTTCATTTCAATTTTATTCACAATTTTATTCAATTGTTTTACATGATTCAATTGTTTTATTCACAATTTTATTCAATTTTATTCAATTGTTTTATTCTCAATTTTATTCAATTGTTTTATAGAGTCATGTAATTGTCTATATGCATCTCACTATAATTGTTTTACATGATTCAATATAATTTTTTGTTTTGTTTGTGTAGACATGGATGATAACCATCTAATTATAGTTATTAAAGTGATGAAGGCTTACATCCACTTGCTCTTAGTTTTGGCGAATGTTGCGAAATGGTTAGTTGAATATGAACAAAGACATACGGAAAGGAGAACTTTAAGACAAAGAACCTTCACTAGATTTCAAATTAGATCAATAGAAATCCCAACGCATCACACGTGAAAGCGACATTATTTGTGTAAACGAGTTGCGTATGGATAGGAATGCATTTGTTATTTTATGTGAGTTGCTAAAAACTCGTGGTGGCTTATTAGATGATGGTAATATGACAATTGAAGAGCAAGTTGCTACATTTGTAAACATACTAGCACATCACACCAAAAATAGATGTCTTCAAGTTAGATTTTATAGTTCGGGGGAAACAATTAGTAGGTACGTTCATCGAGTTTTAAGTGCTTTATTGCGGTTGCAAGATATGTTGTTTACCAAACCAACTCCGGTAGAGGATGATTGTACTGACAGAAGATGGAAATGGTTTAAGGTAATCATTTTTAACTTCCCTAGTTATTTGTTGTATGTAGTTAAACCATTTAGTTAAAACCAAGTTCTTTTGTTTATAGGGTTGTCTAGAAGCAATAGACGGAACATACATTGAAGTGACTGTACCTGAGTCGGTGACTGAGGAAATGGGTAAGTTGGTATCTGTTGTTGGCACTCCGGGTTTGGAAACTATGCCCCCCGAGTTGAATAAGATGGGTTTTGATCATCGCCAATGTGTTGTGATTGGTATGTACTTTGCGGATAACCCGATTCAACTCCGGCTTTGGAATGGCATGGATGATGAGTTTAAACCCCAATTTGTTGAATCCGTACTTGAAAAATTAGGCATGTGATTGATTTATTGGGAACATTTGAATTATTTGTGTTAGTGCTAAACATTTGAGCTTTTGGGTTTATGTCTTTTGTTGTCTAATGTTAAACATTTGAAGATTTCAAACATTTACGTAAGATGGTTTGATTATGAATGTGAGCTTTTTTATTAATATTTATATTAGATGATTTTATATTTTTAAATATTATTTGTTAATATTCACTTAGATTGATTATTTCATAAAAAAAACACTAAACAACTCATCAGGGGTAAACTGGTCATTTTAACTAGTTCTGTCATGTTCTGTTCAGTCATATTATGTTGTACCAAACGCTGGACACCTGCCCTGTCCTGTATGCATACCAAACTCACCCTTAAGGCCACTAGATGTTTGTGTAACACTCTAAAAATAAGGATAACAAAAACTTTCCCAAAAATGAGAAATGATATATAAATTGCTTTAGCAAGAGCCTCCCAAAAATGGGGAAATATACAAACCTGTTTAATTATAGTTGTAATTTAACGGACAATATATGACAACCAACTAATCTAATTTCTACAACTAGAAAAGAGATTACAAAAGGGGTGTCATTTATAAACCCAAATGTTCTTCTACCAAAAAGTATGTCCAAATGCGAGTTTCCCCAAGCTCTCACCCAAGCAACTATGCCATCTTAGAACCGGCACCGCTAACACCTGCGATACACATCGACACCAAACAAGTGTTAGGCCAAAAAGCCTAGTGAGTTGAACAAGAAATAACATATTAGAACATTTACAATTCTTATCAGCAGTTAACCAATATTGCATTAAATGTGGAGTCAACGGGGGATACCTATAGCACCAATCAAGTTCCACCCAAATAGTCGATATACCTTGATGTCAACTACTACGAGTGACATCCGAAAGGCCCGGCACATCCGAGGACTACAACCATGGCATTACCCCGAATGGCGGAGGTCTAGGCACATACCCACACGGTGGCACCCAAGACTACATCCTCCTAGTGTCTACTGACTTGGTTCGTCCAACATAATTTATTACTAGGCCTCAAGGCACAATATGACCAAGAATATTATCCATACCAACCATGGGTACAATATTACAAGCCATTTAATATTAAGCCCATAACAAGGCTAATATAACCACAAATTTAACCATGTAGTTTTGACCCATAAAATGGAGTCCCAAATAAGATATTATCTCCATAACAAGATACACATATACATATCCCAACAACTCAAAGTATGATGCAAATATACATGGTTTAATGAATAAAAACCCCAAATACTTGAGTACATAATATGAACATTCCAAATAGATAGCAAGATAATAGCAAGTAATAGATCTTGATGTGTATCTAGTTTTGACAAAGGATTAGAAAACTCACTATCTAGGTTTTTTACCAAAACCTAGCAAAGATGAAACCCTAGCTTGAGAAGATGAGAAGTTGAGCTTTATGAACCCTAGAAGATATCCTTGAGAGGAGTTATTGCAAGAGTTAAGATCCAACCACCAAGGAGAGTTGTATTTATGAGGGTTAGGGTTTGGTGAGAAAAGGGAACTGATTTGAGAGCTCTTAAAATCGCCAAGAAAGAGAGGGATAAGAAAGTTATGAAAGAAAATCGGATGAAAAGGGGGTTTTGGGGTGTGCAGGTCGCCCTGCGACTTGCACCCGCGACATAAGTCGCCCGCTTGCTCAACTATGTGAACTCCAGTGGTTTACGCGGCTTGTGCTGCGACTTCTACCCGCGGCGTAAGTCGCGCGCTTCCTCAGAGGCGTGCACTCCAGTGGGTAACGCGGCTTGTGCCGCGACTTCGACCCGCAGCGTAAGTCGCGTGATTCACCGTTTTCCCAAAGATGGTTCTAAAGTTTCCAAACCAAACCAACTAACCACATTTAAACAAAATAGCAATTAGCCATATAAGTTCTACTTTGCTAAACACCAAATAACTGATTAACGAAGCTTTATACTTACCTGGAATTCCGGATGTTACAGTTTGGGTTATACATGGGTTGGGTTGATCGGATTGAAGACATTTGAACAACCTAACACAATGTTTATGGTATGAAAAATCTCAACCCAGCCCAACACAAAAAATGCGGGTTGGTTTGGGTTGGTTTGGTTGAAACTTTGGTACATCGTTTTACAATCTAGCTAAGCGTTTATGTTAAACAAAGTAAAATCAACATGAGAACATATAAAAAAAGACTAATAAACGCAAAAAAAAAATTGAAAGTTCATGCAAGTAATAAAGTAAAACTACGATTGAAATTGTAATATAATTTTGTATATAGTTAATTACGGGTTGGTTTAATGTCTAATTACATATATTAAATCCATAGTTTAGAAATGCATCAGGTTCGTTGGGTTGGGTTGGGTTCAAATTACCCTATTCCAATTCCAATCTAATAGATGTGGTAATTTTGTATCAACTATGTGTCGAGTTACATTGGATTGAGTTTTTTTAGGGTTTTTTCGGGTTAGGTTGGTCGGGTTGGTCGGTTTTTTGAGCACCCTATTACACGTTTACTTGACTATTACTAACTTCAAGATTCACAAGATTAATCGAATGATATGCAAACCGATCCGGACACCACAATTTATATATATATATATATATATATATATATATATATATATATACTAGAAGTGTAATCACGCAATGCAGCGAGATACATCACGATTTTAATGTTTCATTTTTTTTTGTTTTTTTTTTTGTCGATTTACAGTACGATTTTGGATGATTTTGAGAAAGTGATAATATTTTTTTTATAATTTTTTTAATTTAGGCTTATAATATAATGTTTTTTTATATAAAAAAAATTAAGTATTTTGTTAGAATTCAATGATTATCTTATATATTTTAATGACATCTAGAAAAATAACCAATTACATAGTTAATAATATAATTAAAACAAATTTATAGTAATATAATATATTAATCAATAATGATACATGAAAAGGTCTGCATAAAAGGAATGTACTGCACATACCAAATTGGTGGGTGTTACAATCATGCAGTAATAATATGTATCTTGTGCTTTGATACTTGTAAATTAAGATATTTTTAAATCTTGCATAAAATGATGGTACATTGTGCCTAATAATTTGTATTTAAGAGTTTTTTATCCCTGCTTTATAATATAGTATAGATATATAGGGTCAGGTTCAGGAGAAAACTCTAAATAAATGGAAAACCGAAAACCACGAAAAAAATTTTGAAAAAGTATATGAATATGGATGTCAAATTAACGAGAAAAATATGATCGTTTATTTGGTGTAATTTATTTCGCTCGAATTTTGTTCATTTTTCGTATTTTTTCGAATAAAAAATAGGGGGGGGGGGGGTTGAGGTTTTTTTAATTTAAAAAATATTATTGTAACCGTCCGTTTAATCATATCCATCAGATCATCTAATCTAACGGTTGATAAGATGTTTTTTAGTTTTTCATTTATTTGAGGTTTTCCCTTGAACCTCCGTCTATATATATATATATATATATATATATATATATATATATATATAGAGAGAGAGAGAGAGAGAGAGAGAGAGAGAGAGAAAGAAAGAAAGAGAGAGAGAGAGAGAGGAGGATCATTTGTTAACCTTGTATTTCTTGCTAACTATGTGAACCTTGATCAACCAATAGGATTGCAAGGTTAGTTGATGTTTTATTCATTTATTTATTTAATACAAAAGGGTATTAACGTCATTTTGATATGTAATTTTTTGTAATTAATTGTATGGGAGTTACAAAAATGAAGATTCCAAAATTGTTGTGTAGGTTACGATTTTACAATTTTATCCTTTTTCATAATTTTTTTGAATCATTTCAATATTGTTTAAGTAAAAATGTCAACAGAACCGTTCATATGTATTTATGCTAACGTATGAGTTCATGTTATTCATATATGTTCATAGTTAACCATGCTTACATATATATGTTCATGTTATGGATATATGTTCAAGTTTGTTCATGATGAAAAAATGAGGTTAACATAAGTGTTTGTATTGAACTATAGTATCATCAGTTCATCACAAAAGATGTGATTCACATAAATTTCTTTAGATAACATATACGATATATGATTTGGAATTACGCTCAATTTAAATATCAATTTTAGATCACATCTGTTCATCTAATTTAAACTTCAATTTAACTATGAACATTAGAAGGTGAAAATTGTTCATAATATGTGAAATTAAGTACGTTAACAGTAGTGTTCATATGCATCCATGTTAACAAATGTGTTCATGTTATGCATATATGTTCACATTTGTTAACATATAATTCAAATTTCAATTTGGATATCATCTTTAGCAGTCAATGATTGTTCATATCGTGAGAAATTGAATATGTTAACATAAGCATTATAGTTGCATAATATGATAACATATATGTTCATGGTATAAATGTGTATTAGTTGCATAATATGTCGGTTACAGAATCAATGTTGGTACTCGTCGGTTACAAATTTAGTGTAAAAAATGTGTTTAAAACGTTTCCAAGGGTTTAATGTTTTGAGTGTTTTTTCCCCAAAGTACCCTTTTTCATTCATGTTCGCTTACAATTGTATTTAATGAAACGTTTTTTATTAAAAAAATTACATTTAATCTCAACCATCCGATCTATAGATGGATGACTTGGATTAGTTCGCATAGTTAACAAGAAATACAAGGTTAACAAAAGATCTCAACCCTATATATATATATATATATATATATATATATATACATATATACGAGAGTTAGGGAGGTTCAAACATGAACAGTAACAAAATAAGAGAATAAAAAATAGCTAAATCACGTTCAAAATCATATTTGATTTTACACTAACATTCAAGGAAAGGGTGTGCGGGCGACTTTAGATCACGGTCAAAGTCCCGTGAATCACATGTGATTTTGACGTGATTTTAGTGTAGAATCACATGTGATTTTGACTTAAGTCGCGGGCAAAGTCGTCTGGGTCCATTTTTTTGGCCATTAATGCCCGAATCATATATGATTTTGAACATGATTTGTTGTTTTTTTGTTTTCTTAAATAGTTAGCGTTTTTATTTGAACCTTCGTCTCTCTCTCTCTCTCTCTATATATATATATATATATAAAGAGAGAGAGAGAGAGAGAGAGAGAGAGAAAGAAGGGGGGGCGGAGATTTAAATGAAAAAACCCAAAAATATAAGAATGGGAGAAGTAATCTCAAGTCTCAACCACTAGTTTAAATTTTATATTTTCACGTCTTTTTTTACTAATTTAAATGACCATGAAAAAAAATCAAATGTCCTAATTAATCTTCTATTATTTCAATAATATTTTTTGGATATTGTAATCATCAATTTTTTTTATCAAAATTTCACCTTGAATCATTGGTGATTTTCAATCTACAAATCGAATTAAATTTCATTTGCCTACATATCATATGTGAAATAAACATCGATGTTTTTCATTGGTTCAGTTGTGAACATGTGAATCGTAATTGATTCAGAATTAAATCTCATTTGCATAAAGCTCAAATGTGAACACAAATATCGGTGTTTTTCAGTGGTTCATATGTGAACATGTGAATCCTAACATAGGTCCATATATGAATTTTAATCTTAAATTGTATGTGAATCAATTTTAAATTTATAACCAATATTTTAGATCAATTTAAGATTCACATGTGAACATTGAATCCTAACATAGTTCACATGTGAATCTTAATCATAATTTGTACGTGAATCAATTAAAAATATATATTGAGATTATGAATCAGTTTAAGATTCATATGTAAACACGTGAATCATAACATAGATTCATATGCGAATTTTAATTATAACTTGTATGTGAGTCAACTAATAATTTCTAAGCGAAATTCTGAATCGAGTTTAAGATTCATATGTGATTATGGATTTTAAATTAAAGATAATGAAATTCGTTTTTCTGGTATAACTTATTTAAAAAAATATTGATTATATTTTTTTTAATTAAATTAAAAAAAAGAGTAATCTAATTTTTATTTAAAAAAGAGAGTGCGTCATTTTTTTTGAAAAAATGAGTGGATTAATGATTTAATGGCTTAGATTAGTGATTTAATTGTACAAAAGTTTCAAAATACCCTCTCAACTTTCTTAAGTTCTTTAAATTAGCCATAATTTTTTTGTATATTTATATATTTTTCCCTTATGATCTTTGCTATGAAAATCCCATTTAATGTGTGTGTATATATATATATATATATATATATATATAGGGGCGTAATCAAATGAGAACTAGATACTTTGTGATAACTGTGAGATCCAACGTGAGCCACTCATTTAATATAATTAATATTGTATTTAAAATAAAAGAAAAGGATAATTTGGTAAATTGACAATTTGAATTTTTTAATAAATAAATTTCTTATTTTACTCCTTCCAATTATACTATACGGTTACCTAATATAATTAATTTAATATATCATAATTTATAATTTTGAAATACCTTATAGTTGGAAAATCTTGTGGTATCACAGTGATTCATTGTTGGTTTGTGTCTTACAGTTAGAAAGTATTTTGGTATCACAGTGTGATTCATTGTTGGTTGCGTCTTACGGTTACAAAATCTTTTGGTATCACAGTGTGATTCATTGTTTGTTTGTGCCTTACGGTTAGAAAATCTTTTGGTATCACAGTGTGATTCATTGTTTGTTTGTTTGTGCCTTACAGTTAGAAAATCTTTTGGTATCACAGTGTGATTCATTGATGATTTATGTCTTATGGTTAAAAATTATTGGGTATCACAATGGTGTATCACGTTGTATTTTGTCAGAATTATGTTCAGAGGAGAGAAGAGAGAGGATAGAGGAAAATTTCAAAATACCTAACATGCCCTTCAATTAAAATTTTAAATCAAAATTACCAAATTTCCTAAATTATTCTTTAATTTGTAGTTGAAAATGGATCTCACAGTTACCACAAACAAATGAGTTCTCCCTTGAATGGTCCCCCATATATATATATATATATATATATATATATATATATATGGTTGGGTTCTAGTGAGAATGAAAGTTATAGTGAGAAGAGTAAAGAAGGGATCTCCACCCTTGGATGTGCATTAAGAGGTCGTTTACCCAAATACTTACACGCTAAGTGTTTAACGGTAAGAGTCAACACTCTAAGTTATTTTACCGGGTAAGATTGTAATCCATCAAAACGGTATCTATGCAACAATTTACTCGGTAAACACTTACCGGGTAAGAGTCGTCACCTTTATTTATCGGGTAAGGCTCTACATCTTTATAATCGCTCTTACCAGGTAAGATTTTCGACCCTTACCATATTATCTCATAAAGTAAATAACTCGATAAACGCTTACCAGACAAACGTTTAGTAAATAGTCCCTAAACAATAAACTCTTACATTTTTCAAACCTTTTGAAAATATGTTCCAAACATAAAAAGTGAACAAAATATTTTGCTTTTAATACAATTTTGCCAAATGAAAACCAAGCAAAGAGAACCATGATTTTGGGGTGACTCTTTAAAGTATGAAAAGAGAAACTTGTGGTTGTCCTTGACATTTGAGGCAATTTTTTGACTTTGTGTTGTTAGATATCAACTTGGATACTCCCTATTTGTTGTCAAAAAGCAAGCCTCCACCACATCTCAAATCATCACAACTCAACATAAACACCTCCATTCTTTTTCAAATTTCTCTCATTCAAACTTTAAGTTTTTTCTTAAATTCATTGGAAATATTGGGAGGTGGGATAACAAATTTTTCAAACAACCATAAAATGGTAATCATTTTAGTAAATCTAATTAGAAAAAAAAAATTATATAGTTTATAGGAGAATAAAAATGTCAAAGTGTGTTAATAGATTGATTTATAGAACTTAAAGTTTATAGAATCACATAATTGTACGTCCTAAGTAATAACGTTGTAATAAGTTTATATGATCATTTGTGACGTCTTAACAAGCTTTTAAGATGATTTTTAGATAAAGTGTCTCATTAGTTTTTTATATGGTATTATTTGAAAACGTGCCTTATAACAATAAATGTCCTGTAAAGATATATATATTCATAGGACACCTCTTAAAAATATCTTGTAAAAAATTAATACGACAGATTATTTTAAAATTGTCATAAAAAATTGCTAAAACGTCTAAAAACATCCTATAAACTCATTACAACACTTTTATATAGAATACATAAGTGTTTAGTTCTATAAACTTAAATTATATAAACAATCTATTAAGATACTTAGATATTTTTTACATCCTATAAACTCGATTTTGAATTTTTCTTGATTTTGAATATTTACAATTTCTATTACATGACCATTAAAAATACCACCATATTTAATTATTTATCATTTAGAGTCGTCAGATATTGTAACATGATAATAGGTATTAGTTTCTATTTTTAAATTGATTTATTTTCACGATCATGCCATTTCATCAAATTTATCACTCTTTTTGTTTTGACACATAAAGTTGTTGGTTGTGCGGAAATTAAATACTAAGGGGTTGTTTGGTAGTTGTTGGATGGTTTGGTGTAGAATAATAAAGTTGTCAGAATGATTAAGAGGTTATTATGATATAGTGTAAAATGAAATATGATCGTTTGGTAATTGTTCAGAATAAAATTGGGGTGTTGAATGGTTAAGGGAGACCCAAGATATAAAATCATTCAGATGGTTTTGAAACCATTAAGAAGCAGACTTTGTTTTTGTCAAACAAGATTCACCTCTTAGCGATTCAGAGGTTGCCTTTTAATAGAACTCTTAAGAGGCAAACAAACAACCCCTAAGTTATGATCCACAAATCATTTGTCGTTTAATGTATTACCATCATGCAATGTTCTAAAAGGCTTGTTGTGGTAGCTGTTATGGTGTGGCATGCCGTGACTTAAGACTTGTGTCTCACGTCACGTTAAGCATATGGTATGTTATGACCTAATTCACGGTTTTTGTAACGCCATATTTGATTTTTGTTACCTTTTAATGTCTTATTTGTTAGTTTTAAATATATAACCCAAGGGCATACCTACTAAGGACCTAGCAGAGTTTAGAGGATTTGACAATGAATTTTGATGAAAAATCAATGTATAAATCTTGTCCTAGCTTAATGAAAAAGCTAATTCCAGTGCAAAGGATTATCTTATGACTAGACTGAAATCAGATGAAGATAAGAAAATGCTTTCAGTGTTCGATCAATATATAATTGAAGCAATAATAGTATATGTGATCTGTCAGATATTTACATCAGATACAAATACTGTTGTTCGTGTAGCAACATTGGTGGATCAACTAGAAAGAAACTCGTGCACCTGCTCACTTGATTATCGTAAGAGAAAAAAAATTAGGCGACGTAAAGATGCATGCACTTGATTTTGAGAGTGCCCTGAAATATTTTAAAACCAATTCTGTAACATAAATCAAAGTTAGGCAGGATGGTAATGGTTTACTATAGGGGGTCTTGGGTTCAATCCCTACTTGTAACAAGTGTGTAGAATTTTGGTTTACAATCGGAAAGCCAGTAACATCTATTCTTAACTCTTATCTATTTCAATCTTAAATCACTTTTGAATACTCTATTAATTTCTTCTTGATTCCTAAATTTGTTTCCACTTTTTGTTGATTAACTACATTTTTACGTCATCTTGTAAATTATCATATTCTTAATAATTAACTTTCCCCGAAAATACGAGTTTTCTTTGTTTTAGTTTGTTTATATTTTGTAATTTGCTTTTAGTTATTAATTTGATTATTGTTGAAATCTTAGATGCATAAGGAAGCGATATAAGATGTATAGTTAATATTGACTTGCAAAATATATTATTCAACACAAGGAGTTCTAGATGCATAACGAAACATAATTGAAAAGCTTAGAGAAAAAACATAGGACAATCAATATCAAATACTAAAAATTGGAAAATTTTATTTAATCGACCAAAAAACCAAATATGTTCCTTGTAGCGAAGTAATTCAGCTAAAAACACGTTGGGCGCAAGATGTAATCTTATGTTTTACTCAAAAGGTCAAGGTCGATTCAATTTGAAAGAATGTATTATTACCAAAATTTACATAATTGGTTTCCCGTTAGATCAAACTATGTCGACTTTTCCCTAATGCTCAAACACACACTTTGCGGGCCTTTGATCCACTTTAAAGATGCAACCGCTCAAGAAAATTCTTGGGTCTACCACTGATATAACCTAACTTAAATTGTTTAATGTCATTGACTCATTGAGTAATAGTAGAAAACATATGTTTATATATATATATATGTAGAGTAGGTTTAAAGGAAAACCTAAAAAAACAGAAAACTAAGGAACACCCTGGTAGTCTTTGATCTGGACGGTATGCACTTATGCATACAGGTAATTAAGTTGTTTTTTGGTTTTTATGTACGTGTGCATATTATGCATTTGTTCATATGCACATGTGCATATTATAAATTACTTGTATGCATAAGTGCATATCGTCCAGATGAAGAGCAACCAGGGTGTTCCTCAGTTTTTCGTTTTTTTTAGGTTTTTCCATGAATCTGACCCTATATATGTATATATATAGTGTATATATATAATACTATATTTGATGACGAAAGATCATGTGAGAAAATGAGTTAAGGTGAGAAGCATAAGAAGATATCTGGACGACTGGACCTTTGATCACTTTTAATCTCACCTCCACCCATGAATTGCGCTTTAAAAGGGAATTATCTAGTGCATCTTGGTGCATCTAATTAGTGTTGATCTTCAATTAGGATTGATCCAAGGGTCTAGATCCATTCTTATACTTCTCACCATAACTTTATTCTCACCGGGACTCAACCCTATATTTGATATAGATATTTGCCGTCATAAGTCACGCATTGAAAATGTCGCCCCTCCCCATGGCTCTTAAGGCTTAATGTTTATTCTCGTTCCTAGAACACGCCACGCCTTACACCATTTAGAACTTTGCTATCATGCTTTTTAACTAATAAATAAGGTTAGTAACACAGTTGTATATTGACAATTTTTTTAAAAAAAGGATGGAAAATGATATTTATATGGTTATTAATTTGTCTATAGGGTTGGGTTCCGGTGAGAATTTGAGATTAACGTGAAAAGTGTGAGAACTGGTTATCAACCGTTGGATGAAAAATAAATGCACATTAGGATGAGATGCATTGTGATACGATGCACCAGATCAATTATCTTTTAAACCGCAATTCATGGGAGGACATTTAATTAAAAGTGATTACCGATTCAGATCCACTTCTCAAGATTCTCACCTTAACCTCAACTTCTCACACGATCTTTCACCTTTGTCTGTCCATCAACAATCATTGTCAAAATTTATTATTAGGTTCCTAAACTCTTTTAAATTGCAGAACACGAAACGAATAATACAAGAGTAAACTACTTTGAAAATAATAAAATTAATATCATACTTAACAATCAACCATAGTAATCGAATCAAAAGAGTCATTATAAACCATGTTTGATTAAATATATTTGGGTAAAAGCATCTTCAATAATAATGCTATAAATTTTTCTAAAAAACTACATAAAATCAAAATCTTTAAAATAATTACATTCAACTCTAACAACTACTATATTTTAGTAATTTCAACTTTATATTATTAAAAAAAATTATAAACTAATCATCCAAATACACTTTTAAAAAAACTTTATAAGTCGTTATAACATACTCAGCCTCAGTGGTGAAAACAATTAAAATAATATATCCATCTCCTCAATACTAAGTTTTTGGAGATCTCTATATTTGGAGATTTCTACCTTTTCTCATAGTTTTTTTCTCCATTTTAACATACATTTTAGTATAGCAATTGGAGCAAAAAAACCTACTAAGGAGCCGTTTATCAAAAACTTACTCAGTATAAGTGCTTATTCCTAAGAGTTAACACTCTCACTTACCTTATCGGGTAAGATTCTAATCCATCAAAAGAGCATTATATACAACAATTTATCCGCTAAACGGTAACCGGGTAAGAGTGGTCACCAATTCATTTATCGGGTAAGACTCTCGATCTTTGTCATCACTCTTACCAAATAAGAGAATTGGTCATTTTTATATTTATCCGATAAGGTAAATAATTCACTAAGCATTTATCATGTAAATATTTAGTAAATTTCCTAAGTGTCTAAAATCTCTAGTTTAGTATGGCAGATGCTTTAAAGTTTAACACTTCAAGACAAGAAGATCTAACTACAGTCTTCTTTAATAATTATGTAAATAATGATCAATTATTTGGAAAAAAAAGTGGAAGAAATGGAATAATGACTATAGCTCATCATCAAGATCCAACAACCATCTTCTTAATTTCAAATTACATTCTCTCTTGCATTTCGTTTCATGGTTGAAAGTTTGACTTTATAAATAAAAGTGTTGTTATATCTTATATTCTGCAATGATCCTATTTGTGTTGAGAAAATTTAGTAATTTGTTTTTATAATTATATTATTGTATTTATTTAATTATAATCAAATCACAAACATATATTATCAATAATTTTTAAATGATTTAGGATTTTTTTTTTTCCATTAGATTATTCTGTTGTCCAATTTTGATAATTTGTGTTAATTAATTTATTATAATTAAATAAAATTATTGTAATTGATATATTTATAAAAATGTATATAAATTTCATTGATAAAGCATCATAACTAACTTTTTTTTATTATAAAAAAGAAAGTAGAGAACGTAATGAAAGATTTCAGTTACACTAGTCATAATCATTGACTTTTTTCTCCGTTTACTAATCACTTATTAGGTAAGTGCTTAACTGGTGAGGACTACAAGGACCGAGGATCTTATCGTGTAAGAAGTATAGTAATGATCGAGAATCTTATCCGATAATTAAAAAAGAAGACTTATCCGATTATCACTTATCGGATAAAAGATGTTTACCAACAATCCATTTTAATAGTCAAAAACCGGTAACCCTTGCTAGATAAGCTGGTAAGCGTTTAATAAAGTTTACTAGAAGCATACTCGCGCAATGCAGCGAGATACATCACGATTTTAATGTTTCATTTTATTTTTTTGTCGATTTACAGTACGATTTTGGATGGTTTTGAGAAAGTGATAATGTTTTTTTTATAAATTTGTTTAATTTAGGCTTAATAATATAATGTTGTTTATATAAAAAAAATTAAGTATTTTGTTAGAATTCAATGATTATCTTATATATTTTAATGACATCTAGAATAAATATCCAATTACATATTTAATAAGATAATTAAAACAAAATTATAGTAATATAATATATTAATTAATAGTGATACATGAAAAGATCTGTATAAAAGGAAGGTCCTGCACATACCAAATTGGTGGGTGTTAGAAGTCTGTAGTAGTAATATGTATTTTGTACTTTGATACTTGTAAATTAAGAGATTTTTAAAATCTTGCATAAAATGATGATACTATTTAAGAGTTTTTTATACGTGCTTTATAATATAGTATAGATATAAATATAGATTAGATATTTCGAGAGCAATATAAAAAGTTTTGGTAAATCGACCGGACCCATTCATTTGACAATCAAGCTAAATACCCATTACCCAATAAAGATAAGGCCCATAATTAGGGAGTCAGACGCTCTTGTAGGCGCATCAGTTACGAGGGTCCAATAGACTGAAGGGACATCATGTTGGCCAATACTGAAGAGATTGAACCCAAAAAAACATCGAAGATGCAACTAAAGGGGGTATACTATTATGGTTAATGGTATTTCACAATTCCACTATCTATAACACTTGTTTTTTGGATGATTAAAAAACTTGTTTATAAGTTTTAGTAATGTATTCAGTGAAGTTAATGCAAACTAGATTAAGATGGAGAAATTTTAGAGGATGGCATCAGGGCTGGTCTTTATATTTTGGAGGTCCTGTGCAAAAAGGTAAATATGGTCTTTTATTTTTTTTGGTTATATTATTCATTAGATTTTCTATTACTAAATCCAAAAATAAATCTTATAATGTGGAAGATTAATGAAAAATAAAGAATTAAGAAAAAAACATTAAATATAAACTATAAAATTAAAAACATATACTTGGGTGAAAGAATTGAGAACGAATAGATCAATGAATTGAGTAAGACGCAACAACTTTTCTGGGATTGCGGAAAGAAATCAAGATCAAAATTGAGAAGGAATGTATAATTAAATAAATAATCATGAACCAAAGAAATAGAAATTTTATTTAATTAAATTGAGTAAATATATTATAAAAAATCCTACAACACTACTTAATTTAAAAAAAAAGTTAATAAAAAGTTGTAGTTGACAAGATTAGAACCAAGTACACCACCCTACAAGCAAACACACTAACCAATTGATCTAGGAGATTACCTATGTTAACTAATGCCTTTATCATTTTATATTCGCAATATATTATATAAAAAATAAATATAAAAATCGGAGGCCCTCAACAATCGGAGGCCCCGTTCGGCGGCACCACCGGCACACACCCAGGGCCACCCCTGGATGGCATATACCTTTTCTTTTCCAAGTGCAAAGCAGATTTAGTAACGGGTGGGTTGAGTATGTCTGCAAATACATCCGCTCGATGCATGGATAAAGCAAAGACCGAGTATAAAGAGTACAAATACAAAAGTATTAGTGGTTACAAATAGAGACATTTTTTTGTCGGTATGCATTGATCAAAAAGAGATATCTGTTAATGTACCCAACCTGACCCATTGATGTGATAAAACAACAAATCTAAGGTTAGACCTTGTGTAACTGGGTTAATGAGATTTGCCAATTTGATCAAATGAATGTATTTCATTCTTTGATGTCATTAAAGCAATTCCAATTAGCACCATATTTTTCAAAAAAAATCACTAAAAAGATGGACCACAAGACCTTTTTCTAGCGTCCATGGTAAGACACAGATTTGACATGCAGGCTGCAACTCATACGCTTAACAAAAAGTAGACCAACCTATCTTGCACACTTTTGTAAGGAGATACACATAAATAATAGAGTGAACCACAATTTTCTTCGACGTGGTTCGTTGTTTTTCAACAAACCACATGGATGAAAACAGTAATAGAGCATCGGCTTAAAGGATCCGGTCTCCCAGGACGCTATTACCCGCCTCAAACGGGAAAATGGAAATTTGTGTAAACGAAGCTTGGTGTCATAGAAATAACATCTTTGCTTTATTGTAGAGAGTGTTTAATAATACCCTGAAACTTAAAGAACCTGAAAGAACTTGAACATAAAACCATAGTAAAAGTTGAAAAAAAGTGGATGTTATATCATTACATGAACACCTTAAATGATGGAAACCTTTGATGTAAGCTTTAAGCTACCATATTCAATGGTTATTCACAGTTAAGCTAGTTCTCTAATGTACCTATTCATATAGGCATTGGTGCATCCCAGTTCTAGCTGCAAAAAACACAAGCTGAAAAACGTTAAATGTGTGAGAATATGTGGGATGCCATTAAATTACTCTCCAAAAGGGCTATTAATAAGAGAAAAGAGGCTCCAACATATATTGAGGAAAAATGGTTCAAGTTTTAATAGATGTGGGACTCTGACACAATGTTGTGTGGGGATTTTACGACTGAACACATATTAATGTTTCTAAGAAACTCCGTTAAACCATTTTGCAGTAGAAAGACATATTCCAAAGGATGGATCCAATTTAGGCAATATTGAACAATATTGCAATAATTGACTTTACATGTAGTTTTGCAGAAATGTTTGACTGGTAATCAAAACTCTAATATATTTAAAGATGACAGTAGGAAATCTAAACAGTGCCAGTGGGAAAATTGGTAACTTCAACCTCAACATCCGTCAAAAGAAATTGTGATTAATGTGAGATATGGAAATGGAAATTTTTGCAGTTTCCGTAGGACATGAGTATTCCGGTTGTTGATTCATGCATGACTACATGTGGAGTAAGAAACCATACTAAAAACTTATATAACTTATCATGGGACGAAGGAAGTAAAATGTGGTATTATTTATAAAACAAGCTAAAAGGTAGACTAAAAGTGATATAGTTTTCATGGTAATTGGGTACTGTAACACAAAGAATGGACTCACCATATTCAGTTTATAATTATGGTATTGCATTGCTTTCTCTTTCTTCTCCTTGCTTTCCTTAGAATACGTTCAGTTTCTTCCTTTGCTTTCTCCATTGAATAGATTCCTACAGTTTACCAGAAAATCCATGACATGAATGCAATCGTGCAAATCAAACATTACATAATCAGTAAATAAAACTAATCTATATTAATCTACTTTTGTTCATACTCTTGTCCCAAAGAGAAAGAAGCCACTTTTGACTTCAGAAGTTCAAACTACTGCTTTAAAATTCACAATTGACCAAACATTTTCTGTTTTGCTACTCCAAAATCTTATGTTACCACATTTTCTTTTATCATTTAGTGTAGTGATCAATTTTTCCTTGAACCAAAAACATTACACTCCCTGATCAAAATTCACATTAGAAACTAGAAAGTATCAACTAATTTGATCCTCGAAAGTAAAAAATAAAATTCTTTTCTTTGGAAGGAAGGAGTATTTTTCTGGTTGTGAACTGTTATAAAGTGATAAAATGCAATTACAAAAAAATGGTAAGAC
This sequence comes from Arctium minus, assembly GCA_954870635.1. Taxonomy (NCBI): domain Eukaryota; kingdom Viridiplantae; phylum Streptophyta; class Magnoliopsida; order Asterales; family Asteraceae; genus Arctium; species Arctium minus. The sequence continues at coordinate 26,549,830 of OX941082.1, read as the reverse complement.
ATGTACTTGCCTGTTTCCTTTTCCTCGGACAAGAATGTGAAACCTCCATCAATATCTTCATCAGATTCAATGACAACTCTCCATTCTCTTTGCTACATCAAATTACAACAATTATTTGATTAACCATTTGTTTGATATGTAGGGTATATATGTGTGTGTGTGTGTAAGTATATATGCAACATGGTTACATATACAAAGACACACACATATATGGGTGTGTGAGTGTGTGTAGATATATTTGCGAGCGTCTATTAAAGATGTAGGGTTTTCTTAGCATTCCATATTTTCGGCAGGATGGTCTCATGCTAAACATGTAATTTCTTGTACATGTAAATATCCTTCCTTTCTGGATCCAGATACATCATTTGGTTCAATACCTTATAAAATATAATTCTCAGACTGTCGTATAATGCAACTTATGATGAGAATAATGTTTAAACAAAATCAAAATTAAGTGAGCATGAATCAGTAATTGGAGTGACAATGTTAATGAATGATGGAAGTTCAAGTTCAATAAAGTAGCGATGGAAGGAACTATTTTAGAAGAAAAAAATAACCAAATCGTTATCAGGAAACCCTGTATCTAAAAATGTAAATTTAGTATTTTAGCATCACTAGTTCTAAACTCCCAATTAGAGAGGGGTGAATTAAATTAAATGCAGAAAAAAACAGCAAATACCGGTCCAGTCTGAGATACTCTGTTGTGTTTGTGTCCCTTGTCGTAATCTCTATTTGTGAGAGTAACCTGTTCACGTTTTACCGAGTTCCAGGTGCCCATTTCTACCTTGGGACGCACTACTGGACTGGAATCAGTAAAAACTTGTTAGTTCATTGCACGGTTAGGCAAATGATAGTGTTACTAAGATAAGCAGCGAACTGGGATCCAAATAATACTCCATCCGAAATAAATGCAACATTTCCCTTAGCTCAAGAGTTCAACAAATAGTTACCTCTTTGCCACTTACTAATCACCAATCCACAAGATTCCTCGAGGGATATTTTAGATATTTGACTAGTAGTAAAACATTTCCAGTAAACTATGTGTCAAGTCAGTAACCATGGTGATACGGTCATTGAACCATGTTAGTTGCCGCAGGAAATAGATGGGATAATGATTAATGATTCTATGATCTAACGATTGTAGTAACTTGGTCAAAAGAATAGATGAACTCAAATATTTTACAAGATCATATGAAATTGAAGTTGCAGCTGCAGCTGATACTTAGCTCCAACGTTGTAATTACTTTTGTGGTGATTTTAAGGAAGCAACATTGTATCCCTAAATTTCATTTTTTTTCTGTTATACTCAACATAAATAATGGAGTTTAATCCTTAAACAGCCAGGAGTGAGCAACAAACTGCAACGAAAGCTGAGAAAACAAAGAATCAGAATACAGGGCACATACATCTTTGGGGATTTTCCCAGAGGATTGGCACAATAGCTGACAGCCTGCATTTGGCAAGACATATGTTATAAGGATGAATATCTTGTCGATTAAAACACCAGGAGCTAAATATTGACAAACAAGAGTACCTTCGGTGGGAGAACGGTGGGTTGTGGATTCTTTTGGTCCAGTGCTTTAATCTTGCATGCAATTGCCTGCAAATAATCAGATGATCGTTGGAGACAGTATCTATAAAGTATTGTAAGGTATTATAATGTGAAAATATGTGAAGGACTTGGTTTTGGTACTGTTTCAGTTCTTTGCATTCAAGACATATGCATACCTGCATTTCGTTAGTGAAAGACTTGGAGAGATCATTACGTAAGTTCAATATGAACACTCCAATCTTTTCTTGTAAACCGGAGAGCAATATGGAAATATCCTGTGAGTTTTTGTTACATGTATCTTGATTGAGTTGATCAGAAATCGATTTCAAGTCTCCATGAAGGCTAGATTTTAGTTCTTCTTGCCCCTTGTTCTGGTTATGGTATTTCACTCGAGTTAGAAAATATGAATTTGGAAAGAGAAGTTTGAAAGAAGAAAATTATGGGGAGGATAGAAGGTATTCTAACAATCATCTGCAGGGAGTTCTCAAGTCCAATCAACTTCTGGCGTATACTTTCCACTGAATGTCAACAAAAAAAGGGAGAAAGATGTCAGTATGTCATACAGGACCACTTCAAATTTCTGCATAACTAATACTATATGACCATGTAAGTTCATTTTGTAACTTTCCATCTCTGTTTCTGTCATTCTCTGATGGTTCATGGAAATCCGAAAATATATTGGCAAGGCAAAGAAGGTGGTTCACTATTAAACAGGGTAATAAGCCTTGATGTATTCTGAAATTCACCATCTCAAATATGCGATGAAGTGTGATTCGAATAGTATATGATGTAATAACTAATGAAACATTCAGGAAAGATATGGTTCTAAATATATTAAAAAATAATAATATAGGGAGCCACTGTATAATTTTAGGAGTGGAGATTATATAATTTATCCCATCAGTTAGTACCGAAGTAAAGAATTTTAAATATCTTTTCAAACATGACATTTCTTTCTCTGCATCACGCTATTCAGTAAATTATGAGATTGATCTACTTACTATCCATTGCTAATTCTTTTGTTCCTTTATTGACTTGCATTATATCCGTCTGAAGAGATTCCAGCATCAATCCGAACCTGCTTAGTGAACTTTCTATTGTTCCTATCCTATGCTCAAATTCTTCACCCATCTGGCCTGCCCACAAAGTTTGAAACATCAAGAAAACTACAGAGTAGAAAGCGAGAATCTTAAGGCCGTGCATACGTCTCTCATATAAGCCAAATTGTAAACTTTCACAAAAACTTACATCTTTGCTCTGAAATAGCAGAACCCCACTTACGAATTAGACCTGTGGAAGATCTTGATAATGGCAGTTGACTTTCTTCTCGTGTGTGATTGACTGGGGGTAAGGATGAAAACCTTTTCAAGGAACTCTCCCTTTCTTGAGAAACAACTAACTATAAAGAGTTTCAGTGAAGAAAGTAAAATTTGTTAACCTCTCTTGTGTGATCCAGAGCTCAGTATGAAGTTGAAAGAAAAAGAAAAGTATAGTGTTCTTCTAGAGAACAGGAAATGATATCTCAATTCTCAACCACAATCATAGAGTTTATTATGTTGCTTCTAACAACTATCCACATGGTGTAATTTCAAGTAATATTTGACAAAATAAATCAACTATACACGTAATTCTAGTTCTAAGCACCTCAGTTATTGTGTTTATATATATGAATGCAATAGTTATACTGAAAATGAACTGAAACAGAGTTGAAGATCTTAATCTAAATATTTGTCAATAGTCATAAATTACTCATGTGTTCCATTGTCTTGAAACAAATACTTCATCTGCTATTTTACCGATGAATGCAAATAGCTACTGGAAACATGAGAATCAAATAAACATTAAAGAAGTTCTCATTTAACACCAAAACCAAAATGAGGCATGCATAATATTTATTATATTAATCACTTCTACTCTTTCCAAGGTTGATCCACAAAGTATGGAGCCAACTGATCTGAGGCTCAGATATATGTATTTCTGACAGTGTACCCAAGAAGGCAGTGAGATACAGATGCAGCGTAAGGAAACATTTCATATGATAAAACATGTGAATGTATGTTAGGCCATACTTCCAAAATATAAATATCCAAAAAAGCTTTCAGATAAACCTGGTCATTCGTCAATGTCTCATCTTGAGAATTCTGTGAGAACTGGGAGAAAATAGCATGATGTTGAGATGAAAGCCCCTGAGAAAGTGATTGCTGCGACCGCTGCTGCTGCTGTTGTGATGGTGCTTGGCTGTGTCTAAAAGTTGACGACATCTCTGGCAGACTACTTGAGATGCCTGATCTCCTTCTAAATTTCATAACATCACCAAATTAAACACAAATATATAGCACACATGCAGACAAGAAAACAGTCATTTGCATGTCGAATATCAATTCTCCACATAAGACACAATAAAAAAAAGGTTCATCTCAATTTCACTCACATACACACAGAAACTCAATTGCAAACACTTAAATATCAGTTCTCCACTGAAATATACACATTTGTAGCTGAAAACACACACAGAACCAAATGCATTTATAATCATATATAAGTTAAACTACAATGTGTCCTGGATGACCCGGAGTTAGCCTTAAAATGTTTTACATTTTAACACCAGATTCAAGTTCCATACTTCACAATGCACTTGTTAAGCATTTTACAAGTCTATGTCAATTAATCACAGTCGACACAGAAACTTTGGAAGATCCTATCGTTTCAAGCACTACCACGAACAAAATCAATTAATTACAAAAACAAGCACAATTTCATCACAGAATCGTCCATGTTTCAAACATATATACAGATGTTAGCAGCTATACACGTTAAAACTCGATATTCACCAAAAAACACACAAAATCGGCTGAAAGGAGTGGATATAAAAATCAATTGCCTATACACACAGGACGACAACGATTTACATGTCAAATTCCACATCATCACAACAATGCGGTTACAGCACATAAAATCACTCGACTCCATTCCCACGCATTCTGCAGATGCAGATGAAGTATATAGATTTAGGTTCCACAACTCCACTTCTTCGCAAAATACACAGAAATCATGATGCACTTAAAATCCAATACACCACAAAAAGCGCACAATTTTTCTACACAGGCAGAAAAACACTCATCTGCTACAAGTTCGTCAATAAAAGCAACACAATAGCTCAAAGAACACACGTACACAGGCCAATTAGATAAGATACATGCAAAACAACGGACACCTAGAGCTGTAAATATGAAACTGAACCTTGAGTGAGGAGGAAGAACAGAAATCGAGCTGAGATCACAGGCCTTATTGATCTTCATCCTCTTGATTTCAAATCAGTTACTGAAGTTTTAGTTTTTCCTAACCAGCTTGCTCCCTTAACGGAAATGCATTCTGATATCGTGGGAAAGTTATCAAGCAAAATTTGGTTTTAATATGGGAAAAACCTTAGGCGAGTTTTCACTACCCCTCCCCTTTTTTTCTCTTAAAAAAATACTTTCATATAAATACGTAACCTCCAAACTTCATATTAATTGCATTTAAACCCTGATAAAACACAATACACATAACCGACTCGGTTCGTGTGAGATCAGCCTTTTTTTCGTGAGACCCGTGAGACCAAGATTTTACATTTGAAACTGTGAAGGTAAAAAAGATCCGAACCTTCACAGTGTTTTGCCGTAAAGTTTCAAGTGTAAAAAAGTAATCTCACGAGTCTCACAAAAACAGGATGGTCTTACGTGATCCCAAGTCTAAGGAGACATTCTTGGCATTTTTACAAATAATCAACGGGTCATTTATCGTCCCATAAGACTAGGAATTTTGGTTTCGATTAGGTCCCGTCATTTTTCAAACGATACAATTTTTGTGTTGATTGAAATATGTATGTTTATATATTTGGACCTTATAAACTGATATGGAAAATGGGAATGATGCATGCGGGAGCTTAAGCATGGTGGATCAGGCCTTAATGTTTATGGAAGCCCATGACCAAATTAACACTTAACGAGCATAATTTTTACCATGGTCTATGTTTTATGGCCCATGATACATCAATTCGAAGCTTAGACCCACGATAGCATGACTTTTCTAAAGGATTTTCAAAGCAAAAGGCATCATTTTGGCATGTTTTGAGACACTATTATTTTTCGTTTTGGACTTTATGTTTGGAAGATCTCCTTTTTCTGATCCATTACTTTGACTCCCTTTATATTCGTCGGATATACGAAATGAATGATAAGTTCATGAATGAAACAATTTTCCCTTCTCATTCAAATTTCTAAATTCTTGAATTCAAATTTGAGCCTAAAACCAGGCATTCTTTTTTTTTTTTTTTTTTTTTTGTAAAGGAGTATCCCAGACCACTTTGGGCCCGGACTAAATCAACAAGTTTTAGAAGAAGATTTCCTAGGTATTCGTAGAATCAACGAGACTACTTTTACCGATGATTAATCTAGGTTGCATTATAAACTTAGTTGACTGGAAATATATGATATCAGCTCGATTTGTTTAGAACAAGTTTTCAGTGATTGCACTCAAATTAATTGTAAATGATTTTGATTACATAGAATATTCTGAAAAGGATTAAGAACACATATTACACCATCAAGTGATCGTTTACAAAATTATTGGAACTTTTTTTTAATTTTAAAAAGACATGTACAATTTTTATTGAGAAAAAGTCTTGTAAAATCATTTATTTGGAAGTTACACCATAAGGGGTTGTTTGTTTTTTTTAAAAACCCTCTTAATGACTCTTAAGTCTAAATCGTTCAGATCTTTTTACACACCACCTCTTATTAATCATAACTAAAATAAGACTTCAGACTTTAGACCTCTTAAAAAACAAACGGCACCTAAGTGTTTATTGTTAATGATTTTCAACAATGAAGCTTGTTAAATCTTGAATCAAAATATTCTTCAATGATTTATTCTTGACACACTTACTAAGAAATAATTTATTCAAGTTTCAAATCGACAGTTGTTCCGAGATAATTCGTTATTACTCGATTTCTAACTTTTTGATTCACTATTAATACGATAATAAATTCTAACACATGAAGAAATTATTAGACCATGAAATAAATCGAGTTGTTTGTCAATAATCAAAACATGTGGAATTATAAAGTCTAAATAACTTGTTAAATAAAATTGTATATTTGTGTGTGTATTTATAGGGGTGGGTTTAAATGAAAACCGATTTTCGGTTATGAACCAGGGGATAAAGAAGAGCGTGTCAATTGTACACACCTTCACAGGTCATTCATGTATTATTCATCATGAAATGCATCATTCATGATGAATAATATATGGATCATGAATTCGTGTGTTATTCATCATGAATGTTGTATTATTTATCATAAATAATGCATGAACGTTCACCTTCGTTATTCATACTGAATGTGGACACCCGATGACACGTGTTGCGCTCTCCTTTGTTCATCGGTTTTCAATTGAACTTCTCTCTCTCTTTCTCTCTCTCCCTGTGTTTGTGTAATTGTGTGTATATAATATATGCATGTGTGTGTGTGGAGGTTCAAACGAGAACACGTTCATTTTAAGAAACCCCGATGACACCCTTATCATACGTGATAATACACGTGAGATGATCTGGTGGTGTGCGGACGACTTGGCCCAGGACCTAGGCCGGGGCAAAGGTTGCACACACGTCTTTAATTTAGTATCACATGTAATTGACTATAATAAAAAAGTGTTTTTTTTGTTATCATAAAATGAAAGTATTGTCGTTTAAACCCTTCCTCGTATATATAAGTTTATTTGGTACCAACTTTTGTAAAAAACTTCGAAACAATGTTTTCTCCTTTTGAGCTCAAGTATTCCAAACATAGATGTTCTTCCGATGCCAAAACTTAAGCATGTTAGTTGTTTCGCTAATAATGACCCAAGTATGTAGTATTGCCTCCTTATGTCCAAACTCTTTACCTAAAATATTTATGCACATCCAATGTGCATTTTGAACCTAAACTTCACTTATATTTAATTACCATAAAACCTAACATGATTCATATTATAATTAAATAAGTTTTGTTCTACATTGTACATAATTTTCTAACTTGTAAAATAACCTACGTCTTCTAAACCAATAATACTTGGCTTGTAGGATTAGGGCATGTTTGTTAGCAGCTTAATGAGTTTAATGAGGCTCACAGCTTATTCAGTCAGCTATATATGATTGTTTGGTAGTGGTTTAATGATATAAAAAGTGGCTTATTTAGTAAGATTTCAAGGGGGGGCTTTATACAGAAAGCCAAGTTTTTTCCAAACCAGTCTCTCCCATTAAAAAATACGTTCCTTCTATCTATGAAAAAACTCTCTCAAATAAAAACCTTCGAAATCTATACAGACAGATTAATCCACACAGACAACTTTATCCATACAGAACTTAATGAAAAACCAACCCAACAGCCCCTTAGTTGTTTATAAGTGAAAAATCATCTTATGTTTACGAAATTAAATAATAAATAAAGAAGATCTAAATTATGGATATAATAAAATATTAAAGATTTTTTTTAAGATTGAAAAAGACTGAATACTTATAAACACAGTCAAATGTGGAATGATGTTGACATTAATCAAGCATCATTTTGTAATGACCACAACTGATAGATAATTATATATTATAATTTTTCAAACACCAAAAAGGTCAAATTTTTAAAGAGCTGGATATCATCAATGATGTTGATTCGGTTTCACACTTTCACACTTTCACACTTTCACTCTTATCATATTCATATGTTTTTTGTGTATTGAAGTATATTTTAAATACCTGATAAATAATATAATATTTTAGAAAATGCAGTTAGTAATTTGATAGTAGTTAAATAAATATATTTGACTAATAATCAAACTGTGTCAAATTCAGGGGATTACCTTAAAAAAACGGAAAACTGAAGAACACTTTGGTAACCTTTCATCTGAACGGTATTCACTTGTGCATACAAGTAATTTGTAACATGCATACGTGCATATGCACAAATGCATAATGCACATGTGCATAAAAATTAAAAAACAACTTAATTTACTTCTATGCATAAATACATACTATTCAGATGAAAGACTATCAGGGTGTTCCTTAGTTTTCCATTTTTTTGAAGTTTTTCCTTAAACCTCCGTCTAATCAAACCAATACTTAACACGTCTCTTAGTAAAACAAAATAAAAAACGGGTAAAACGAAGTCAACGCTATCAAATGTATTTGTAATGATTGTTAATGTATTTGGCTCGTATAATATTTTTTTTAATAAATGGGATATGTCAATAAATGGAATTTCAATGATGGCAAAGGATTGTGTGATGAGTTGAAGTTAACGTGAGAAGCGTGAGAAGTGGATCTGAACCGTTGATCACTTTTAATCTCATGCCCTTTCATGAATTGCGCTTTAGAAGGGAATTGATTCGGTGCATCTTATCTTGGTGCATCTCATTCTAATATGTATCCATTTCTCATCCAAAGATTGATAACCACTTCTCATGCTTCTCACGTTAACCTCAACTTCTTACCGGACTCAACCCTTTCAAGGATTTTGAAACTTAATGTAGAATTAAATAAAACTCAATATTTTAATTTTTGTTTGGTTTTAATGTTGTAACTTTTGAGTTGAGATGTTAAAAATAATGAACAACACAGGTACATTTTAATAACAATTGCGCTGGTCGTCATTACAATCACAGTCACAATAACAATTGTATCAATAGCAACAATAATATTAGTTGTGACAGTTGTTGAGACCAGCAAATTATGAGTTTAACTATCCCAAATTATAATAAAGATTGTAATAATGGTAAGTTGGGTCGAATCCACGGGGATTGGTCGTGACTATTATTCGATTTTTACACTTTTAGTAGGGGGTTGGATTTGATTAAATAAACTAAACATACGATTAAAAACAATAAAATTAAAAGCCCAACAATAGCTTCACCCTTGATATGATGCAAAATGTTTATCATAGATTCATATGGTGCAGAAGAAGACATGCCAAGTCTAAACCAACTATGGTAGTCAACAAGCTCTAACAACTTTGATTTTCCCTTAGACAGACATTAACCAAAATAAACTATTTGGTTAAATTTTAACAACAAATGAGGTTTTAATAAAGCTCTTAAATCCCCATAGTTGATTAGCATTAACGAATTAGGAAATGCACATATTCAAAGCAATAAGCTCACAAGCTTGGCTTACTAAAGCTTTGATTGCAAGAATTCATGGCATAGGTTCGAAAACTTTATTGAAATCAAACATACCATTTGTCACTTTATCAAAATCCCCAAACAATTACGGATTTAGGGTTTTAAACGACTTTTCATCAAACGAGTACCAATCAATTGATCAGATTAATTAATAAACCAAAAGATAATGACATTCATACGGAATTCATGCAAATAAACTTGTTCAAGCATCTTTACATAGGAATCTCTAAACCAAATGCATCAAAATTAAAGGCTAAACTATTGTGGAATTAAAAACTAGTTACTTACAGAATTAACGAGAAGAAAATGAAAGAAAAGCTTCAAAATCCTCTTCTTTGCTCCAGAAATCATCCCTAGGTCTTCTCCCCTCTCAAACGGCAACGTCAAACCCAATTTATACCAAGAAAATGGAAAAATCACTCAAGATTCGAAAATTGGCGAAACTGGTCCTACAGTGAATTATGCAGTCGTTGAATACGACCTTGACATGCGACCCTTCAGGGTAATATTTTTCTCTTTTATGCCTTTCTTTGACCATTTGTTCCGTACAAACTCTTTAAGTGTGCCAACCATTTTCCTTGTGTTTTCTTTATTATATCAACCTATAATGGAACTATAGAAACACGATTATTGGGTTCTTTTAGCCATATAAATGGGTATTACGTAGGGGAGTCGATCATAAAATATATAACAAATTTGACACTTATCAAGTTATAGCAATGACTGTAATAAAACAAGTAGCATAGTAGCAACAGTAACAGTAGCAATAGCAAACGCACTATAATGATGCATTTGACACCCAAACAGGATATGACAGAATTAGGACAATTGTTTAGCATTTGTAAGACATAACATGATAAGATAGGACTGGTAAAATGATCAATTTATCCATAATGAGTTGTTTATATCTTTTCTATATTTTGATTAATTATGTAACTTATTAAATATTATAATAAAATAAATATTTTTATAACAAAATATATCATTATAAAGTTTTTGTCAAAATGATTAAAATGACATCATGATATGAAGTTTATGTAATTTCCTTTTCTTTTTTTTTTATACATTTTATATATTATGTTTTTATTGTTAATATTTAATAAGTTACACAAATTAACCAAAATAGAGAAAATATATAACAATAATATTTTGAGGAAAGTAAATTGAAAGTTTAAAGAAGCTAAAATAAAATAAAATAAATTTGAAGAATGGATAAAATATAAAGAGGAAGACACACTTGATATTTTAGAAGGGAATTATGTTTTATTTTGAGGGTATATTAATAAATATATGATTGTTCCACCTTGTTCCATAGGTGGAGGTGAAACACGCCTATTACACTTTGTTCCACTGTGTTTCTTTCTGTTCTACATAAAAATCATGTCAAACGTGAAATAATGATCTTTGTTTTGTTATCATGTCTTATCCACTGTACCAAAAGAATTGATTAATTTAATTTTCACTAATAACCTTGTATTTTCTTAGACAGTTTAAAATATAAAAGTGTTGTATTTCTTTTTAAAAAAAGTAGTCTTAATGTCTATTAAGGGCCTGTTTGGTATCAACTTAATGGACTTAATAGTATGTATTGCTTATTTGCTAAGCTATGTATAAATGTTTGGTTGTGGCTTATTTGGTAAGAATAGAGCTTATTCGCTCAGCTTTTGGATCCTCCTTGTCTACATTCAGCCATGAAAAAGACTCACCTACCCCTTCTCTCAAATAGACACCGCTTTCTCTCTCAAAAAGACTACCGATACCTCCCTCTGTTCTGCTTCATCGACCGACGCCTCCCTCTGCTCTGCTTCATGGAAGCATCAGCCGACCCCTCCTTCTCTCCCCATCGATTTCTCCTCTCCTATGTGGGTTTTCTTCTTCGGTTAAATGATTTTGAACATCGTATATTGATGTTGATTGATGCTAGATTTAAGGTCAAGTTCCAAGAGTTTGATTTGGCAAAACGTTTAGGGTTCCAAGAGTTTGATTTTGTAGAATGTTTGCATAGCCTAGAACACCTTTCCTAAAAAATACAACTAAGGGTCTGTTTGTTAGCAGCTTAACGAGCTTAATGAGACTCACAGCTTATTTAGTCAGCTATATATGACTGTTTGGTAGTGACTTAATGATATAGAAAGTGGCTTATTCAGCAAGATTTCAAGGGGGAACTTAATGCAGAAAGCCAAGTTTTTTTCTAAACCAGTTTCTTTCATTAAAAAACACGTTACTTCCATTTATGAAAAAACTCTCTCAAATAAAAACCTTCTAAATCTATACAGACAGATTAATCCACACAGACAATTTTATCCATATAGAATTTAATGGAAAACCAACCAAACAGCCCCTAACTTTATCTATACATGACTTAATGAAAACCAACCAAATAGCCCCCAAGTTATGATGTTGAAATATATATTTTCATGGTCTAAAAAAAAATTTGACCTAACAAAAAATTTAATACAGATGTTTAAGATAACGATTTAATTAAAAGAAAAATAATTAAAGGGTGTGGATAAAAACTAAACCCTGAAGATACAACTTAATAACTTATGTGAGTTAATTTTAGTTATATTTTATTGCCGATGAATGAATGAGCAAAATTATAAAATTTAATTTAAAAAAGTCAACTATGATGTAATTGTAACCCCTGCTACCTCTTAATGCTTTATTTAGAAAAGAAGTTAATCTTTTTCTAATAATATTTTTGAAATCATAAAAATAATACAAAAATACATCAACGAATCAAACCTTGTTTATATATATATATATATATTTATCAAGCTTGAGTGGTTACCTAACCTGTACGACCTACTCATGTTTATCTAATGTAATTAAAACTCTATTAGTAGCGGTGTATGGAGATTGGATTGAACAGTTTATAATATTTATGCAACTCAGCTTAATCGTGATGGTTTGAAAAAATATCAACTCAACCCAATTCATTCAAAGATATAACCAAACCCAACCCAACCCAACCCAACCTTTGTAGGTTAGGCTGGATTGACAGGTTAGTAGTTACATAAATTTGATAAATAAGCTACTTTATAAGATATGAGTTTATATAGAACCAACCCATAAAGTATCTATCTAAAAATGTTACAATAGGTTTATTATGACGTTTTTGAGCGTTTCAATTAGTTTTTTTAAGACGTTTTTTTTAAATAAAATGTTGTATTAACTATTTTATAGAACAATCTTGAGAAGTGTCCTATAAGTTCATCTATTTATAGGACATTCATATGACACTTTTTCAAATAATATTGTATAAAATAACTAATATGACATTTATTTTAAAAAAACATCCTACAAACTTGTAAGATATTTAAAACCGTCATATAAACATATCATAACACTTTCATACATGATGTTTTTTTTGTTTTGTTCTGTAAAATAACATATTAGTACACTTAGACATTTTAGGTATCCTATGAACCTAATGATATTGTAGTGAAATGTATAACTATTAACATTTTCTTTTCACCAAAGTACAATATCAAATTAGGGAGTCTTTGAATTGATAGATTCGTCAACCAAGTATTTATCAACATCATTCATATTTTCAGCATATTCATTTGTTATTGCTGCAAAAATAGTTACAATAATTTTCTCCTATTCGATTTTTTGTCATCATTCTTTGGTGGTGAATCTTTTTGGTATCCTATACATATAGCTAAAAATAAATACAAACATAAACTCAATAAACATTATATATAATATATATACAATATAATAAACATTATTAATATATATAATAGACTAACGAATGATCGTGTGAGAAGTTGAGTTAACATGATAAGTAGATCTGAACCCTTGATCACTTTTAATCTCAAACCCACCCATGAATTTTGCTTGATACAGAGATTTATCCGGTGCATCTTAGTGCATCTCATTCTAATGTACATCCAACGATTGATAACCACTTTTCATGTTAACTCAATTTTTCACCAAAACCCGACTCATAGTAGACTAGTATACTATATATAGACATAAATAAAATTTTATCCAAGTTATATATATTAACGCCAAATTAACGGATTTGATTGGGTTATATAAACAAACTTAATTGACAGTTTAACGAATTAATAGGTTGGGTTTAATTGGGTTATTACCAGGTTGAGTTAGACAGATTAAGCGGTTTGACGGTTATTTATAACCCCTCATTAGTTTTAAATGATGTTCATCAATATAATCTAAAATAATAATAAAATTATAGAAAGAAAAAACGATATGGATCTTAAATGAGATAAAAACAGACATTAAAAACATTTAATATATATATTTTTAAAATAATTCATTTACGGGACACGTAAAGCGCCTCTTATTAATAAATTATTTTTTTAACCATTTACCAACAAACTTAACTAGGCCGTACCATAAAAGTTGATGAATACCTATCAGTACGGCCTGTACAAAAAAATCAGGTTACTTGTCCAGCCGGTTCCCGGTTGAAGCAATCCATACAATCTCCACGCGCATTCACTTCCCGACTCCACACGCAGCTACACTCCTTTTTGCACCTGGGGATTTTATATCTATTCTATATTATAAAAATGGTATAAAAAACTCTTAAAAATAAGTTTTAAAGCTTAATGTACCGCTATTTAATGCTAATTACTTAAAAAACAACCATAAAAGCTGTATGTACTACATTTAATATTATTCATTAATTTTCAATCATTATCTCTAACCATTTTAACTCCCCTAAAATCATTTCTCACTTTAACTCCCCTAAAATAACTCTCAGCATATTTTAGATATAAAAAATCTAAAATATAATTAAAAAATCTTACAGAATATTTTATAAAAAAATTATATTATTAAACCAAAATAAATTACATTATATTATTAAGTCTAAATTAAACAAATTTATATAAAAAAATCATTATCACTCTCTCACAACCATCCAAAATCGTAATGTAAATCGACAAAAAACAGAAAATAAAATGAAACATTAAAATCGTGATGTATCTAGCTGCATTGTGCTAGTACACTTCTAGTATATATATATATAATGTTTACTTGCTACCGACTTTAATAGTTAAATCAATTTAAATAATAATTTTATTAAAATTTCGATTTTTTTTAAAGACAACAATAATTTTAAATAGAGTAAAATACGAATTTCATCCATGTGGTTTGGTGTTTATAACGATTTTCGCCCATATGATTTAAAAACTATTTTTTTCGTCCTTATAGTTTGCATTTTCTTTCGTTGTTTGTCCCTCTGATTAATTCTGTTAAATTTCAACCATTGGATCAAGGGCATTTCTGTCTTTTCTTGTTTTATTTAATTTTTTATTGAAAACTATTTAACAACTGATTAAATAATAATAATAATAATATATTACATTTTAATATGTATTTAATATTAATTATTACTATTATATTTATAGTGGGAGGTTCAGGGGAAAACTTCAAAAAATGGAATACTAAATAATACCCTAGTAGTCATTCATCTAGACGATATGCATTTACATATTCAAGTAAATTAAGTTGTTTTTTCAGTTTTTATATACATGCGCATTATGCATTTGTGCATATGCACGTGTGCATGTTACAAATTATTTGTATGCACAAATGCATATCATACAGATGAAGGGCTATCAGGGTGTTCCTCAGTTTTCCGTTTTTTTGAGGTTTTCCCCTGAACCTGACCCTATATATATATATAGAGAGAGAGAGAGAGATGTGAGTTATTGTGCAACTTTTTTAATAGTGCAACCCACCTATCTACCACTCATTTTGTTTTCACCTTTTTAATTAAAAAGGTGAAAACAAAATGAGTGGTAGATAGGTGAGTTGCACCATTAAAAAAGGTTGCATTTGAACACCTCTCTCTCTCTATATATATATATATATAGTCTTATATATATATGTATAGTCTTAGTTTCATTTGAGAAATGGTAAATATATGAGAAATAGAGAAGTAATCATAGTCATTCATATGGTCAAGATCGGATTTGACTGGTCAAATATTGCGGCTTTGACTGGTCAAAAGTTGCGGCTATGCCAAAAATAGAAGGACACTTTCGTAATTTTTACAAAATACGCGGGATGTGTTTATATATAAACATGCATAATTCACATATAAACTATATGTTCATATATGAATCAATGTAATTCACATTTGAACTCTTTTAACTGATTCATATATGAACTTTTGTGATTCATATATGAACTAATTAACTGATTCACATATGAATTAATTAACTGTAAGTTCATATATGAATCAGTTGAACTAGTTAACAGATTCATATATGAACTTTTGTGATTCATATATGAACTAATTAACTGATTCATATATGAACGTATAGTTCATATGTGAATCATATAGGTTAATATATGAACTCATCCTGCGTATTTTACGAAACTACCCCTCTACCTTCTATAGACCATGCAAGGAATTATCCGATGCTTCGCGGTCAAAGTCGCAAATGTTGACCAGATGAATGGCTAAGATTACTTCTCTATTTCTCATACATTTACCATTTCTCAAATGAACCTCTCCCTATATATATACATATATATAAGTCCCAAACCTGTAACACAGGTGGGTCTCCACCAACCTACAAGACTGGTAGCCTCCATCAACTACCCTATCCCCATGTATGTAAAATTCTAAGCAAATTCATTGAGCATCTTTATTGTTGTAGCTTTTGAGTGGAAGAGGCAACAATGTAATTATGTAACGATGAGGAAAAGGCAACAAATAAAGGAACCATGTGCAGGTCGGTGAAGGGAGGATATGTGGTTATGGTGGGGATGAATGCAAACGATGCCCGGAAACGGTCGATGACAGGAAAGATGGGCAATAGGGAAGACCGGCGACGATGAGGATCTTGGAGTAGAATTGCCGTGAGTAGCTAACCGGTACGTAGGGATGATGTGTGTGTGGTTACGCCAGTGAAGTTGGTTGCACCGAGAATAGGAAAGGACAAGGACAATGGTTCTGGTTGGTTGCGCCGGTGATGTTGGTTGTTTCTGTGGGAACAAGGAAGGGAAAGAGGATGGGTCCAATGTGGAGGGTGACAATGTGTGTGGGGAGATGGAAGAGTTGGTAGGAGATATAATATAAAAATTATTTAATAAAAAATGTAAAGAAAAACAAACACAGGAAAAAGACAACAATGCCCTTCATTTAACTGACTTTTTTAACAAAGTTAGTCTAAGGGACAAAAATCTAAAGAAAATGTAAACCATAGGGACGAAAATCGTTATAAACACCAAACCACAAGGACGAAAATCGTAATTTACTCTTTTAAATAGAAAGGAGAATAAACTGCAAAAAGCAGAAGGAAAAACAAACGAGTAAAAGAAAAGGTGAATTATATTCATATCCCCTCCTGTATGGGATATGTGAATGAGGTAGGGGGTAGGGGTTTGTGAGTGAGGAGGGGGTAGGAATAGCAATGCCCAAAGAAAAATGGAGGCTTTAGTGGAGTCCTGTGCACTTGTTCAACAACTTTTCACAAGTATAAATTTTTGGGTATGAACAGGTGTACATTTTTTTTTGAACGACAACAAACCACTTTTATTTACAAACCAACCAAGAAGTATAACAAAGTTTGCAAAGGACAATAAAAAGGGCACGACTAGTATAACACCCTCAAAACTGGAAATAGCAACTAATTTAAAATTTTCTAAATACATCAATAAATGATTCATCTACAATCACAATTTAAGATTTAACCTCCATACACACATTCATTCTATACATACAATCTATAATAAGGACGGGTGCTACTAAAACCCAATAACAATCACTGTCTCCAAACTGCGGAAGACTTCTCCAAACCCTTACACTTGCGAACACTAAGGCACATCTCTTCAATACAGCTAGAACCATACCCCCAACTGGAACCTGATGCACATGCCGACAAATAAAAAGGTTAGGCTTAACGCCTAGTGAGCTCAAGAGTTTTAACATGAGTAAATACTTTTAAAAGACAGACTACTCTTAAAACATGATCTTTCAATTGATGCACTGTAAAACATAGAAACAACTATTTTCAATGTCATGCGCTTTCAAAGATAGACACCTTATTTCAAACATGCTTTATAAATTGATTGCAATTTAAATTAACTCGAAACATGCATGTGAACCGACTCCCATTCAAGAAACGTGGATAAAACGTTATATTCCAAAACACCCCAAAAATCAACTTCAAAACCATATATACCGTACGTCCGAAAACACCGACACTAGGCCCAAAACTCACGCGACCATAACAAAAGGAATTTAAATACCAAAACACGGGGACAACATATTTCATTCAAACCTTAATATACGAGGAGGGAGGTCCAATATTAAGGTCCTCATTCATTGTCAACCATATAGAACAAATGACACTACAGTAAAACATCTTTATTTAAATTACTGATAGCCGACAATGGGGGATACCCGTATCCGTTGAGAGTGGAGGAAACACAAAAGTATACCACCCATACAACGTTAATCGCATGACACCTCACGACATCACAACCAGGTGTCCCTACGACTTCTTTACAAGCGTCACCCCAAGTTAGTTGACGCTTGATGGGTCTTCCGAAGAATCCCACCCCAAAGGCTCGACACACTTAAAGGTTACCTGTCACAGGCATTTCAAGTGGCGTAGTGTAACACCCTCAAATATGGAAATAGCAACAAATTTAAATTTTCTAAATACCTCGACATTTCATTCATCTACAAACATAATTTAAGATCTAACCTCGATACACACATTCTATTCCATACATACAGACTATAATAAAGACGGGTGCTACTAAAACCCGATACAGTCACTATCTCCAAATTGCGGAAGACTTCACCAACTACTTACATTTGCACATAACTAAGGTTCAACTCTTCATAGCTGCTAGAACCCAACCCCCAACTGGTACCTGATGCACATGCCGACAAATAAAAAGGTTAGGCTTAACGCCTAGTGAGTTCAAGAGTTTTACATGAAAAAATATAGCATTAAAAGAATGGATCTCGCTTGGAATCATAACCGTTCAATCGAAGTACTTTAATACGTATAAAATAACTCAGATCCAATGTTATGTACTTTCAAAGATGGACACTTCATTTCAAACATGATGTATAACTTAAACTAACTCGAAGCATGAATATGAAATGACTCCCATTTAAGATATGCGGATAAAACGTTATGTCCCAAAACACCCTAGCACGGGTGGGGCAATTATTCGACCCATGAATCGTTATCAAAACCACATATACCGTACGTCTGAAAACATGGACATTAGGTCCACTACTCACGCGACCGTAAAGACCCAATGACAATAAAATAAGACGTCCTTAATTTAAAATACTGATAGCCGACAACGGGGGAGACCCGTATCCGTTGAGAGTGGAGGAAACACAAAAGTATACCACCCATGCAACGTTAATCGCATGACACCTCCCGACATCACAGCCCAGTGTCCCTACGACTCCTTTACAAGTGTCACCCCAAGTCAGTTGACCTTGATGGATCATTTCGAAGAACTCCACTCTGAAGGCCTGGCACACTTAAAGACTACCTCCAAGGAATTACTTCAAGCGGTGGAGGTCTTAGCGCCTACTACTCCGGTAGCACTAGCCGACTCAACCCTCCTAGCGATCACTTGTAAAGTTTCCGGTCATAAAACATGGGCACCAAAGTTCAACCCCGCAATACCCAAATGACCATCCCAAAACAGACTGACTTACGTGTCTATCAGTCTAACCTCACCGGACTACACATGAATGACCAAAGCACTCGAGCCCGTAGCCAACCTCAACATGCAACACAGCGCATTAGTACGTACGTCATAACTGGACTCTACATTGAGCCATATAAAACGGGACAAGTATCCTCAAAACTCCTTTAAAACGACATCGAGCCAAAATGCTCAAAACCTCTTTTTGACCAATGATTACGTTTTTCAAATAATAAACGCACTCGACCCATACCATGAAATCACATGCTCTAAAATGCTTGAATGGACTCCAACACAGTTTAAGTCGGGACAAAAAGGTTTTCCAAATAGACTTATACCCTTAATCCTTTCAAAACGCCCATAACACCAAATTAAACCTTTTTACCCAACAAACACTAAAAATGCATTTTTAACCAAATAATCTCATTTATGCAATAAATAACCAAATACACCCATTTATGACTCATTATCAAGATGCCCAAAAATCATAAGAATGTGTGTTATATGAGTTTATAAAGTTAAACACTTTCAAAATAACCAAACTAATCACCAGTTAACAATTTCATGTAAGATATAAAACACTTTAAAATAACCATTTTGGTATGTACACCGTTTTCACAAATCAACTTGAACTCACCTCGCTAGATTTAGGCTAAATCTAGATTTTACCCCGCTTTGAGCTCCTTTGAAGAAACTTGAATCTCCAAGCAAAACTTCCAAAACCTAGATCCATAAGTTTCCAACCATCAAAACATATAACCAACCACATAGAAACATTCCCCAAACACTTAATCATCCAAATCTCTATTTTGGGCAAAACCCTAATTTTGACCCAAAACTCCCAAAATCTTTCAAAACGAAATTAGAGGAATCAAACACTAGGTTGACATCCATCGAACATTTATAACCCATAAAGAAGTTTGGAAGTGGAAGGGATGAACTTACCATTTAGGTTTTGATAAAAACCTAGAAATCCCCAAAATTCTTGAAGATGGAGGTGATGATGATGAGATCTTGGTCTTAGCTTCCAATCCACCATTATCATTTCCCAAAACTAACCATCTAACCTTGACAAGCTCTCAAAAACGAAACCATAGCAACTTGAATCACTGAAAACGGAGTTGGAATGAAGAAGATATGAAGAAATGAAGTTTGGTGGCTGAAAATCGGTTTTTAGCTCGACCAGGGGGTTTCGCGACTTATCTCGCGACCCTAAGTCGCGGCATAAGTCGCTCGCTTCCCCTGGTTTTCTTCTCGTTCACTGTTTTGGCCGTAACTTCTTCGTTATAGCTCCGTTTTTGCTCCGGAAAGAACCATTGGACTCGTAATTGAATCATTTATCCATTAAGACTATAAAATATAGGATTCAAGTCCAAAATCAAAAATCTTATTTTTCCCCTTTAAGGATACTGATTTCTGTGTTAACTTGAAATTGTGCTTTTCGAAATTCGGGGTGTTACAACTAGACCCCCTAGAACACCACAAAACGAACCAAAGTATAAGTTGTACAACGCAAACAACAGACCTCTTACAACGACAATTTGGAGTGTAGTTTGCGAGCAACAAACTATCACAGTCGCACCTACATTTGGATCACCCGATTAGTCGTCCGAATCAAAAGAGGCGAACCCATGTACTTCCAGGACAGATGTAACACCCCGATTTTCGAAAGGTATCATTTCAAGTTAATACAGAAACGAATATATTAAGGAAAAATAAGATATTTAATTTTGGACTTGAATCCTTGATTTTATAGTCTTGTTAGATAAATGATTCAATTACGAGTCCAACGGTTCTTTCCGGAGCCAAAACGGAGCTATAACGAAGAAGTTATGACCAAAACAGTTTCGGGCAAAATTTGGGGTGGCAGTGCTCCGCGCGGCTCGGGGGGCGCGGCCACCCGCGCGGGACCGTTGGTCGCACAAAAAGGGCGAAAATCGGCCTCCAAACCCCATTTTCACCCTAAACTTCATTCCTTCA
The DNA here is from genome assembly GCA_954870635.1 of Arctium minus. Lineage (NCBI taxonomy): Eukaryota > Viridiplantae > Streptophyta > Magnoliopsida > Asterales > Asteraceae > Arctium > Arctium minus. Next base: position 26,528,433 of record OX941082.1, on the reverse strand, counting down.
TAACTTTTGCTCCACAACTCCGATTTGGGTGATTCAAGTTGCTACGGTTTCGTTTTTGAGAGCTCTTCCAGGATCTAGCAAGAGATTGGAATTCTATTGAAGTATACTAAATCATTTTGTGGTGGTAAGTTTCTCATCTCTCCCTATTCATCTTCTTCACCAAAGTTTTCTAGGGTTTCATCCACCCTTTGTTATCCCTTTCATAGATTGAAGGTTTGTAATAATTTTGGTGAACTAGAGGTGTTTTGATTGGTGGATTCAAGTTTGAATTAAGGTAATCTTCTATTCTCTTCATTTATGGAAGTTAAGATTTCGGTATCAGTTGAGGTATTCATGTATAAGGTTGGGAAACGATTCTTTGGGGTTGATTATGATTATTTATGGTAGAATATGTATATTTATGGTGGGAACCTTGTGGATCTAGGTTTTGGAAGATTTGGTTTGAAGAATCAAGTTCTTCAAGGAAAGTTCTAAGTGGGTAAAATCTAGATTTAGTCTAAATCTAGCAAGGTGAGTTTACTAAACCTTTGTTAAAACTAGATATACATCATAATCTTCTATTTGCTATTTTATCTCTATGTGTTCAAGTATTTGGGATTTCTTGATGAAAATAGTTGGAAATATAGATATTGGTGATATGCTATGTCTTATGTTATGGGTGCCATTATTTGGGGCTTTTCTCATGGATACACAATGTGATTAACTTGATATGAAATGTACACATGTATGGGTATTGCGATGGTTCTAGTTGGAATACCACTTTGATGACATATTTATATGCATGATGAATATAAGTGTCATTTGGGTCTTTTGTTGGACTGCATGAGGATAGGATGGTAATATTGTACCCGTAGTTGGTATTGAAATATGTTGGATTGAAATACACCTAAAGGACCTCCTATATGCGTTATGTGGACGAACCAAGTCAGTAGACTAGGAGGATGTAGTCTTGGACGCCACTGTGATGGTATGTGCTTAGACCTCCGCCATTCGGGGAATTTTCTTAGCGATAGTCTTCGGGTGTGCCGGGCCTTTGGGGTGTTCCTTGTTAAGGGCATCAAGGTATATCGACTCTTGGGTGGAACTTGATTGGTGCTTTGGGTCTCCCCTAATGACTCCAAATATATTGAACACTGGTTAACTGCTGATAAGAATTGTAACTGTTCATGCATGCTTATTATTGTTCAACTCACTAGGCTTTTTGGCCTAACACTTGTTTGGTGTCGATGTGTATCTCAGGTTCTAGCGGCGCCGGTCCTAAGCAGGCTTAGTTGCTTTGGGGTGAGAGCTTGGGGATTTTGCACATGGACATATTATACTTTTGAAAGTGAACCGTTTGGGTTCTTAGATGACAACCCTTTTGTAATCTCTTTTCTAGTTGTAGAAATTAGATTAGTTGATTGTTATTTATTGTCCGTTGAATTACAGTTGTAATTAAACAGGTAGTTTATACATTTCCCCATTTTTGGGAGGCTCTTGCTATGGCTATTTTGCATACCTCGTGTCCGTTTTGCGGATTTTTGTTATCCCTATTTTTAGGGTGTTACAACAGAGTCAAGGCAGCCTGTCACGCATCCCTCCAACTTGAGATCGAGAACACGACTTTGAGCTTGCGTGGACAGCCAACGGATTAAACGCCAATAACTCTCAACTTCATTCCGAGCCGTTGCGTCACAACAACACAACAACCACACCGACCCGGCTCTGTACAGACGAGTCCAGACAAAAGCAGTCTGCCTGGCCAACATTTTTGGTGCAGTCCCATCCCGCGTCGCTCTTCCATAGTATTATTCACTAGATGAATCGAGGGTTCGATAGTCAATCTACCCAACTACAAGATAAGTGACGATCCCTCTTTGTAATCCAATCAAACGTCTTTTGTTGTATTTCAAAGAATCTATTCGAGATCTCCCGCTCTTTCTTTGCAAAAACCAACTTGTTTCGGTTGTCCCAAATTAGGTACAACAAACACCAGCTTATCGCTTCCCACCTTTGTGCTCTTTTTACATTATCTCCCAATTGCGTCGCTACATCAATCAGTTCAGTCAAAGAGCCGACCGAATCCAGGTTCAAATTCCACCAACTCCCAATTTCTTGCCACAACTTTTTTAAGACTTCACAACTCACTAATGCATGGTCTACCGTCTCCACACCAATCCCGCATCTCAGACATAAAATGGAGCCTAATTCTATACCCAAGTTGTCTAAGACCACCCTCGTTGGGATCCTCCCTAATCTCGCTCTCCAAATGAAGATCACTATTTTATTTGGTACCGACTTAGTCCACTTCGTTTCTACACTATACGGACCACCATTCACCCTCCTATCTTCTAATATTTGCCTTAACTTTCTTACCGTGAAACCTCCATTTGTATCCAAGCTCCACCTAGCCCTATCCTTTCCTTCTCTTTTTGGAACAACACTTCGGATCATATCGGTTAAATCATGTAATTCCCCTAACGCCCTCCCCGTCGGCTCCCTTCTCCACCCTCATTTCCATACCCACACATCGTCTCTCCAATCTCATCTCTCGAACATCGATACCTCTTTACGTGTTTCAAGATGGTAAAGGCGCGGGAAAGCATCATTGAGTCTTAGGTTTGAACACTACCTATCCTCCTAAAATCGTGTTTCCAATCCCTTCCCTAATTCATTTCTAAAAGAGTCTGAAAATGGAATTCCCTCTTTATCCAACTCCCTCCCCACTTCCAAAATTTTACTCCATACCGAAACCCTCCCCCCGGGTATAGACTCCTAATCACCTCTACCCAAAAAGAGTCTCTCTCCTCATGAAATCGCCACCACCACTTCCCGAGAAGTCCCCAATTTGCATCCCTTAACGACCCAATGTTAAACCCTCCTCTTTTAAAACTTCCCAATACCATGACCCAATGCTTCTGAGGGGCACTATGAGATATTAGAAAATACTGGAACATCAATCAAAAAACTGATTAGTCTATGTAAATCAACCAAAAAATTCGAAAAAGGCCATCGAGATCAATCAAAAAACTTAAAAAATATCCATCAATAGAATTCAGCTAAAAATTTATCAAGCGACTTTAAGGGCATTTAATCCACTTAAAGGTGCAACGTTTAACAAAAATCTTGAGTTCGCTTCTCCTTAGCGTGTGCGAAGAGCCAACAAAATGAAGTCAGCTACATATGAAGAGTAAATCCCGGTCCAAAGAAGGTTTCTTGGAATATACCGTCTAGTTCTCGGGATTCCAATTGACATAAAATCTGCATTAAAGAACTGTCATCCAAAAATCAACAACTATGATTAAATGAAATAATTTTATATTAATTTTAATTACTAGTTTTATTGCAACAACCTTTTACAACTTTTTGATTTGTTTGGTCAAGTTGGATATTAGAAATCACAAACTGAAATTGTAATCAACATTTAACATTAGAAAAATAATTATTACGATTTGAAATTGTAGGATCAGTTTTAGGGGTCGTTTATTTAAAGTTTACCTGGATTACAATCTTACATGGTAAAGTAAGTTAGAGTGTTGACTCTTACCAATAAATGTTTAGCCGTTTAGGTGAACGACCATTCACTTTCAAACATCGTTTTAGTATTTTTACCTCAACTAGTTATCAAAATCCACAAAAACATTTTTTCCAATACATTTTAAAAGCTTTTGTTTTTATAACATACAAACAAGATCCCACTGAATTAATGGCACATGATTTAAGTTAAATCTTTGACAAAATATTTAATGAGATGCCAATTGAGTAGTGACCAAGAGGCATCATTAAACCAACATCTATGTTTAAAAATTTTCTTCAATTTTTATTTAGTTCTTAAATATTTTATTACAATTATATAGAATAAAACATTTCAATTGGAAAAACTTTATTTATTTGACAAAAAGGAAGTGGGGTATGCATTTGAATGCCATATCTTTTTGAGCATTGTTTTGTATGATAGAAAAAAATAAAACCAAAAGTTCGAGTTCCCGGTAAGTATTGACATGATCATTTATCTTACCCAGAAAAGTATGATAAGGTCCGAAAATCTTACTGGGTAATAACGATGATAAGGATTTTACCCAATAAGTAAGATTGACGACTCTTACCTAATAAGCGATTATTAGGTAAATTGTTGCATGCAATACCATTTTGATGTACTGTACTACAATCTTACCTAATAAAGTAAGTTAAAGTATTGACTTTTGTTGGTAGGCAATAAACGTTTAGCAGGTAAGTGTTTGTGTAAACGGCCCCTTATTGTAATGCATACACCGATCAAAAATCACGGTTTATTACTAATTTTGTGAATATATAACTAGGGGGAGGTTCAAGGAAAAACCTCAAAAAATAGAAAACTGAGGAATACCCTGATAGCCTTTGATCTGGACGGATGCACTTGTGCATACAAGTAAATTAAGTTGTTTTTTTGGTTTTTATGCACGTGTGCATGTTACAGATTAGTTGTATGCACAAATATATACCGTACAGATGAAGGGCTACCAGAGTGTTCTCAATTTTTTATTTTTTCTAGTTTTTCCCCTGAACTGACTCTATATAACTAATTAACAACATATCTTTATTTCTTTCATTGTTACTAAATTTCCGTTTGTTCTATTGAGACATAGTCGTTACAACTAGTTTGATCAAATCACGAACGATACAATTATAATAATTAAAGTGCAAAAAATACTATTGATCTAAACAAATTAAAATATGTTATATTCGAAGTAATAATAAAAAATATTATCCAACAATATAAACTTTATTACCTTAAAAAAAATCATCCAACAAATTAAAAAATATTATTATAATGTAAAATATACCGACCTTTTAGGATTTATCAATCACACCAAATATAAAATGTTGTGTATTTGTGGATCACGCCATTGTAGCTGCGCGTCGGGAAAAAGAACAACAAAAAGAAGCAGGCCCCTAACTAAAAAAATCACACATATACATACACGCTTCCTGTACGTATGTATGTATATATATATATATATATATATATTTCTCATTTCGTACCATGTTCATCTCCACCATCATCTAAGCACGATAACTAACAAAGCAAACGAAAAAAAACCCTAATTTTGACTTTTTTCCTGAATCACCTTCTCTTCTTCTACTGATCTCTGTTTTCTGTATCTAACTAAATCAAGAATCCCTTAATGGAGGGAGTAACAAAGGGAAGCAGAGCTGTGCTTGAGGTGGTTGTACTTTCCCTAATTTGCAGTGTTTCGTTGGTCTTCGCTGGCGATATAGTTCATCAGGATGATATAGCACCTAAGAGACCTGGATGTGATAACAACTTCGTTCTGGTATGCTTCAGGATCAGTTCAATTTTTAAATAATTATTATTGTCGTTTTTTTGTTTTTTGCTCATGAGATTTTTATGTATAGACAAGTTTTTGTACACTAATAGACGTAGATTTGGTCGTTATCTGTTATTATATGCAACTTGCTATTTGAATTTAGTTTCGTGTCAGTTTGATAGACCAGGATATGTTGTTTGAGAAAGCAATTTATTATTCCCTTTTTTGATGTGTTGGAGTTTGATTGAAATGGAAATTTGTTAAATTGTATCTTTACAATTGTTGTTTGATCTTTTTCCTAATGTATCCGGGCGATTAATATGATAATTATTAAGCTGTTATCTATGATCCAGGGTAGAAAGTGGAGCTTATAGTTTGGTCAAGTGTGATCTAGGAAATCGTTGTATTGGAAATTGCCAAATCAATATACATGCCATATGTATATCATCTAGAGGTTTTTCAATATGCAAACGTGATTTTATGATGTAAATCTTATATGGCTGTTTAGTTGGAAGGTGTTTAATTACTGGCTCTTTCACAGTTATTTACAAGGTTTATTGTTCATGCCTTAACCAATCTCGTGGCCTTAGCCCTTGGAGGCCTCGAAAATGCCAAGTCAGCCTGAAATGCACAGGAAGGAACTTGGCCAGAGGATTCACACAAAAACCCCTGAAAGGTTCTTAGGGAGTTTATAGAGAACATGTATGGTCTCCACCAATAAGAACATCCCAGAAAAAGAGTATTTAGGTGCCTAGGAGACTTCTAGGTTCATCTTACAAAATGAACGACTTCTCTACAAGTATCAGGAGTACTCAAGGTTGGTCCTGGTCTCAACATAAAATAGAACATTTGGAAAACAGTACACTGCAAAACCCTAGAAAAATTTATTCCGTCAATTAGTTATCCTTGTTGAATGGTCTGTGGGCAGTCTAGCAAGCAGCAAGTGTGTGTTTCTGGGGCTCGAATGTGGCTTAACCCAATGTGAAACATGCAGTCTGCAAAAGATTTCTGTAGGTACTAAACTAGATCCAACTCAAGTAAGCCCTTCAAGCTACTTTCTAAGACGCATCGTTAGAAAGCACATCTTTTAATGTATTAACTGTACATCTTGAAACAATTGTACATCATGAGGTTAAGTTTTCCTTTAGAATGTAACTAAGATACGATGAATGAGTGTTGACTGTCTACATATGCAATATGAATTCTTGAATGAGTTTCTTCTATTTTCTTTTAATCAATCTTGAAACCCATTTTCTTTGATTTGGGTTGCTTGATATACAATTTTTTACTTTTTGTTCCTTCTCATTTTCATCAGAACTACAACTTATTGTTTATAATATTAATCTTTTTTTGCTTCAACGTCTCTTTTCTCAAATGAGTTTTCCTATCTTGTTTTTTGTTCTTTGCTGATTGTTGCATAACAGGTAAAAGTTCCAACTTGGATTGGTGATAATGAAGAAGAAGAGTTTGTGGGTGTTGGTGCGCGATTTGGTCCTACTTTGGAATCAAAGGAGAAGGATGCTAATAAAAGCAGAGTTGCCCTTGCAGACCCTCCTGACTGTTGCAGTACACCTAAAAACAAGGTTCACTTTTCTTCTTATTTGCCCTCTCTCTCTCAACTCCGACATGATAAGTGTGAGAATTGCTATTGAAAGCCTTTTGAGTTTGCTACTTATATCAGAACTCAGCATTCGGAGGTCTTGTTGTCTGTAGCTTACTGGTGAAGTTATCCTGGTACACCGAGGTAACTGCAGTTTTACGGACAAGGCACACGTTGCTGAAGCTGCAGGCGCTTCAGCGATCCTTATTATTAACAACCGTACAGGTACGTGCTTTCACATACCTTTTCCTCTCTTTTTAATTGTATGTTCAAGATTTAAATAAAAAAACTTTTATCATGTGGAATCTAACATGCTATCCTTCCACAGAACTCTTCAAGATGGTGTGCGAACCGGATGAATCTGATGTAGATATTCGCATCCCTGCAGTCATGCTTCCACAAGATGCTGGTGCGAGCTTGAAAGAGAGTATCCAGAACAAGTTAAACGGTAAGGGTAACAATTCTGTATGCTTCTAAATTGGCATGTCTCTGTTATTGTCTGATACTCTAGGGAAGATTGTCGGTGATGCTACACGGCACTTTTGCTCGTGGAAGGTTGAATATGTGCAATATAACCTCATTGTTCAATGCTTCTTTTTTTGGTTAAAGATATGCTCTTCTCTCAGTTTCTGTGCAGCTATACTCTCCAAAGCGCCCACTGGTTGATGTCGCGGAGGTGTTTTTGTGGCTTATGGCTGTTGGTACCATATTATGTGCATCTTACTGGTCTGCCTGGAGTGCCCGAGAAGCAGCTATCGAACAGGACAAAATATTAAAGGTCATCTTAAGCTTATCGTAGATTTATTGAACTGCCCCTCAAAAAGGGTTTTATCACTTAGAAAAAACAAATACTGACAACAAGATAGTGGCTGAGCCTTAATAGTAACGTTTTTGCCAGGACGCTTCTGATGAATACTTGAATACGGAATCTTCTCGATCAAGTGGTGTGGTGGACATTAACACAACTTCTGCAGTTCTGTTTGTTGTGATCGCATCCTGCTTCTTGGTCATGCTTTACAAGTTGATGTCATACTGGTTTATTGAGGTCCTGGTTGTCCTGTTTGCCATTGGTGGTGTTGAGGTGCATTTTCTGTCACATAATAAGAATATCATATTTGATTGCTTTGTTTGCCATGCTGTTGAAGGATGAGCTTTGCTTTTCTCATTTTTCAGGGTCTTCAAACTTGTTTGGTGGCTTTGTTATCATGGTATGCAAGTTCCTTTTTCTTTATGGTTACTTGTCTATGCAAACTTCTAGCTTCCTTAGATACATAACTATAAACCTTTACATGGATCACATTATTCACCCAAAAGTTTATATAAAGGGTAGATACAGACACACAGTTATGGACTATGGTCGTCATTATAAATTCGTGTGACGTGTTGCTAGTGTTTTATGCATCTTGTGGTTTACTAAGACGTGAATGTAGAAGATGCTTCTAATTTTTTTTAGTGATGGTGGAAAGTGAAGAAATATGGTCAGCAGTCGCACAAACTTTTGGTAGTAGTCACCGAATGTCATGTTGTAAAGCACACGAAGCACATGGTACAACATTTTATTCAGTATTGAGTAACTACTGCTGTGGATTTGTGCATACTCCCTCCAGTAGTAATACCATTACTAATGATGACAGCATTGGTGGCTATGGTAGCTATAATTGGGGTGATAATGGTGACTGCTGTTGTGATACGAGTATTGGTGATATTTTTACTGAATTATGTTTTCTTGATGACTGGAGTTTGTCCCGTGTCAATTACATGAAGTTTGACTCATTAATAACTTCTCGTGAAAAGTCCATATAAGTCTGTAGTCTGAACTGACAATCAAATATTGCAGTTTCAGATGGTTTGAACATCCTGCAGAAACTTTCATCAAGGTTCCGTTCTTAGGAGCTGTATCTTATTTGACCCTGGGTGTTTCTCCATTCTGCATAGTGTTCGCTGTTGTATGGGCTGTTTATCGCAAAATTTCCTTTGCTTGGATAGGTCAAGATATACTTGTAAGATCATTGTTTCTTATATAATTTTCAGCTTCTTGAAACATGAATGTTACTGTAATATCAAAAAACAGCTCGCTCTTCCACTGTTCTCATTATTCTGCTCAGCAAAACAATTCTCTTTCTGGAAGACGTGGGAAACCACACCCGACTCCTGACGGGGTGAAAATTTTCCAACTGCCCATTGATGCACCCTTTTAATTCACTGGGGAATACCTTAGTAAAATTCAAACTTGGTTATTATATGTTACCGTGAACAAGTTTTAGCCACTTCGACAAGATTTGGGCATCAAGCTGATATTGTCAATAATCCAGATGATACGAGTGCCTAAATTATCATTAGAAATAGACCTGAGAGCAGGAGCCATTTGAGGTTCCTTCAAACGGCAGTTGATGTCAACTGCATCTTGTAAATTTAGAATTGAAAAATCCCCCAAGAAGACTGACACGAGATCGAATAATAACATAGAAAGCAGGAGATGTGGAAAACGAAAAATTAGAGCAAAAAGGTAAGGAGCCACTGATTGGACATACTAATGCTGTTGACTTTCTGAAAATTCTATTGTCACGTGGTGAAAATGTGATAGAAACTTCTAATGGAAGCCATCCTTCATTTAGAAGCACCATGAATAAATTTAAATTTAAACCTTGAACAATTATATCTTGAAATTAATCGTTCGTTATGTCTTATTTATATGTGCAACAATTTATAAGTGGCCTTTCTGTTGCTGCATGTTGGTTGTCTTAGCTGTTTTCTGTATTGCAGTTGAATATAAATGGATGAAATAACTGATAAGGGAACTCTCATTTTTTCTCTTCTTGAATCAGGGCATCGCACTCATAATCACAGTAATCCAGATAATACGAGTGCCTAACCTCAAGGTACTTATCGAATTTATTATCAGCTCCTTGCTTCATCCAGTTACTGTTCTTGTGATCAAATGCCAAATGGTTAACCTGCTACCATGTTGTCTTTGTGTTAGTTTTAACTTGAGACCCTTTTTTGATAAAGAGAAGAAAAGTGTATTCCGTGACGCCAATGCCCCTATTGTTATTGAAGTATTATGGAAATCGTGCATGGTGCCGATCTTCCTATTGGAACGTCTACCCTTGATCTAAATTTTCTTTTACCCTCATCAAAACGATCCCACTTCAACAGGATACATAAAAGAGCTGATAATAATTTAGCCCTTATGTCTAATTCAGTATTAAGTAGAATGCTTCTAAGTCTCAAATTGATATGCCCAATTCTGTATTAAGTAGATTTGATAACATGAGTGCTTTTAATTCTCGAATTGATATATCTTCAAATCCTTGGGAACCGTGGTCCAAAGGGTAGATAATCAGGTGTTGGTTCCAGTATGATGGTGCAACATATATTCCATAACATAATATTTTTTGGCAATATTGAACCTTAGCTCAAAAGTTCTCTCCTTTTTTTTGGCCGGATCTTTCTGAAACTGGGTTACCATACCAACTTTTGCCACCCACCCATTGACACTCTTTATAATCTACCGATTATAGAAAATGTGCAAGATTCGAGCCCAAGACCTTGTCAGATCCAGAGAAAGTCTTAACTACTTGGACAAGTCCAATCTAGGCTCAGCCGGATAATTATTTGCATGATTTTCATCATATAAGCCGAGCACTCTCTTACTCTATTGCTTTTCTAAACAATCTGCATGTCCATTGCTATTATAACAACTGTTGGTTTGCTTGGTCCCTACATGTGATGATTTATTGCTGATGAGCTTCAGTTACTGTCATTTTTTTGACAAATTAGGTGGGAACGGTTCTCCTCAGCTGTGCGTTCTTGTATGACATTTTCTGGGTGTTTGTTTCCAAATGGTGGTTTGATGAAAGTGTGATGATAATGGTGAGCTTCTATGGCTATTGATTACCATTACAGACTCTAGTTGTTCGCAACATCACCACAGCATGACTGTTTGTTCCTCTTATTACAGGTAGCTCGTGGTGATAAGAGCGGAGAAGATGGCATCCCAATGCTACTGAAAATCCCACGAATGTTTGATCCATGGGGTGGCTATAGCATCATAGGATTTGGTGACATTATATTACCGGGGCTATTAGTGGCCTTTTCTTTAAGGTTTGAACAATTGGTTCTCTTTATTTAACTTTGACTTGTATTGCAAGTTCTTTAAGAATTTGCACAATCAGGAATATCTTATACTCCCTTCCAGCACTTGAAAGTTGCTATTCCTTTATACTCCCTCCGTCCCAAAATAAATGTCCAGAATGAAAAGGATGATATTATAAATGTATAATTATTACACTTTTTAATTAACTAAATAACAATTTTGGCCTTAATAAAAGAGGGAGTTATGGATTTCTCCATCTCATAATTAAAGGTAAAATTGGAAAGTAGACACTTTTTTTGGGACAAATAAAAATAAAAATGTGGACACTTATTTTGAGACGGAGGGAGTACATAGTTTGACGATTTGGCTAAGTATGTGAACTACCCTTTAATATAACAAAAAATCTTCCCAACTCAGTAGCATGAATTGAAACAAAAATAACGGGTAATAGGTAACTTCAACATGAAAACTTGCTGAAAAGGGAATATTGCAGTTTTATTAGATGGGTTACAAGTTTTTAACATTATTCTCTTGATTTCTTAGGTATGATTGGTTGTCAAACAAGAGCTTACGAGCCGGGTATTTCTTATGGGCAATGTTTGCTTATGGATTAGGTATGGAAGCTCGATATTGAATATCTTGATAATAATGTCATCAACTTAAAAGTGTGTTTTTGGATCATTTAAGAATAATAGAATTTGGTAAAAACCATAAGAATAAGTTTCATCCCTTGATCTATCTTGATCCAATAAATCAAATTGATCTTCCTTTTTACATACGGACATTTTTGTCATCCTAAATTGCTAAAATTCTAATAAAATTAAAAAAGTAAATACAATAAGTAGATAAAATATATAATATCATAATAAAAAAAGTTAATAACCAAATAATTGTTTTACGGTATATTTTTATTGTGATATTACATATTTTATTTACTTAATGTATTTATTTTTTAATTTTATTAGAATTTTAGCAATTTAGGATTGACACAAATGTCCCTATGTAAAAAGGAAGATCAATTTGATTTATTGGAACAAGGGCCGGAACTTGTTCTTATGGTTTTTTCCAAACTTAATTATTCTTACATGATCCAAAAACACACTTTTAAGTTGATGACATTATCATAAAGTTGTCAATCAATAATTTTTCTAATATGTATTGTAAGGTGATTTTTGTGTTTTTGAACGTCTTGATCTATAACTGCAATAACTTTTACACCCTATTCTAGTGAACCGGTGTAGATTCAATTCAGCCATTTCAAATTAGGTTTTCATGGTTCAGGGTCTTTGTTGCACGTAACAAATGAACGAGCCGACGCTGGGCGGCCAACCTCATGGATCACGCATCTGGTCCCTCTCATTCATAGATAGCAATTAGCACACAAAGATTTATGTCAATCGCTTAGCTATGTCTATGGGTAACCGCAAATGAGTTCTCATTATATGTAAAAGAATACATAACAGAGAAGATGGAAAAAAGAATAGAAGTATTTATAGACTCCAATACGCATGTAGGAGAGAGCTAGCCTTGAAGGCATTCCCAAAGTGAAAGTTGGGAGATAGCATGTTGCCTCTTTTGTTAGTCTTTGAAGTTCCCTTTCTTTGAAACCAAGGATGAAGCTAGAATGTGAGACAGATTTGAGCTGTTGTGATGGGAGCTTGGCTCTGATGTAAAGCTCTAGGACCATATAGGGAGTTCCGGCTTGAGTTTGGTGCTTTTTGTTTTCTAAGAGGTGGTGAACTTTGAGGTCTTATTTCACTTCTTATTCATAAGAAATGGTGTTGAAGTCTGAAAGCAGAATTAATAACTGTTTTGTGAACCAATAAATGTCTGAATGCGTGTAATAGTCTATTTACCCCTCTGAACATATTGACTATTAGCTTGGGCATGTGTTCACAGTTCATATACCTATTGTTTCTTGCAGTATCTGAAGACCAGTGTCAATAATCACATTAAGCTTTCCCAAGATGTTTTCATGTGCACGTTTTGTTGCATTTCTTGGTGTTATCGTGTTGATGGCATGTTTTTTTATATTGCAGGTCTGCTAATTACGTACGTCGCTCTGAACTTGATGGACGGACATGGTCAACCGGCTTTGCTTTACATTGTTCCTTTCACCCTAGGTATGGTTATAATTTACTATAACAAAAGGGTCCATTTTGACCCATTTTATCCATTCTATCGGTCCCTTCAAGGAACAATGTAATCCAGGGAAATTTGTGTTGATGCTTCAAACTAATTGTTCGGTCTCTGCCACATTTTTTCAATGCACGTTATTGACGTTGAGGTCAACCCGTTTCACACTATTTTGTGAGTCACGGGATCCCATCTCTATTTGTCCTAAACATCATACAATCCTGGCTAGTAATCGATGTTTTGAGCCATCATTCTTTCTTTTTTATCGAAACCTAACCATATCCATGTGTAAATGCCAAAAGCCAGGAGATCTTTACGGAAACAACCGCTCTAATCTCCGGAGTTGATGACAAGACTTCTTACATCTCACCCCTACCCCACCGTGAAGTCTACATTTTAGAACAAGAAGCCATTTTGGATTGCAAAATATAATGGCCCTTCTAGGCTTCTACATTTATGGTAACATTTTGCCCAAAATTGCTTATTCTTGCAAATTTAGTGTTTTGGCATTTACACATACAATCCAAACCATATACAAGGCTCGTTTGGTTTGGTTTGGTTTGGTTTGGATTGTATATGTAAATGACAAAACACTAAAATTTGCAAGAATAAGCAATTTTGGACAAAATGTTACTATAAACATAGAAGGGCCATTATATTTGGCAATCCAAAATGTCTTCTCGTTCTTCTAAAACGTAGACTTCCTTTCGTGGCATATTTTTGTAACAAAAAACCATATACGATGATCCAAATATTCAATTCCTAGAAATGCAAGCCTGAAAAACAAGAAAGAGAACTTGAAACTAACGGCTGGGTTTTGCAGGCACGTTATTGACATTGGGGAAGCAACGAGGCGATCTGAAACACCTGTGGAGAAAAGGAGAACCGGACCGGCTTTGCCCTCATGTCCAACTTCAATCTTCGGAACAATAAATAAGTCGGTCCCTTTTAGAGAATATGTGATTTTAATAGATTGAGAAACTATATATAGTTAGATTAGAAGAAGAATTCGGTCTGTTTTGTTATTATTATTGCAAGCTAGTAGTTGCTCTTTTAGTCCCCATTACAGAGCACTTCGTAAGTTCATACACCAAGTATCTAATGTAACCAGTGTTTGTTGGTAGATACCAAAACAGATATTCCCTAGGAACTCCCAGGCCCAACTGCAACTATGGACATTACATCATTTCAGGTGATAGTTTACTAATTAATTTATTGGCTAATAGTTAGGTTATCAGTCATCAACTAGTTTTATCAGATAATAGCTAGGTTATAGTTAATTTATGAGCAAATTTGTCAAGCGTAGCCTTATTTTCATCCATGAACTTTAAAATGCATGAAAACCGATGGTTTTAAAGTAACACGAGTCATAAAAGCTAGGGTCAGGGATGGTAAAAAGCCCAGTCCCCGACAGGGGCAGATGCTGGTCTGACCGGGGATGGGGAATTCGTCAACCAGGGATGGGGATACCTCTCAAACTTGACCAAGTATTTAGTAGTAAGCTTTTATACATATTATATAATACTAGAAGCGTACTCGTGTAATGCAGCGAGATACATCACGATTTTAATGTTTCATTTTATTTTTTACTTTTTTTGTTGATTTACGGTACGATTTTGGATGATTTTGAGAAAAATGATAATGTTTTTTTTTATAAACTTGTTTAATTTAGGCTTAATAATATAATGTTTTTATATAAAAAAATTAAGTATTTTGTTAGAATTCAATGATTATTTTATATATTTTAATGACATCTAGAAAAAATAACCAATTATATATTTAATAATATAATTAAAACAAATTTATAGTAATATAATATATTAATTAAATGGTGATACATAGAAAAGTCTGCATAAAAGGAATGTCCTGTACATACCAAATTGGTGGGTGTTAGAAACCTGCAGTAGTAATATGTATCTTGTGCTTTGATACTTGTAAATTAAGAGATTTTTAAAATTTTGCATAAAATGATGGTACCTTGTGCCTAATAGTTTGTATTTATGAGTTTTTTATCTGTGTTTTATAATATAGTATAGATATAGATATGTATATAATCTGTATAATCTAAAAAAAATGATAAACTATATATAGTATATATAACACAAATAATATAATCAATCTCCGATGATGAGAAACTTTTAAAATATAGTATAATGTTGGTTTTGATTGTTTGGAATTTTTTTGGTGATATAACAATGGGGTTGGGTTCCGATGAGAACCTGAGTTAATGGTGAGAAGCGTGGAAAGTGGTTATCAACCGTTGAATGAGAAATGAATGTGTATTAGGATGTGATGCACTAGATCAATTCTCTTCTAAGTCGTAATTCATGGGATCCTGTGAGAAGCGTGAGAAGTGGATCTGAACCGTTAGCATAGAAGTGAATTGATCTGGTGCATTTTATCTCGGTGCATCTCATTAGTCCATTTTACATCCAGGTCCGGCCCTGGCCACGTGCAACCCGTGCGAACGCACAGGGCATCAAAGCCCATGGGGGCATCAAATTTTTATCTATTATTGGTTTTGGGTTTAATATTTTTGGAATCGAGCTTTAACTATAAACACCAAGGCCTGGTAGTAGCGCATCATGAACACTTTATTGGTTCTCAAATCTTCATCTAATCAATCATCAGTTCTATTTCAATTCCGATTGTATTTCTTCAAATCTAGAAGTGGAAAATTGGTTTAAGGTTCAAAGGGATTCATCGATTTCTCACGTAAAGTCTCAATTGAGCCTACTACCAAGTCCCAGATATGAAATTGTTTCTAAATTCTAACATTTAATTTTGTTCTGTATTCATTCTATAATGTACTATGTATTCATTGTTCATTTGTTGACTGAGCTTGTTGAGTTGTTGACAGTGAGTCATATTATGATTTATGAATCTTTAATTCTTTTTTGCATAAAAACTAAATTTTTAATGGATAACAAGATCTTGAGTGGGTTATTGACTTAGGGGTCATTTACTAAACACTTACCTTGGTAAGCACTTATCGGTTCAGTTACCTTACGGGGTGAACATAATAAGGACCGGCAATCTTACCCGGTATGAGGAAAGCGAGGGTCGAGATTCTTACCCGATAAGTCAGGGTGATGTCTCATAGGCGGTAAGCCCTTACCTGGTTATAAACGCTTATCATTAATCCATTTTGATGACCATAAGTGTTACCCCATAAAATAAATGGCAGTGGTGACTTATGCCGGTAGGTGCTTACCCGACAAGCGTTTGGTAAACGACCCCTTAGTGCACTAAGGCCTAAGGGACTTTTGTCTTTTGATAACATATTGTCTTGCATAGTTGCATATTGAAAATTGAAATTCCGGAGCACATGGGCACATCACTACATCACTTTAGAGCACACTGCATAGGCTACGGTGCATATTGTGTTATTGCCTTATTGGACATTTGGGCTCTTGTTCTTTGCAATGGAGAGTAGCATAAATTATGAAATTTATAATTTACTATTTTAGCTAAAACTAATTATAACTAATAAAAATTGGCGTAGGGATGAGCCGCCTAACTTGACTAGGTTCATATCCTTTAAAAATCTTACGTTTTGTCGTTTCATTTGCTTAACATAGGGGCACTTTTTAGCTTTTTTTGTACAGGGCATCAAAAACCCTAGTTTGTTTACATCGTTAACCACTTCTCTATGTTAAATCAACTTTTGACCTGAACCCAACTCATCTAAGAGCATCTCCAACAGCTATGCTAAAATAGAAAAAAAAAAAAAAAAAAAAAAAAAAAAAAAGAGATTTTAACAATTTTTTGCTCCAACAACTATGTTATATTATATGCTAAAATAAAGAAAATATGAGAGAGAATGTAAAATCTCCAAATTTGGAGAAATCTCTAAAAACCCATATTGAAGTAAGAGAAATAATATTTAATTTTTTTTTCACCAATAGAAGACATTGAAATTGTATGTTTAGGAGAGAGAAATAATATTTAATTAATATAATTGATGATAGAATTGCTAAAATATAGTAGTCAGTGGAGTTGATTGTATTTTTTTTAGAGATTTCAATCTTTTATTCTCTATTTAAAAAAAAATTATAGCATAAGTGTTATGATGTAACTAACTCATTATATACACACTTTCTTAATTACCCGTATTTTATTGTTTTATATAAATGCTTTTCACATGCCAGGTTGATGTCATTTACCATCACTTTCACGCTTAAAACCTGGACCTTGTTTATCCATCTGAACCTTCTTTCTCTTCTGTGGTAGCAAGAGTTTGTTTTAGAGAGAGAAAATGTTGCCGCCGAAGCTGGAATTGGCCAGAAAAACGTTTCCTCTGATATCGGAATGCGATTTATCCTCCGTCAGCCACCGCTCGATTGCCGCCGACCTCGACGGAACTCTGCTGAAAGCAAGCTTATCGTTTCCATATTACATACTCGTTGCAATCGAAGCCGGCAGCCTCCTCCGCGGCCTTATTCTACTACTATTTGTTCCGATCATCGCTGTAGTCTACGTATTCATCTCCGAAGACTTTGCTGGCAGGATGCTGATCTTCGTCTCGTTCGCCGGAGTCAAGGTCAGCGACATCGAGGTCGCCGCGCGCGGCGTTCTGCCGCGGTTCTACGCGGCGGATGTGAGGAGCGACAGCTTTGAAGTGTTTGATAGTTGTGAGAGGAAGGTGATTGTGACGGCAAATCCGATCGTGATGGTGGATGCGTTCGTGAAGGAGTTTTTGGGAGGGGAGAAAGTGCTTGGAACGGAGATCGAAGTGGATCCGAGGACGAACAGAGCTACCGGATTTGTGAAAAAGCCTGGTGTTTTGGTCGGAAAATGGAAGAAGTTGGCGATTTTGAAGGAGTTCGGTGAGGATTTGCCTGATATTGGAATCGGTGATCGGGAATCTGATCACGATTTCATGTCCATTTGCAAGGTTAGATATTTTGATTTTATCGCATATATTTTCAAAAAACAGTTTTCAAAATTCTTTCCTTTACTTTCCCTGAAAACTATTTTACTCTTCAACTTGACTCTCTGATACAAAGTTATAATATGCGAAATCCTATAATTACTCTTAAAAAAGCCCTTGAAAAAAGAAAGGATATATATATAGAGAGAGAACATATGGTTTAAGTATAGCCGACATTAGTAGGATTATTAAAATTTGATTAAACGTATACTTGATATTAAAATGAGAATTTGGTTTATGATTTTTTTGGAGCGTTCTACAAAATCTCAAGTTGATATGGATTATATAACATGAAGTAAAATCATATGAAATAAAATACAATAAGTACAGTGAATGGAAGAAAACTTGATGTCAAATTTATTTAAACAATTTAAGCATAATAATGTTATTTGGTTTAATCAAATTGAAGTCCAAATTAAATATGGATCCATGAATTTAAAGAAACATGTAAAATGAATGATAAAAACCTCATGATAGATTAAAGATAATCTCAAACACTTAAATTATTTCCATGAAAGAAATGACAGGAAAAAATAAAAAACACTTTTCAATTGTTAATGAAAATACATGTTGCATCATTGCATGTGGTTTTGGTCTGTTATAGTTTTTCTAACTAATTGATATTAAAAAGACATCTCGTTCATGTCACCATCTTCATTCTCTTTAAAAGCAACTTCAATCATACATAAAAATAGCATTTTTGTCGGTCAACTCTAACTTGCCGGCAAAGAGAACTTAATTTTACCTGTGATGGGAGAGAAATGGTAAATATGTAGACCTCCTGTTCAAATGGTATAATGTCGTGTGCTTGGAAATGAGGCCATTTTTGGTGTTCACAGCCCCACCAATTTGCATTTTTTTTGTGTGTTAGATTGGTACCATCGCAGCTGTTTCTCAAAGCCTGTTTTCTAAATTCAAGACGACCTACACTTTGAATCAAATATCCAAAAAAAAATCGAAAACACAAGAAGATCGCCAAGTGATTTTTCTCTTTAGTCTTGGACCATCTCTAACCATAGCATAAAAATACTACCCTAAATTCGAGTGTTCATTAACATCAAAAAGAAATTATTCTCCGACCATACTCCATTTTTGCCGTTTAAACAAAAACACTGTATATATGCCATATCTCTCCCATCTCCATTATTTTTCCGTTTCTTTTTACCCGACGATTGGAGCTTCGTTCTCCGGCAGACAAAAAGAACGGTAAACTGCTGCCAAATAGTGTTTTCATAGTTATGTTGGAGATGTCCATAATTTGTAACTACATTTAAAAGTTAACTATCACAAAACTGAAATTTCATGAAGAAAATTAATGCTATACACTTTTTATGGAATAAGTTATCAATTAATAATTAAACTTAGAATCTGTAATAACATGTTTTTCATTTATCTTTGTATAAACACATCCGAAAAACATTGTTAGCTAGTTTCTGATAAGGAATGTGTAACGTTAGTTTGCATGACCTTCTGATGAGTATGAAACCATTTTTTTATTTAATAGATCATGAAATCGCGAATTTAATTAAAATCTACATAAATAAAGTTTAAAATTTTGTTGTTTTGAAGGTGGGGTACATGGTGCCAAAAGACCATTCCGCAGGCACGGTATCACCGGACCGTCTAAAGACCCGATTGATCTTCCACAAGGTGCAACAACCGAGCGTTGTGACCACCTACATTCGTCTGCCATTCAGATTCATTCTATCGTTTGCCTGTGTTTACTGCAATCTCTCACTGCTTAAGGGAATTATCCGACGCACCTATGGTCGGAGGTGGTGGTAGTAGTAAGAAAAGGTAATTGAAAATGTATCATTTGCATATCTCATTCATTCGTGTAGAGATACAAATTGTCCATTTTGTTAGAGTACTTATTCATACAGTTTATAAAATGCATATCATATTTCTTTGATATACCATGATTGTTCAACCCCACTCGAATTCCAATCGTCAAGGGACAATCCGGGTGTGTTTAGCACACAAACAGGACTTGACGGACAAGAGTGAAGTAGGCTGGTGAAAGAACTCTACAATATTTTAGGATTTTAATGACATGGGTAATTTGGTAATTTATCAATATTATTTTATCTTCGTGATTTTTGTTCCACCTATTTTAGTGGGACAAAATGCAGGGACATAAAAAAAGGGCATTTTTGTCTCACTCATAACCATTTTTTGAAATAAGGAAAACGAGAAAAGATAATAGATCCTTCGCTTTTATATCACAATCTCCTATTTTGACACCAAAAATAAAATCTAGAAATAGAAAAGAATGTTCAGAAATTCATGCCCACACTTGATCGTGTAAGGGGACCCAACCTAATAAGGTCTTTCGCCCAAAAAAGGGTTAGAATCAAAAAACGGGGAGAACCGGATTTCTCGCAGCTATCCAAGAACTCAATGTTTAAATCAAAGGTTCATATTGTCAGACTTATTTGATCTTTATCAATTGTTATTTCCTTGAATAAACCATGAATTTAGTGTCATACTAATGGACGTTTGCTAAACAATCATCATGTAAGCACTTACCGAGTCATTTACCTTACCGGATGAACATGGCTAGCGCCGATAATCTTACCTAAGAGCAATGATAAGAATGAAGAGTCTTACCTCCAGGTAGTGAGGGTGATGACTCTTACCCGATAAGCACTTACCGGGTAAATTGTTGGATACGATACCATTTTGATGGACTACAATTTTACCTGGCAAAGTAAGTTAGAGTGTTGACTCTTACATGTAAACGCTTACCGGATAAGTATTTAGATAAGCGGACCCTAAATTTGAGACAACAAGCTTTAAGTAAATCAGCATCTTCACAAAAATATTAAAAAAGAATACAAACTCTTCACAATCGACATCAAACAGACCATAAGCTTCTATTCAAAATGAATAATGATGGCAATACAAGAAAAAACAAAGGACCCAGAAAAAGTCTAATTATATAATTTGGGTAGTATTCGAAATGGTTCAAAACGAAATCGAATATAAAGGATAACAGGAAATGCAGTATAACGAACCTGAAGATAAGCTAATCGACGGTAGTCACCTGTTGCCATTCTCCATCAACGGCTTCTTTCCACAAAGTGACGTTATTGTCGCCAGCAGCCACCGCCAAAAGATTTCCAGTTAATGACCACGAGACCCTCCAAACCGGGACCTTAAAATCATACAACACCTTACCATTCCAATTATCCCCTTCTTTACCCACGGTCCATATCACCACAGTCCCATCCTCGGAAGCACTTGCGATTGTCGATTTCGGAAGTCCCAAATTTGGGGCCCATGCAACAGCACGCACCCAATCGGTGTGCATTTGTAAGGCCGGGAAACAGTCCATCTTCCAGATCCCATTAGACAGCTTCCACACCTTCACAGTATTATCGCACCCACCAGAAGCCAGCTTTTGTACAGGTTCAAAAGCACCAGATCCAACCAGAGCCCCAGGAGCCATTGATGGTGCCCATGTAACCGAGGTTACTCCAACTGGGTGCGCCTGGTCAATCCGTGTGGTGTCCCACCCACCATCTGACCTAGCTGTATGAACCGAGATGTTCCCATCAGACGAGCCACAAGCCAAGCAGAGCCCAAGCTCGTGTGGTGCCCAGGCGATGGAGTTGACCGAAGATTTATGGTCACTAAAAGTATGGACCTGGGTCCACTCGTTCGGGTTGCCTTCCTTCCAAAGTATAACCGTTGCATCATAGGAACAGGATGCAAGGAGTGATCCAAATTTCGGGTGGGCCCACGCAACCTGCCATACTGGACCGTTGTGACCAGTGAGAGTAGTAAGGTGCTGGGATGTGGAGTTGTTGCTTACGCCAATTATTTTGATGGTGGCGTCTGAGGATGCAGACGCCACTCGCTTTCCGTAATAATCCATGCAAACATCATGGACAGTGTTGGTGTGACCTGTTTCAATCTTTTGTGCAGGCATTTTCCGTGATTGGGATCTTTACAAGATGATCGAACTCCTGCACTCCAAAAAGAGTTCAACAGAGTAAATGCAACTGCAAATGATAGATAAATACCAAACCAAACAAGACAAGCATATTCCACCTGGAGGTGGGGTCCGGGGAGTGTGAGATGTACGCAGACATGTCCTCTACCTCAAAGAGTAGAGCGGATCTTTATGTGAAGACCCCCGGTTGGTGCAAAGTGTGTGGAAAAAAAGGATAAAGCCTGCTCAAAAAATTTGTAGAAAAAGAACATAAGAACAAGAAAGGCAGTTTTAAAATTTGAATGATCCATTGCACACCAAGTTTTCTAAGTGCAGAAATGGCTGTTTCCATGACTCAAACCCATGACCTTTTGGGGGAACAGAGGCATATGTTCTAACCTTACCAAATGCAGGTTATCCCAGGAATACAAACTCAATCTAGAGATATAATCTGAAATCAAAAATTGGAACTAAAATGCCCAAATGTTTTTTGGCTTTAATTGTTGAAGGGTGCTAGGTAGAACCAAATAGCCACGTGTAAGAGAAATGACCTATACCAAACCAAATAAGCACAGTATATCCCACCCGAAGGTGGGGTATGGGGTTAGAAGTAGCCAAGTAGGCAGACCGACCTCCATCCCAAAAGGTAGAGCGGTTGTTTCCATTAAGACCACAGGCTTGTGCATATTGTGGAACAAAATAGCATCATAAAAGGGAATGTTTGTCAAAAGTGAAAAAAAGAAAAAGAGTGCTGAAAATTGAACTTTGAAAGACGAGTAACAAGTAAGCAACCAAAAAACAAACAAACAAACAAAGAAAACATACAAATCGATGCAAGTACATGAAAACATAATCAAGGTAGAAAGGACTAGACACCCTTAGTATAACCTAGGATTCAGGGGGGTCTAGCCGGCTCACTAAACCTACACCCAACCTCTACCCTCCAGAGTCCCTCTCTCAAAGTTTAAACATACCCCCCCCCCAAAAAAAAAAGTCTGCTACCCTAATTTTGTGTGAAATTTAATTGACTACCACACTTCGGAAATATAATCCCAAAAACATTACAACAATTGGTTCTGGTAAATGCAAAAGGCACCATTGCTGCTCCAACTATGCCACGTGCATCTAAGAGGGAAAAAGAAAAAGCTAGAGAAATATGCAATAAAAATTAATAAGGAAGATAAGGATGCACCTTTACATTTAATTGAAGAACATAGCAAAAGAGTCATTTGTGAAGCCACTATCTAACATTTTGTGACATCAATGGAACAGAAAATGAACTAATCCTATTCTTCAAAATGTAAGTGAAAATGCGAGAGACGACTAACAACTTTCTTTAATAACTTGATTAGATGTCGCTTCTTCAAATTATAATTTCCCAGGTAATAAAGTCAAGTTGCAGTGATGCCCGTCAAATTGTTCAAACCATAAGAATATGGATACATGATAGTCCCTTTAAGCAAAGACCAAATGGATCAACCAAAAACAATGTTTAACATTCTCTTGGTTGTTATATTATGGCCAGCTTTTATCATCTCCTAAATGGAACACATGAACAAGAGGTATTACCACAAGACTTAAGAGTTGGATGCCCAGTGATATGATGGTAGATATTATCATATTACTATAAACCAAATGAAGGTTCTTGGCGGTGCTTACATACACTAAGGAGGCGTTTGATTTGCAGAGTGGAATTTGGTGGGACTGAAATCTATCAAAGGAATTGGAATTTGAAAGAAATGGAATAGAATTTAATGAAGTTTGACCACGTGTTTGGTTGGTTGGAATTGGGATAGAATCTCTCAAATGAATTGAAATCTGCAAATTTGGGGTGGTGGTGAAAGCGACGATGGTGGTGGTCGTGTCGATTGTGTCCCCCATTCAGTAGTTAGCATGCCGTAAAAGGTACATCTGCAAATTTTCATGCTTGAAACACAATACTATAATAAATACACAGGTGCATAAAGGTTAGAAAAGGGGGTTGAAGGTCTTAGTATAAGCATGTGGAATACTAGACTAATTTAGTAAGTATTTTAATTGAAACAGTAATAAGTCTTCCCTTGGTTAATTGATAGTTGTCATTAACTCAAAATTTACTTTGAGCTTCAAGTTTGTATTTGTCATGCATATAATGATCTTATATCCTTTTTTCTAATCTTACAACCTATTAATTTTTCCATTAATAATACCTCTTGTTCTTTATGGTGTAACTATCGACTTTCCTTAGAAACTCGATATGTCTTTAAAATTGTAAACACTTCGTTTGACATTCAAAATTAACCTTGACAACTAATAGAAAACTATAGTGTTGTTGTATGACATCTTGACAATCTTATTTGTATGCAATAGTTATGCGTATGGTATAACTTAATCTTCTTGTTGTAATCATAAAAAGTTGTTTTGCTTTCCTATATCAGGAATATCATTCATGTTGAATAGTTACATGTATTTTTGAATTTATCACGGCATTGGTATAATAAATTAAAAATAAGAAAGATATTATAATGATGAAATGATAAATTCGAAAATACATGTAACTCCTCAATATGAATGGTTTTCTTGAGAATGACCCACAAAATGAGAAATTCCAATTTCCAAGTCAGCCCAATAATCATTTGACACTTCATGGCTGATCTATTTCTGATCAGGATAAGAGAAATATAAAAAAACCCCAAAAGAATTCCAACATCATAACAGAAAATAGGATAAAATATTTACATATGTTCATTAGAGATGTAGCCAGGATTATTGCCTAGGATGGTCCTCTAAAATAAAACAAAAATCCTGACCTTTTTTAATCTTATCATCGTTAGTGGGCTCCAACGAATCAACTTAACAATTTCAATGATCAACATAAGAAAGAGTGATAAACTTTAACACTTTCAAACAAATATGATGAACATAACAATTTCAATAACACTTCCTATAATAAACACAACACTTTCAACAGTCAATATGATGAGCTTAGCACTTTCAAACAAATATCCAACAATTTAGGAATTTCAACATAATAGAACTATTCGGTAATCAATCGTAGTAATTACTAATCTATATATATATTAAAGGAGAAACCACGTCCAATGACGTGGCCTCTCCTCGAGCCAAAGAACTCATTTTTCTTTTATCTCCTTTAATCAATTTTTTTCAAAATTTTATTGATTCTTATTCCTTCATGTTGTCTTCTCATCTTCCGTAACCGACTATAATTATACCAGTCATCACTTCTCTTCTTCCCAAACGACCATCGTATTACACCAGTCATCATGGCTCTTCTATCGCTTGGTGTAGGTTATCAATTCAGAAATGAACAAAAATAGGAAGAAATTGGAAGCTCTCAGTTCGAAATCGAGTATGGATGTTGATGAGAAATAGCAACAATTGATGAGAAACTATCGGAGGTTGATGATTTGGCCTCAATTAAGGATGATGAAGGTCTGATTATCGATGGAAGTGGTGACATAATGAGCTCTAAAGGTTTTTGTTCTCACAATCAATTTGAGAAGGAGATTTCAGAGGAAATTCAAATTCAAATTCAAAATCAAAGTGATCGTGTTCCAACACTTTCAGAATGTGAGGATTTCAACATAATAGAACTATTCGGTAATCAATCCTAGTAATTACTAATTACTAGAATGTGAGGATTTCAATGATCAACATATACTAATTACTAGGATGTGAGGATTTCAATGATCAACATAACAGAGAGAGAGAGAGAGAGAGATGAACCCTAGAATTTTTAAATTTGATTACCGAGATTGAAGATTTCTAATAGTTGATTCCTATAATCGCACACAGCCTACAGAGGTTCTGTTTTGGAATCGCACAAACAATCGGACAAACAATCACAAAATCACAGGGGGGATCGAGCTATCGACTCTGGACTTCTAGTTTTGGGTGAGCGAGTGTCTTAGAGGTGAGGGTCTGATGTATTCCTCTTGAAATGGAAGCTGAACCATATAGATTTTTGGGCCATCTAAAAAGTTATTTAGAAAAAGTTCAGGTCAGTGGCTCCACCCATGTGTTCATAATTCAAACACCCAAAGAGAACACAACACCATTTTGTGTGGGTTTTCATCAAATTAGGGCATTTAAATACATAAACAGTTTGTTCATTCAGATCACAGTTGCTCTCACACCAAATTAAAGTTTCCGATTGCAATTTGCAAAGATAATTAGGTCAATTCAACTCATATACAGATAACTATGAACTAACTGATCTACGTCGTTAAAAAAAATAACTTATCTGCTGGCTAAACAACGAATCAGTTAACAAAATCCAACCGGAAATATAGATACAAAATTATAGATCGATTACCTGTAAAATCCCCGAGTAGCACTGATAGAGAAAGATGCAGATGATAAGCAAAGGACAGAAAAATAGATCCAAAAAAATCGAACCAAAAACACAAACCAGTGCCAATCCAGCACAATCCCAAAGAAAATCGAACAGAAACATATGAAACTCGACCAAACATTATGCATAGTCAATGGAGACGATCGATTGAGAAAAAAACATACCTAAGCGGAGACGATCCAACCAGAGGAGATGATCGTATGGAGAAGATGAGAGCAAGATGAAACGATCGTATGGAGAAGATGAGACCCAGATGAGACAGATCCTATGAGAGGAATCGAGAGCAACCGGAGACGGTCGACAGAAATCATAATGAAATTAGATGCGTTTAGGGTATAAAAAGGGGTAAAAATGTAATTTGGTTTTCTTTTATATTTTGGTCCTAAAATTTAAGTAAGAAAAACCTCCAAAAACAAAGTATGAATTTTTTTCTTAGAAAACAAAAACAATCTCTCGTCCTGATATGCATCCAATGGTGAAATAAATAAGACAAAATACAATCGATTTTTTCTTTAAATCAAAAATAAATTATATCAAATAAAATAAGATAATTATAGAAGAAATAAAAGTTGAATTATAATCAGAATTGGAAATCACAAGTAGAGGAGAAAAGTTAGGATGATAGCATTGTTGAACCATATACATTTGAAAGGAATCTATTACGAAGAAAATTAAACAAACTAATATCGATCAATCATAAGCAGCATTATCAACATAATTATCATCACAAATTAATAAACGGACTTGCTTATAGCAAAGGAATGAAGTAGATCTCGAGAACGGATACAATGAAAGAAGAGCTTTCCCATTGGTGGTATAAAACCGACGGACTTTCAAGCTACAATAGAGCCAGAAAAATCTAGAGGGGAAATCAAAGTGGGTGAAGTAATAGCTCCAGCCTCCAGGCCCGACGATATTAAATAAACTTAGAGCAAGGTGACAAAACTTTAGATACAGAATTGAAAATGGTGAGAGAGAGTTATTCCGTCACCTACAGTACGACTAAGACTGTTTTTATGTGCAACGTTGCAAAGATAGGGGTATACGTAAGGGTGTATGGACCGCTACCTAAATAGTTTGATAATCACTTCAAGGTTATAATTATTTTGGATTAAGTAACTAATGTAGGATAATGTAAAAAAATTTAAAACATTCATGAATTGCTAATTGACACAACTTGACATATCGATGAAACAATACGCAATGAAGATGATATGTTAATCATAAATCCCAATCTATCAAGCTAATTACACAAGATTTATCTAATAAGCTCAAGAACTAGAGAGAGAAAGTCTAGAGAGAGAAAGTAGATCTTGAATTACACAACTCTAGAATATTACAATGAATGCTTTAGTCTAGTTTTATTATTACATGATTACTAGACAAACCTATTAAATATACCTACTAACTAATATAAGACTTAAAGACAAAGTAAACTAAACTAACTTTGACTTTAACAACACAAAGACTATGTTGACTTTTACAACTTTGACTTTCTATATTAAATCTTGGATACAATATTTAGACTTAACAATCTCCCCCTTTGTATTCAAGATTTAATAAAAAATTGATACTGAACTTCAGCTCTTGATTCTTCAGCTTTTGTCTCTTTGAAGCTTTCACAGTCTTTACTCTTTCAGCTCTTGAAGAATCTTGGAAAGTCTTTTTCTCTTTGACGCTTTGGAAAGTCAACATGCCTTGAACAAAACAGGAAATTCTTGAAACTTCTTTGAAACTTGAAACTTCATTTCTGAAAAAAAACTTTCGTATTAAAACAAAAATTGTATCTTCATTACTTTGATCTCTGAATCATCTTTGGAAGAAACAAACTTTCTTGAATCATCAAATTTTCTTTGAACATTCTTCCTTCAGAATCTTTTGGCTTTGAATTTCTTTATCAGACTTGAACTTTAAATCAGCGGAAGCAATTTGAACTTTAGGCTTGAACTTTGAACTTGAACTCTGAAATTGAATCTTTATATCGTTCTCCCCCTTTTTGATGATGTGAGCATCAGATCATCAAAATTTCTTCAATTTCAGCTCAGACTTTGATAACCCCTTTGAAACAATCTCCCCTTTGATAAATGTCGTACTTTGATCTGAAAGAGCCGAATCATGAACAATATATATATCCGAATCTTTTCAAATTCAGACATAATGAGCGTGTAACCCTGATTCAACAAATGAAACAGTTAGAAATGTATGTCAGTAACACTAAGTTACTGTGTACAACGGATGTACAATGTAAGGAGCTGGTTTGATGTTGACTCCCCAGGACTTCCATTCAATCATTGAAAGACACAAGGTAATTCTATGAATGTTCTGACAGAAAAACATATTCTCTGTGTGCTCGTGCTTGTGTTTTGAAAGAATTAGCACAATGATTGTGTTTCATAAAGCTCAAAGTATGTAAATCACTGAGACAACAATGATTATACATGGACTCAATGTGCATGAGAAAGGGTCGAAGGTGGGGCAACTTTCCTTCTTTTTCAATATCAGTATCTTCCAAGAGAAGATCCGATAGATTATGTGTTGCTTCCCCAGAAAATGTGAAACATTCTCATTTTAAGAAAAGAATGAGTAGCTAGTGGGGTTGTATACAAGAGATGACATGGGCTATTTGCCTATTTCAATGATGGTCACCAAAGAAATGTGAACCAATCAGTAATGTGGCTGCCCGGCTCAGAAAGTGGTAGGTGCAGAGTTCTGATATTCTTTTAACTCTGATCTCACACCCTCTTTCTTTTTATCATTATACTCACATCTAACCAATCTCTCATTTCCATTTTACCTCTGCTCACTCCCACACTCAATTCTTTTAGACCCCTCTCCCCTCAATCACTCAAAGGATTTCTTCCGGGGTAGGAAACACTGGTTATCGTGAATCCATGGAAGATCTATTAAGCACTCATACTGAATCTCATGTTCCTAAAAGTACATGTTTATCAATGATTTTCTTGACATGTAAAGCACAAGAAATCATATGTCAGTGTATGTATGCTCATTTAAAAATATGAATGGAATTTGAGCATTTGATCTTTGAAGATTTCTCAAAACAAGGATATTGAATGAATGAATATGAAGTCAAGAGAATTGTTTTTGAGAATCTGACAATGAATCAATCAGATCAAATCAAATGGTTAGGGTATCAAAAAAATTGGTAATTTTGTTTATATGAACGAATATAAACAATTTATCAATGAAAGCACAGATATGAAAAAGATGATTGATGCTCAACAACTTTGATCTTCAAACGGGGGTATTACCATCGAAAAATTGGTTCGAATTTAAGACATGGTAATAACATTTTCAAATAAAATACTGAACCGGTGTGTATGAATACTTGATAGTATATGGACAAGATAATACACAAGTATTGATCTTTGGAAACACACGGTCAGTTAAACAATAAGCTCAAAAATTGAAAAACATTTAAAAGCACACTTCTAAATTCATGAAATCTTATGAGAATAAGAATTGGTTTGAACATTTCAGAAATTGTTTTTCATGTTCGAAAGTTGTTCTTCTTTCAAACAATCAGAGATCTAGGATCAGAAGATTTTTACCTTTTCAGCTCCCCCTCAAATCATGATAATATGATTTATGTCTTTTTAGCTCCCCCTGGATATTAGCATAATATCCTTCTTTGATCATTGATGAACGGGTCCTGATTTGTCATGTGATCAGAAGCCACTTTATTCATATTATTTATTTAAAAAATAAAAAACAGAAAGCAGTAAAACGGTTTTCTAGAATGAGTTCTGATCTGAAATAATCAGAAGTCATCACCTTTACTCCCCCTTAAATTAAGCATCTGAAAAATGACAGTTAAAACAGGATAGAGATCAAACACTCCTTTTTGAATTGTTAGACCATCAATATCAGAAAAATGTAGCAAGGAAAAAGTATAGGATAGAGATCAGATCAATTCTCTTGGGATGAAGACCATCAATATCCATCGGATGCAAGCATACAAGAGTAAGGTCTTTTTGATCTCTGAGGTACGAGTCCTAAACTGTTGTGTTTAGAAGTCATAACTCCTTTGAAGAACGGGTCCTAAGCTGATGTGCTTAGAATCCATTATCTTGACATTGAGGTACGGGTCTTGAACTGTGTTATTCAAGAGCCATTTTGTCTTTCTTACTCCCCCTTTGAGTGAGGTGCCTGCAACACAGATTCAGGTTTCGGTTTTTGTACCCACTGGTATTTGGGTCCAGAAATGTTAGTTGCAGTGCGTGTGGGGGATATGGAGTAAGATCCATACCAATAATGATCATTTGTTTTATGAAAATGATCATGTGTACAACAAATAGAACAATAATATTTCTTACCGTTGGGTGTTTTGTTCTTCTTTGCTTTGTGTACATGTACACATGAATTCTTCTCTTTCAGCTCATTTTTCTTATCATCTTTGACTAGTTTCTTTGTCCACACCAGTTTCTCTTTCTTGAAACTTGTTCTCTGATAAGTATCTGAACCATCTAAAAATTCATCGTAGAAAAGGTTAGTGCGACGAATCTGATTAAAGGATTTGACTGACCTTTGTGAATGGACGAATTTCTGATTTGAACTTGAAACAAACTTTTCAAGCTCTTTGATTTTTGAAGCAAATGTGTCTCTTTCTTTCACAAGCTGATCAATCTTTGTTGTGAATTCAGACTTCGTCCTTTGCTCTTTCAGCGCAGCTGCAGACAATTCAGACAATTTTGAAGTCAGTTTCTTGATTTCATTCTCAAAAATTAACCTTTCTTCTTCAAACCCTTTTTCTGACTCATTTCGCTGGCCAGATAATTCTTTAAAGAACCCTACATTCTTTTGTTCTATGGCCTTCTTCTCCTGAGCAAATTTCTCTCTTTCCAATATCAGTACTTTCTCAAAATCTGAGATTTGTTGAGAAAGCTTAAGGCATTTAATCTCCACTGACTTCTTTTCTTCATAACTCTTCTTTGAGAAATCTGAGAACTTCTTTGAAAAAATTTTCTTTTCATTTTCAAGATCAGCTTTATTTGCATCAAGCTGTTTTTCCAAATCAGATAAATTCTTTCTCGGCTTAATGTTCTCAGATTCCAATCTCTTTATCTTCTCTTCATTCTGCCCAGCACTGGTATTCTTTAAGGTACTGAGTTCTTCTTTCAGTCTGATGCTTTCTTCATAATGCTCTTTT
Source organism: Arctium minus (assembly GCA_954870635.1). Lineage (NCBI taxonomy): Eukaryota > Viridiplantae > Streptophyta > Magnoliopsida > Asterales > Asteraceae > Arctium > Arctium minus. The sequence goes on along the minus strand of OX941082.1, from coordinate 26,496,922 downwards.
GACTTTTGTGAGTGAAAGTCAACAGCATAATTCAGATTAATCTTCTCTAATTCCACCTTTCTAATCTTCTCTTCAAGTTCAGCAAAATATCCCATCTTGAATAAGTACATCAGCTTGATATGAATGATCGTTCCAAACTGTATATCAGAAAATCAGAAATCAGATTGAATTGAAATCTTAAAAAAAATATTTCGTGAAAATTGAAATTTGAACAATACTAGTTATTTCGCGATGTAGAAAAAAATATTTCCAAAGATGACCAAAAAAAATTTCCAGACTCGCACAACTCAAGGTATTCGGGTCACATAAGAATTCGGATCACAAAGGAATTCGGGTCACAGAGTTTCAAGAAATGCGTGTTAAAGCAAACCCGCATTTGTAGTAATGCGTGTTAAGGCAGACCCGCATTTGAAGAAATGCGTGTTCAGAGTGACCCGCACTTGTAGAAATGCGTGTTCAAAAGAAAATCAACAACTCATAATAGGATCATCATTTCATGACCCGCATTTCAGATGAATGACCCGCATTTCAGATGAATGACCCGCATTTCATGTTTTTGACAGATTCAAACTTAAATCAATCGAAACCTGCAAAATTGATCTCAAAAATTTGTCAGCATCATCGAAAAACAGTTCTAAACATACAAATACATTCAATTTTCGATTAAAACAACAAAACAAAGGAATTCGATCAAGAACAGAGGTCAAACTCGTTTTCAAGAAAAACTAAAAAAAAATCAAAAATTGACATTGATTTTGAACGAATTTCGATATGGAATCTAAACAACAATCAATCACTACACCAAATTGAACACAATGAATCCATTTTCTTTCATAAAAAAAACGATTTTTCACATGAAATTCGGATGAACAGTAACCAACTCAATTTCTTGAAAAAACTTTTGAAAAAATCGATTTTTCTATTCAAATCAAACAAATTTCAATTCAAACTCTGATCAAATCATTTCTGAAAAGTTTGGTTCAGCTCTGATACCAATTGTTAATCATAAATCCCAATCTATCAAGCTAATTACACAAGATTTATCTAATAAGCTCAAGAACTAGAGAGAGAAAGTCTAGAGAGAGAAAGTAGATCTTGAATTACACAACTCTAGAATATTACAATGAATGCTTTAGTCTAGTTTTATTATTACATGATTACTAGACAAACCTATTTATACCTACTAACTAATATAAGACTTAAAGACAAAGTAAACTAAACTAACTTTGACTTTAATAACACAAAGACTATGTTGACTTTTACAACTTTGACTTTCTATATTAAATCTTGGATACAATATTTAGACTTAACATGATATGATATTTGTAGAGTATTTATAGTCTATTAGTACTACATTTTCTTTCTTTTAAAAAAACATGTAAAACGTATTGTTATCAAAGATGTGACCATGAATGGTCACCAAAGGTTGTACCGTAGAAAATTAAAGAAAATGAAAAGTAAATGCTTGTTTAACTGATTTGATTTTGCGTTGTCAATTGGGTTGTTGCTACCTTAATCCATTTGTTATAATAACTCGAGGTCATAATCACTTCTAGTCATTTAATATTGGTTAGATGGTTGTTTTTACCACATTATAACATCCAATGTGTGTCACGATCATTTCATTTGTATGACGTAACTGTCATGGCTTTTTAAAACATGAGCTAACAGACCACTTCTAGGATGTATAGTACCGTATGATTAGCTCGGTTGGTTACTCACATTAATTAGTATGTTGTTGCGGCTTTTCGTGTTTACACCTTTTTAAAATGCAATAAAATAGATCTCGACGCAAGTATACATCTTAATCTACTGCCGTCTGTTAACAAGTAATAATGGTACAAAGTACCGAATATTGATCCCACAGGGAAGCGTGGAAAAATTCTCCTCAAAAGTCGGGTCTGTAAAAGCGAGTTTCAGATGGCGAATTCGAAAACAAAATTTTTGATTGGGGGTTTTGATTAACACTACTGAATAGTTAATTAAACAGAAACATCGGTACAATGCTTTGTTGGAATGAGATTAATAATTGGATAAAAAGATGAGATCGCATTCCTTCGTTATCTTAAAGTCGATATTTCATGAAACTCAAATGAGTCGTCGTACAATAAACTAATTGTCAATTGATTAATTGCAGTCCACCATAAAATATAACCTTAATTTAAATAACTTTGGACAATTATGCGATACGATACACCATTTTATCTTTTGATCAGTCTCAGTCCCAACTTAACTTCGTACAGATTATAAATATTACAAAAACGGAAATGTAAATTTTAACTAAAGGTTGGAGACGGTTGGTATTTTCAAACACTCAACGATAGAAACCGTAGGAGTGTTGTGCCAACAACGTGTCCTTGGACAGAAATAATTATGTTTAACTAAAGGAGACGGTTGACGTTTTCAAACACTCAACGATATAAATCATAGGAATGTTGTGCCAACAACGTGTCCTTAGACAGGATATGTAATTACTTGAAATATAAGACTGAAAATAAATGACGTAAATTAATTTGCAGAATTAAATTAACAGAAAGTAATAGACTGAAATGAAAGTGCAGAATTTAAAATTGCAGAAACTAAATTGCGAGAGTTAAAGTGCGTTAAAATAAATAACGTAAAGGAAAACGCAAATTATAAAATTAAGACATGATCGCAAAGGGTGGAGAAAAATCTTGTTTCAAATGTGAGATTTGAATTTGAAGGTTTCAAGGTGTTTCAACGAGAGAATAACGTAAGGGAAAACTAACCAACGTACAATTGATTTTTATAAAATTGGAAACATAAAACGGATTTAATAAACTACTACAAACCGTGAACCAACTAAAGTTGGGAATCCGAAATTATTTTCCGGACTTCCGGTTTGCAATAGAACTAAAGCCGCAATGAGACCAAAATAAAAACCAAGAGTTACAAACAAACGAGAATCGTAATACGAGAATAACAAACGATGACTACGCAATACTTGTGATTTGAAGTAGTAAATGACATATATTACCAAAATTTGGTTTGATTTATGAGCCAAAGCTTCCAACAACTTAGCTTTTGGCTCAATGCTTCAAACCAATTACAAAGATGGTGGCTTAAGGAAATGATATAATGGTTAGGAGAATACAAGTCTAGATTCATTGACTCTAGAATGTATGAGAGAGGTAAGCAAAAACCAAAGAAACAATTAAGTTCCAAGTAATAAGTTATGTCTCTACTACTACTACTAATTCCTATTTATAGGCTACAATTACCAACATTGGGCTTTAACGCTTTTTAGCAATTCAAGAATCTAGTGGCCCAACAAAAGATTACTTGGCCCAAATCTTTAGACAAAACAAAAGACATCAATCCAAGTAGTTTGGCCCATGCAATTCGGCCCAAGTAGTTGTAGCAAAAGCCCGTTCCAAAATTCGATTCATCATCTCGTCTTGCATTCACGGCCCAAAAGGAGAAGTCGTATTTTCGTTTTCGCGTCATCTCATAAAGTTGACTCCTCATGGCCTATGCCTCGATCCTAAAATAAGAACATATATAAAATTAAGATTTTTGTGACATTTTCTTCTTAAAATAAACATAGAAACGCCAAAAACGTAAAACATTTATTTAACTAAAAATACTAAAACTAGATAATAAAAAGACTCAATTGGGAGAATAAAAATTGCTCAGAATTATAAAAAGTGAGTTAAAAATAGGGTAAATATAATTACCCTATCATATGCGTTTGACAATTATTCCTGATCCCCATGTCAAAAAAAAATTCATCGACAATTTGTTGTTTTTTTTATCGATAATGTGTCGTTTTTCCAATATCAATCAATGTGTGAATCCTTCATGAAGCATTGAGACCGTAGTTTATATTGTTCAACTTCTATCTTCATCTTAAAATTTACAAAGCTCGTGATTTCGTGATTGGAGTTTTCCTAAGACGTGGCACGGGGTAAATCATCAAGATTGCAAACTTGTTCTATAATTCACCTTCTATACTCTTGTAAAAAGCTAAAATGAATGTTGTCCCCTTTAACTCTTGAATTCCAGATGTTGCAACATTTTCGTAGCCTTTATGTGAATCGAACTACCACATATGTAGTCGAAGTTCAATCATATCAATGAGATCTTGTTGTTTTTGTTAAAGTGTCGAGCGAAAAATGTTTATCATATTAAAATTTTTAATCTTGAACAAAAGTACGAGCCTTTCCCTAAAATGTGAAACTGAGCCCATGCCGCAATATTATACATATTAACTTGTGCCCGATTTTACTTTCTTTAGATTTAAATGTAATACTCTTGGCTTGAAATTGAAATGATATTTATTCAGCTTTTCATTTTTAAAATGTTTCTGTTGTATTTAGTTATTAATGTACTTATGAGCAAAATGTTAGAATGACAACGAACTTTTTTCCAATTTTTGTAAACAAACAACTTTTAAAAGTAACTATAAATAACTCAAATTTACATATAACTATTTTAGATAACATTGACCGTCAAACCGGTAAAATTTATGAATTTGAGGCTACCGGCCTATATGTAGTTTACGTGATGATCATATGGCACTGTTAAGCAAGTTACTCCTCGATGTATAGTTTCATTAAAAAATTTATTTTCATAGCCAACATTCCCCATCTTCGTAGGCCACCACAACTATGTGACACATGTTTCCAACGAATACTTCCTCCAACAAACCATCGGTAGGGAGGAGCTTTATGAGATAAGCAAGTGGGGAGATGGAGGTTAGGAACAAAGAGATCAAAGCACACATGATTTAGGTTTTTGGCAATCGATTTCAAGTTCCATGGCAACGACGAGGTGTGTATCACAATCAGATGGTTTGTTGAGGCATTTACGAATTCAGTGCTTGAATTTGCCATTGTAAATATAAAATATTAGACGACTTAACTTAGCAATACATGACCAATTGACCATTTATCAAATTTGACCATCTTTAATCACGACTTAAAGATTAAACAAAAAAGAGCCTTTTAATGGTGGAACAAATAAGTCATAAAACTAATTAAGTACAACAAACAGACCCAAAGAAAAACAAAACAGGAATGGTTTTGACACATAAGCACTAATCTAACTGCTTAATATTAACTAAACCATAGACAGAACAAAAGTTTAAACCGTTTTATGGTTGTTTTTAAAGTTACCTGTCTAAAACAAAAATCCAACCAACATTTGTTGTCGTCCTTTTCTTTGCGACTTCGGATGTGTGTTCTTTATTTATTTTTTCGCGTCAAGATGGAGAGACACGGTGGAGATGGACATGTTCACCGGACAGGTCAGAACTGGCACGTGGTCCGTGTTCATTTTGCCATTTATGTCCGACAACATAAATAGATAACCACTAAACAACCATAATCTTTTCATTTGCATGTTCTAAAAAGGATTTATTTGTCATGAATTCATATCTTAACAAGATCAATTATATTAAGAGGTAAATCTTGTTTGACAAAAAAAATGTTTGCCTCTTAATGGTTCCAAAACCCTCTGAATGATTTTGTATCTTGACCCTGCCTTAACCATTCAGAGCCCTGATTTCATTCTGAACAATTAGCAAACAACCATATTTCATTTCGCACTATATCATAAGAGTCTCTTAATCATTCTGACCACTTAATCATTCTGCACCAAACCATTCAATAACTACCAAACAACCCCTAATTATTATATAAGTTAACAGATAAAAGTCAACATTGAGGAAGAATGAATTAATAAAATAGAGAGACATCATTGACTAAAGCATAAATCATTAAATCATAAGATCCCATCTCAGTTTCACAGATGAACTGTAATTAATATGATTATAAAATTCTAAATGTGTCTTTATGAAGTAAGAAAACCAATAAAGCATGAAAATTGGGTATTGTCCATCCTAGTTAAGCGTTCAGAGAAAATGGTTGTTTTGCCAACAAAATACTTTTATCATCTTATGTTAATCCAATATTAAAATAATAATGTTGTTGGGTAAGTGCATCAGCACCATAAGTCAGATCAATCTTTAGGAAGAGTCAGCATTGCTGACCGATTCAGCACCGTTCAGCAGGCAAACAATCCCTAAGGGGCTGTTTGTTTACTCTTAATGGTTCCATTAAGATGCAACCTCTGAATCGTTAAGAGGTGAATCTTGTTTGGCAAAAAAAAAGATCTGTCTCTTAATGGTTCCAAAACCATCTGAATAATTTTGTATCTTGGTCCTCCCTTAACCATTCAACGCCCTAATTTCATTATGAACCATTAGCAAACCATATTTCATTTTTCAGACTCTTAATCATTCTGACCACTAAATCATTCTGCATCAAACCATTTAGCAACTGCTAAACAGACCCTAAGTAGTGATTTTTGGGATAATGAAAGTGCAAAACTGAAAAAAAAAATATTAGATGTTTGTGAAGATATCTAGCAATTATGTCTAAATTAAGGAGCAAGGAACAAAGAAAATGTAGCTTGATTCGATTATAACTCATCTTTCTCATGATCATTGATTGTGGGATGAGCATGGTCTTCGTCATTGCCATGTAGTTCTGCAAAAACATCATCGAATGGAGGATCTCCTGGCCTTCGGAAAAGTCGATCCCCAATCTTTAACTCATATGCCTCCGGTTGGCTCAATATAAAGTCTTTCAACTGAACAATCAAAATGCAAATTAACCCATGAAGACGAGTATCAAAATATATAGTCTGGCCTTTGTAAGTATGATTTTGTGATTTATACAAAGTGATCAAATGTTGGTGATTTGTTCATATTTCAACATCAATGTCTTCGTTACCGGCCAAGTTTATCTGATATTTCGTTGACCTTTCAAATCACATGTTCCTCATGTGAGGAGCGTGTGAGTTAATGTTAGATCAAAATGTTTGTACATGTATTACACCACATGTATGTCTGGTCAACAAATCATAAAATACTGAGTGACTTAACCATTTTTGTAATGATCAAACTTAACTTGTTGCTGCAAGGTAATCATAATTCTTTTAAAAATGCCAAAAAAAAAGATATAGTTTGTAGATCAAGTGATTTTGAACAAATTGTACAAACATAAATGCAAAGAAATACTATTTTCGATATGGTAATGCATGTGTTATATTACATTTACAGGTACATTCAGTCTTGCATATAATCAATCTGTTGGATATTAAGTGAGACGTGAGTGGCTTGTTGAATCTTTATATTTCGTTTTTAGTTGCAAACAAATCATCATTCTTGTGATAATGCCAAAAAGAACAATATAGTTTGGAAACTAAAGTGATTTTGAACAAACCATGGAAATGCAAAAAAGAAAAATCAAAAATGTTTTGCTTGACACTTTTTTCATTATAGTGTTCATCATTGCAAAGTGTATTGTTTGTTTTATTTCCACAAGAGTGATCATTTGTTTGCAAAGAAAAAATATACAGGTATAACAATTCAAATAGCCAATCACTCCAGCACTCCTTTGATCTAGGATAGATTTTAACGGTAACTCTAGATTCAAATTTCTAGCTTTTACCGTCAGGAAATTCTTTGTGGGATTTGTATGCAAGGGTGTGTGCAAATTTTTGTTTTTCAACAACGAATTTAAACGAATGCTAGGGAGTAATATCACAAAAGAATTTGACGAGCTATTTGGAACGAACCTCTAGAGTGTCTTGGCCTTTTTCCATGGTGAACATGATTGTGCTCACATCAACACCCATAAATTTAACCTCTATAGCTCCAGTTCTTGCAATTTTGCTCCATTTCATTGCAATATCTGTTATCATATCCTGCAAATTATGAAAATATGATCCATCTTCCAGTTAAGTTCACCAAAATGGCATACATAAATGTTATCCCTTAAAGAATCCTAGCACATATGAGAGCGGTCATACAGCTGAGAATATCCGTTGATCCAACAGCTTATATAACTGATGACCAAAGTAGCATCTGAATAGTATAGCATAGTGAGGTGCGATCGAATGCATTTGATCTTCAAGTACTCTACAATCTCTACTAGTTTTAACATGAGAACTTTTCTCAATCCTACTCTCACCCAAGCATATTGACCAAGTGTTCTAATGGGATCCCCTACTTTTGTTCCTGTTGATCATAACCCCTTTAGAAGGGTTAGCAATGTACTGAACTGGTGGCATATGGTACTACCAGGAGTCCAGGATCCAGAATCAGACTAAAATAGCTTTATAAATTACTTCTATTCTTGATTAAACAATTAGATACTACCGGGAGTTCTTACGGTCCGTTTGGTTTGATGGAATGGTTTTGAAGGATTTGGAATCGTAGGGATTTGGATTTGGAAAGATTTGGAATCTTGGGTTTGTTTGTTTTGTAGGATTTGGTAATAAAAAATTATAAAATAATCAAAATATCTTTTTGTTAATTGATGTTTTTAATTTATTCTTAAACATTATTATATATAAATCCTACGAAATCCTGTGAAATCTCAAGCATCCCGTGAGATTTCAAAATCCTATATTTGACAGATTTCAAATAAATCCTACGATTTCAAATCCCACGGGATTGGAATGGATTTGAATTCCAAATCCCTCAAATCATGGTGCATTTCCTATTTGATTACTGTCGCTTCAGCTGTGACTTTGTGTAGGGTAAATCAACAAACTGCTAAAAAGATCCCACAAAAGTAATGCATTCAATTCAACGAATAAAAAAATTGGGACAAAATCCAGGACCTACAAATCTACATCAGTATATGTAAAAAAAAATGCTTGCAATAGGTTGCTTGTTTGTAAATTGTACGGCACAACTCACAAGCAAACAATGCAGATAGATTAACTTTTGCTTGAGACCCTAGAATTCTTCAATACTTTGAGTAACTTTTAGATCCAAAACCTAGCCAGCGGTTGATTATCACAATTCACATAAGAAGCTATGTTTTGAAAATATTATCTTAAATCTGATGGATTATGCTAGATGAGATCTTCAATACTTCTTACAAACGATCAATACTTTGTTATCAGTTCCTCTAACAAAATTTCAATTTAAGAAATTAACGTATTTGAATATTCGAAGTCAATTCTTAGCTCTTCGATGGTAAACTATAAGTAAAAAACCTGGAATACAAAATGAAGTTCTGACAATTTTCAAACAGAAGGAGAATCAAGTTACCGGAGTACGTTGAACACCTAACCGAAGCTTAACGAAGCCAAACGACGGACCGTGTTGTCGTTTCATCATCTCTTCTTGCATATGAGCTAAGTCCATCTCCGAGAAATCAACCGGCGGCGGATCAAACTTTTCCTCCGTCAATTTCTTCTTCTTCTGTCCCCATTCCTTCCACGCCTCATCTTCCTCATCGTCAACCACATCATCTAGCTCATCTGGAATGTGAATCCGTGCATTTTTCCCGCCTAATACGCCGCTGTTTCCGAATACAATTAGAATCAGAAGTACGAGTAGGAGGCGGAGGCGAATCCAAGAAGACACGATCTCCACCGCCTTCGCCAATCTCATGTGATTTGCCATTGATTTCGCTGCGTGCTGTGTGATATGCGTATATAACTATATATATATACACTATGCTTCATAACAGCTTTTCAACCTGCAAAAAAGTGTTTTCATGCGCACCATTGGCGCATATTAGCATAGGGGTAAATGACATCATTTTAGGTGAGAGTACAAAATTTAATGAGGGTTAAAAAAAGGGACTTTGCATTTTTCTCACCAATAGGATATTTTTGAGTTATTTTTTTTACAAAACTCTTGATGCTTACCTTGAACTTATGGACCGTTTAAACCACAAGGGTTGTGGCGTATAGGTTAAGCCCTTAGAGAATGTGGTGGAATATTTCATATGTCCAGGGTTCGAATCCAGACGTACACAACAATTGTGGCTACTGAGGTTTAATCAGGACTGATGTCTTACAGTCATAATTTGTCAATGGATTAGTCTAGGCATAGTCTTAGACACATTTCCCAAAAAAAAACTTATGGATTGTTTACTAAACACTTACGTTGGTAAGCGCTTACTACCAATCCATTTTGATGACTAATAATGTTACCTCATAAGGTAAATAAGAGTGGTGACTTTTGCCGGTAAACACTTACCTCGTAAGTTTTTGGTAAATGACCCGTTAGTGTGAAATGACATTTTATTAATTTTTTATGACTTTTTTTTTTTACATTCATATCTTATGTGATTATTAATATGTACATATTTATACGACTTATATTAAACATGAGGCCCATAAAATAAGTTTCTTATAAGAATTACCATTGTATAGTTTTATGTAGGTTATTAATTTGATGAGTTATAAATGACATGATAAGAAAAAAATACAAATAGTTGGTTCTTATAATGACCTACATTGAAGCAATTGTTTTTGTGAACCAAATCTAATTTTTCAAAAGTGACTACTTAGGCTATGTTTGGCAAAAAAAAAAACTAGCTTATCAGCTAGTTTTTTTTCTTGGTACATGTTTGAATGACCATAAGATAGCTTATTGAAAAGCTACTCATAGTAGCGTTTTAAAAAACCAGCTTATCAACTACCAGCTAGCTTATAAGCTAGTTTGACAAACAGTGCCTTAAAGTAATTTTGATTAAAATTTTACCTATAACAACATCACATCAAGAGTCCAACACTCTACGAACAAAGACGTAAAAGTAATTAAACGTATTTATAAGCATTTTGTTGACAATTTAACATATTAACTTATTTTATATGTATTATATATAAAATTATTTTAACAGACGATATAAATAGTTGTGTTGAATATTATTACTCATAATCTGATATATGTAATAAATGAAATTTACACAAAGGCAACAAGACGATGACTCAATCATCAAAATTGTGCAAAACCAAATCCAGGGCCAGCCCTGGGCCTAGGCCAGTGGGGTGATGGTCCAGGGCATCAGTTTTCTAACCCAATTTTTATATAGGTAGGTTTATTTTGGGCTAAAAATAAAAGTAATTGTTATAAAAGAATGAGCCCAAAGCCTGTTTCAATAGACGTTGGACGCTCTCCTCTCTCACTCTCTCAATCGACATGAATACAAATCAACATCTCACGCTCAAACTCTCCTCTCTCAGTCGACGCTCACGCTCTTATCCTCGATTCCTCTCACTCTCTCCTCTCTCTGGTAATCTCGTTCCAACCATCTTCATCTCATCGACTACTCACTGTGGTCTATTCTGAATCTGCCAATCTTCTGGAGTTTTGGGTTCTGTCCTGGCCGACACTGTCATGGGGGCAACAAGCAACATGCAGGTATTTTCTATTTAGTCATTTAGGGTTATTGCGTTAATCAATAAATGAGTTATTTGTTTTATTGTTTAGTTTAGATTAGATTATTATTTATTCGTGATATGTTTAATTCTTAAATTGTTGTTTTCTTGTTATTTTGTGATAGATTATTAACTTGTTTTTTGTTATTGGTTGCAGAAAGTCAGAAACTAGATTAATTTTAGACTTCAAGTGTTCAAGTATTCATTATTCGGCTTCTAATTTTCATCAAGTTTGACAATTGAAAATTTCACCAACCACGACTAAATCAGGAGTTCTCCTTCTAATCTTTATTCCTCTATATTACTTGTTTAGTTGTTTAAGATATTATATATGTATCCTCGATCACAACCCTCGGGTGCTCAAAATCGAAAACGAAAAAAAAAGACAAGAAGAAATTGCTCAATCTATGCGAGGGTCTTTAAATAAGTTTATTGTTAGACAACCAAATGCTTGTGATCATAACGAGAACATAGTTGATGAAAATGCTTGTGATACAAATGTTTTTGATGCGAATGTTTGTGATGAAAATACTTGTGATGCAAATGTTTGTGATGGAAATACTTGTGATGAAAATGTTTGTGATGCAAAAGAAAATGCTTGTGCTGATATTGGTTTTAAGTATTGAGAGTAAGTTTTTAGGAGATATTAACTATTATAAAGTCATTGATATGTTTGCTTCAAAGAACGCATGAAGGCATTGTTATAGGTAATGTATTTTAAGTTTTATTATACGGGGTTTCGGTTTATGTCCCCCCGTTGTATCATTTTTGTTTTATTTAATAAGATCCGACGTGGGGATGAACCGCCTAGCTTGACTAAGTTCCAAACCCCTTTAAATTGTTTTTGTTTGTGTAATAAAGGGGCATTTTTTTGCCTTTCGCCATGGACATCCAAAATATCATGACCGACACTGACCAAATCCATAATATAAGAGGGCAACAAGATTGACCGAAATTTTACATGTCGTGGCTTGCAACATAGAATATAAAAATACAATTAATTATTGCTTTTGAAACAACCGCAAAAAAAGGAGACGAACAACGATGTCGTAATAGAGAGGGGAGACAAATAGGGTGCAAAAAGTTGGGATGGCCCTGGGAATGTGCTCGTGGTATCGTTGCACTGGGCCTCTCGATTTTTTTTTTATATAATATAATAAAACAAATCCTTTGATTACTACAACCAGATTTGTAAATGGGTTGGCAAGCTATTTTGCTTGTTAGAGCATCTTCGATGCATAAGTCTTTCATAGTTTTTTTATTATTATAAAAAGCTTTTTAAAGGGTTTTTATGCATTGGATCGAAAAGTTTTTTATAAAAGGGTTGGTATACACCAACCTGTTATTGCATTATCTTTTTGGTAAAAATGTTGATAAAAAAGTTTTTAAAAAAGGTTTTGCATTGGATAAAGTTTTTAGGAATAGGCATTTGATAAAGAAAGTTAGTTGAAATCTATGTGCCAAAAATAAAAAAAAAAGTCATTAAAAAGTGACAATAATGTGTAAAAAAAAGTTGTGAATAATCTTGATGAAAAAACTCAACATTGTGGATGCTCATACACGTTGCACTTTTTTTAACTACATAATTTAGAGCATCCAAAATGTATGACTTTTTCACCAAAGTTTTTCATAGTTTTTTTCTTACACATTATTGTCACCTCAACAACTTAAAAACTTTTATATACCTCCACTATGGGGGTGTTTGGGATTGCTTATTTGAGGTGCATTTTAGCTTATTGCGATTTGGCACCAGAGATAATCACTTTTGAGTGTTTTGATGAGGAAAAATTAAAATGGTTTATAACGGTGTCAAACCACTGAAAAACACTTTTTGATAAGTCATTTGATTTTAACTTATCAACTTATTTGAAAAGTGTTTATGACTTTTTTAGTTATTTTATATGTATAAGCAATCTCAAACACCTTTAAATAACAACTTAGTAGCTTATTACGTTTTGGTACCACAATAAGCTAATCCAAATACTTTTTTAAAAACTCCGGTTTGACACCGCATAAGTTGATAAACACTTTTTGAAATAAGCATAAGTTGTTTTAAATAAGCAATCCCAAACACCCCCTATGTGAAAAACCTTACTCAAATTTTTTTTATTACTTTTTTAAACTATTCAGGGTCCCATCATTTTAACTTTATATCATTTTTATTATTATTTATAAAAATAAATACATTAAAATCATACAAATACATAAAAGTATGTACAATAAAATTAATAAAAATTAGGTCATTAAGAAATATATAAAAGTTGTATAAAAAGTATGTAAAATAAAAATAAAAAAATGTTAAACTTAAAAAGTATGTATAACAGAAAATAAAAATTGGGTCATTAAAAAATCTGTTAAAATTATATAAATATGTCAAATTTGAGATATTATTTTAAAAATCTAATTACTTTAATTATGTATTTATTTAATAATTATATTTAAATAGGATTACTTTAAATATATTAATAAATAAAACTGATTAAATACGAAACTTTTATAAAATTATATAAAGTTAGAACTGATTAAATACGAAAAACCTACGAAAAAACAGATCGTGTAGTTACGACCTATGACGAAAACCTCGCGAAAAATCTCAAGTGAAAAACCTCTCCACTATATGAAAATATCAAAATGAGGTTTTTGTTTTTTGAAAAACCTTTCAAAAACCTTCTAAATTTCCTAATAACCACAATGTGATGCTCACACTTTTTTTTTTACTTTTCTTTAAGAGCATCCACAGTGTGCTTGTTAGAAGGTTTTTAGGAGGTTTTTGGGAGGTTTTTCAAAAAGCAAAAATCTCTTTTTGAGGTTTTTCACATAGTGGAGAGGTTTTTCAATTGAGTTTTTTCGTGAGGTTTTTTTGTCATAGATCGTAACTGCACGATCTGTTTTTTCGTATTTAATCACTTTTAACTTTATAGAATTTTATAAAAGTTTCGTATTTAATCAGTTTTATTTATTAACCAGTTTTATTTATTAATATATTTAAAGTAATCTTATTTAAATATAATTATTAAATAAATAATATAAATAAATACATAATGAAATTATTTAACATTTTTAAATTTTTATTTTACATATTTTTTATACAACTTTTATATATTTCTTAATAACCTAATTTTTATTAATTTTATTGTACATACTTTTATGTATTTATATGAATTTTAATATATTTATTTTTATAAATAAGAATAAAAATGATATAAAGTTAAAATTGTGGGACCTTGAATAGTTTAAAAAAGTAATAAAAAACTTGGGTGAAGTTTTTTACATAGTGGAGATATATAAAGATTTTTAAGTTGTTGAGGTGGAGTAATCTGTAAAAAAAACTATAAAAAAGTTTGGTGAAAAAAATCATACACTGTGAATGCTCTAAGTAGCATCTAGGTTTTTACATATCTTAGAGTCAACTTCATTATTTAATTTTTTTTTATAATTTCATAATTATATATCAATTCATACATTCCTTCTCAACTTATTCAGCGATTCATTACCTATCAATTCTTCCACATAGGTATAAGTTTAAATCTAATAATTTATATTTAAAAATTTTCATTATTTTTTTGTTTTCATTAATTTTCTTCTATAACTTTGTTGTTTAATTTGTTAGTGAATTTTAGAAATTATGCCTCCAATTATAAATTTTGAATCGGGTTATTCCAAATGTAATATATATATATATATATATATATATATATGTGAACAGTTTGTAATTACCAACTATGTTTTGTCGTTTGGAGAAAATATACTTAATAATGTTAAGTTATAACTGAAAAATGAGTGACCATTATGTTTATTACTAAGGTATTAAACTATTTGTCTTATATATTGTAAGTTGTACTTATCATGTGAGTACTTTTAATTTTGTTATTAATTAACTTATTATTATTATTAGCAAGTTAATCATTGTTGATTTGTGAACATTAATTTAACGATATAAATGTCAATCTTATTTTTGTTTTAATCTTGCTTTATGACTAGCCACATTTAGTTCAGGGCCTCCAAAATGTCAGAGTCGACCATAGCAAAAAGGATTCAGGTGTTTGCAATGACAAGATATAAGAGCAATAACTTCACGATTTGAGAGATTGCAATGGTGAGAGGATACGAGCAATAATGTGGGAAACCGACAATGGCAACTATCGATGACAAATGAGACACGAGGGTAATTGAAGAACGTGGTCTCGTGATACCCTAAAAGAATGCACGATTCAACTGTTGTGATTTATGTGCCAACCAAGATTTGAGTATGACTAAAGCAGACATTAGCTCTAATTGACTCTATCCATATGCACTTAAACACCCCACAAGTGACCTTGTAAAAAGTTTCAAATCAAACTAAGTATGCAAACTCGATGTGTATGATATATTTTCAAAATATTTCTGGAAGTAATTGATTTTTTAACAAACTATATTTCAAACAAACAATCATATTCTTTTCTATTGTTTAATTAATTTGTATTATTTGCTCAATATCATTAACGTTATTACAATCCACGACGTCTTTTGGTAATTTACGTTCAATAACCAAAAAAGTTATTATTCTATCAAAAAATATACGATGGCTGATAAAAAGATAGTTTAATAAAAATACTTAACCAGTTATTAAAATCATAAAATACCCAATATAAATAAAGCCCAAGTTGCCGTACAAAAAAAAAATAAAGCTTATAAATTAAAAAATATTGCTAAAACCACATTTATACATTTTTGGGTGGCGTCATCCTTTAAAACTGGATCCATTATAATAAATTTGCACACAAAAAGAACCGCAATCCGACCTTAGCTCAGTTGGTAGAGCGGAGGACTGTAGTAGTTAATTGCTGAAATCCTTAGGTCACTGGTTCGAATCCGGTAGGTCGGATTTTTCAAATAAATTTTTTAAAAGCTATTTATATAAGCCAAGATTTAAATAAAATGCTTTTTTTTTTTATCCACAATATTAATACTTTCTGTACCATTTAGTTTAGAAAAAATATGTGTGTTTGTTCATAAATTGTATTTATTAAATATAACAACGGTGTGTAAAAATGATTTATTATATAAGTTATATTATTTGGTTTATTGATTTATCACTGGATCATGTAAAAATTGTTTGTTTGTTGATATCGATTGTGTATCCATACATTACGAGTACTCGATAACATTTCTGGGCATTTTTTTACTTCTATATGTGGTATACTTATAGGTGAAGGTAGACCATCTAGGGGTATTTATCTAAATCATTTAGCCATATAACACTGCATCACATCATGCGTTTCAGATTTATCATGATTCATTTTTCATTTTACACAATTATCATATTAACACAAATAATCGTATATGAACAAAAATGCAATGAAAAATACGTTCCTTTTTATACAAATTATACCATTATAATCGTCTCGTCAACACCTTCAAAACGAGCATAATATTGAATATTTTTTAATTTAACCGTACTATTAAATATCATAAATATATACGAATTAAATTGTTTTATATCCATACGTTTTATTTTTTTTCACCGTTTCATTCTTATTATAAATTGCATCACTATAATCTCTACTATATTATAAAAATTATAATACAGTTTTTTACAAACCTTTGAAAGCCAAAATTTCCCCCACGTGTTCCACTTTCTAATTCAATTAAATGTTACATTTATCACCCTTACACTTAGTTATTTAATTTATTTTATATCCCTTGTTTTCTTATTTTTCATTTTATACCCTTATCATGTTAACATAAACAATCGTATACAAACAAGAATGCAATAAAAAATACGTTTCTTCTTTTTACAAATTAAATCATTATAATCGTCTCGTCAATACCTTCAAAACGAATCCAATATTTGAATATTTTTTTATTTAATTGTATTATTAAATATTATGAATATCTATAAATAAGATTGGTTTATATCCTTACACTTTATTTTATTTTCACCTTTAACATATTAAAAATACGTAAACCAACTAAAATATATTAAAAACACGTTTCATCAATTCATTTTATTTTGAAAAAAGTTACATTGTAACACACATAACAAATTATTGAAATAGTTCACATAAATCACCAACTAGCGAATTCCGTATAGCGAAGTGATATT
This sequence comes from Arctium minus, assembly GCA_954870635.1. Taxonomy (NCBI): domain Eukaryota; kingdom Viridiplantae; phylum Streptophyta; class Magnoliopsida; order Asterales; family Asteraceae; genus Arctium; species Arctium minus. Next base: position 26,479,623 of record OX941082.1, on the reverse strand, counting down.
TGTTATCCTTGATTTGATTATACTATAAGCATAAAATTATTGGAATTTACGCATATCTTTAACTGTCCCTTTTGCCCTTTATTTAACTTTTTAAATAAATTTGGAAGATAAAAATAAACTTTTACATCTGCCGCATTGCATGGGCATATCTCTACTATATTATAAAGATTTCTAAAACGGTTATTTGTACAAAGTGGTTTCTTGTACAATGTTACATTTACCACCCTTACACTTACTTATTTAATTTGCTTTATATCCCTTGTTTTTTCAATTTTCATTTTACACCATTATAATATTAACACAAATAATCGTATATGAACAAAAATGCAATGAAAAAAAAATACGTTTCTTTTTTTACAAATTATACCATTATAATCGTCTCGTCAATACCTTCAAAACGAGCCCAATATTGAATATTTTTTAATTTAACCGTACTATTAAATATCATGAATATCTACGAATTAATTTGTTTTATATCCATACGTTTTATTTTTTTTTCCGCCGTTAGCACATTAAAAATACATAGTCGTAAAATACGTTTTATTCTTATTATAAATTATATCATTATAATTTTTTTCGTCAATAATTGTAATATAAACTAATTATTGAATATATTTATGTGTTTAGGGTTTAAGGTTTCATAAGTTGTGATTCTTAGGTCATGGTTGATTGTTGATGACATGTCTCTAAGGAAATAACATTAATTGTTCGTTCTTTACTTACATTTCGCTGCATCGCGCGTGTATATGTCTAGTATGTATATAAAGACACACATTATCATTAACTAATTGAATATGTTTAATCATTATTGATCATTCATTGCTTTCTTTTATTTTATAATTCAGAGAGTTCAGTTTCCTTTTGTGTTTTTGAATAAATTATTAGTAGTCGGTGCTCGAGATGAAAGTAAATGTATGGACACGTCATCGTTGCATTTATTATGAGTTTAAATTTTCAATTGTATTTGAATCGATTATGGTACTATTTAGTTTGTTTGAGACTATTTTTAATTATGTCTTCATACGATGTAACACCCTTAAAAATAGAGATAAATTTAAACCTCAATAATGACGTAATATGACATCTATATAAATGGAATCACCCTAAAAGGGGAAATACCAATAACGTTTACATCTTAAAAGAATGAAAATAATATATGACAACCTACTAATCTAAACTACATTAAACTTAGATTACAAATGAGTGTCATTATCATCTTTCAAATAATCTATCAAACAGTATGCACGCAAATTCCAACAAAAAGTTGTCTATCCCAAAAGTGCCACTAACGACATCCATCGTTCCTCTCAAGACCTCAGCCCCGCCGCTAAAGAAACCTAATATACATGACATTTAAGAAAAAAAAATATTAGACTTTACGCCTAGTGAGAACAAACATTTAAAATAAATAAAGCATAGATCAACAATAAGCATTTCCTGATATTATAAAGTAAGTTCGTTTCCAAAAACCACATAGGAACTATACTGTCCAAAATTCATCTAACAATGACGAGGGAGACCCGATTTTTCAAGGATTGTAGCATAACACAAAAGTTAGTTACTTTCCAAGTTATTGAGCTCATACTATGATCAATGGTCACGAGCTATTCGGCTCGTATTTTAGATGTGGGGGAGTGCATGGGCACCCGATAATCCTAGTCATACTGTTCATGGCTAGTATCCGGTCCCATATAACCGTACCAAGTTGTATCTGAGGACCCAATGTCTCAACTAGTTACAAGCGAAAATTATCCCAACAATAAACCGGCTCCATTACTTATGGATCCAATAGTATTAGTCTAAGTCTCGTCACTTTCACATAATGACCAAACTATAATCATACATATAGTTTCAACATTAATATTATCCATAAAATATTTTTCTTGCACAAACAATACTTTATGATACAATTTCATATAGAACGCTAGCAATTGACCATTTCCAAATCCAATATAACATATTTCCAAATTAGGTTTCTAAGAGTTTCTACCACTTAAAATAACATTAACTCATGAAATCCATTATCCATTCATATCTTTCCAAAACTCACTTTTACCAAATAAGTTACCAATAAAGTAAAAATTATGAATATGACATATGGATTATTTAAGTATCGAATCATAAATTTGCATATAAAACTACTTTATAACAAATATCATAAAACTCATTCATGTTGTATAAAGATGATAAAAACCATAAAATCTCCAAAACACCAAAGTTAGGTCAAAATCCTCTAAACAAGAAAATGTACACAGGGAGATGTTTAGGAGTTCAAAATGTATAGTTTTGACATGTACAAAATTTTAAAAAGTTAGAATGAACTCACTCTCTAGGTTTTGAAGCAAAACCTAAATCCAACCAAAAAGGCGAGAAAGAAGAGGAGGTCTTGAATCCCTAGCTCCAAGCTTGAATCAATGTGATTGAGTCTCTTAAATGCCTCTCCACAAGACCTAAGTTCACCCAAACCAAAATAAATGAATAGAGGATATGTGAAGAAGAGTAAATGCCCAAAACATAGGTCAAAATCGGCCTAAATGTGACCTGCACCCCATATGCGGGTTCCAAGCGGCTAAACCTGCGCCAAGGTCACCCGCGCCCATATGAGGCTGCACACCACAATGGTTTACACAAGTTCCACGCGACTTGGCCCGCACCAAAGTCACCCGTGCCCAACTGAGGCTACATACCACAATGTCTTACGATTCCATGTGACCAAACTCCCTGGGAACTCGCTTTAGCTATTGTTTGCTCTCTTAAAACTTAGTTTTCTTGATTTCATTTACTAAGGTTCCACCACTAAAATACGAGGTCACCTAAGAGTCGATTTATAAGGCATTTCCAATATTAAAAATTCAAAATATAAAGGTTCCAAATTCATAGGGTGTTACATATGATATTAAAACCTTTTATTGTATTGATACGTCATCATCGATTTTATTTTGAAATTTTGATTTCATGATTGTTGGATTGAAGTGAATTCTGCAGTATTTTTTTTTCTCAATTTGAAGCATATGCAATGCAATTTGTGGTAGAGCTATAAATCGCATCAAACTGCATATCAAGCACCCATATTATCTACTGGTCAAGCGAGTTTACATGATTCAAAGTGATTGATAACATCCTATAAGATAAATTTTTAATTAGTAGTTCATTCAAAATATTAAAGCCTTGTTTGTATTTTCAAGTTCTGCTCCTAACCACTTATCACTTATTCTGTCAGACATTTTTTTGGATTCAAACCAGGGTCGACCCTTATGCAGGGTGAGATGGGCGATGGCCCAGGGCAGCAGAGGCCCAAGGGGCATCAAGCCCAACCCTTAAGTACTGTTATACTAGGCTCAGTTTTTCAAAAATTTCTCAGAAAATTTACCCAAATACGCTCTCATCTGCCTCTCGATGCTCTTCTTTTCAGTCTCGACTCCGCGTTGCTCGACTTTGCTCTCGATTTACCCAACAGGTGACGCTCCAGCCTCTTGTTCTGCACTTATGTGACTCTTCCCCTCAGTCTCTAATGGTCTCACCCGCTCTGCTTTGAACCTTTGCCCCTTAACCTCTCGATCTCTCATCTATGAACCTTTGCCCCTCAAGATCTCGATCTCTCACCTTCTGCCCTAGTCTTCTTCAAGGCCAGGTATTTTGGTTTCTAATTAATTGATTATTGATTAACCTAATAAGGTTATTAGGTTATTTACTTCGGAAAAAGGCTATTATGTTATTAGAATATTAGGTTATTTGGGTTATTTGTCTATTTGAGTTTAAGTATTTGATTATTTGCTTATTGAATATTAAATATTAAGTTATTTTAGTATTTGATTATTTGCAAATTTGCCAATTTGAGCACATAGAATTGCCGAAAGAAAATCTCCTCAAGTTTAAACATCTAAAGTTTCCTCATTAAGGCCAATTGCTAGCAATTTTGAAACAAAGAAATTATGCAGTTATGCATATTGCAAGTTGTCCTATTGTGCATCCATACCACCCACTCTAGCATTTATCAAAACAAATAATATTAACTAAAAGGAAATCAAGAGTCCCAAAGTTTTATTGAAATTAAATTATTATACTTATGAAAATTAAAACCCAAGTTGTTGGAATGGTTTTAAGATCAATACATATTGTTGTACATATGCATTTTAAGCCTTCTTATTTCAATTCTTTTAACTTTTGTGTGTCTGGATCAAGAAAAGAGAGGTGATTGTTTTTTGGAGAGGGTATCCCAGACCACATTGGGCCCAGACTAATCCCTGGCAATATGGGCCGAAGCCCGACTGCTAAAGCATGCAGCCCGGGGTCGAAGCCCCCGTACCTCTAGTATGCGTCCCCCAGGGTTCGAACATGAGACCGCTACTAGCTAGTCCACATGCCTTACCACTAGGCTAACACCCTTTTGGTAGAAAAGAGAGGTGATTGTTGATGGGAAGAAGTGTGAAATGATATGATTAAGCTATTAAAGTAGATTCATAAAAACATTGCAACGAAATATTTAGATTTCATATTATTTTAACATCAAAAGGAATATTCAAGTAATTTCATTTTTAACACTAACTTTGTTTCATTAAAATACTCCGGTGACTAGTGAAAAGGGTGTACCCATGGTGGACCAATTTAGTGGAAAGTCAAAACAAATTAAATGGTTTGAATACATAAATTAAAACTATAATAGAACTTAATTTAAATGTCAGAATTCATTCTTAAGGAACTCAACAAATTAAATTGCTTACTCCTTATAAGGACCTTGGGGAGAAAAGGAAACGCATAATCAATTGTTTAGTACAATCGATAGTCATATGGAGATGTGTAACTCTAGGCCCGTTAAAAGGAGCATGCTCAGGTAGGAGAGGCAAAGCATGTGTCCATAAGAGCTAGAAAATTGTTGGGATGAGCCGCCTAGCTATCCTTTTTACAATAAAAATCGACGTAGAGATGAACCACATAGCTTGACTAGGTTGCAATCCTCTTAAAAGTTTGTGTTTTTTGTTTCTTGGATTAGGGGCATATTTTTTACTCTCCGCCCAGAGCATCCAAAACCATAGGACCGACCATGATTCAAACTGTTTATTTTTTAGACCCACTTATCCTTTAAACTCATTTGGACAAAAAAAGTGATAATCTAACAACTTATTTCCTCTTATTCGTCACCGCCCCTAGTTCTCTGGCCTCCTGTTTCTGAAGACGATCTCGAACCCAAAATCTGCAAAGCTCTAAATCTTCTCGACCTAAATCGAGTGCAAAGCCAATTGATCTTCCTAATAGATTTATGTTTTGATTTCATCTCTGTGGTTTTGATTTATGTTGATTCCAACGTGAGTCGATCTCCCACCACCACTACCTTTTTCTCACACATATTGGTTGCTATCGAAATGCTAGCAAGTAGTAGCTTCCATGGTCGGCCTTATTCTCACTTCTCACATTCAACGAGAAGTAGACACAACAACAAAATCTATCTCCATCTCCCCCGTTAGAAAACCCCACACAACTCCTTCTGCCTGTACTTTTCTTTTATCGAGAATAATTACCTCAAATCGTTTTAAAATACAAGCTTTAAATCTTGAGTCTGATGGTGCCCTAGCCTCAAAAGAAGAAACAAGACCATTTTTTTTCCAAACCGCCATTCCGTCAAAATTCCCATCGGAGATAGATATATAAGTAAGGCATTTCGATTATGAGATAAATGTTACATTTGAATTGCGCAGGGTTTTGAATTACAGCGGAAACGAATTTGATATATTGTATTGAGAGGTTCCGATGTTAGAAACTAGAATTCTGGTGGGCAATGGTTGGTGGTGTGGTGTTCGTTGTTTTTATGCCTACTGAATTGTTTCCCTTTTTCATATGGCAAACTATAATGTTCGACCTAAATCAAGATTGATTTGAATTATTATTTAACTTTGTTCATATTAGATTTAAATTTTGTAATGATGATAAATAAACAAATGGAATTGTATAAACAATATAAATTCAACATTATAATAATATTCTGAAGGGTAAAATAGATAACTATTTAGATTTAGACATTTACCAGTTTACAAAAACAAACAATCTTATTATTCAAATTTCAGATTTCAACACCACCTCTTATTAATCAGAAGCGAGATTAGACTTCAGACTTCAGCACATCTTAAAAAACAAACATCGCCTAAATAATCATACAATTTGAATTATTGATATCAATTTTTAAGACCTTATTATACAAATGTAACGATGAACTGTGAACCATGCATGTATACATAATTTTGGTTGGTTTTAAAAATTAACATGCGCGTGTATATATAGGGGATAAATTAAATGAGAATCACAAAAATGTTATAAATTTATGAAAATTGAAATAAAAAATATTTTTCATATAATTTTTTTCCATCAAATACTATGATTTAAGGTATTATTTTGTATATATTTGTATCATAACGTGATAGTTTTACGATATGAAACATTTTTACATGTATTTTTTTCACAGTGTGAACAAAATCACATGTGAAACAGTATCTTAAATCATAGTCTTTGATAAAAGATTAATGTAAAAAGTATTTTTATATCGATTCCTATAGATTTATACTTCCTCTGTCAAAAAATAAATTTACACAATGAAAGAAATACACAATTTTAGAAAAGTGTAGCTATTTTTAGTGAACTAATTGATAGTTGTACTCTTAATAATAGAGTGTGTAATAAATTTATCCATATCATAATTAATCTATCTATCTATCTATCTATCTATCTATATATATATATATATATATATATATATATATTAAAGTAAAACTCATGCTATGCGATGACATCTTCTAGAGGCTAGGATCTCATTTATCTTTTTTCTCATTTTTTCAATTTTTTATAATGTTAATTAAGTTAAAGACTTTTGTGCCCCTCAATGAATATTGTAGTTTTTCATAACAACTATCACTTTAATTAACTTTTAATATCCCAAACATGAACCATCCATATTCCTACAAGTTTTTTACTCTCCCCATCTTTTAAACCATCCATGTTTATAAGTCATTACTCTCAATTTCTTCATAGGTAGGTGTTCCTTTTACGCTCCATTTTATGTCACTTTGTACTTTAAATATGCAAGCATTAGCTTCTCTAACTTCTATTCACCGGTTATAATCACCTCTAAGGGTAGAGTGGAGTTCTACTCTCATTTGCCCCACGACGACAAGGTATTTTGAGGTTTTCTAGAGTGTATTGGGATGAATTACTTTTGTTTATTGGTCTATCAACTTCTATCCACAATTAGTATCAAATTTCGGTGAATAACTACTCATTTTCTCTTACCATACTTCGAGGAAAACCAAGAAATGTGTTTCGATTTGTTTCTTTTATATCAGTTATACATAAAAAAAACATTCAATTGTTAATATTAGAGTGTTGAGTATTACTAACTTTTCAAGTTGTCATCAATATCAATGTTATTGGTTACATAAAATTTATTCATAATTAGTTGGATATTGTTCTTTCGCTATTTCTTCATATTCTTCGAGTGATTGTTTTTTTTTTGGTATTTAAAACCCATTGAGTGTTGGTGATTTTAGTGAAATCATCGGTCATTTTGTGTAATTGGATTCACAAGATAATAATGGGGTTTGTAGCTAAGATACAACACGAGTTAGGAGGTGTAGAGTGCACACTCGTGTAAGCTAACTTTGACCCGGGATTGTTGATCAGTCATTTGGTGTTTGTGGGACGAAACAGTGGCTCACGCGGGTTGTGCCGCGGGTTAACCCGCGTGGTGCACTGGAATATTGGGACGGAACAGAGGCTCACGCGGATTATGCCGCGGGTTAACCCGCGCGGCTACCCGTGTGACGCACTACTGCAGGTTCGTTTTGTAACCCCCAAACTCCCTTTGTAACTCCAAAATCTTTTTGTCACCTACACCTTTATGACTAACAATCAATACCATTAATTGGTTGATTATTATCATTAATATTATAGCATCGGTTACAATTCTTTTGGTGTTTAAATAGGATCGTTTTCTGCCTAAAACGATACCGGTGAATTGAGATTATCCTCGAGTGAATTTCGTGATACCCAGGCAGAATAGGGTCGATATATCACTTAAGGAAAGCGAGCTCTCACACGATCTCATATTCTTATCCAAGTTCCGATCACTCCATCTTTTCTTTCTACCCATCGATTTTCTGCACACCCACTCCCTAACAATCTTAAGTGATATTTACTTTGTGAGAGATGGCGAGTGATCAATCCGTGAGAGACATGACGACCAAGTTCACGAAGCTAGAGAAGTTCGAAGGCGTTGACTTTCGGCGATGGCAAAAGAAGATGCACTTCTTATTGACTACGTTGAAGGTCGTGTACGTGTTGAGTACGCCGATGCCGGAAGTAATGGAGGACGAGACGTTGGAGATGACCCGACGTCGTGGCAAATGGGAAAACGACGACAACATATGTCGCAGCCACATCTTGAACGGTATGTGTGACTCCCTCTTCGATATCTATCAAAACGTTGAATCCGCTAAAGAGCTATGGGACTCTATAACACCCTAAAAATAAGGATAACAAAAATCCGAAAAACGGATACGTGGTATAGAAATTGCCAAAGCACGAGCCTCCCAAAAATGGGGAAATAATGCAAACCTGTTTAATCACAACTGTAATTTAACGGACAATGAATTAACAACCAACTAATCTAATTTCTACAACTAGAAAAGAGATTACAATAGGGTTGTTAACTATAATTCCCAAAATTCTTCTATCCAATAAATGTCCATATGTAGGTATTCCCCAAGCTCTCACTCAAGCACTATGCCAACTTAGGACCGATGCCGCTAGAACTTGTGATACACATCGACACCAAACAAGTGTTAGGCCAAAAAGCCTAGTGAGTTGAACAATAATAAGCATGCATGAACAATTACAATTCTTATCAGCAGTTAACCAGAATTCAACATATGTGGAGTCAATAGGGGAGACCCATAACACCAATCAAGTTCCACCCAAAGAGTCGATATACCTTGATGCCCTCTAACAAGAGACACCCGAAAGTCCCGACACATCCAAGGACTACAACCATGGCATTATCCCGAATGGCGGAGGTGTAGGCACATACCATCACGGTGGCGCCCAAGACTACATCCTCCTAGTGTCTACTGACTTGGTTCGTCCAACATATTGTATAGGAGGTCTTGAGGTATATTTCAATCAAAACATTTCGATATCAACCATGGGTACTATGTTACCATCCTATCACATAAGTCCATTATGAGACCCAAATGATAATCATGTTCATCATGCATATAAAATATATCACCAAAAAGGGATTCCAACTAGAAACCATCTCAATACCGAGACATATGTACATTTATCATATCAAAGTACACCTATCATATATTCAAGAGAAAAGCCCAAAATACTTGTACATTTAGAGTAAGACATGGCATATCATATAAAACCATATTTCCAACATATATTCATGAGAAAACCCAAATACTTGAACATATAGAGATAAATAACGACAAATAGAAGGATATGATGTGCATCTAGTTTTAACAAAGGTTTAGTAAACTCACTATCTAGGTTTTTGACCAAAACCTAGAAAAGATGAAACCCTAGAAGAAGATGAGACTTGAAGATGAAGCTTGAAGACTTGAGAAAAGTTAATGCAAGAATCCAACAATCCAACCACCAATGTAGGTTGTATTTATGAGGGTTAGGGTTTGGTGAGAAAGGGAACTGATTTGAGAGCTCCAAAAATCGCCAAGGGAGAGAGATGTGTGAAATTATGAGAGAAAAATTGGGCAAAGAGGGGTTTTGGGGAGTGCAGGACGCCCCACGACTTGTTCCGCGACTTGCACCCGCGGCATAAGTCACCCGCTTGCTCCAGGAATAAACACTCCAGTGGGTTACGCGGCTAGTGCCGCGACTCCCACCCGCGGCGTAAGTCGCGTGGTTCCTCAAAGGCATGCACCCCAGTGGCCTACGCGACTTGTACCGCGACTTCAACCCACGACATAAGTCGCGCGGTCCACTGTTTTCCATAGATGGTTCTAAAACTTCCAAACCAAATAACCTCATATAACCCAGTTAGAAAGTAAGCATATAACTTCTACTTCATTAAAACACAAAATCACAAGATTAACAAAACCTTATACTTACCTGAATTTTCGGATGTTACAATCCTCCCCACCTAATTGGGATTTCGTACCCGAAATCTCATCCTAAATTAAAGAAGTGAGGGTAACGCTTCTTCATATCATCTTCGGACTCCCAAGTAATGTTAGCACCCCGGTGGTGCCTCCATTGGACTTTAACCATAACCACGTCCTTATGCCTCAACTTCTTTACTTTTGATTCTAAAATCGTCTTTGGTTCTTCCACACAACGATTCCCATTGTCCACCCGAATTTCCGACAAAGGAATCACGCTTTCCTCTTCGGCTAGACACTTCCGTAGGTAACATACGTGAAACGTGGGATGTATTCCATCCATTTCCGGTGGTAAATCCAACCGGTAGGCTTGTAAACCAATCTTCTCCAAGATGACGAATGGTCCATGGAAACGAGGACTAAGCTTTCCATGCTTCCCAAACCGGATAATCCCCTTCCATGGAGATACTTTCAACATGACACGGTCGCCCACTTGAAACTCGACTGGTCTTCTTTTCTTGTCCGCATAACTTTTCTGTCGGTCTTGCGTCGCCTTTAGCCTCTCTCGGATTTCCTTCACCTTGTCCACCGTCTCTTAAACTATTTCTGGCCCGGCGAATTGCTTCTCACCCGCTTCTAACCAACAAACCGGGGTTCTACACTTCCATCCATACAAAGCCTCTAACGGTGCCATCCTAATGCTAGAATGGTAACTGTTGTTGTATGCGAACTCTACCAAAGGCAGATGTGAATCCCAATTTCCACCGAAATCTATTACACACGACCTCAACATTTCCTCTAGCGTCTGGATTGTCATCTCGCTTTGACCATCCGTTTGAGGATGGTATGTCGTACTCAAATTCAGCCTAGTACCCAACTCCTTTTGCAAGCTAGCCCAAAAGTTCGAGGTAAAGCGACTATCCCAATCCGATACTATAGATTGCGGAACTCCGTGCCTCGACACCACCTCGTCGATGTACAGTTTAGCCAATTTCTTCATTGGCAAAGTCTCCCGCATCGCAAGAAAATGCGCACTCTTGGTTAGCCAATCCACGATCACCCAAATGGTATCGTGACCGCGCAAGGTCTTCGGTAGCTTAGTTACAAAATCCATAGTGATGTTGTCTCACTTCCACCCGGGAATGGACAACGGTTGCAAACTTCCATACGGATTTTGATGTTCCGCCTTGACTTGAAGGCACATGACACACTTCTCCACATAGCTAGCCACATCTAGCTTCATCACCGGCCACCAATAATTTAACTTTAGGTCTCTATACATCTTGGTGCTACCGGGATGTATAGAATATTTCGACTTATGCACTTCTTCAAGTAGTTTCTCCCGATTTCCTCCCAATTTCGGCACCCAAATCCATCCTTGAAATTGCTCGAGTCCACGACCGTCTTCCGTTAAAAGATCCTTTTGCCTTGACATGACCTCGGCTTTGAGGTTCTCTTCTGCAAGTGCTTCCCCTTGACTCGACTTGATGCTCTCCAATAAACTCGATACCACATCGATCCTTGTAAGGGACATTTTGACCCCACCATCATAACTCCTTTGGCTCAATGCATCCGCCACCACATTGTCCTTACCGGGATGATAAAGTAAGTCACAGTCGTAATCTTTCAAAAGCTCGAGCCATCTCCTTTGCCGTATGTTGAGTTCTTTTTGATCGAAGATGTACTTGAGACTCTTGTGATCCGTGAAAAGGGTACACTTCGTCCTATACAAGTAGTGTCGCCACAACTTTAAAGCGAAAACTACCGCCGCCAACTCCAAGTCATGAGTCGGATAATTCTACTCATGATCCTTTAATTGTCGTGACGTGTAGGCTATTACTTTTCCCCTTTGCATTAGGACACACCCAAGACCCATCTTGGAAGCATCACTATACATAACGAAGTCTTCCGATCCCTCGGGTAAGGACAAGATCGGAGCTTCGCACAACATCCTCTTGAGCGTCTGAAATGCTTGCTCTTGTGCATCGGTCCAAAGAAACTTGACGTTCTTCCTTATAAGAGAAGTAAGCGGTGTAGCTATCTTGGAAAAATCTTGAATGAAACGCCTATAGTAGCCCGCCAAACCCAAGAAACTTCGAATCTCCGTCGGACTTGTTGGAGGCTCCCAACTCATCATCGCATCGATCTTTGCCGGGTCCACCTTTACTCCGTCTTTTGATACCACATGCCCCAAGAATTGCACCTCTTGGAGCCAGAATTCGCACTTCGAGAACTTCGCAAACAATTTCTCTCTTCGTAGAACTTCTAATACTTCCCGTAAGTGTTTCCCATGCTCGAACTCATCCCTTGAATATATTAAAATATCGTCGATGAAAACGATCACGGATTTATCTAAGAATGGGTGACACACACGATTCATCAAATCCATGAATACGGCCGGAGCGTTGGTTAAGCCAAAAGGCATCACCAAAAACTCACAATGACCGTATCTCGTTCGAAAAGACGTCTTCGGAATATCTTCTTTCTTCACTCTCACTTGATGGTACCCGGACCGAAGATCAATCTTCGAGAAACACCACGCGCCTTGCAGTTGATCAAAAAGATCATCGATGTGAGGTAAAGGATACTTATTCTTCACCGTGACTTTGTTTAGCTCTCGGTAGTCGATACACATCCGCATGGATCCATCCTTCTTCTTCATGAACAAAACCGGTGCTCCCCATGGTGACGAACTCGGTCGGATGAAGCCCTTCTCCAACAACTCTTGTAGTTGCGTCATCATCTCTTTCATTTCTGTCGGTGCCAAACGATATGGAGCACGGGCTATCGGAGCCTCTCCTGGAGTGAGGTCAATTTGAAACTCCACTTGCCGTTCCGACGGCAACCCGGGTAAGTCTTCCGGAAAGACGTCCGGAAATTCTTGTACCACTTCTACATCTTCTATCGACTTCTTCTCTTTCTTTGCGTCCACCACATAGGCCAAGTACGAAGGGTAACCCTTCGCTAGAAACTTGCGAGCCTTAAAAGATGAAATAATAGGATTATTCCTCTTTCCTTTCTCTCCATAAATGGTAGCCACACCATTTTCCGGCAATAGCACTTGGATCATCTTTTTGGAGCATAAGATGTCAGCCTTATGCTTTACTAACCAATCCATACCTATGACCACATCTAACCCTCCTATAGCCATAGGCAATAAATCTACTCCGAAGGAATTCCCGTCAATTTCTAGAGTGCAATCACAAAATCGGTCTCTAATGATCACTTGATCCCCATTAGCCATCTTTACTACTAATGCATCGGGAAGAACACTAACAGGAGTGACAAATTGCTTACAGAAAACTTCCGAAACAAAAGAACATGTAGCACCTGAATCAAACAAAACACGAGCTGGCAAGGAGTTTACTAGGAACGTACCCGAAACAACATCAGCGGTCTCCTTTGCCTCCTCGGTAGTCATCCGGAAAGCTCGACTTGGTGCCCTTGGTGGTTGCTCGACTCTAGCCGTCGAACCCACAGAATTTCCACCAATTCCTCCTACTAGCTTTGGGAAATCCCTCTTCATGTGGCCCGATTCTCTGCACTCAAAGCACACCGGCCCCCGGATGGGACACTCTCTCATTGTGTGGTTCTTTTTACCACACTTGGCACACCCTGCTGGGCCGGAGTAAGTTCTTGGAGCACATGGCCCCGAGTGCTTTGACTTGCATTTGTGGCACTACTGATCCTCACGACGGTGATCACTCGATCTCCCACTTACAAAAGGTCTTGATTGACGAACGGGCCCAGATGGCCCTTCCCACTTTCGTTTCTCACCAGCCTGACTTTTTTCTTCCTTCCCGGCATTGATGTCATCCTCAATGAGCAAAGACTCCTCAATGACCTCTTGCAAGGTCGAGCCTCTAGCATTTCTTACCGCCGTTCGCATCTCGGCCGGTAAACCTTGTTGATAGGCCTTAATCTTTGACCTTTCATCGGGGACCAGATGTCCCACCAAATTCAGTTTCTCCAAGAAGAGTCTAGAATGTTCGACAATGGACAGAGTCCCTTTCTTCAGATTTCGGAACTCCCGCTCCAGCTTGTCCAATGAACGCTCACTACAATATTTATCCATGATCTTCTCTTTGAACACCGACCAAGTTAACTTAGCCAGAACTTCCGGAGTGAGGGCAGATCGAGTGAGATTCCACCAAATCAGAGTCTCTCCCCGAAGTAGTTGGGAAGAAAACTTGACCCATTGAGAGGGATCACACTCACTGGACTCGAAGGCCATCTCCACCTCCTTGAGCCAGTACATACAAGCCACCGGGTTATCGGAACCCGCAAACTCCTTAGGGTGGCACCCTAGAAACGCCTAGTAGGTGCACCCTTTAGCCTTCGATTTGTTTCCATTATCCGCGGGATCCTCCACAGATACCACAACCGGTCCACATAACCCCATAATAATGTTTTCCACCATTGTCTCCGGTTGTCGGTTACTGACGTCTCGATCTTCTAAAAGCTTCATGAAAAACTCTTGTTGTTGGGCCATGGAAAAGCTCATGGCCAACATCATGATCCCGTATCTGGGTCTCCATGGTCACTTCCTCCATGATGGCATTATCCGCGTTGAGGTTCCGGCGCGAAATATGTTCAGGTCCTCCTCCCAAGAGATTGGGCATGGGAGGAACCACAGAAGTATCGACCACACGAGGTTGGTCTGCAGTAGATTCTATCTCCACGCGCCTCTCCGGCGAGCTCGGTAACCTACTCCGAGTGTTTACCATTTCGATCTGCCATACATGTACGAGAAATAGATTGAGAAAAGACTAAACGAGTTGAACTCATTGTACGTACTAATACCTTCATCAATTATCATGATAATAGTAAACCAAGTATGCTCACGTAACAATGCATTCATAATAGCAGTAGCTAGGTGAAATTATGAACGAACCATACACAAGAATTATTGTCACCATCACCACAACTTTCAATTAGAGTAATTCCGTAATCCTAACGCTCTCCCTACCTAGGATTTCTACCCCAAGTGGACAGTGAAAGTATAAAGTCTAAAGCGTAAGTCTAGATATGCTAAAACAATACCTAGTTCACTTAAACTAAAGCTCTGATACCAACTTGTAACACCCTAAAAATAGGGATAACAAAAATCCGAAAAACGGATACGTGGTATAGAAATTGCCAAAGCACGAGCCTCCCAAAAATGGGGAAATAATACAAACCTGTTTAATCACAACTGTAATTTAACGGAAAATGAATTAACAACCAACTAATCTAATTTCTACAACTAGAAAAGAGATTACAAAAGGGTTGTTAACTATAATTCCCAAAATTCTTCTATCCAATAAATGTCCATATGCAGGTATTCCCCAAGCTCTCACCCAAGCACTATGCCAGCTTAGGACCGATGCCGCTAGAACCTGAGATACACATCGACACCAAACAAGTGTTAGGCCAAAAATCCTAGTGAGTTGAACAATAATAAGCATGCATGAACAATTACAATTCTTATCAGCAGTTAACCAGAATTCAACATATGTGGAGTCAATAGGGGAGACCCATAACACCAATCAAGTTCCACCCAAAGAGTCGATATACCTTGATGCCCTCTAACAAGAGACACCCAAAAGTCCCGACACATCCAAGGACTACAACCATGGCATTATCCCGAATGGCGGAGGTGTAGGCACATACCATCACGGTGGCGCCCAAGACTACATCCTCCTAGTGTCTACTGACTTGGTTCGTCCAACATATTGTATAGGAGGTCTTGAGGTATATTTCAATCAAAACATTTCGATATCAACCATGGGTACTATGTTACCATCCTATCACATAAGTCCATTATGAGACCCAAATGATAATCATGTTCATCATGCATATAAAATATATCACCAAAAAGGGATTCCAACTACAAAACCATCTCAATACCGAGACATATGTACATTTATCATATCAAAGTACACCTATCATATATTCAAGAGAAAAGCCCCAAATACTTGTACATTTAGAGTAAGACATGGCATATCATATAAAACCACATTTCCAACATATCTTCATGAGAAAACCCAAATACTTGAACATATAGAGATAAATAACGACAAATAGAAGGATATGATGTGCATCTAGTTTTAACAAAGGTTTAGTAAACTCACTATCTAGGTTTTTGACCAAAACCTAGAAAAGATGAAACCCTAGAAGAAGATGAGACTTGAAGATGAAGCTTGAAGACTTGAGAAGAGTTAATGCAAGAATCCAACAATCCAACCACCAATGTAGGTTGTATTTATGAGGGTTAGGGTTTGGTGAGAAAGGGAACTGATATGAGAGCTCCAAAAATCGCCAAGGGAGAGAGATGTGTGAAATTATGAGAGAAAAATCGGGCAAAGAGGGGTTTTGGGGAGTGCAGGACGCCCCACGACTTGTTCCGCGACTTGCACCCGCGGCATAAGTTGCCCGCTTGCTCTAGAAATAAACACTCCAGTGGGTTACGCGGCTAGTGCCGCGACTCCCACCCACGGCGTAAGTCGCGTGGTTCCTCAAAGGCATGCACCCCAGTGGCCTACGCGACTTGTACCGCAACTTCAACCCGCGGCGTAAGTCGCACGGTCCACTGTTTTCCACAGATGTTCTAAAACTTCCAAACCAAATAACCTCATATAACCCAGTTAGAAATTAAGCATATAACTTCTACTTCATTAAAACACAAAATCACAAGATTAACAAAACCTTATACTTACCTAAATTTCCGAATGTTACAACTCTCTTAAGTCCAAATACATGGCGGAGGATTTCTTATGAGTAATTTTAATAATTACAAAATGGTGGATTCAAGGCCTGTGATGGAGCAATATAATGAGCTCCTACGCATTTTAAGCCAATATTCTCAACACAATATGAATATGGACGAATCCATCTCCGTATCGAGCATAATTGATAAATTGCCTCCCTCTTGGAAAAACTTCAAACATATGTTGAAACACAAGAAGGAATAGTTGTCTCTTGTACAACTCGGTAGTCACTGGCGCATAGAGGAATCTCTTCGGGCGCAAGAGGCTGAGAAACCTAAGATGAAAGAGGTTTCTGCACCTTCGGTGAACATGGTGGAAGAGGGATGATCCAACAATTTCAAGGGAAAACGTAAGTTCAATGAAGCCAAGAAAGGTCCCAACAAAAAGGTTAAATTAACCTGTTGGACTTGTGGGATGACCGACCATCTTAAGTGGGATTGTCGAGTTGTCAAGAATAAGAATGGAGCAAACTCAAGTGGTGGTGGGCAAAGATCCAATGATTAGAACCCACGGCAGGTCAGTTTCTTGACTTTGGTGTTATTTCTAATTTGAATTATGTACCACTAATATCCAAATCATTTTATGTGCCGGATGATGATGATGCTTGGTGGATTGACACGGGTGCATCGAGTCATGTGTGCAAGGATCGACGTTGGTTCTCCTCTTTGGAACCGGTTGAAGACGGATCCGTGCTACACATGGGGAACGAGTCAAATGCTCCCATTCTTAGACGTGGCTTAGTTAGACTAGAACTTAGCTCTAATAAAATAATTGAACTTTTAGACGTTTTGTTTGTACCACAAATTCGAAAGAATTTGGTTTCCGGTAATACCTTGAATAAGTTAGGATATAGGCAAGTTTTTGAGTCCGGAAAGTTTACCTTGTCAAAAGGTGGCTCTTTTGTAGGATTTGGTTATTTAAATAATAATATGTTTATGTTAAGTTTGAATAAAAAGAATTGTGTTTCTAATTCCGTTTATATTGCAAATGAGAATTGTGTTGATTCTTTTTTATGGCATGCAAGACTTGGTCATGTTAATTTTAAAAGAATGGTTGAAATGTCAAAAGACGGTCTTATTCTGACTTTTGACGTTAAAACCGAAAAATGTAAAACTTGCATGTTGACAAAGATCACAAGACAACCTTTTCCTAATGTGAAAAGAGATTCGTCGGTGCTTGAATTAATTCATAGTGATCTTTGTAATTTGTATTCAACCCCGTCTTTTGGTAATAAAAAGTACGTTGTTACTTTTATTGACGACACTTCACGTTTTTGCTATATTTATTTGTTACACTCAAAAGATGAAGCGTTGGACAAATTTAAAGTTTATAAAACGGAGGTTGAATTGCAAATGAACAGTTTAATTAAATATTTACGCACTGATCGTGGTGGGGAATATTACGACCCCATGTTTTTTCCAATTCGTAGGAATTATCCATGAGACTACGACACCGTATACACCACAACAAAATGGTGTGGCGGAACAGAAAAATAGAGTTCTCAAAGAAATGGTGAACTCTATGTTATCCTACTCGGGATTGAGTGATGGTTTTTGGGGTGAAGCCATGTTAACGACTTGTTATTTATTAAATCGAGTTCCCAATAAAAGGAATAAGATTACCCCATATGAACTTTGGTTCAAGAAAAGGCCTAACTTGAATTATATTCGAGTTTGGGGTTGTCGAGCCGTTGTTCGACTATCCGAACCCAAAAGGAAAACCTTGGGTGAAAAGGGTATTGATTGCATCTTTGTTGGATATGCCGATCATTCC
Source organism: Arctium minus (assembly GCA_954870635.1). Lineage (NCBI taxonomy): Eukaryota > Viridiplantae > Streptophyta > Magnoliopsida > Asterales > Asteraceae > Arctium > Arctium minus. Next base: position 26,460,995 of record OX941082.1, on the reverse strand, counting down.
AAGGCGTATAGGTTCTATGTTATTGAACCTGATGATTCTATAGCGATTCACACCGTTATAGAATCGAGAGATGCATTATTTGATGAGACTATATTCTCTTCAATACCTCGGTCGAAGGATCTTGTTCCAAATACTAGTGTAACTAGTGAGGTTGAAGAACAAGCAATTGTTCCGACCGAATCTCCGATGCTTCGAAGGAGCAAAAGAGGAAGGATTGAAAAATCCTTTGGTCCCGATTTCCAAGTATACTTGGTAGAAGGATTAAGAGATGAAATTGGATCACAATTCTCTTACTGTTATAGTATTGAGGAAGATCCAAAATCATTTGATGAGGCTATGAAGTCTCAAGATATTGCTTTCTAGAAAGAAGCAATAAATGATGAGATGGATTCCATCATGAGGAATAATACTTGGGTATTATCGGACTTGCCACCGGGTTGTAAACCTTTGGGATGCAAGTGGATCTTCAACAGGAAGATGAAAGCCGATGGATCAATTGACAAGTTTAAAGCTCGATTAGTAATCCAAGGCTTTAGGCAACGGAAATACATCGATTATTTTGATATCTATGCCCCGGTTGCAAGGATCTCCACGATTAGATTGTTTATAGCCTTAGGAGCTATCCACAATTTAGTGATTCACCAAATGAATGTCAAAACGACATTCTTAAATGGTGACTTGGAGGAAGAAGTTTACATGAAACAACCGGAAGGTTTTATTATGCCCGGTACGGAGCATAAGGTATGTAAACTTGTAAAATCATTGTATGGGTTGAAACAAGCACCCAAACAATGGCATCAAAAATTTGATGAGGTTATCTTTTCCAATGGCTTTATGTTAAACCAAGCGGACAAGTGTGTGTATAGTAAATTTGACACATCCGGTAACGGAGTAATAATTTGCTTATACGCTGATGACATGTTGATCTTTGGCACCGACCAAAATCAATTTGATAAAACCAAAGAGTTTTTGTTATCAAAATTCTCCATGAAAGATATGGGAGAAGCGGAGGTGATCCTTGGAATAAGGATCAAGCGTGAGAACAAAGGGATTGCAATTACGCAATCTCATTACATTGAGAAAGTATTAAAGAAATTTAATTGCTTTGATTGTTGTCCGGTGAGTACTCCATTTGATTTGAGTGTGAAGCTTATACCCAATTCGGGTGAAGCGGTGTCACAACTCGAGTACTCAAAGGCTATTGGATGCTTGATGTATGCCATGACAAGCACTAGGCCGAATATCGCTTTTGTCGTAGGCAAGTTGAGTAGGTATACTAATAATCCTAGTATACATCATTGGCAAGCGATAAGACGAGTATTTAAATACTTGAAGAAAACCATTGATTATGGTTTGTCATATGTCGGGTTTCCTTCGGTATTAGAGGGATATTCGAATGCAAGTTGGATTACCAACTTAGAAGATCACTCTTCCACGAGTGGTTGGGTATACTTGCTTGGGGGAGGTGTCATCTCATGGGTTTCCAAGAAGCAAACTTGCATCACGAGTTCGACTATGGAGTCGGAATTTGTGGCATTAGTCGCTGCCGGTAAAGAGGCGGAGTGGCTAAGGAATTTAGTCCACGAAATTCCGTTATGGCCGAAACCAATATCACCCATTTCTATTCGTTGTGATAGTGCGGCTACTTTGGCTAAAACTTATAGTCAAGTATATAATTGCAAGTCTAGACACTTAGGTGTTAGACATAGCATGATTCGTGAGTTAATCACGAATGGGGTGATTTCGGTTGAATTTGTTCGGTCACAACAAAATCTAGCGGACCACTTGACGAAGGGGTTAGCTAGGGACTTGGTTCACAAGTCGGTGATCGGGATGGGATTAAAGTCCATTTGAATCTCTAACGGTTAGATACCCAATTCCCTTCTAATACAACGTTAGAAGTTGAATTCAATGGGAAAACTCACTCTAAGGGATTGGAGCACAAGATAATCATCCCAAGGTATGTGCTAGGTACTGCAAGTGAGGAGGTAATTGTTCTTTTGTAAAAATGCATGTGCAGGTGCATGATGAAAGGAACTACCTGTATGAGTGCGAAGTGTGGCCGCTTCAAGAAGCTTGGACTTAGCTTTGATGCACTCACGAATGGATAAGGACACACGACCTGTATAGTGTCAAGTTTAAACTTTAGAGAATTTTTAAATTCATGTGTATGTTATTTTCTGATACTCAAATGGGTTGAAGGGTTTAATCCATTGGACACCCGGATTCTTGAGTATTTGAAATGTGTGATGTACTAAGATGGAAATTCAATCTTTTAGATATTTTCATTTATGCATGAGTTTGTTTGTTATATTAATTTTGTTTGTGAATCAAGGATTGCACTAACATGGGGGAGGAATGTTGGTGATTTTAGTGAAATCATCGGTCATTTTGTGTAATTGGATTCACAAGATAATAATGGGGTTTGTAGCTAAGCTACAACACGAGTTAGGAGGTGTGGAGTGCACACTCGTGTAAGCTAATTTGACCCGGGATTGTTGATCAGTCATTTGGTGTTTGTGGGACGAAACAGTGGCTCACGCGGGTTGTGCCGCAGGTTAACCCGCGTGACGCACTGCTGCAGGTTCGTTTTGTAACCCCCAAACTCCCTTTGTAACTCCCAAATCTTTTTGTGACCTACACCATTATGACTAACAATCAACACCATTAATTGGTTGATTATTATCATTAATATTATAGCATCGGTTACAATTCTTTTGGTGTTTAAATAGGATCGTTTTCTGCCTAAAACGATACCGGTGAATTGAGATTATTCTCGAGTGAATTTCGTGATACCCAGGCAGAATAGGGTCGAAATATCACTTAAGGAAAGCGAGCTCTCACGCGATCTCAGATTCTTATCCAAGTTCCGATCACTCCATCTTTTCTCTCTACCCATCAATTTTCTGCACACCCACTCCCCAACATTAAGGATCCAACATGTAGCTTATTTAATCTTATAATTCTAAGCATTACATCAATTTAAATTATAACTTTATTGCTCTTTATTATTATAATTGTATTGAGATTTAAAGATGGTGTTTTTACACTCTTAAATCTTAATGGACTATAAACTTTGATATCAATGTTTCTGGTTTCATCCCCTTTTACCAATCCCTCTTTTTCCACAAAAAAAAACCTTTGGATATTAATGGTTTAACAAATGTAAACATATTTCCTTCTATACGGTTCAATATGATTAGAATATTTTCTTTTTCATACTTCATATCGAAGATAATTTTGAATATGAAAGGTAGTTTTTTTAATCTCACGTGTTGAACTGTATCTTTTTTTTTATTAAGTTTCAATATATATGAACATCAACATATACTCTTTTGCTATTTGTGATAACCTCTTTCAATTTTATATTAGTGTGGACATAATTAAACCATAACAAAAGTATATTATGTTTCGGAAATTATAAACTGAACTAGGAATGAAGAATTGGAGAATATATAGAGCATATTTAAGGATATGGTCATGGTACAACTAAAAGAGCTTAAAACTTTGAAAATATACATAAAACTTTAATATATTTATTTCATCTATAGTAATTCTCTCGAAAGTGGGCTTCATGTACCAAACTTTAAAGTTAGTTTACATAATATTCAAATATATGAGAGAGTGCTTCAATATATGAGAGAGTGTTTCATGTACCAAAATTTCAAGTTAGTTTACATAATATTTCATCTTTGTATTTGTTAAACTGAAATACTCATTAATTGTTTTTAAGATAAAGCTTTTATATATCTAACCAACCATCTAATGAATATATGAGAGAGTGTTTCGAGTTTTCTATTTTCTTCACTTTTAAGTTATTTTTGAATTAAAATACAACCTTCTTGATGTTTTTGAGGATATAGGTTATGGTATTCACTATATAGAAAGAGAAATAGAGAGTTGATTAAATTGAATTTGGTTATGATTGATGAAGAAGTATGCTATTTCTCATCGTATGCCTGATGTTTTTATAATTATGTAAATACTTCATCCGTACACATGTAATTAATTTAATTGTTCCATTATGTAAATTCTAATAACATGTATTTACATGAATATCATTCCATTTAACTTTCACATTATATAATTAATTATCAATACTTATTACAAGCATGTGTTTGCTATGTGACGTACCATGTCGTGTGGTTAATGCTGATGAAGACACGAAAGACTCATACCACAAACCACAAAGCTTTTAGCAACATCATTCATTCTCACATTTGACTCAAGATGACATGACTTAGATGTCGTTGGTTTTTTAAGAGGTGTTGAAGTCTAAAGTTTGATTTCATTTTTTATTTTTAAGAGGTGGTGATGAAGTCTGAAATCTGAATAAATAAGACTATTTGCTTTTGCAAACCGACAACATATGAATACGTATAATTATCTATTTTATCTCTAAAAAATCAACTTAAATACGTCAATAGAAGTGAGCATCGATGTTTGAAGTCACAGAACGAAAAAAGAAACAAAAAATTAATCATATCTCACACACATAAACCTTGATTTAAGCGATTCAAGATGTTCTAGAAATCCAACACATAGTTCTACAATCTTCATGTTTTGAGTTTTTGCAAATTCGGGGTACATTCGGGCCAAAACTGATGTTGAAATCGAAAAAATCGTGTTGGACGAAAATAAGAGGAGATTTAAGAAAATAGGGTTACCACGTTTTTGTCCAGACCGTATTAAGAGATAATACGCTCTGAATATATAAAAAGAAAAAACAAATGGTCTCAATTATAAAACGCCTGACCAAATCAGACATAAGTGATGATTAAAAGTTTAAAATTTAAAAAAAAAACAAACAATGCCTCAATACTCTATGGTATGTGCTATAACAATCAATTTACTAAGTATTTTACATTCTCATTTACAATGCCTTTAGGGTTATGTCTTTTACAAACAACAAGAAAATATGTATCAGATTCCCTTTTTTACTGTTAAGGGGCAAAATATGTAACACCCTAAAAATAGGGATAACAAAAACTTTCCAAAAAAGGAGAAGTGGTATATAGATTGCCATAGCAAGAGCCTCCTAAAAAAGGGGAAAAGTACAAATAAACCTGTTTAATCACAATTGTAATTTTAACGTATAAATAAACGACAACCAACTAATCTAATTTCTACATCTAGAAAAGAGATTACAAAAAGGGGTGTCATCTACAAACCCAAGGCTTCTCAAAATAATCCAAGTGTCGTATCCCCAAGCTCTCGCCCAAAGCATCTAACCTTGCCTAGGAGCAACACCACTAACACCTGAGATACACATCGACACCAAACAAGTGTTAGGTCAAAAAGCCTAGTGAGTTGAACAAGTAAAAACATGCCAGAAACATTTACAGTTCTTATCAGCAGTTAAACAATTAATCACGTAGATGTGGAGTCAACGGGAGCGACCCATATCTCCAATCCGGTTCACCCAAAGAGGCAATGCACCTTGAAGCCACTTTCACTGGCAACCCAAAGGCCCAACACGCACCGGGGACTACCGCTTAGGAAATTCCCCGACGGCGGAGGTCTAGGTACATAGGAGACTACCGCCTTAGGAAATTCTCCAAATGTCACCCACCTACATACCTATAGTGAATCACATACTTGGTTCGTCCACATAATGCATTTAGGAGGTCTCAAGATGTGTTTCAATCCATCACATTTCGGATATCCACCAAGAACACACTATCACCATCCTAATCATGTAAAGCCAACATATGACATAATATCCATCCAAATACTTCATGAGAATATAAGGTCGCCAAAAAGGCATTCCAAGAAGGAATCATCACATACCAAAATATACACATATAGAACATGGTACTTTCATATACATAAAACTATGGGTAAAAACCCCCAAATACTTGAAACATTAAACATGAACATTTGAGAGATGCATTAACATCAACAAGTAGAAGATAATGATGTGTATCTAGTTTTAACAAAGATTAGTAAACTCACAATCTAGGTTTTTGACCAAAACCTAGAAAAGATGAAACCCTAGCTTTTGAAGAAGATGAGACTTGAAGAAGAAGAAGATCTTGAAGAACTACTTGGATGGACCTTAAATGAAGATTTAATGCTTTCACCAACCCAAACCCTAGAAAATATGGGTTAGGAGATGAAGGCCCAAAATCTAACTTGAACACTTGGAGAAGATGAAGTTGGTGGTGAAACTATCAAACCGAAACCTTGGATGATAATCTTGACCTTAGCAATCAATGGTGTTGGTTTGGTGGTTGAAGAAGCCCTAGTTGTAGTAAATGAAGATGGAGGGTTTGGGAGAGAAATTTGAAAGATAGGGAATGAGAAATGATTGAGATTTGGGGGAAAATTCATTTAACCCCGTACCTGGACCTTCTGTCCATGCGCACGGGTCGTGCATGATTTCTGAAGGGAGGGCGCACGGGTCGTGCGCACTGCCCAGTGACCTTTCTTGCTCCCTTTTTTTTCATAATTTCATCTTCTTACTCCAATACTCCCAAAACCTTAAATTCCGCAAGAAAACCAAAAATTACATAATGAAATTCGGGTGTTACAATCCTTCCCACCTAAATAGGATTTCGTCCCGAAATCTCATTCTACGACAAACAAGTGAGGATAACGCTTCTTCATGTCATCCTCGGATTCCCAAGTAATGTTAGTACCCCGATGGTGCTTCCATTGAACCTTTACCATAATCACATCTTTATGCCGCAATTTCTTCACCTTTGACTCTAACTTGATACCATGTCGATCCTTGTAAGGGACAACTTCACACCACCATCATGGCTCATCCGACTTAATGCATCCGCCACTACATTGGCCTTACCGGGATGGTAGAGTAGATCACAATCATAATCCTTTAAAAGTTCAAGCCATCTCCTTTGCCGCATGTTGAGTTATTTTTGGTCGAAGATGTACTTGAGACTCTTGTGATCCGTGAAGAGGGTACACTTGGTCCCGTACAAGTAATGCCGCCATAACTTCAAGGCAAAAACTACCGCTGCTAGCTCCAAGTCATGCGTCGGGTAGTTCTTCTCATGCTCCTTTAATTGTCTCGACGCGTAGGCAATGACTTTCCCTCGTTGCATAAGTACACATCCAAGCCCCATCTTAGAAGCGTCACTATACACTACGAAGTCTTCAGATCCTTCAGGCAAGGATAAGATCGAAGCTTCGCACAATTTCCTCTTGAGCGTTTGAAAGGCTTGGTCTTGAACATCGGTCCAAAGAAACTTGACGTTCTTTCTTGTGAGGGACGTGAGCGGTGTAGCTACCTTGGAAAAGTCTTGGATGAGGCGTCTATAGTAGCCCGCTAAACCCAAGAAACTTCGTATCTCCGACGGGTTCGTCGGCGGCTCCCAACTCATCATCGCTTCAATCTTCGCCGGATCCACCTTAACACCGTCTTTTGACACCACGTGCCCCAAGAATTGGACCTCTTGGAGCTAAAATTCGCACTTAGAGAACTTCGCGAATAACTTCTCTCTTCTTAGGACTTCTAAGACTTTCCGCAAGTGTTTCCCATGTTCGGATTCATCCTTAGAATAAATTAAAATATCGTCGATAAAGACGATCACGGATTTATCCAAGAATGGGCGACACACACGGTTCATCAAGTCCATAAATACGGTCGGCGCGTTGGTCAACCCAAAAGGCATCACCAAGAACTCGTAGTGATCGTAACGCGTTCGGAAAGCCGTCTTCGGAACATCATCATTCTTCACTCTCACTTGATGATAACCTGATCGAAGGTCGATCTTGGAAAAGCACCCCGCGCCTTGAAGTTGATCGAAAAGATCGTCGATACGAGGCAATGGGTACTTGTTCTTCACCGTGACTTTATTCAACTCACGGTAGTCAATGCACATCCGCATCGATCCATCCTTCTTCTTCACGAACAACACCGGCGCTCCCCAAGGTGAAGAACTCAGTCGGATAAAACCCTTCTCTAACAATTCTTGAAGTTGCGTCATCATCTCCTTCATTTCTGTCGGGGCTAAACGATAGGGAGCTCGGGCTATCGGAGCCGCTCTCGGGGTAAGGTCGATTTGGAACTCCACTTGACGTTCCGGTGGTAATCTGGGAAGGTCTTCCGGATAATCCCGCACGATCTTCACGTCTTCCACCGTCTTCTTTTTCTTCTTCGCGTCCACTACGTACGCTAAATACGAAGGGTAACCCTTCGCTAGAAACTTTCGCGCCTTGAGAGAGGAGATAATGGGGTTGCGTCCCTTTCCTTTCTCCCCGTAAATGACGACCACGCTGTCTTCCGCCAAAGGCACTTGAATCATCTTCTTAGTGCAAAAGATGTCGGCCTTATGCCTTGACAACCAATCCATGCCTACGACCACGTCGAATCCTCCGATGGCCATAGGTAGCAAATCTACCCCAAAAGGACTTCCATTAATCTCTATGGTGCAATCACAAAAACGGTATCGGATAATTACTTGGTCACCGCTGGCAATCTCTACTACTAGTGCATCGGGAAGGACACTAATAGGAGTGACGAAACGCTTACAGAAAATATCAGATACAAACGAACACGTAGCACCCGAATTAAACAAGACACGAGCAGGCAAGGAGTTTACTAGGAATGTACCTGAAACGACATCAGTGGTCTCCTTCGCCTCCTCGGTAGTCATCCGGAAAGGTCGACTCGGCACCCTCGGCGATTGGTCGACCCTAGCCGTCGACCCAACAGATTTTCCGTGATTGTCCCGCGTTAGCTTTGAACAATTCCTTCTTATGTGCCCTGGTTCCTGGCACTCAAAACATACCGTCAGATGAGTAATGCAATCCTGAACCTACTGGACCCGCATAGGTTTTAGAAGCACATGCGCCCGAACGCTTGGTTTTGCACCTTAGGCACCACTGATCAAATTTACGAGAGTCACCAGCTCTCCCGCTAACAAAAGGCTTCGACTGACGGACGGGCCCAAATGGCCCTTCCCACTTTCTCTTCTCACCAGCAACGCTTCTTTCTTCCTTCTCAGCCAACCTATCATCTTCCACAAGCAAGGCCTCTTCAATGACTTCTTGAAGAGTCGACCCCCCGGCATTGCGCACGTCAGTCCGCATATCGGCCGGTAGGCCAAGATGAAAGGCCTTAATCTTTGATCTCTCATCGGACCAAATATCCCACCAAATTCAAATTCTCCAGAAACAGCTTGGAGTAGCCGGCTACAGACAAATTTCCTTTCTTCAGATTCCGGAACTCGGCTTCCAGTTTGTCCAACGAACGCTCGCTGCAATACTTGTCCATGATCTTCTTCTTGAAGACTGGCCATGTTAGCTTCATTAGAACCTCGGGGGTGAGGGCGGATCGGGTGAGATTCCACCAGATCAATGCCTCTCCCCGGAGTAGTTGGGAAGCAAACTTCACCCGCTGCGACACGTCGCACTAGCTCGACTCAAAGGCCATCTCCACTTCCTTGAGCCAGTACATACACGCAACCGGGTTATCGGAACCCGCAAACTCCTTGGGGTTGCACCCCAAAAAAGCCTTGTAGGAGCATCCCTTAGTCCTCTCTCGATTCATGTTGCTCGGTTGCTCTTCGGTCACCACCACTTCAGGTCTACCACCCGAACCAACTATGATATTCTCCGCCATAGTCTCGGGTTGGCGGTTACTAGCATCTCGATCTTCTAGGAGTTTCATGAAAAACTCTTGTTGTTGGAGTTGTTGCTGGGCCATGGTAGAATTCATAGCCTGTATCATGCTATCCCGAATCCTGGTCTCCATGGTCAACTCTTCCATGATAGCATTATCCACCACAATGTTCTTGCGAGGAATATGCTCCGATTCCCTTCTCAACATTGGGGGTATGGGAGGTTCATCGGAGGTTACGACCAAGGGAGGTCGGTCAGCTGTAGATTGCACCTCCACCTGAGCCTCAGGCGAACTCGGTAATCTGCTCCGCGTGTTTACCATTGCACACTGCCACACAAGCACGAGAAAGGGATTGAGAAAAGACTAAGCGAGTTTAACTCAATGTACGTACTAATACATTCATCAATTATCGCAATAATAGTAAGGCAAATATGCTCACGTAACAATGCATTCATAATAGCAGTAGCTAAGTGAAATTATGAACGAACCATACACAAGGATTCTTGTCACCATCATCACAATTCTCAATTAGTGTAATTCCGTAGATCCTAACGCTCTCCCCACCTAGGATTTCTATCCAAGTGGACAGTGAAGTCAAAACAGTCTAAAGCTTAAGTCTAGATATGCTACAACGATACCTAGTTCACTTAAACTAAAGCTCTGATACCAACTTGTAACACCCTAAAAATAGGGATAACAAAAACTTTCCAAAAGAGGAGAAGTGGTATATAGATTGCCATAGCAAGAGCCTCCTAAAAAAAGGGGAAAAGTACAAATAAACCTGTTTAATCACAATTGTAATTTTAACGGATAAATAAACGACAACCAACTAATCTAATTTCTACATCTAGAAAAGAGATTACAAAAAGTGGGTGTCATCTATAAACCCAAGGCTTCTCAAAATAATCCAAGTGTCGTATCCCCAAGCTCTCGCCCAAAGCATCTAACCTTGCCTAGGAGCAGGATCGCTTAGGACCGATGCCGGTATTCCCCAAGCTCTCACTCAAGCACTATGCCAGCTTAGGACCGATGCCGCTAGAACCTGAGATACACATCGACACCAAACAAGTGTTAGGTCAAAAAGCCTAGTGAGTTGAACAAGTAAAAACATGCCAGAAACATTTACAGTTTTTATCAGCAGTTAAACAATTAATCACGTAGATGTGGAGTCAACGGGAGCGACCCATATATCCAATCCGGTTCACCCAAAGAGGCAATGCACCTTGAAGCCACTTTCACTGGCAACCCAAAGGCCCAACACGCACCGGGGACTACCGCTTAGGAAATTCCCCGACGGCAGAGGTCTAGGTACATAAGAGACTACCGCCTTAGGAAATTCTCCAAATGTCACCCACCTACATACCTATAGTGAATCACATACTTGGTTCGTCCACATAATGCATTTAGGAGGTCTCAAGATGTGTTTCAATCCGTCACATTTCGAATATCCACCAAGAACACACTATCACCATCCTAATCATGTAAAGCCAACATATGACATAATATCCATCCAAACACTTCATGAGAATATAAGGTCGCCAAAAAGGCATTCCAAGAAGGAATCATCCCATACCAAAATATACACATATAGAACATGGTACTTTCATATACATAAAACTATGGGTAAAAACCCCCAAATACTTGAAACATTAAACATGAACATTTGAGAGATGCATAAACATCAACAAGTAGAAGATAATGATGTGTATCTAGTTTTAACAAAGATTAGTAAACTCACAATCTAGGTTTTTGACCAAAACCTAGAAAAGATGAAACCCTAGCTTTTGAAGAAGATGAGACTTGAAGAAGAAGAAGATCTTGAAGAACTACTTGGATGGACCTTAAATGAAGATTTAATGCTTTCACCAACCCAAACCCTAGAAAATATGGTTTAGGAGATGAAGGCCCAAAATCTAACTTGAACACTTGGAGAAGATGAAGTTGGTGGTGAAACTATCAAACCGAAACCTTGGATGATAATCTTGACCCTAGCAATCAATGGTGTTGGTTTGGTGGTTGAAGAAGCCCTAGTTGTAGTAAATGAAGATGGAGGGTTTGGGAGAGAAATTTGAAAGATAGAGAATGAGAAATGATTGAGATTTGGGGGAAAATTCATTTAACCCCATACCTGGACCTTCTGTCCATGCGCACGGGTCGTGCATGATTTCTGAAGGGAGGGCGCACGGGTCGTGCGCACTGCCCAGTGACCTTTCTTGCTCCCTTTTTTTTCATAATTTCAGCTTCTTACTCCAATACTCCCAAAACCTTAAATTCCACAAGAAAACCAAAAATTACATAATGAAATTCGGGTGTTACATAATATCAATAAAAATATTTTACATCCAAGAAGATATGTACCAGAGTTACTCACGCTACCGTGCAACGTGCGATTTCGACACTAGTTAAGGTTAAAATAAGAAAAACATGTAACCCCCTCAAATTTGTTAATAACAACTAATTAAAAATTTCGATATAACATCAAGTAAGGGACAAAACTTCCTTCAACAAACAAAACTTAACGTGCCTTAAATACAAATTCTATAATTAACCTCAATAAATATAAATTCCAATAAGATACAAGGGCTAGACCAGAGTCGGGTACTATATAACCCTTATACAAGTTGCTCTTCACAAACTAACGCGGAAGACTTCACCAAGCTACTCACTTCACGAGCACACAACTAACACTTCTCTCTTCATAGGGTCACTAGAACTATTCTCAAACGTAGCATGTTGCACATGCTGACAAATAAAAAGATTAGGCTAACGCCTAGTGAGTTCAAGAGTTTTACATGAATAAACATAGTTAAAAGGAAAGAATGCAATTTAAACCATAATCTTTCCAAATGCTTTGCTTTAAATACGAAACGACTCATTTTCCGATAATATGCATTTTCAAAGATGAACACCTCAATACAAAATATTCTTTATAAAAAGATGCAACCCAAAGCTCACTCAAAAGAATAATAGAAATTGGCTCCAATTTATAAAAATACGGATAAAATTTATATCCCGAAACACCCAAAACACGGACGGGGCATTAAACTCAACTCATAAATTATGGAAGATAATCCATATAATTATAATTTGCCATTGAAAACATGGGGCTAAATTCAATACTCACGGGACCATGAAATGAAATGAAATCCAAATGTAAAAACATGGACAATCAAATATCCAAAGTACTGACGGCTGACGACGGGGGAGACCCGTATCCATTGAGAGTGGAGGAATACAAAAGTATGTCACTCGTACAACGTTAATATCATGACACGTCCGACCCGAAGTCCAATGTCCCTGCGACTCCTCATCAAGTTTCACCCAAAGAGTCGGTTGACCTTTGTTTCTATCCTCATGGATTTTTACCAAAAAGCTCAACAACATTCGAGGGTTATGTAACACCCTCAAGTCTGGAAAGATCAACTAAATTAAAATTTTCAATAATGCCTCAAAAATAGATAAGATCACTTACAACAAGTTCATACTTGAAATATTAAACTAGGTCTAACCATCAACGAAGGTAAATAAATTCTTATACAAAGACTAGTTAGAGGTCAGGTGTTACTAAAACCCAAATACAAGTTGCTATTCACAAGACAAGACGAAAGGCTTCACCAAACTACTCACCCTCGAGCACACATCTAGCACAACTCTCTCCAACGTGTCACTAGAACCAATCCTCAAAGGAACCTGTTGCACATGCCGACAAATAAAAATGTTAGGCTAACGCCTAGTGAGTTCAAGAGTTTTACATAAACAAATATATCTTTATAGGAATGAATCCCCAATAAAAATCGTGATCTTCCAAATGGTTTACTTTAAACAAGAAGACAACTCTTTTCCAATTTCATGCATTTTTCAAAGGTGGACACCACACTACAAAACATTATTTATAAAACGATGCATCCCAAAACACCTAAACACGGGTGGGGTAAAATACTTAACCAATACTACGTGGTTAAAACCCGCATGTACAATATGATACCAAAAACACAAAGGCTAGGCCCAATACTTGCGCGACCATAAATTGAAAGGAAACCCAAACACCCAAATGTGGGGTGACATACATCATTCAAACCTTAATATACGTGGAGGAAGGTCCAATATTAAGGTCCTCATTTATTGTCGACCACAAAAGACCAAAGAGGATAAAGTGAAATATCCTTATATTTAAAATGTTGATAGCCGACGACGGGGGAGACCCGTATCTGTTGAGGGTGGAGGAACACAAAAGCATGCCACCCATGCAACGTTAATCGCATGACACCTCCTGACATCACAGCCAGGTGTCCCTACGACTCATTTAACAAGCGTCACCCCAAGTCAGTTGACCTTGATGGATCATCCCGAAGAACTCCATCCCGAATGTCCGACACACTTAAAGACTACCTCCCAGGCATTACTTCAAGTGGCGGAGGTCCTAACGCCTACTTCCCCGGTAGCACTAACATACTCAACCCTCCTAGCGATCACTTGTAAAGTTTCCGGCCATAAAACATGGGTACCGGAGTTTAACCCCGCAATACCCAATTGACCATCCAAAACAGACCGACTTACGAGCCTATGGATCCAATGCAACACAGTCTAACCTTACCGCACTACACATGAATGACCAAAGTACTCGAGCCTGTAACCAACCTCAATATGCAACACAACACATTAATACGTACGTCAATAGTTGGACTCTTCATTGAGCCATATAAAACTGGACAAGTGTCCTCAAGACTCTTTTAAGTCGACACCGAGCCAAAATGCTCAAAACTCCTTTTGTGACCAACATTTAACGACTCCCCAAAAGAATAACGCAATTGACTCACTTCATGCAGACACACTCCCAAAATACGTGAGCAGACTCCAATGCAGTTTAAATTGGGACAAATTACTTTCCAGATTATTTTATGCCATTTACTTCTTCAAGACGACCCACAACACGAAATTACGCATTTCTCCAAAACAAACACTAAAGTGCCTTTTTAACCAAATAATCTCATTTGTGCAATAAATCACCAAACACACTCATTTATGACTCATTTATCAAAATGCCCAAAATCCCCAACATGGGTATTTTACAAGGTTTATAAAACCAAACTTCCCAAATAACCAAAATCCATCAAGTAACTCCACAAATTATAATTTCATGTTAAACACATAAATACTTTAAAATGAACATCTTGACATGTACAACGTTTTCATAAATCAACTTGAGCTCACCTTGCTAGATTTAGGCTAAATCTAGATTTTACCCCACTTTGAGCTTCCTTGAAGAAACTTGAATCCTCAAGCCAAAACCTCTAAAAACCTAGATCCATAAATTTCAACCATAAATAAACATATTCAACCATATAGAATCATTCCTCAAACATTTTACTTCAAAAATCCCAAACTTGGCCAAAACCCTAATTTTGACCTAATTTCTCCAAAATCATCAAACCCAAAACTTGAGAAACCAAACACTAGGAAATCATCAATGAGGCATTTTCATCTTACATAAAGGTTTAGAAGAGGGAGAGATGAACTTACCAAATAGGTTTTGAGTAAAAGCCTATAAAACTTAGAGAATATCTTGGTGAAGGAGGTAAGTTGAAGATATCTTAGCTCTTGTTTCCAAATCCTCACTAAGATGTGAATAATTCATTCACATGTCATAGAAATATACCTTGGAGGCTCAAAACTCGATTTTTAGGGTTAGGATTCGGTTTATGAGAGGAAAGAGTGAAATGGGGGGGAGGTTGAAATGGAAGAAGGCTGGAAATTCCGATTTTATGCAGCTCTGCACCCGTCGGCGATAGTGACATGCGACTATACCCTTGGCATAGTTGCCCGAAGTAGGAGACCCGCGGTATACGTCCCGCGACAATGCCCCGCGAGAGTGACATCCTGTCACAATCGCGGGCATAGTCACCCAACCCACACCCTTCTCGGTACAGGGGTCGCGATTGTGCCCCGCGAGAGTGACCTCTGTCACAATCGCGGGCACAGTCGCCTAGGGTATGACGAGGGTTAAAAATCTGACTTTTCGACCCGACGTGCTCTCGATCTGAAACCTAAAATCCATAAACACCACTTGGATAAGATTTATAATCATGGATTAACCCGATAAGCATAAATTAAGGGTTCACCAAAATCACGGGTGTTACAGGTTACAACTATGACATTGCCCCAAATGGCGGAGGTCCTAGTGCCTACCCATACAGGGTAGCACCACCCCGGACTCAACCCTCCTAGTGACCCCTTGAAAGGTTAAGGTCATAAAATCATGGGTTCTAGAGTCAAATTCCGCAACACCTAATTGACCATCAAAACAGACTGACTTACGTGCCTATGGATCTAATGCAACACAATCTAACATTACATGACTACACAGGAATGACCAACGCACTTGAGCATGTAATTAACATAAATATGCAACACGGTGCATTCGTATGAAAATCATAACCGGGCTCTACCTTAAGCCATTACAGCCGGACAATTGTTCCCGAGACTCTTTTAAGTCGACACCGAGCTAAAGCGCTCAAAATCCTTTTTGACCAATAATTAATGATTCCCAAATAAAAATGCACTCGACCCACATCATGCAAACATATGCTCCAAAAATACTCGGATAAACTCCATTACTGTTTAGGTTGGGACAAATGGTTTTCCAATTAGATCTATACTATTTATCCTTTCAAAACGTCCCATAACACGAAATCAAACCCTTTTTTCAAACAAACACTAAAAGTGTCTTTTTTATCAAATAACTTTCATTTATGCAATAAATCATCAAAACACTTTGAAATGACTTACTTTTCAAGATATCCAAAAAAAATCCCAAATGTGGGGGCTTTTACAAGATTTTTAAAGCTCAAATGATCAAAACCCATCAAATAACTCAACAAGTAATAATTTCATGATAAACACATAAATACTTTAAAATGAATATTTTGGCATGTACAACGTTTTCACAAATCAACTTGAACTCACCTTGCTAGATTTAGGATGAATCTAGATTTTTACCCCCAAAACTTAAATCTCCTTTGATGAGGACTTGAGACCTCCAATAGTGTAGATTCTACCATTTTCAAGTCATCGCCAACAATAAGCTAGGGTTTCCAAATAACTCATTTCTTCAACTCTAGAAATGAACCAATAACAAGTAGAACCTTTAGAAAAACAAAGATCCTTATACTAAAGCTTGAAATACTCAATGAAACTTACCACTTCAAGATATTGAGACTCTCCACCCAAAGCTATCCAGGAACCCATCCAACTCTTCAACCCGAGCTTCCAAATACCGAACCCTTATGCTTCCTTAGTATAAATCCACCATGGGTGCTCCAAATCTGATATAAGAGCTCCCAAAAATCGCACAAATGGAGATAAATGGAGAGTGTGGGAGTAAGAATGAGAGAAAACCCTAAAAATTGGGTTTTAAGTCGATCAGGCCGTCCTCGCGGCCTTGGTCGCGACCTCAAGTCGCGAGCCAAGCCGCACGTGTTCCCGAGCCGTGGATTCCAGCGACTTACGCGGGCCTAGCCGCGACTTGAGGCCGCAGACCAAGCCGCGTGTGTCGCCGGTGGTTCCTTCTCGCGTCTCGTGTTAAACCGTTCCCCGACCTTTTCTCTCTGCCGGCCACTGACCATTTCCTTGGCCTATCATTGAAATTTCTTTAGGAAATTACGGGTGTTACAAAATATACATTTATTTTTAAAGGTGGACACTATTTAGACAAACTAAAAAAAGATGTAAACATTTATTTTAAGATGAAATAAGTAATTTCCTTGTGATTCTTATATAATTATTGTCATATATATATATATATATATATATATATGTGTGTGTGTGTGTGTGTGTGTGTGTGTATGTGTGCGCGCGTGCGTGTTTTTTGGTAAGAATAGTAGTTATCGTAAATATAAGAAGGGATATGGATCAATCCTAAGAGCATCTCCAACCACAACACCAAATTTGGTGGGCCTATCAACACCAAAAAAAATCCAACTCCAACAACACTCTAAAAAAACACCAAATATATATTAAATGTATATATAATTTACTTAATATAAATATGTTAATTTTAAAAACAAATTATTAATGTTAAAATGTTAATTTTGGTATTAAATGAATTTTGATATTTAAAAAAAATGTAGAGGTCAGCTAGGTTTTAAGATTTGTCGTGTGAAAGCAAAGGCCGATAATTTTTTTATAGCGGTCGCTTGGAGATCTTCGACCGGCAAAAAAGCCGATATACCGGCCGGTTGGAGATGCTCTAATTGAAGTCAATTGAAAATTCTCTTATAAGTTGGTTCATAGGTTATTTTAAGACTTAATTTGTATAAAATCAAGATTATTTAAAAATAATCAAAAGTTTAAATCTCTTCCAACACTATCCTTTGTTTATCTATACTACCTTATAATACATTCACATCAAACTCTTAAATACAACTCTTAAAACACAAGTTACAACTTTTTTAAGCATGATTTTTTAAAAAACTATGAATTACAAGTGCTTAAGCAATAAGGTACATGTGTTTATGCATTCATTTCATCCACCACTAAAATTTAGAAGGTACAAACATTTACTTTCAGGAATAAGTCTTTTCCTTCTCTCTAAATCCAGGTCTCCCGCCTTTCGAAAAATGAAGATATGCATTTTCAATGTTAATTTCAGCTTTTTGTTTACAACACTATTCCCCATCTTTCTTCTTTTGTCTGAATTTTGAATTCAAATAGTTTAGGATTTAGTACTTTCAACTTTTTATTCTACAATCCTCAACATTGACGGTAATATATTTTTGGTCTTATCCTTCATTCCCAACATTTCGTTTTCTTTGCTTTTCAAACTCACTTCGATTTCTTAGTTTTCTTACTTCAATCAAGTAGATCATCAATTTCCCTGTCAATGTTCAAATCTGTAAATGAAGTTTATTTTTCTACATTTGTCCCTTGATTTTGGGTTGGTTGTCGGACGTGAACGGTTGATGGCTTCTCTCTGCGAGCGAGCTTTCAAGGTCAAGGTTTTGGATTGCAGACGATTATGTGTATCCCTTCCACCGATGGGGTCACTGAATTAGGTTTCACGGAGTTGATTTTTCAGAGTTCAGATATTATGGAGAATATCTGAAGATAAAGGTGTGTATTTGAAGATAATAATCCATGTTTTTATTATTTTCATTTAATAGTGACTACATCTTTGAAGATAAATGTGTGTATCTCATGTCGGATGTTTCTCAAAAAATAATTTTGTTTGCTATGTTGATCATTCACCTAAGTTGATGCAATTTTTTTTTTGTGTGTATATATATATATATATATATGTTCATGATTGTGAAAGACAAATCTCAATCAATCAAGCAATTCTCATCAAAATTTAACAATCAAGAACTAGAGAGAGAAAACATTAGTCATTGATCTCACGTATAGAAAATATTACAATGAGGTTCTTCTACAATCTTACATGAAAAACTTCCAAACACATAAGGCATAAAGCCTATTTATACCACCTAACTATTACAAGACTAAAACACAAAGTAAACTAAACAACTTTGACTTCATTGACTTTGACATTTATTGACTTTACTACTTTGACTTTCCTATTAAATCTTGGATACAATATTTTGACTTAACAATCTCCCCCTTTGTAATCAAGATTTAATAAAAATTTGACACTAGTCTTCAGCACTTGATTCTTCAGCTTTTGTCTCTGACACTTTGAACTTTGAAGCTTTAACAGGCTTCAGTCTTTCAGCCTTTTAAGAATCTTGAAAAGTCTTTTGCACTTTGAAGCTTTGAAAGTCAACATGTCATGAACATGAATCTGAAATCTTGAAACTTTTGAAATTCTTTGAAGGCCAAATTGCATTAAAAGGTAATATACTTTCATCAGATTCTTATTTTGGGTAACGTACTTTTAAAACCTTCATTTTGGTACCTCAATCATAAAATATCAAACTTTTAAGTACCTGGGCTACCTAGTGACTTGCAAAAGCTGACTAGGATCAGGTTTTTATTGATGTGGCATTATTTATTTATTTTATGAATGCCAACTAAGAAAAAAAAATCCACATCATATTTTTTATTTTTTTTAATCTGTATTTTTAAGCTATTATAAACCCACACCATTTTTCCCCATAAAATCCGTGTTTTCTATTATTAAAAAATAAGCCATTTTTTATTTCTATTTTTGAAAAATGTTTTCAATCTATAAAACTTGTAATTTTGTTTAGAAAAACGATTGTAATTATTTTTAAAGGATTGTCAATTCAATAACATTTTTAGGCTTACCGTTTGTTGAAATTTTTATCAACTCAACAAAACCAAAATAATAAAAAACTTTGATAAGTTAATAAACAAAATATTGTCAATGGATAAATATTTTTACAAAAATGCCATAAGAACAGTATAAACCATAATAGCATAATATGGCTATCAATCATAAATCAAAATTATAAACCAAAATAGCAGAACACGACTATCAATTATAAACCAAAATGTACTGATACGTCGTTAATGCTCAATCAAGCCCCCGCTTCACTTAGTCCTCTTAGATGGAGTTTCTTCCCTTGCTTCAACTTCAAATAAGAAAAAAAAATCACGTTAATTACCTAAACAACTCCGACAAATTTTAAATTTAAAAAAAAAACATATAGAATCACAAGTTTACTTACCACAGTTGGTGGAACTTGACCAGCCCCTTCTCTTTGAAGTCATGTCTCTTGAATCTCTCCCTGAACTACTGCCTTTTGAACCGCTCTTGATTGGTTAGATTAGAATTTTACCCGAAAAATTTCAGTAGTCGCGTAGAATACCCGGTACGGACTGATAACTGACCATTACATCTCAGAAATGCCAATAATTATGTTGGAAAGTCTAAAATACATAAAATAATAGGATTCTATTATTTTCAAAATAAAATATATTTATTAATTTATAATATTCATTTTTAGCATAAACTGAGAATTGAGGGTTACGATTCTCAAAGTTATCTGATTATTTAACTAGGTTTATATTATAATTACATTTTAATTTAATTTTAAAAATATTTGGTGAGTCACAAGGCCACTTGGCCGAAATTTGTGACCTCTCTCTTTATTTTGATTTAATTAAAAACCTAAATTAAGGGTAATTACTTCATTTTTTCATATTCCAAGTAACCCCTCATCTCCCTCTCCTCTCTTCTCCTTCTCTCAACCGATCACACACCACCACCATCTCCACCACCAAATTTTCAGAAAATTTCAAGGATAAAATCAAGTGTTTAGCATCTTTTTGCATCAAGAAATCAAGTTTGTATCTTTCTTTGAGAAGGTAACCATCTTTATCCTCATTTCTCAAGTTCTTTTTCAAAAAGTTTGTATGTTTTACATCATTTCATGTAGTAGTTAATCTTGTTTTTGGAAGTGAAATGGGATGCATTTAGTGAATTATACATTTGCAAAGTAAACCATTGAATGATCTTCCAATAAAATTTGGAATTTAAGTGAGATTTTTGAGATTTTTATCAAAATATTAATTTTATGAAGTGTGGTATTATGGTCCACGAAATTTTGATAATATTGGATTAAAATTTATGTATTTACAACAATTTTGAGTATAAAGAAACTCTTAGGATAAGATTACTCAAATCTCATATGACTAAGAGTTTCTAAGTGATGAAATATCACTTAACTAGTGATTTTGGTTATCATGCATGGGATTGGATGAGCACACATAGTTGCTATGACTCCAAGATGCATACTTGCTTATTAGAATCATTGTATATTGATTAAAGATGTGAAACCATGTGGTATTACTACAAACCATGCCAAATGGTCATTTTATTACATTATACAAAGCTTATTTTCTTCACAGCTTGTTGTCATGAATTTTGTATCCACTTTCAAGCTTCATAAATAATTTCTTACTTCATAAAATTTGGGGCTTTTTGACACCAAACATTAATTTAAGGTGTTATCTATTCAAAGAATCTAGAATCACTCAAAATTATGAAGTTTTGGTCATCCATTTGCATTTTAGAAGAAAGTAGTGCAATCTGTCCAGAGTTGACAGATTGGTACACTCAACTTCCAAAGACCATAACTCTTTCATAAATCTTCCAAATTGAGTGAATCTTTTTTCCATATGTTAGATTTTTGAGTTAGCTTTGCAACCATATATGGCTCACTGAGTAGTTTTGAGTTTTGGTATCCCAAATGCATGCTACAATAGAAGTGTGCAACTGATACAAAACTCAGTGACCTACTGATTTGTGGGAATTCTTTTGGATATCAAAACATCTCCAAAATGCATGCAAATTTGACTTGATGTTTTTAACTCAGTATATTAGTTTCCATAAAAATTTGGTTATTTTTGGTATTTGGGATGTGTCATTTTGAAGCTCATTTTGTGATCACAAATTATGGACAGCAAGCGCTGAATCCAGAAGATTGATCTTAAAACCTTAAAGGTTATGTTTTGGTGATCATTATTGATATTTTAATCCTAAATTTCTATTTTAGACAACAAAATAAACATAAAGGCATATATATTGAGATGTAGGAATGGTTAAGTTAGGATTATAGATGGATGTTGACAATTGGTATTCATTTATGCAAATTACTCTTTAGGGAAGTAAAGGCTCTGGATAGGTGAGTAATCACAACCCTATTTTACTGTTTCTAATTGAATTTGGGGGAAAAGCATGTTAAAGTGTTTATTTTAATAATTCACGAGATTTCTTAAATACGATTGTTATGGATAATTTTGGTAGCTTTGATTATAAAGCGTTTGGTTTGGACATTATATGACATATATGCAAAAATGGTATGTTGGGTTGTTGCTTTAAGTCCCCGGCTGACTCTACTAGTTAACTCATAAAGGAGCCTATAGTTTTAGTGGATAGCGCTATTTGGTGTGACAAACTCACCTTATACTGACGAGTAAAGGTGCACTAATTCTAGAGAAGTAGGGACTATCCATGTGATTCATGGCCACGTCGGTAGTTCTTTTTGGGGCATGTTTAAGGTCAGGGATGGTCTAGGGGTGTAAATGAGACGAGACAACTCGCGAGCTACTCGAGATCGACTCGGTCAACACTCGACTCGAATATGCTCGACTCGAACTCGAGCTCGACTCGATATACTAACGAGTTGAGTCGAGCCATTTGATACTCGATTCGATAAGCTCGTGAGATACTCGAATATATTTTTTATGTAATTAACTTTATATTATAATTTATAAAATATAATGTAAAAATATGACAAATTTATCTTTATAACTCTATATGTAATAAAATGTTAAAATGAGATATAAATTATTTACGGTGATTATGATTTTGCATATTAATAAATTTTTATTTAAAAGAAAAATAGGTCAAAGATAATATTAACATAAAAGTTCTAATATTAAAAATATGTATAAAGAAAGTATGAAGTTCTCCTTCTCCACTCCTTATTCTAATCCCACATCCCCTAAACAAAGTTAACTTACCCCTATCACCTTCCTATATAAATGAATTCTATCCCACATCGCCTAGTAAAAGGATTCTACCTCATCGCCACTTTATATAAATTGCAATGTAAGGTTGGGTGGTTTAGGCTCATCTTGTTAGGACAAGATTAATCTTTGAACTAAGCAAATGTTCAAGTTTTAACCTTTTATTTTGAAATGTTTTGGAGCACCCCTTAAACTTAAGTCGGTGCACATTTCAAGTTCTTCAAAGTTTTGTATTGAAAATTTTTATCGAGTCGAGTTTGATTCGAGTTCGAGCTTGATTCGAGTTCGAGTCGAGTTCGAACTCGAGTATTAGCTTTCGAGTTCGAGTCGAGCTTGGGTTTTTACTATACTCGAGTTTTCGAGTCGAGTTCGAGCTCGAGTATTAGCTTTTGAGTTCGAGTCGAGTATAATGATACTCGAGCTTGACTCGTATCATTTACACCCCTAGGATGGTCTAGTAGAGGTCCAACATACAAAAGTATTGGTTATTTTGAAGGCATAATTTATGTCATATAATTTAACTATTTGTCCTCGTGAATTATTGGTTTTGAAAGTTTGGTCTAATATTTGATTTACGTTTGACAACTTGCATATAAAATGGTTTTGTGCATATTTTAACCTGTGAACTCACCAACTATCGTAGTTGACCCTTTTTATTTAAACATGCTTTTCAGGGAACAAGAAGGTTACGGGAAATAATTAAGATTTTTAGAATTATGTTACCGCGTACATTAACATTTAGTAGTGACTTTTGTAATCAAACTTTTGGATGTATTAAGTTTGTTTATTTTTGAGAACTTGATGTAATTTTTGGTTGAAATGTATGGTGGTATTTTATCATTTCCTAGTGTTATGTTTATCGAACTGTTATACTCCGTGTTTCCGCTTTAGCGGGGTGTGACACACTGCCTCTAGGCCTACCGACTGGATTTTTTTGCCTAGATGGTGCATCTTTTTTCTGGTTTTTACAACCTCTTGAATTATGTCCAACCTCCCAACAATTTTTGCAAGTCATTTGTCTCCCTGTTCTTCCTACTTCACCATGTCCAAAGTTGTTGGTCCTACTTCTACTACCACCTTCACATGCATCCTTTCGTCTAGATATTGAAGGTCTACCGGACATTCTTCTAAATTTTGGTGGCAAAGGCTTGACAAAATTTGTTGTCGGCCACAGCTTGACGCCATTCAATGGATTGACCCTATGGTTGTATGTGTTTATGAAACATGATTTTGAAAAAAGGTGAGATACATACTTATCTGGGTCGCGGTTAATGAAATAGATAGCCGCAATTGCGTGAGCACATGGAATTCCAGAGACTTGCCAAATCCTACAAGTGCATGTCATTTTATCTGTATCGACAACATATCCATCAAGCCCGTTTTTTGCTTCAAAGAGAGTTCCACCATTCAGGACAACAATGCAAAACCTAAACAATAATAATAATAATAATGTATAACATATTAGGTAAACGCACTTATGTTAATGATAATAACTGAGAGCAATGCTTAGTATCAGACTCGATTCATTGCATGTATAGTTGTAATTATATTCTTTATTTTTGCTTTTGTTGCCACATGCTTGGTATCAAAAAAGTAAAAGTGCAGGTGGAGACAATCTGGATAGTGGCATAGATATTAAAATAAGAACTACTATGATTTGTAGCTTTTTTCTTACTTTATTAAAACACTCAAGAACTGAATGAAAGCTGAAAGTTCACATATAAGATCCCATGTATTTACCAAAACCTAAACAATAATAATAATAATGTATAACATATTAGGTAAACAATTTATCGCATTTATGAAGCAAATTAGTAAAAAAAAAACATACATCATTTGATCTTTGTTTCTCTCAACTTTCTTTTTGATTGCCGGACAAATATCACCATTCCATTTCTTTACTTTATTGGCCATCTTTTCAAATCTTTCCATGATGGTCAATCTTATCTCTTCAAGTAAACTTTTTCCTGAAATTTGCATAAATATGTCTAGCACATTGTCGATGTTCGGCCAATGGGAAGACTTCCTTTACTGCTTCAATTAGTCCCTATATTTTCAATGTAGATAACTAATCAGTAACTCATACAAGTAGATAACATAACTAGTAGAAAAAGTAATACAAGTAGGTTACCTTGTGTTGATCCGACATTAATGTCACCCCCAATCCATCCGTCAAGCCAATGTCTTGCATCAAATATTCCAAGAACCACTTCCAACTATCTTTACATTCTACTTCAACTACAGCCCAAGCAAGTGGGTAGATTTGATTATTCGCATCCCTACCTACAACACTTAGCAGTTCTCCTTTGCAATGGGTTTTCAAAAAACATCCATCTAGACCAATGAACTTTCTACAACCTGCCAACCATCCATCTTTCACACCTTTAAAGCAAACGTAAAATCTTTTAAAATAGTTCTTCTCATCCGGCCATACCTCAACACTCATTTTGACAGTTGACCCTGGGTTACTCCTCATGATTTCTGCTCCATAGTCCCACAATTTTCCATAATGATCAACTAGGTACTCTTCCAACCCGCCTAAAGCTTTTGTTTTGGCCCTACTACACTGACTAATCTGAACTATGCACTTGTATTTTCTAAGAATTGATTCTTTTAACTCAACTAACTTTATAGAAGGATTTCGTCTTATCTTCCTACCATATACCTTTGCGATCCAATTAGAAGTCACAAGTGAACCTAGATTGTAACTTCTTCCACATCTATGATCATCGTGTAATGACTTCACTTGAAATGATCTTTCCTTTGACATCCAACTAGCCCACAACCTCCATGGACAACCATTTTCTGATTTTGATTCGGGTCCACACGCAACAAGTAACTTGTCTTTGCAATTTTTTTTGTACCTAAATTGATGGAAGTGTGTTAAGTAACACAAATTAAATAATGTACATATGCAAAATAATAATAATAATAATAATAATAATAATAATAATAATAATAATAATAATAATAATAATAACAATAATAACGTACCTAAGTTGAAGTCCATTTGTAATGGCATAGTTTGTCAAACATGTCTTTAGTTCGGAAACTGAAGCATATCTTTCACCCAAGTAAGGTTTCATTACATTCCAAGGAACATTGGGATCATGTATAGGAAATTCATTTGACTTTGTCCGAACAACTTCATTTTCTGAATCAACTTCTTCTTCCATGAATGCATCTCTATCATAGCCCTCGCACGTCTCAGTCAAAAAATCGTCATGTTGATAAGCTTGTGCATGTACATCTTCCACTACTTCCACACTATCATCAACGCCCATCGGAGCATTTTTGTTACCATCTTCAAAATCTTCCACAATTTTGTTCTTTTGTTTACTATTAAGGTTCATCATCTTCAATCGGGCTTCCCTAATCTCTTCATCTTCGTCCGATAGATGCTCTAAACTAGCAACATCATCTTCATCGACGTCTGAAAACCCATCATTTAACCAGTCTTCATTCAAGTCTATTGCACCTCCAAGGTCATCATCACTACTAAAATCCCCTTCCTCACGTTCCCTGTTGTGGAAACAAGTTCAATCAAGAAACACTAAAAATCTTTGATAAAAAACACCAAAAAAATCTTTGATAAAAAATCACCAGAAATCATAAAGGAACACCAAAAATCATAAAAAAAGGCCAAAAATCAAGAAACACCAAAAATCTTTGAGTTAGATACAAGATCATTAGTTCATAACTTCATATAATGTCAAAAAAAACCACAAGTTCAATCAAGAAGCATTTACAAAGAAGTCACTATAAAACAACAACTCTAGAAATCAAGAAACGCCATAGACAAAGTTTAATCAAGAAGTAATTTCAATCAAGAAACACCAAAAATCATAAAACCCTAGAAATATCAATATAATGGACAAAATAATCCTAAAAATCAAGAAACACCTCAAATCATAAACACCTCACGATGAACAGACTCTCCAGAAATCATAAACACATAGAAATCTCAATATAATGGACTAACCTTGTGTTCATCTGTAACTCAAAATGTGACGGGAACAGCCACACGCCAGTAACAAGCTTACGATGAACAACCTCGGTCGTCGACGGGAGCAACCTCTGCCGAACGACGGGAACAGAGCGATTGATTTTGACGATTGATAGAATAGGGCTTAGAATGATGGATCGATTTGGGAGATTCTCCTGTTAGAACGACGTTTCAATTTGGGGAGGAGAAGTTTTTACAAATAAATTAAATAGATTCCATGTCATTAATTCCATGTCATGTTTTTAATTTCCATGTCATTATTAAAAATATATATATATATATCATTTAAGTTGACCGGTTAGCTGATGTGTAGGTAACCCAGGTACTTAAAAGTTTGATATTTTATGATTGAGGTACCAAAATGAAGGTTTTAAAAGTACGTTACCCAAAATAGGAATCTGATGAAAGTACGTTACCTTTTAACGCAATTTGGCCTTCTTTGAAATCTTTGAAACTTTGAGAATCTTTGAAAAATTGTATCTTCATCTTTTGTGATCTCTGGACTGTCTTCAGAAAAAACAAACTTTCACAAATCTTAATACAACTTTGAATCATCTTCAAAACTTTTCTCAAATCATCTTCATTCGGAAACTTTTTAAATTCTTTGACAAAACTTTCAGAATCTCTTTCCAAGTCAATCTTCACTTTGACATCTTCTTGATGGCTTTGAAATTTATCTTTCAGCTCGGCTTTGAAATTGAACTTTGTAAAATTCTCCCCCTTTTTGATGATTGTGAGCATCATGATCATCAAAACTTCATCAATTTCAGCACTTGCTTTGATTTCCCCCTTTGAAATGTCTAACAATCTCCCCTTCGTGATAATTTGTCAATCTCCGCCCTTTGATCTGAGTATCCGTCAATTCATGAAATGTATATATCCGAATCTTTTCAAATTCAGACATAATGAACAATGTAACCCTGATTCAACAGATGAAACAGTTAATATGCCTGTAAGTAGCACGGAGCCACTTTGTACAACGGATGTACATTGGAAAGAAGCTTTTATGATGTTCACTCCCCCAGGGCTTCCATTCAATCATCGAAAAACCACAAAGGAATTTTCTATGAATGTTATGACAAGAAAACCTATTCCTTGTATGCTCGTGCAAGTGTAGAATGATTGAAGCTACTTAGCTTTATCAGGCTCAAATTGTGTAAACTGTTGAGACAACAACATATATTACACGGACTCAATGTGCATGAAAGAGGTGTGAAGGTGGGGCAACTTTTGTTCTTTTTCAATATCTAAATCTTCCGAGTGAAGATCAGGTAGCAGATGTGCTGTGTCCCCAATGAAAATGAAACATTTCTTTTTCGAGAAAGAAACGAGTGGCTGGGTTAAAGCAAGAGTTGGCATGGGCTCACTTCCTTTTTCAATGATGGTCACCAAAGAATGTGAACCAATCAGTAAATGTGGCTGCCCGACTCAGAAATTGGTTGGTGCAGAGTTCTGATATTCTTTTAACTCTGTTCTCACACCCTCTTTCTTTTTAACATTAAAGCTCACTTCTAACCAAACTCTCTTTTCCACTTTTCCGCTCAGCACAATGAGAAAAACTCAACCGGATGAGTTATCTCCCCAACTCTTTGATTTTGACCCCTCACCCCTCAATCACTCAAGGATAACTTCCTAGGTAGGAAACACTGGTTTACGTGAATCCATGGAAGTTCCGTTTAAGCTCACACACGAATCCCATGAAAGCCCTATAAAGAATAATGTTTGCTCAACAGTTTAACTTTCACAGTTAAGCACAAAGTGTATGATAACAATGTCAAAATGTATGCTCATGAGATTTGAGAAATTGAACGTTGAAGAATTCTCAAAACAAAGATATTGAATGAATGAAATGAAATCAAAAGAACTGTTTTGAGAATCTGACAATGTATCAATCAGATCAAATGAAATGGTTAGGGTATCAAAGAATTGGATATTTTGTTTATATGAACGAATATAAACAATTTATCAATGAAAGCACAAATATGAAAAAGATGAATGATGCTCAACAACTTTGAAAGCAAACGAGGGTATTACCATCAAAAAATATGTTCGTTATGAGACATGGTAATAACAAATCAAATGAAATACTGAACCAATGTGTGTGAATACTTTACAGTATATGGAAAAGACAATACACGAGTATTGATCTTTGGAAACACATGGTCAGTTAAACATTAAGCTCAAAATTTGAAAAACATTTAAAAGCTCACTTCTGAATTCATGAAATCTTTTGAGAATAGAGAAGTGGTTTGACATTTAAGAAACTGTTTTTCATGCTTGAAAGTTGTTCTTCCCTCAAACAGTCAGAGATCTAGATCAGAAGGTATTTACCTTTAAGCTCCCCCTCAAATCATGATAGAATGATTTATATCTTTTAAGCTCCCCCTGGATATTAGCAGAATATCCTTCTCTGATCATTGAAAAACGGGTCCTGATCTGTTATTTGATCAGAATCCATCACTTTTACTCCCCCTATAAATTATGCAACAGTAGATTTATCAATGAAAACAAGATAGAGATCCACAATTCCTTCTGGAATGTAGTCCGTCATATCAGTAAGATTTATCAGTGAAAAAGTACAGGATAGAGATCTACAATTCCTTCGGGAATGTAGTCCGTCATATCTCTCTAATGTATATTTCAGAAAAGAAAGTACTCCCCCTTGATGGTTGATTTCCTCATTTGAGTATTGGAGTACAATCCTCATATCATGACAGGAGTAAAGGTCTTTAATCGTTGAGGTACGGGTCCTAAGCTGATGTGCTTAGAAGCCATAATCTTGACATTGAGATGCGGGTCTTGAACTGAGTTATTCAAGAGCCAATGTTCTTTGCTCCCCAATAAACTTTGGGTGCCTGCAACACAGATTTAGCTTTTGGCACCCACTGGTATTTGGGTCCTGATGTGTTAGTTGCAGTTCTTGTGGGGTTTATAGAGTAAGAACCATACCAGTAATTGACAAAGTTTTTACTTACAAAGTCATGTGCTCCACAGTAAGAACAACATATTTTCTTCTGAGCAATCCTGATAAGATGACTAGTAGAATAAAGAGTATCATAATTACCAAAAGATTTACCTTTATGCTCACTGTTCTTTTTGGCATTGGTTGTGGATGCAGATGCTTTGTCTTTGTTCTTCTCTTCATCTGAAGAACCCTTCTCTCTCCAGACCATCTGATTTTTCCTAGAATTATTTCCAAGGGATTTTACATAGAAGCTTGCTAAACCATCAACAGATTTGTCATAAAATAGATTAGATGGTCTGATTTGATTTGATTTGACAGTTTGAGATTTGACACTTTTCTTTTTCAAAACATTTTTCTCATTAATAGAACTTGAAGCTGTTTTGAAAGAACAGACTGATTTTGTTGAATTTTCAATAGGTGATTGATCAATCACATCAGCTGTAATCTTTTATGACATTTCAATGTTTGCAGCTTCTAAGTCTTTTATCTGTTTGGTCAAAATGTTTCTTTCATTTGAAAGTGTGTCAAACTTCTATTTCAAATCAGACCTGGCCTTCTTTTCTTTTTGAACATCTGATGATAGAACAGTTATTTTGGATGTGAGCATAGATATTTCATATTCGAAATGTAAACGTTCAAGCTCAAAATCTTTTTCCAAGTTCTTGGTTTTGTTTGAAATATCTTTGAAAATCTCAGTATTTCTCTTTTCGGTATTTTTCTTTTCAAGCTCAGAAGACTTTTTCTGATCTTTGAAAATTTGTCTTTCTTTTTCAAGCAAGTCTTGTAAAGTAGAAATCTTTGTGGGAAGTTCAGTTATTTTAGCTTCAAGAACTTGTCTTTCTTTCGCAAAAGTGTCTCTTTCAGAAATTACTATCTTTTTGAATTCTGACACCTGCTTAGAAAGTTTCCTGCATCTATGCTCCAAATCCTTTTTCTCTTGGAGAGTTTTCTTAGAAATTTCAGACATCTGTAGAAAAGAAGATGTCTCCAGTTTTGATTTAACTTTATCTGCTTGGATGCTTTTAATCGGATCAACATTCTTTATTACCAAGACAAATATCCTCTTTTTAAGATCAATATTTGTACTTTCCAAGGCAGATATATTCTCTTCGAAAGCCTTAAACTTGTTTTGAAGCTCAACTGATTCTGCTTGCAGCTCAGGTGATTTCTATTCAGTTGTCTTTAATTGGCTTTGAAGATTTATAATCTCTCTCTCTTTCTCTTTTATCTCTTTCTCCTTTTCATAGATGATACCTGAAAAATTAGAGATGGTATTAGTACACTTTATACATTCAGGAGTTTTAACACAGTTGAACAATTGAAGTTGCAACTCCTGAATCCTTTTGAGATATTGTGAATTCTTAATTTGCAGAGTATTTCGTTCAGCTCTATAACAGATATCTCAGGTCTGTACATAATTGACATCTTGAATGAGAAATCAACTTGATAAGAATGATCGTTCCCAAACAATTTAGAAAAATTTGACTGAAAGTCAAAAACAGATCACCACTTTGAAAATAATTTCTCATAAATTTTCTATCTCTGGAACTCGCAGATCACTATTTCGCGCTAGTCACTGTTCACAAAGTTTAGCGCTAACAGGCACTTGCGTGTTTTGGGTTCGCGCAAAACACTACTTGCGCGTTATGAGGCTCGCGCAAAACACTGATATGCGCGTTTAATGGCTCGCACAAAACTCAATATGCGCGATTTAAGGTTCGCGCAAAACTCAATATGCGCGTTTCAAAGTTCGCACAAAACTCGATATGCGCGTTTAGATTCCTTTGCGCGTTTCGTCCTTAGAGAAAAATTTGACAATCTGCTTCTCGCTAAATGGAAACTCGCAAATCAATAAAACTCACAAGTCACTATTCACTGTGCTTCGCGCTAAGAGTGTTTTGCGCGAACGATGAACTCGCAAGATACTTGTGCGCGTTTTATCCACTTCTCGCAAACCCTTTATGCGTGAACCACCATGAAAATCAACATTGTGCACGTTTTGGCCTTAGTGTGTTCTTCATTAGCGAGAAATGTAGATCTTGCGCGTTCTTGCCTCTGTTGGTTCAAAATAGATCCAAAATCTTTGTAAACCTGCAAATTGATTTCAACACTTGTACCACAATGATCGAAAATCAAATTTGAACACTTTTATAAGCAACAAATCTATCTAAAAAACTAGAAATTGCAGTGCAATCGATCAATATACAGTGTTCGAGTCCATTTTCAAGAAAATCTAAAAATTCAGAAATTGAATCTATTCCAATGTTTAATTCGTAAATCTTTGTGAAGATAATTGGATCTATGACAACAAACGCATCTAATGAAACAAATTTTACAGTCTAATCACAACAAACATGTATGAATTCGATCAAACAGTAAAATTTCAAGAAACGAGTTCGTGAAAACAAAATTCTCAAATCTATCCAATCTGATAATCTGATTTTTCTGAATCTGTTTGGTTTACTCTGATACCAATTGTGAGAGACAAATCCCAATCAATCAAGCAATTCTCATCAAAATTTAACAATCAAGAACTAGAGAGAGAAAGCATTAGTCATTGATCTCACGTGTAACACCTCAAAAATCAGAGTACACTTTGTGCCGTAGAGGTAGTGTCGCCAAAGCTTCAAAGCGAATACCACCGCTGCTAACTCCATATCATGAGTTGGATAATTCTGCTCGTGTATTTTGAGCTGCCTCAAGGCATAAGCGATTACCTTGCCTCGTTGCATCAACACACAACCCAATCCCATCTTTGAAGCGTCGCTGTAAACCACGAAATCTTCCGACCCTTCAGGCAAAGATAAGATCGGAGCTTCACACAATTTCTTCTGAAGAATCCGGAATGCCTTCTCTTGGGCCTCTGCCCATTCAAACTTCACATTCTTCCGAGTCAGAACTGTCAAGGAAGAAGCGATCTTCGAAAAGTCTTGAATGAATCTCCTGTAGTATCCCGCCAGACCCAAGAAACTTTGAATCTCTGACGGACTCTTAGGAGGCTCCCAAGTCATCATTGCTTCAATCTTGGAGGGATCTACTTTCACTCCGTCCCGAGTGACTACGTGTCCCAGAAATTGTACTTCTTTAAGCCAAAAGTCGCACTTGGAAAACTTGGCGTACAATCTCTCTTTTCTCAACACTTCCAGAACTTCACGAAGATGCTGCTCGTGCTCTGTCTCACTTTTGGAGTACACGAGTATGTCGTCAATGAATACAATGACCGACTTGTCGAGGAATGGTCGGCACACTCTATTCATCAAGTCCATAAACACCGCTGGTGCGTTCGTCAGGCCAAAAGGCATTACAAGGAACTCGTAATGGCCGTAACGCGTTCTGAAAGCCGTCTTCGGAACATCTTCTTCTCTCACCTTCACTTGGTGATAGCCTGATCGTAAGTCGACTTTGGAAAAACAACCCGCTCCTTGAAGTTGATCGAACAAGTCGTCTATTCTCGGAAGCGGATACCTGTTCTTCACTGTAGCTTTGTTCAACTCACGATAGTCGATGCACATTCTCATTGTGTCATCCTTCTTCTTAACAAATAAGACCGGAGCTCCCCAAGGTGACGAACTCGGTCTTATGAATCCCTTCTCAAAAAGCTCTTGGAGTTGTGCTACCATCTCTTGCATCTCCGACGGCGCTAAACGGTAAGGTGCTTTAGCGATCGGTGCAGCGCCTGGCATAAGATCAATCCGAAACTTTACCTGACGATCGGGCGGCAACCCGGGCAAGTCGTCCGGAAAGACATCTGGATACTCACGCACAATCTTCACATCTTCCAGCTTGGACTTCTCTAACTTGGCATCGATCACATAGGCTAGGAAAGACGAACCTCCTTTTACTAAACACTTGCGTGCTTTTGCCATTGTGATTATTGCCACTTCACCCTTTCTCTTTTCACCATAGATGACCACGACCTCTCCAGAGGGGTTGGGAAGTCGAATCATCTTCTTGGAACACACGAACTCGGCCTGATTGTTTGACAACCAATCCATACCGATTACAACATCAAAACCCCCGATTGACATTGGTAGCAGATCGATCGGGAATTCTCTTCCCTCGATGCTAAGAGCACACTGCTTCAGAACTTCGTGGATCAGAACTTGCCTACCATCTGCTATTTCTACCACTAATGCATCCTCAAGACTAGTAGTGGGCATAGCAAATTTCTGACGGAACAATTCAGATACGAAAGAGAAACTAGCACCCGTATCGAATAAAATACGAGCAGGTACAGAGTTTATAAGAAAAGTACCCGATACCACATCAGCGGATGCCCTAGCCTCTTCGGACGTCATCTGAAAAGCTCGGCCCTGAACCTTCGGAGGGTTCTCCTTCCTTGCTGGCGCACTACCCGACGCAAGCTTCGGGCAATCCTTCCTCACGTGCCCCGGTGCCTTACACTCATAACAGATGGGTCCCCTGACCGGGCAATCTCTGACCGTATGCCCAGGCTTCCCACACTTATAGCAAGTTTGAGAACTGTTACTGCAGTTACCGTGATGCTTGGTCCGACACCTCGGGCACCACCTTGCTTCCTGGTAACTGCCGAAATTACGGTTTCCAACAAAAGGTCTGGTCCGCTTGGGAGGTACTGAACTGCTCTCCCACTTTCTTTTATCAGACACCACCACCGAACTCTCAGACTTGCTCTTCGCGAACATCTCTTCCATGAACTGAGCTTCTTCCACCATCTCTCGGAGGTTAGAAGCTTTGAAATTATGGACCATAGATTGCATGTCCGCTGGCAAGCCGTTGAGATAAGCTTTCATCTTGTCTTTCTCTGTTGGGGCAGCATGCCCCACCAGACCAAGTTTCTCCATAAACTGACGGGTGTACTCCCTCACCGTCAGGCTCCCCTTCACCAAAGACCGGAATTCTTTCTCAATTCGGTCCATGGTCCTCTTGTTGCAAAACTCTTCTAGCAGCTTCTTCTTGAACTCGGCCCATGACAACTGAGCCAACACTTCAGGAGATAGAGTGGATTGGATGATATTCCACCAGATGAGTGCAGTGTCCCTCAGCAGTTGGGTACCAAACCGCACCCTCTGATCATCACCACATTCGGAAGAGCCAAAAGCTTGCTCGACCGCTCGGATCCACTTAACGCACACCACCGGGTCATCAGAACCGAAGAATTCTGGCGGTCCGCAGCTTAGAAAGGACTTATAGGAACAACTCTTCCTGTTCCCCTGAGCTCCAGAAATCCCCCGCTCTACCGACACGACCCTTATACCATCACCTCCAGAACCTGCTACGACGTTCTCCACAACCGTCTCACTTCTCCGATTGTTTACGTCGCGGTCCTCCATTGCTTTCAGCAGAAACTCTTGCTGCTTCGCCATCTCTTCTCTCATTGCCAACATGACGCTGGCCAACAACTCTGACTGGGGATTAGCAACCCCGATTACTGGGTGGGACGAAGCCAGGTCTACTCTCGGAATGACCTCTGGCCCCCCTCCTAGTACTTGCTGAACGGGTGGTCGAACGATAACCTCAACTCCTTCCGGCTGACCCGCTGTAGAGGCTGTCGCTTCCTGACCATCAACACGAGCACGCGGTCTTCCACGCGTACCTACCATTCTGAACTGCTACACGGAGCAGTGGAAGAGATAAGAAAAGATAGAAAAACACGAAAGGAAAACGTACTACCACATTACCAAATGTCATATTAATAGCAATTCAAGGACTCTTACGTACAATATCCTCATAATAACATTAGCTAAGTGAAATTATGAACATACAACACATAATGGTTCTTGTCACCACTACTACAACGCCTGATAAACGTACTTTCCGTCGACTCTAAGACTAACCTAACTTAGGAGCTCTACCCAATTCTCGCGGATCAATTCTTAGTATACGCAGTCTAAGTCTAGACATCTTACATTCATGCCTAGTTCGCTTAAACTAGAGCTCTGATACCAACTTGTAACACCTCAAAAATCAGAGTAAATTAAAACCTGGAAACCTGACAATATAACGAAAGTAAATCTATTAACTTCCCATAAACGGAACCAGTCTTTAAGACTATACAATCCTATACAAGGATTTTATCAAAAGAATGGGACTTAACAATGCCCAGCAACAATACTAATCAATTCCAAAAACCTCGAGACTCAAAACTCGTCTCTCCAAAAACCCCGGCAACCCACCGCTAATGGAAACCTGATACACATACCATTTGAGAAAAAGTGTCAGACTTAAAGCCTGGTGAGAACATACAGTTTATGAAGCTCAAAAGATAAAACATTTGCATCAAGATAGTATTTCCAAAGCGATTAAATTTACACATTAGGTCCTTGCCACAAACGGGCTTTTTCGTTATAAACACGCCATAAAAGGACCGAAAACAAAACATTTTACCAAGGATTGTGGCGTAACACAAAGTTAGGCCAAAAATCCGAGTTACGAGCTAAACCAATTGGAGTCCGCGGATACGAATCACAAAGTCCGTGCTACAATGTGAGATCAAGCCCCAAGCGCAAAACCAAGGTATACTCCTTCGCTAGGATCACTATGAACCATGGCTAGTATCCGGCCTCACATAACCGTACCAAGTTGCCCTCAAGGAACAAGTGATCCCTAGCTACAATTCTGGGGAATGTAACATCCCAACAATACAGTCTACTCAAAACCTAGGGATCCACTAGTAATGGTAAGGACTCGTCACAACAACGTATGTGACCAACCATAAATAAACATATGGTTACAAACACATTTTTATAAACAAAATGCTATTCCCAGTTCAACTTCTGGTAAGAATGAAAAATCATTTAAAAGAAGTTCCTTTGAATATTTCTTTCGCATAAACGCACAGGTAAAACATCATTTTACTTTTAAAATAAGATAAGATCAAAAAGGTAACTTTTGATATGTATACAGTTTAAAATGATAGTAGGAACTCACCTCTGTTTCCTTCTTCTTAACGAGCGCTACCTATGACAACACCGAAAGGATCGGTAAGTCGAAATACAGATAAACCTCTCGTTACTTGAATAAGACTCAAAGACACAGAAGCTAACAACTTAACAGAACCTAAACCGGTCAAAGGATAACTTCGGTCTACAACAACACCGGTCGAACGACCTCCGGTCGGGCACAACCCCCCGGTCGAACCAACCATTCGGTCGAACGACCACCCGGTCGAACCAACCACCCGGTCGAACGACCACCCGGTCGAACAACCACCCGGTCGAACGACCATCGCCTTGTTCATCAAGAACAGCGATGCAGAACCCAGATTCAACCCAGATCCAAATGAGAAAATACTCAGATCTCAAAATGGAACGGTTCAAAACCTTCACAACGAGATTCTACACGGCTAAAAGCATTCAGATCAAAGCATTAAGCTAGATTCGTACCTCGATTTGCCCGAAACGATCGACCCTTTACAAAGCTTCTTCCTGCCTTTCTTCCTTTCTCTCTGACTTCTCAAAACCAAAACTGATATTTGTGATATTTATCAAAATATCTAATTTGATTTTGTATATATATAACCCAAGTTACATTTAACCCCCCTGAACTTTGGGTAACGGTCAACATCTCACCCAATCCCAAAATTCAGGGTGTTACATCACGTATAGAAAATATTACAATGAGGTTCTTCTACAATCTTACCTGAAAAACTTCCAAACACATAAGGCATAAAAGCCTATTTATACCACCTAATTATTACAAGACTAAAACACAAAGTAAACTAAACAACTTTGACTTCCTTGACTTTGACATTTGTTGACTTTACTACTTTGACTTTCCTATTAAATCTTGGATACAATATTTTGACTTAACAATGATTCTTTTCATGAATCAAATGGTGGATTAATATGGAACCAACTTCTTAACATTTTCGTCTTTAGTTATTAGGATACCATTTGAACTCGAGTTATAATTCCTATCAATGGTGGCTCTGATTGAGCTCAACAGATCAAAACAAGTAAGACCGATGTGTCTCGATCTTAAAACAATAACCTAATTTAACATGAATTGTTGAGTGTTTTAGGTCCTACGATATCAAGAAATGATAGATACTTATGGCACAGTTCAATATCTTTTCTAAACACTGAACAATTTTGTGTTAAAGACAAGAAATCTTCTTCACAATCCATGGTGCATCCAAAAACCTAAGGATAACCAAATGGTTCGAACCTTTGGAGTGGAAACTCATCACTTGTTTCAGCGGTTCAACTCGTGTTTCACCATAAAATACTAACATGTGGTTATACACATTGTACAAGCCACTTGCCTTTGTCAACTCATCTTTTTGAACCTTGATACATCAGTTAATTCTTTCATATATTGTCAACAATGGTTATGTAGAGGATAAAAACCTTGCGATGGATCGGACCACCTGGCTTTCGGATTCCCACGGGTAAAGTCATAGATTGGAGGACACATGCTTCATGACTTGGTCGACAGAATCTGTTCGGCGTTGACCAGAACCGGACGATCACGTAAAACAGGAGGGGTCGTACAGGTGCAGGATGCCACTGTTTGGTCTTGTCTGCAGAACTGTGGTGTTGATCAGGGACGGACCCAACAACCTTTTCATACGGTAACACCATATTTTTCATACGGTTTTTATTGACGTGTCTTAATTTTTTTACTGGCGATCAATATCGTCCAATGTATTTTTAGCCTAATTCCGCCGTTTCGAGGAATTTATAAAGTTTTTTGCTTGATTTCGAGACATTTTTAAGTTTTTTTTATCGATTTCGAGACTTTTTCGGTATTTTTGGTTGATTTCAATAGATTTTTTCGGTTTTTTGGTTGATTTCAATAGATTTTTACGATTTTCTTGGTTGATTTTAAGAGATTTTTGCGGGTTTTTGGTTGATTTTAAGAGTTTTCTTGGTGGTTGCACTTCTAAAACGATACGGTTGCACCTTCTAAAACGATACGGTTGCACCTTTCACAAACCTATTTTTTTTACCTTACGACGGAGAAACAATACGGTGACACGTGCCACCGTGGGCACCTTAACAAGTCCGTCCCTGGTGTTGATTTACTGTTGCGTTTGTGATGTTTGTTAGTTAGTCAAGGCTGGTTTTCTGTTTGCATCTTGCAAATGGTTGGATTGCTGCTGGAAGGGGTGAGGAGTCCTGCGATTGCAATCAGTTTCAGGTCATGTAATCTGCTATCTTCCTGCTGGATTTGGAGTTGGTCACAACAAATAGCTCAACTGTCCATGGGGGCTTCGAGAATAACTATCGTTGGGTAATGATTCGATGGAATTATTGGGCACGGGACAGGGCAGTGAGGTGCGGGAATGGTCGTGTCTGTGAGTTGCGTTTTGGTTCGTAATCCTTCTGTCGATTCTAAGTTTCGGTGCTTATGTCTTGCGATGGCTGTTGTTTGCCTCTCGCAAGCAGCGACTTGTTTGCTTTTTGATCGGTTTGTCGTTATTTTTTTGTTTTGTTTTGTGTTCGCTGTTTTGTTTGTTTCCGTTGTTGAACTGTGTTATTGTTTGGTTGGTTTTAATAAATTCTTTGCTTTTGTTGTTAAAAAAAAGAATTGGATGGACAACTTCCATGCATCTGGTTGATTACGTTTTAAATGACTCATGAGGACCAGGGATTGCATCATGGGTAATTGGTAAATGGTAGCATATTAGTATGTTAAATTTGGTGGAAAGTGATTTTTGATTTCTTTTGTTTGGTTTTTGTTTATGAAGCTTCTCTGTATTGACTTATCCTTTTTTCAGTTTAAATAAAATTGGGTATAGATATAGTTAAATATTTTAGCACCGATTTATATGTATTTAAATATACGAGCTTCTGACATGTCCCGGATGGAATTGGTCAGTGCACACTTAACTCCATTATAGATTACCAATTTTCCTATGTTCCGAATAAGTGTTAACTTACACAAAGTATTAAGGGGCCGTTTACCCAAACGCTTACCCGATAAGCGCTTACCGGTAATATTTGACACTATAACTTACTTTATCGAGTAATATTGTAGTCTATCAAAATGGTGCCGTATGTAATAATTTATCCGGTAAGCCCTTACCCATTAAGAGTCATCATCATCACTTACCGAGTAAGACTCTCAACCCTTGCCTTTCCTCTTACCCGGTAAGATTCTTGGTTATGTTTATATTTGTGGGGTAAGGTAATTGAACCAGTAAGTGCTTACCAAGGTAAGTGTTTAGGAAACGGTCCGTAAGATGTTGTTTGATGACTAAAGATGGCAGTACATCTATTTCAATTTCATTTACAATTTGTTGTTCTATATCATTTAAATTGAATCGAGGACAATAGGGTCATTAAGACTGTTTATATTTCACTCCCTTTGAAGTTAAAAAGTTGGTTTGTTTAAGGCAACAATTACAATTTTTTCCTATTTGTTAAATATAGTAATTGTGTGCATCTTTTATCTTCCTAGGGACTCTAAGCGTGCGTTTGGTTCACAGAATGACATTTGATGGAATTGGAATTCATTAATTGAAGAAATTTGACTTTGAAAGAACTGAATGAAATTTGATGGAATTTGACTATACATTTGGTTGGTAGGAATTGGATATTATTCATTCTTTCACTTAAGCTAAGGAATGATGAATTCCTTAATTTGTAGAATTTAATGGAATTCAAAGGATTCCATCATGATCAATATGTGAACCAAAGAAAGGAATTGAAATTTGGTCAAATGAATTATCTATTCCAGTTCCTTTAAAATTCATGAACCAAACACCCCCTAAGTTGGATGTTACTATTGGCCTATACGAGACTTACGAAGATGAACTATTTGGTTTAAATATATTAGATTTTTAAATTTTCATTTCAGCTCTAATTAAGAACATGCTAATTGTTGGATTATCAATGTACAATTTAAAAAGCACTTCCTTCATCTCACATTGGAAGCAAAGTTTCTATTAGTTTTTTTATAGTTCCATTCATGTATACAATAAATAAGCAAGGGTAAATTTACATATTTGAATTGATAAAATTGTATTTGTGTAAGCATGCCTTAATTTAATAGGACAACGACTTTAAAGTTATTATGTGTATGTCATGGAAATAAAGATGCTAATATTAATAAATTAAAGTATTTTAGTAATAATATAATTCAATTATTATGTTTGATCTTATCACAATACGTATTTCGTCCAGACCCATGTGAACGTGACAACACAAGAAGAAAGGCGTAATGCAAATTAATCGACAGTCAAAAGTTATTGATGGAAGCATCCATTCATGCCACCCAAAACAACTGTTTACCCGTGAGATCTGTAATCCAAGTCCTCTTTTAAGAACAAACCAAGATCCATTCTCACGTTGATGGGAGCCGATCGTTCAACATCACCAAGACTCCAAGCCAGGGTTTGGACCCACACGAACGGTGCATCACCAAGACTCCAAGCCATGGTTTGGACCCACACGAACAATGTCATTCATCAAGAGAACTTGTGATGGTTCAACAAATGGAAATCAAGAAGCTAAAAGAAAACGTGTCATGACAACTCTTTTTGCAAATAAGCCATTCAAAACCATGAAATAAAATCGAAAGAGATGCATAGTAGGACAAAACAAAAAACATGATTGAGGGTGAAATTATTGGCTTCAAAATTGTGATTTACCTGTGCTAATCGCACGGGTACACAACTAGTATATATATATATATATATATGTATATGTTAATTTTTAGAGGTTTTAAATATTTGTGCTACATTATTTATAAAAAAAAATGACTCTATGCTTTAAATTTTACTTGTACGAAGAAGAAAAAACAAATACTTTCTCTAAAAAGAAAGGGGGAAAAACAAATATAATAATGGTGGGACCCAGCACACTTAACTAGAGTTGACGTAACCCACCTTGAGTTAACACCAAATACTGAGGGACCCGTCTCATTAGAAAAGCCTGATGAGCAGGCGTATATACACCCCACACGCAAAACATAGAGAAAAAATTGGGGGTAAAAAATTGGATAGTTCTAGGGTTTGACTGACGAAATTGGGCGTGAAATCTCCACACACCACTAGGTGAGAGAGAAAGAGAGCGTCTGTATTGAAATCAGATGATTCCTCCGGTAACTTCGGTGGCTCGCCGTCTTCAAGATCCATCGCACTAGTGGCCCACACGATCTGATTCGTGCGGGAAAAATCAATTTCCAAAATTCTGCAAAATTTTCGTTTTTTTCTATCTTTTTCGGGAAAGGAAATTCTTTTGGTATTATAGACAGAAAAAGTGGTCGTTGAGTGGATCGTAAGGGGTTTAAACGACAGCGGTTTTTGTTTGGAAGGAATTGGATTAATTACGGTGTTCGATTTTCACGTTTAATTCTTTTTTTAATTATAATAGAAGATATCGTACAATTTCTGCATGCAATCTGGTGGCGGGGCTCAGCAGGGAGGAGGTGGCCATGGGCGGAACATGGTGCCAGGACCACCGTCCTCATCTGCATCGCCATCTTCTTCGTCATCGGCAGTGTCGACCCCCCATTTGGGTTTTGATCCGATGAAGCAGCAACAACAGCATCAACAGCAACAGCAGCAAAGGCAGGTTAGGGTTTTTTTCTTACCACTTTGATTTGATCACTGGAAGTAGTTACTTATTGTACAATCAGTTTACAAATTTTAGATTAGGCATACTGTCATCATTCTATTTTTAACTTGTTGTACTCAATTGGGCAAAGAAGGTATGAACATTTGAGCTGTGTACATTAAGCTTAAACTATTATTAGTCTCAGAAGTATAATCTATAACTATGCTAAAATTCAGTGTGAATGTGTGCTTTCCTACTATACTTTCCATACAAAGTGTTTCTAGATATGCAACTCGTTTACGAATGCCAACTTTGCTAAACTTAGGTTTGTAAACAATGTGCACGTCTTTTTTATACTTCTACAAAAAAAGATTTTGAATTATGCTCGTGGACAAATATGGCCTATTTGTTTGGCTTTGCCACTGTCTGTTTTGTCATTCCTTTTTTTTCTCTGACTAATTTTAGATATTGCTGTTCTTCAAAGTTTAAATTTGGAAGGTCTTGATGTGTGGATTCAAGGTAATTGATAATGATGAAAAGTACTTTAACTGGCAAGTGTCATCATACCAGATATATGTTACTTGAATTGTAATGAGGATGCAGCGTAGGCTCTTTGAATTGTTTGTTCATGGTATGTTGGTCAATTTGTGGTCTTGCATTGAAATTATTGAAAAACTTGGTTACTTAGTTCAGTGCTTAACAGGACATACAGAGCACACCTGTTAGAGAAACCTAACAGAACATCATTTAGAAGGGTTAAGTTGAATTTAAGTAGCACCAGCACATTTCTTGAAAAGTTAGGTGAACAAGAAACACATGTATGTAAAGGGACAACATAATTATGCTAGAACCAGTATGCTCCAATCCCATTACATGTACAACACTTTCTGATGATATGAACAAGCACTTAATATAGCACTACTTAGAACGGTTAAGTTCAATAATAGCAAAACTGCATTTCTTGAATAGCTAGGGGAGCAAGACACAGAACCATAATTATACTAAAACCA
The DNA here is from genome assembly GCA_954870635.1 of Arctium minus. Taxonomy (NCBI): domain Eukaryota; kingdom Viridiplantae; phylum Streptophyta; class Magnoliopsida; order Asterales; family Asteraceae; genus Arctium; species Arctium minus. The sequence continues at coordinate 26,417,491 of OX941082.1, read as the reverse complement.
AGTATGTTCCTTTATACGTCCAAGGCTTTTTGATGACATGCATAAGCACTTTAAATAGCGAGTCAATGTTTCCTAAACTGTTACTTAACTGTGATGTGTTTGGATTTGGGTATTACCGTATTATAATGTTTAAGGAAGTTGATGTGGTCAAAATTATGGGAAATGTCTTCTATATTTAGTAATAATGAATGCTAGGTTGTCATTCCCTGTAATTACATTCTTGATTTCATACATATATGAGATAACCTTTTTGAATTATTTGAGAACTTAGAAATTTGAACTTCTTTTTGGGAAACTAGTGGCTTGTTGACATCAATAGGTTGATGATGGCATTTAATTTTTATTTGAAACACTTCTACTCTTCTCTTGTAAATTCTCATAGTTGCCATTGCATAATTTCAATTCTACTAATGCATATACTGATATTTCTTCTAAGTTCCTGCGTCTTTGCTATTAAACCGAGATCACCATGAAACTCATCATCCTTGATGCGAACTCTTCGGAGTTTGGTCACCCTCTGGCAGCACTCAGAATTAGCAGTTTTGGTATGTCATCAAATGACTCAGGTTTTAAGTATATTTTGTGTACGTTGTTTGTGCAGTCCTTGCAACAACAATTACTCCGGAACCCAGAAGGGAGAGAAGCTATATTAGCTTATCAGTCTGGAATTCGGCAAGGAGTATTGGGAGTTGGTGTTGCTTCAAGTTCTGGCTCTATGCATCTGCAGCGTGTATCTCAGCAGCAAGGCCAAGAAGAAGGACAAAATATGAGACAGGGTTTTGATCAACAAATGATGAACCCAGTCCATCAGGCATACATGCAATATGCTCTCCATGCGCAACAGAAGTCATCTCCTGGCATGCAAGCCCAGCAGCAGATGAAAATGGGAATGATGGGGAAAGATCAAGACATGCAGATGGGAAATGCAAAAATGCAGGATCTCATGTCATTTCAGGGTGCTAATCAGGCACATATTCTATCATCCAAGAAACCGTCCGACCATTTTGGCCATGGAGGGAAGCAGCAGATGGAGGAAGGCCACCAGACAGTTTCTGATCATGGTCAAAATCAAAATAAAATGCAAAATCAGAATCAAAAACATTTTGCTCTTCCAACATCGTTTGGCCAGTTGGTGCCAGGGAATAGTATAAGACCTATGCAAACCCCACAATCTCAACAGAATATCCATACCATGGCGAACAGCCAGGTAGCAATGGTCGCCCAACTGCAGGCCATGCAGGCTTTGGCTCTTGAGCGTAACATTGATCTATCACTTCCTCAAAATGCTAACCTGGTGGCACAACTAATGCCGCTCATGCAGTCTAGGATGCTTGGTCAGCAAAAAGTTATTGAAAGCAACACAGGCCCACAATCCTTGCCAGTCTCTATGTCAAAGCAACAGGTCACTTCTCCACAAGTTGCAAATGACAGTTCACCTCGCGGAAATTCTTCAAGTGATGTGTCTGGGCATTCAGGATCTACCAAAGCAAGGCAGACATTGTCACCTGGCCATATGGGTGGTTCAACATCAAATACTATATTAGTTAACAACTCTAGTGCCAGTCAAGGTCAACAGTTTCCCATTCATGGGAGGGAGAACCAGTTACCACCTAGGCAACCTACCATTAATGGTAGCGGGATGTCTTCTATGCCTCCCCCCCAGTCACCTGCAAACATGAACCAGGGTGCAGATCATTTGTTGCTTGGCAAAAGCATGTTAACTGGCTCAGACCCACTGCAAATACAGCATGCTAGGCAGCACATGAATAGATCTTCTCCACAGTCTGCAGCTTCGTCTAATGATAATGGATTGGAAAACGCTTCACCGTCTCAGAAAGGACAAATGCCACAAGTGCAACCACACCCGGGATTTACAAAACAGCAACTGCATGTTCTTAAAGCCCAAATTCTGGCTTTTAGGCGTATAAAGGTTTGCAAAATTTCTATAATTACCCACACTTATGTTTGTTTTATCATTTCAGATTACTTTCCTATATACCATTCTTGTCTTTGTATTTTCTAATTTTTTTGTGGACTACCTGATTTGACTTGATGGCAGAAAGGTGACAGAACTTTGCCCCGTGAACTACTTCAAGCTATTGCACCACCTCCCCTAGAAGTACAGTCGCAGCAGGTGGCTGCACCTACTGGAGTAGTAACTCTTGATAGAGCTTCGGGTAGAAATCCCATGGAGTCCAATAACAAGGATATTCAAGCTGTGACATTGTCTGGTGGAATGAATAATTTGAAAAGAGAAGTGTATGAGGAGAAAGCAACTGCAGTTTCAACAGCTAATGCACAAGGTACGTCTGTAATAAAGGGAAATCCATCAGTTGCTCTTCCTGCAAAAGAAGAACAGAGAAATACTGCATTTCCTACTAAACAGGAACAGGAGGTAGAGCATGGGATTCAGAGAACTTCTCAAGTAAGTGAGGGTACCATGGACAAGGGTAAGGCAGTTGCATCAGGACCTGCTGTTGGCTCTGACACTGTTCAAGGTAAAATAACTGCACAATCAGGAAATTCATCTCAAGCAAAAGATCCTGTCCCTTCTAGAAAATATCATGGTCCGCTGTTTGACTTCCCTTTCTTCACTCGAAAACACGATGCTTTCGGATCAAGTATGATGCTTAACAATAATAACAATCTAGCTCTGGCATATGATGTGAAAGATCTCCTTGTTGAGGAAGGCATCGAAGTGATTAACAAAAGGAGGAATGAGAATTTGAAGAAGATTGGTGGTTTATTGGCTGTGAATTTGGAGAGAAAAAGGATAAGGCCTGATCTTGTTTTGAAGTTGCAAATTGAAGAAAAGAAACTTCGACTGCAGGATGTCCAGGCACGTGTGAGGGATGAAGTTGATCAGCAGCAACAAGAAATAATGGCTATGCCGGATAGACCATACAGGAAATTTGTTCGACTATGTGAGCGCCAACGTATGGAGCTCAACAGGCAAGTACAGGCTGCTCAGAGAGCCATTAGGGAGAAACAACTGAAATCCATCTTCCAGTGGCGTAAGAAGCTTCTTGAGTCTCACTGGGCAATCCGTGATGCACGGACTTCCCGGAACAGGGGTGTTGCTAAGTATCATGAGAAGATGTTGAGGGAGTTCTCAAAGAAAAAAGATGATGATCGCAATAAAAGAATGGAGGCTTTGAAAAATAATGATGTGGAGAGGTACAGACAGATTCTTCTGGAGCAACAGACTAGCGTACCGGGTGAGGCTGCTGAGAGATACGAGGTTCTCTCTTCATTTTTATCCCAGACAGAAGATTATCTCAATAAGCTTGGAGGCAAAATAACAGCTGCCAAGAACCAACAGGAGGTAGAGGACGCAGCAAATGGCGCATCTGCAGCTGCAAGGGCTCAGGTACTCTTCTTGCGTAGTTGCGTTGCACATGGAATTCATATCGTTTTATGAAAACATGAACATGATTCTTCATCCCATATTTATTTTTTCTTGTTTCATATAATTTTTAATTTGCTGCTAAAGGGTCTATCTGAAGAAGAAGTGAGAGCTGCAGCATCTTGTGCAAGGGAAGAGGTTCTAATAAGAAATCGTTTCTCTGAAATGAATGCACCCCAGGATAGTTCATCTGTTAGCAAGTAAGCTTCTAATGACTATTGCTCGATGTTCAATACTTATAAAATGGTCCTTAGGAGATGTGTTTATAAACTGAGTTTTGACTATCTTGGGAAGACTGCTTATCATATCTATCAATTGTTTCATTTTGTACCTCCACCAAATGTCCATTTTTGAATGATCAGAGGCAACATGTGTATAATTGGAAAGCTTTGAAATAAAACCAGTTTAGGCTCGTATATTATAGATGATTATAACTTATAAGTTAATGGGAGATACTTTTTGAATCAGAGCTTTTTGTTAACAAATGTGGATTTTGATACTTCTGTCACATCTCACATGCCAAATCCAACTTGCTCATTTTGAGATTCTGAAATGCAACATTACCTGAATTTGGAGGTTTTGAAAGAAGATCAGTTTACCTCGTATATGCATAGACGTTGGTCCATATATAGTCTTTTATGGTTTGAAAATCTTAAAATTCATCAAAAGTTTTGAACTGTCCTTCCCCTTTCTTTGATGTGACATGAGTCTATCAGTTATGTAATGCCATTTTTGGCTTTGGATAAGTAGTTGATCCTTGTTCTAATATGCAAGAAGACAGTCTTAGCTTTTATGACTCGACAGAGCTAGAATTACATAAATCTGATGCAATGCTCTGTTGTACAATAAATTAGTGCTCTGTTTATGAATCTTTCACAAAATCTCTCTTTTTGGTTGTCAACAGATATTATACTCTTGCACATGCTGTAAGTGAAAGGGTTATTCGGCAACCCTCGATGCTACGGGCAGGAACTTTGAGGGACTATCAGCTTGTAAGTCGCTTTATCCTTGATAAGATGCACTAATAGATTTGCATTACATTGTTAAGTCTTGGGTTATGGGTTGATTTGGCTAATAGACTTTATGTACCATCTTCTGTTAACTTGGTCCAATTAGTTTGTTGCATACATATTATCTAACATGCTTATAAATTTACCGCCCTTCCAGGTTGGATTGCAGTGGATGCTTTCATTGTATAATAACAAGTTGAACGGTATATTGGCTGATGAAATGGGTCTTGGGAAAACTGTCCAGGTAGCTTCTTGTCCGTAATTGCTTCCATACACCTGGCAAGGAAGCTTATCTTTTTGTTTTACTAAGCAATAAAAATATATTATGTGGTTGTAGTGTAGGAGGTTCCATTCATTTTGGTATCTTTCAGTTCCTTAATCAAGCTTTGCCGATATCTTCTTTGTACAGGTTATGGCTTTGATTGCTTATCTGATGGAGTTCAAAAGCAATTATGGCCCACATCTTATAATTGTTCCTAATGCTGTTCTGGTTAACTGGAAGGTTAGTTAAACTTATCCTCGTTCCGGTTAATATTTTATTTTTCATGCTGTCTAACTTAGTTCTGTGCAGAGTGAGTTGCATAATTGGTTGCCAAGTGTTTCCTGCATTTACTATGTCGGCAACAAAGATCAGCGAACAAAGTTGTTTTCTCAGGTAAGATTTGCCCACTTCTCTTCTTTTTCGAATTTCGAAGTTTTTGTGTACAAGATTCCTGTAAGTGTTTAAGTCTCATGTTTTTCTTTTCTATCATGTTAGGAGGTTTGTGCTATGAAATTCAACGTCCTTGTGACAACCTATGAATTTATCATGTATGATAAATCAAAACTTTCAAGAGTTGATTGGAAGTATATTGTTATTGATGAAGCACAAAGAATGAAGGACCGAGAGTCGGTTTTGGCTCGTGATCTTGACAAATACCGCTGCCAAAGGCGGCTTCTTCTCACAGGGACCCCCTTACAGGTCTGTTGAGGCATTGCAAAGCCAAAGTTTTTGTACAACGTTATGGTGAATTTTTTTTAATGCTTTGTTGTGCGTGTTACTATGTGTTATTTACAAACATATTCATGCTTGTCAGCTTGTGCATCAGTTGATCAACTTTTGCTCCTAGCATAAAGTTGGATTTTATAAGGATTGTTTCTTAAGCTTTTAGTATGCAACATGCAGATTAACATATTCATATACAGTCAAATCTTGGTCATCTTATTGCTATATGGAGAAATGTCAGTTGGCTTCTAGTCAATTTCTGGAGATATAAGTGGATTCTCTTGACAAATTCTTAACCTAGTGTTGACTAATTCCTATCTATATCGTGAAAAATTAACTAGAAGCCAATCAACACTTATCTATATAGTAACAGAGTTCGAACATCTTTCTTAAGAGGGTAAGCGATTTATCAGACCTTGTTAGTATGTTGCTGTTGCGGTCCAAATAGAACTTCCATCAAATCAGCATTTAGTGCTACGAGTGTAATGCTATGATATATATTGCCTACCAACTCGTTTTTTAAAGTTTTTACTTTTGAATTGCACAGCTTGAGTTGAAAAGTGTTGTATTTTTCTTCTCTCTCTCTCTCTCTCTCTGCAGAATGATCTTAAGGAGCTCTGGTCATTATTGAATCTATTGCTTCCAGAAGTCTTTGACAATCGCAAAGTGTTTCACGACTGGTTCTCACAGCCCTTTCAAAAGGAAGTCTCACACAGTGCTGAGGATGATTGGCTGGAGACTGAGAAAAAAGTTATTGTTATACATCGACTTCATCAGATCTTGGAGCCTTTTATGCTCAGACGTCGTGTCGAAGATGTGGAAGGTTCACTTCCTCCAAAGGTAATCTTTGCATTTGCATCGTAGTTTTTCCAACTTCTTTAAACTCTGGCCTGGGGCTGACCTTTAAACCGATTATTGCAGATCTCCATCATTTTACGATGTAAAATGTCAGCTATCCAAGGTGCTATATATGATTGGATAAAAGCTACTGGTACTATCCGAGTTGACCCTGAAGATGAGAAGCGGAAGGTTCAAAAGAGTTCGATGTACCAGGCCAAGACATTCAAGCCATTGAACAATAAATGCATGGAGCTCAGGAAAACTTGCAACCATCCTTTGCTTAATTACCCGTATTTTAATGATCTCTCCAAAGACTTCCTTGTTAGATCATGTGGCAAATTATGGGTTCTTGATAGGATCCTGATAAAGCTTCAAAGAACAGGGCATAGAGTACTTCTGTTTAGTACAATGACAAAGCTTTTAGATATCTTGGAGGAATATTTGCAGTGGCGTCGACTTGTCTACAGAAGAATTGATGGTACAACCAGTTTGGAAGACCGAGAGTCTGCTATTGTTGACTTTAATAGCCCAGATACAGATTGTTTTATCTTCTTGCTCAGCATTCGTGCAGCTGGACGAGGTCTGAATCTTCAGACAGCCGACACAGTTATCATATATGATCCTGACCCGAACCCTAAAAACGAGGAGCAGGCAGTTGCTAGAGCTCACCGTATTGGGCAGACAAGAGAAGTGAAGGTTATATACATGGAAGCTGTGGTTGATAAAGTTTCCAGTCATGAGAAAGAGGACAACTTTAGGAATGGAGGTACTGTTGATTCAGACGATGATCTTGCCGGTAAGGATCGGTACATAGGATCTATCGAGAGCCTCATAAGAAATAATATTCAACAATATAAGATTGATATGGCTGATGAAGTTATCAATGCTGGAAGGTTTGACCAGAGAACCACACATGAAGAAAGGCGTTCAACCTTGGAGTCATTGTTACGTGATGAAGAGAGATATCAAGAAACTGTTCATGACGTCCCTTCACTTCAAGATGTCAACCGAATGATTGCTAGAAGTGAAGAAGAAGTGGATCTGTTTGATCAGATGGATGAAGAATTTGATTGGGCAGAAGAGATGACAAGATATGACGAAGTTCCGAAGTGGATCCGTGCTAGTACTCGAGAGGTGAATGCTACCGTTGCCCGTATGTCTAAAAAACCACCAAAGGATATTCTATTTACTGACAATATCGGTGTGGAACCAAGTGAAATGGCTTCTGATCTTCCTGAGAAAAGAAGGGGACGATTTAAAGGAAAGAAGTTTCCAAATTATGCCGAATTGGATGATGACATAGAGTTCTCTGAAGCTAGCTCTGAAGAGCTTGTAAATGCAGAGGGAGAAATTGGGGATTCCGAAGATGATGAAATTGTTGGTGTTAACGAGGCACCTACTGTTGACAAAGGCCAATCAGAAGATGATGTTCCTGCTTCTACTGATAGGTATGAGTATAATGGCGCACCTGATTCTGCGAGACGCAATCATATGCTTCAAGAAGCTGGTTCTTCAGGATCATCTTCAGGTAGTCGACGATTAATGCCAATAGCAGTTCCTTCTATTTCTGCTCAGAAATTCGGGTCACTTTCTGCGTTAGATGCTCGACCACGTTCTCGTTCGAAGCGGCTGGTATGTTGCTTTGCTCAAAACTTTTAAAAAGATCATGTTAAATGTAGTATCTAACTTTTTATCCCACAATGTATGCAACTAGCATGATGATCTAGAGGAAGGGGAGATTGCCATGTCTGGAGATTCACATTTCGACCTTCAGCAATCTGGTAGTTTGAATCATGAGCGTGATGAAGGTGAAGATGAACAGGTTTTGCAGCCAAAAATAAAGCGGAAACGTAGCGTTCGAGTTCGACCGAGACATGCTGTGGAGAGGTTGGATGAGAAGTCTGGTGATAAGTCCTCTCTTCTTCGTGGTGACTCCTCTCAGTCACCATTTCAAGCTGACCGTAGACTACATGGCAAGATTCATGCTGAACAAAAGTTGGTTCAAGATCACAATGCTTACAAGCATGATCAGAGCAGCGCCTTGTTGAAGGCTAAGCGAACTCCACCCACCCGGAAAAACTCAAACAAGGCAAATGCTCAAATTGCAGTGAAACCAACCAGGACAAATCCCATATCTGCTCCTGCAGAAGATGCTGCTGAGCACTCCAAAGAAAGCTCGGATGTGAAAGTAAAGAGTGGAAGTGGGCCGTTTGGTGGACCCGCGATGACCGAGGCTATCCAAAGAAGGGTATGTACTATAGTTGATTCGAGTAACTTTTCTGACTATCGTGTTTGTTTTCTTAGTTTGTTGCAAACATGCCATGTTTTTGGAAAAATGCAAAAAGAACAGTAGACCATGCAAGTATGAACACATTTTATTGATTTTTTTATTCTTACTAAGGGTGGTGTTCATTTTGCATTTCCACAAAAATGATGGTTTATTTGCAACAAAAAACGATGGTATGAACAATTAATCATGCATTGTGATTACCAACCATTGGGATCTGTATATAAGCTACGATTTTGTAGGAAAGGACCATTTATGAAAAATTGTGGAATTGTAAATGTGAAAATACTCATCTTTCATGGCAGTTATTTTTCATAAGTAGCTCATTCTCAATATAGTTAGTTTGCGTTAGGCATGGTAACATAAATAAGCCATTAACTATGATCGTGGTCAAATATGATATCTAGTTGATCATAATTCATGCTGTATCTAATAACATCACCATGATATTTAGCAAGTTTCGTCTCTTTTGCTGGTTGTGCATGAATGTTATTCTTGCTTGTTGCAGTGTAAAAATGTAATCACTAAGATCCAGCGGAGAATTGACAAGGAAGGCCAGCAAATCATTCCGTTGCTAACTGATTTATGGAAGAGAACTGAAAGTCCTGGTAGCAGTGCTGGCAATAGTCTTCTTGACCTACGAAAGATTGAGCTGCGTGTTGACAGATTGGAGTACAATGGAGTTATGGATTTGATCGCTGATGTGCAGGTTATGTTAAAAGGTGGAATGCAATATTTTGGATTTTCTCATGAGGTATGATGCTTCAATCATTTTATGTGGTTATTCTAATTGATAATTTTGAGCAATATTATGTGTCATGGGGAACAGCTTCAATGAATGGTCTCAAGGTCCTCCCTACTTTTCAATTTCTTCGAACTTTATTGACAGACCTTCTGAAGTCCGTCTTCACTAAAACCATTTTGCAAACACTTTCCGGAAACAAGGGGTCTTTCACAAAAACAACCGCTCTACTCTTTGGGGTAGTTGACAAGTCTGTATAATCCGACCCCCAGACCCTGTACTTCCAAGTGAATAAATATATACTCACATTTCCGACACTAAAAATATTCCCATCTACAATTGGTGCTTGAATATCTACCGATACTTGGGTAGAAGAAAGATCAAATGATAACATGGTCAAAGTAAGAAAACACGAGAACGGCCAAATTTCACATGTGATTTTGCACCGATTCACATGTGATTTTGCACCGAATCACATGTGATTTTGCACCGAATCACATGTGAATACGGAAAACGGGCAAGGCAAGGGTGTGTGCCTGACTTGGCCCACGACCTAGGTCGCAACTAAGGTCGCGCTGAACCACATATAATTTTCCACATGATGTTAGTGTAAATCACTTGTAATTTGACCGTTCTCGTGTTTTCTTATTTGATGACTTTTCTCTCTTGAACCCGACTCTACTTTGGTAATTAGATAATTATAAATCAATTTGAGGTTAACCCTCAAAAATAAAGATCGTAACATATACTTCTTGTGGGTATATCTTTGATTTTGTCTCTTAATGACAAAGTGATCGGCTCTGATTAGGGGTGAGTTTTGGAGTCATGGTGCACTGAGCTTGTCCTTTTGGTCTCTCTGATTGTATTAATTATAATGAACACAGGTGAGGTCTGAAGCAAGGAAGGTGCATGATCTGTTTTTCGATATAATGAAGATAGCATTTCCCGACACGGACTTCCGAGAAGCCAGGAGTGCGCTCACTTTCTCCGGCTCTATAGCTTCCTCCACATCTCTTTCATCTCCTAGACCCGTTGGTCAAACCAAACGGCCAAAACCGATGATCGACATAGAACCCGAACCAAGTCTTCCCCCAAGACCACTTTCTCGTGGGTCCATCCCTGCTAAAGAAACACGGTTCGGGACCAGGGCTGCACCCCATGCTCAGGAAGAACCTAGACCCTTCACCCATCCAGGTGATTTTGTGATCTGCAAGAAGAAGAGGAAGGACAGAGAAAAGTCCGGGGTGGTGAAACCAGCTGGTCCTCTTTCACCCATGGGTCGTGGGACTAGAAGCCCGGGTCAAACTAGACTGAGCCAAAGCCAACCAATTGGTCAGGCGGGAGGTGGTGTTGGTTGGGCGAACCCTGTTAAAAGAATGAGGACGGATGCTGGGAAAAGGCGACCGAGTCAAGTATAATGAGAGTATTAGCAAATGGTTTGTGTACCACTTGTTGAGCATAGAGTACAAGTTGGTTAATGTGGATAGATGATTTTGGATGAACGTTGACTGTAATGCAAAAGATGATTACCCTTCTCTTTGAGCTGCTGCTTGTGGTAATCAAGAATATTTTTAGAAGTGGCAATCATATTCATAGGTATAATAAATACTTAAAATGGTTACGAAATCAAAATCTAAACCACAGTGGCCTTTACACAACTTTTTCTGTAAAGTCTTTGAATGTTTTGAATTGGCCGTTGGTCCACAAGCAATGAACATTCTTCTTTCTTAGCAAAGTGATATTGGATAAATTTCTGGTAATAGTTGGTCAAACCCATATGCTTCCGGTCTTCATGTCTGCCACGAGATTATAGAAGCTCTTGAACTCCAATTCGGGTCGTCAAGTATTGTCATGTCTAGGCCCGTTTATGTATCAAACGCATAACAACAACAGGATGCGGTGACTAGTTATACATTTACATATGTACCACTGGTTTAACATCTTGATACAGCTTTAGGTACACAAATGACGCAAATTAGCCACAAAGTACATGAATAAAGCCAAATAAGTTTATGTACATCAGATGATATTCACATTGGGATTGAGATTTTCATTTTCATACCTTCCCATATGGTCTTTTTTACGACACGATTTGAACAAGTAAAACATAATGTACAAACACTATGAAGCTAAAAACGATGGATCGGGTGGATTACAGGTCCACGGGTCCCGCTTTCATCTCCTGAGTCATTCATCTTTGCTCAACTCGAATTCTCCTTCGGACGAGCACCCTCATCTTTTGCCTTCATGGATTATTGTCATCTTGTAGGCCTTTTGACTTCATATGAAAACCATATTACAGATAAAAGCGAAGTAAATCACAATCATACTTGAAATGTTGCATACCTTTCTCTCCTTGTTCATAAGAAGGTTTATCACACATCAAAAGAGCCACAACCTCTCCATTCAAAGGATCTAAAGCATTCGGGTACTAAGTCGACCTACTAACCCGATGCATAATGACCTTGCTCGCACACGAATTCTCCAGAGCCATTATTATCCGGTCGAGGTGGTTTTCACTAGCGCGTGGGTGGTCTAATGGCCTATGAGGAAGACATCTCCTCGTGGGTGGTTTTCACTAGCCCAGGAGGATCATAACGCTTGGACGGACACAAACCATTCAATATCATCATAACAATGACCATATAATTGTAACTTGGAAACTTTTCAATACGGAAATGTTGCAATTTTCTTAAGACTATCTTAGATAGAAAAATGTAGCACGTTTTTACTAGAGAAATGTAGTACCATCAATATGTGCAAATAATCAAACCAAAGAAGCCAATATATAATCCTGCATAGAGTGGGATCTGAGGAGCGTAAAGTGTACTTAACCTGACCTCTACCCAAAAAGTAGAGTTTCCATGAATACCTTTTATTTTGAGGAGTTCTTCGAATTTGAAGAATTTCACACGTTGTCTACTATTTTCTTCATTTGGAGATCTATTGAAGTAAAATTTGGCTAAAATTCTTAAAATCTTTATTTTTCTATTTTGAAAGATGCTGCTGCTAGTGTTTCGCTTCCTTTCTATGTCATCTTGTGAATGTCTCTCTCTCTCTCTATATAATTTCTATTCTTTTATTATTATTATTATTATTTTTAATCAAACTTTTGATAGACTAGATTTACAGAGTTTGAATACATACATGACTTGTTAACAGAAATTAAAATGCAATCCAAAACTTTATTTTAATTTTAAGAGTAAATGTAGTTAAATTTGTTTGTTTTGTTTTTTCTATTTAATATAACGCTTATTTTTCTCCACTAATATAATAAAGTTTTAAAATAATTAACTTTTATCTATTTTGACGGAGGTATGTTGATCTTTTAACATATAATTAATGTTCATTTCAAGTTATCAAGTTATATCTATGAAAAAAATATATATAATTATAGATGACTAGGTTACTCGTTTAAACTAGTCAAAATATTGATTGATAACTTAATATCTACGTCATCAACTTAAGAGTTTTTTTTTTCTTTCCTAAGAATACTCTTATATCACGTAAAATTAGTTGAGTCTGGTAAAGAACGATAAGTATAATAATTCCTTGATATATATTGATTTGATAAATCAAATTGATTTTCTCTTTTACAAAGAGACAAATTTGCCATTCTAAATTACTAAAATTCTAATAAAATTAAAAAAATAAACACATTAGGTAAATATAATATATAATCAGGGGTGTTCATCCAAACCACACAAACCGTCCATACCGCATCACATCGCACTGCAAAGCACGGTTTAGAACTTTCTCGATGAGGTTTGCATTTTTACCAAACCGCATGTAAGATCCCACATTGGTTGGGGAGAGGAACGAAAGTTGTCTTATAAGGGACTGTATAGCTCATCTACCGGACGCGTTTTAAAACCGTGAGTCCAGGTGTGTGGACAAGCGGACAATATTTGGCACGGTTAGCCAGGGATGTTACAGATGGTATCAGAGCCGGGAGCCGGACTAGTGTGACAGCGAGGACGCTGGGCTCCCAAGGGGGGTGGATTGTAAGATCCCACATTAGTTGGGGAGGGGAACGAAAGTTGTCTTATAAGGGATTATAAGGGACTGAATACCTCCTCTACCAGACGCGTTTTAAAACCCTGAGTCCAGGTGTGTAGACAAAACGAACAATATATGATACGGTTAGCCTGAGATATTACACAACATTATGCGGTGCAGTTTGTGGTTTTGAGTTATCAAATCGCGGTTCAAACCGCACCGCATATTTTGTATATTTTTATTTTTTATATAACATATATATATATATATAATTTAGTATTTAATTATTTATAACTTTATGTAATAGTTTTGAACTTGAATAAACAATTGGCCAATTGGGAGTCGGGGCTTAAGGATCGAGATGAAAGAAAAAGTTGGACACGTCACAACTCACACCTCTAATTTAGTTTGAAGTTCGTTTTTTACTTCTTAGGCTATTTTTAATTATACAATATGTATTTGGGAATCGGATGTATTGAAACTCTTTATTTTTTTGGATTACCATCACTTAATCGTTGATTTTATAATGTATTTTTAAACTTATAATTTTTGGATTGTAGCCATAAAGTGCAATAGGGACAAACCACATAAACCGCAAACGTGGTGCGGTTTTATGTGGTTTGAGGTTTATGCGATGCAGTTTGCAGTTTGGCCCCAAACCGCACTGCAAACACCCCTGTATATAATACCATAATAAAAATATACCGTAAAACAATTAACAATTATTTGGTCATTATTTAATTAAATCGAATCATTGTTTATTAGAAAGATTTCCCCTCTTTCTCTACTGTGTTTCTGAAATACCCCTCATCTAACGAGATTATTTAACGGTCATTAGAGGCAAGGACCAAATCCGATCGTTTTTTAAAACCACGATGATCAAGCTGTAATTTCGAAACTACAGGAACAAAAAGTGTTACTTTCAAGAAACCACATAGACCAAATTTATAATTTACTCTATATACTATTATTATGATAAATATTTTAAAACATGATTGATTTTAATATTTTATATTACTATTATATATAATTATTTTTCATTTGATAAATCTTAACAGTTACTATTTAATAATTGATTCAAATGATATATTGACGATATTTTAAGATGTTATTATTTCCTTAATAATTTAAGACGCAATTAACATATTCAATATAATAGATTACTTTTATCATCAAACATAAATCACAATTCAGTTTCATTGTAAAATAATGTTATCAAGTCGATTTGGTTAAAAAAAATCGATTAATATGACTATAAATGTATAATTTATCTATATAACTGAAAAATATAATCTTCACGGACATTTTCTAATTTTTTTCCTTTATATATTATGTTTGAATATGTCTATCTTAATTAAGTTTTGAATGTTTCGTATGAATCTTTTTTTCTTCAAAAGCTTCTGAGTGTAGAATTTGATTTCCATATTTCATATTACACAATTGAGGAAAAAATTAAGGGGGCGTTTGGTTCGCAGAATTCTAATAAAATTTGAAGGAATTAGGATGATTAATTCTATTGACCAAATTTCATTCAGCCGTTTGGTTTACCTATAGAAGAAAATTTAAATTTCACACATTCCACCATTCATGAATCTGATCGTTCTATTACAATTGATATGGAATTCAATTCTATTCCATCTCATTTTTTCAAAAAGACAAAATTATCTTCATCTTCCCTACATGAGTTACCCAAGCCACCGCCACCAACCACCACCAATCTAAATCACCACCGACCACTGATCTGAACCACCACTGATTGAGCCACCACCGATTTTAACCACCGTCGACCACCACCGATTTGATCCATCGTCGTCCAACACCGGTCTAAACCACCACCAACTGATACACACTAAGTATTTAGTACTTAAACACTCTTTTCTTCACTTTTAGATAGGATCTTTCAGTTCTATATCCCAACTTTGAGTCGCTTTTCTACTTATTTGTTTTATGGAGCTAAAGATTATGGTTTACTTGTTTCTATTAGTAAGAAGGCTTATGTTTGTGTTTTTTAGGCAGAATCCATGGATCACAGGTCATGCTACAACATTGGGGAAATATAGACCAGATGGATGGAGATTAGAAGATAACCAAAATGTAGACTTAAAATAGATTATTTTGGCTTGGAAAAGTTCTTTTTGTTAACCTTTATTTAGCTGGTAATTAGTTGTAACTATGTATTAGTTGTCATATGTACTTTTGATTACTTGGTTATACTTGCTTAATTGGATGCTAAGTATGTAGTTTGTATTTTCACTTTAGCCCCTTTCTTTACCTATAAATAGGGAGCTTGGGTTACGGGTTACCATTAAATGTACACTTTAGAATCTGAATTACTTCAGTTCTAAAACTCTTCTCTCTAATCTTTTAATTAATGCAAGTGTTTTTCATTCTCATTCTCTTTTTCTTTATTTAATTCATGCATATGAATGCCTGTAGCACTGGTATAACATCAGAGTTGTTCGTTTCTTTTTCGTACTTACTTTCCGTCTTTAATTCAAGTCATTTATTTTCCGTCTTTACTTTCAAGTCTTTATTTTCAGTACTTTAAATTCCCGCATTTACTTTCTTGTCTTTAGTTCTAGCGTTTTATATTTCCGCACTTACTTTATGTTATTTACTTTTCAAGTCATTTACTTTCATGTCTTTAATTTTAGTACTTTTCATTTCTTTGTATTTCATTTCTATCATGAGTAGCTAATCATCTTAGTTTGGGTGTGAGACAAAAGGTGAGTATGTTAACCAAAAGAAAGTAGACTTTGTTTGGCAATAATGATGTTTTATTATTTCATTTCAAGCTTTATAAAAACTAATGACACTTCTTGACAAGTTGATCACTTTGAAAGTGTTAAAGTGCCATGGTCTTAGTGTTAAAGTGTCATGGTCTTAGAGATAAGGCACTGTTGGCCGCTACGGTCGGAGCCACCGCCGGCCGCCACCGGTCGAAACCACCGCCGGCCGCCATCGGTCGGAACCACCGCCGGCCGCCACCGATTCGAACCTCTTTGACAAATTCCATTCCATCCAAAAAAAATTTCAAACCAAACACCTCATAAAAAGTTTGGAAAAACTGTAAAAAAGTGAGATACTTTTTATATAATAGAGATATTGAGATTTTTAAGTTATTGAGTTGACAAGTTGTGACATGAAAAATCGAAAAATATGGGAAAAACCTAACATTGTAAATTGTAACACCCGTAGTTTTCAGTAAGTAAAGGACACCCGGACATTTTTGGAACTTATGAACAGCGGGACTTTTGTTGGGAAATCATTATTTGAAGTTCCTTGGAGTATCAGGGGTTTTGGCGTTGAAAAAGTCGAGTTTCAGAGTTTGGTGCGGGCATGACTACAATGCCCGACGACTATGATAGTGTCATAGTCGCACCGGGCAAAGTCGCAACATGAAACAAAAGCAAGGGGGTACCCTGCGACAATGCCCAGGGCATTGTCGCATGGCAATGTCACCAGATGGGTGGCAGGTGCTGTTAAGGCTATGTTCGGCAAAAAAAGCTAGCTTATAAGCTAGTTTTTTTTTCCTGATACACGTTCGGATGACAATAAGCTAGCTTATTGAAACGCTACTCAAAGTAGCGTTTTGAAAAGCTAGCTTATAAGCTAGTTTGCCGAACATAGCCTAAGTGCGGGATTTCAGCCCTTAATTCTCATTTTCACACCCAAACTTCTTATATTCTCTCCCAAAACGTTTTCCTTCTTTCCCCTTCAAACCCCAACTTATTTTTGGCTCAAATCCTTGTATTTTATGAAGATAAAACACCATCAAGTGGTAAAATGGAAAGTTATGATCAATGATTCACCATCTCCATCTTCATCCTCAACCTCAAGCTCATTTTTGGGTTTTCTAGGTTTTCACCAAAACCTAAGTGGTAAGTTTATCCCCTCATTTTCTAAACCCTAATAGGTGATGTAAATGCTTCATTGATGATTTTCTAGTGTTTGATTTCTTCAATTTCGGTTTGTAAGATTTTGGAAGGTTTGGGGTCAAAATTAGGGTTTTGACCAAAATGGAGATTTTGATGTTATGTGTTTGGGGATCGATTCTACTTGGTTGAATGTGATTATTTATGGGTGAAATTTGTGTATCTAGGTTTTTGGAGGTTTCGACTTTGAAGATTCAAGTTTCTTCAAAGGAGCTCAAAGTGGGGTAAAATCTAGATTTAGCCTAAATCTAGCAAGGTGAGTTCAAGTTGATTTGTGAAAACGGTGTACATGCCAAAATGTTCATTTTAAAGTGTTTTGTGTTTTACATGAAATTGTTAACTGCTGATCACCTGATAAGTTTTGGTTATTTTGAAATGTTTAGTTTTATAAACATGGTGAAACACCCATTTTGGGATCCATAGGCACGTAAGTCTGTCTGTATTGGGAAAGCGAGTAAGGTTGGTTATGACCGTTGACCGCTTGGGTTCGCTAGCGAGTAGGCAATAGGTGGCATGAGCCTCCGAGTTGAATCTCGTCTAGATTGGATAGGCACCCATGTCCGTAAGTCCTTGGGGTGGAACTCGACGGGGTATGGCTAGAGGCAATAAACGGTCTGAGGTTGTGATGTCTGGTATGGCATGGGAACTAAGATCGGGATATGTGGTGAAATCCAATAACATCATGGATGACCCCATTCACGTGTTCTCGCCACCCAAGATGGAAACGTTGAGATGGCATGCAAGTAAGTTGTATGGGCGGCCTACTTGGGTGTTCCTCTACTCTCAACGTATTCGGGTTTTCCGTCGTCGATCCGTGGTATTTTTTAAATGTCAATGTCGTATCTTATCAACTTGGGTTTTTGTGTGGTCGACGGTAAATGGTGGCCTTAATATTGGGTTTTCCCCACGTATATTAAGGTTTGAATAAAATACGTCATTTTCCACGTTTCGGGATTTGATTTCGTCCATTTTATGGTCGTGTGAGTTTTGGGTCTAATGTCTGTGTTCATGGCGATATTTATTTATATAGATTTTCATCTATGGTTTATGATTTGTGTATCATGTTCCACCCGTGTTGGGTATTTTGAGATATAACACTTTTTAACCGTGTTTTATAAAATTGGGAGTCATCTCTCTATTCGCATTTTGAGCAAGTTCTGTTTTAAAGCTAAGTTTACGAAAGAACGTCTTATATTGGGATCTTAGTATTTAAAACAGTCTAGTTTGGTTAACGATTAATTCCGTGTCTCTTTCGTTTAAAATGCATAATTATTGGTAAACGAGTCATTTTCATAAGCGAGGCATATCGCCTGGAAAGATTTCGATTTTAATAGCATTCCTTCTTTTAAACGATTAATTTATATATGTTGAAAACTCTTGAGCTCACTAGGCGTTAAGCCTAACCTTTTATTTGTCGGCATGTGCATCAGGTTCCTGTTGGGGTTTGGTTCTAGCAGCTATGAAGAGTTGAGCCTTAGCTTTGTGCAAGTGTAAGTAGTTGGTGAAGTCTTCCGCAGTTTGGATATAGTGACTATGATTGGGTTTTAGTAGCACCCGTCATTGTTATAGACTGTATGTAGAGAATAAATTATATGTGTTGAGGTTAAACCTTATTTTGTGATTGTAGATGAATGAATTATCGACGTATTTAGAAAATTTTAAATTAGTTGTTATTTCCATAATTGAGGGTGTTACATAAATGCTCTTAAAGTGCCCGCTAATCTGTCCTAGCAGTAGAGGTGTTAGTGTAATCTATATGTGTAAGGTCCTAGGTTCGAGCCTAGGCAAGTTCCTCTGCCAATGAGATGTATGCGTTGATTTACCTCACCCATAATGACCCTAAGACCGGTGTAATGCAGGGACGGACCCAAAATTTTTTTTATACGGTGGCACCATATAATATAGACAAAAAAATAATTACAAAAAACATGGTTTTTACCGACGTTCAACATTGTCTTATGTGCTTTTAGCCAAAATCCTCTACTTCGAGGGATTTTTTAAGCTTTTTGCTTGATTTCGAGGATTTTTTAGGTTTTTTTTTATCGATTTCAAGGGGTTTTTTCAATTTTTTGGTTGATTTCAAGAGTTTTTTTGTTTTTTGGTTGATTACGAGGTATAGTTGCACCTTCTTAAAGTTTCCAAAATAATATGGTATCACATTCCAAAACGATACAGTTGTACCTTTCACAAACCTAAATTTTTTTACCCTGCGCTAGAGAAATAATACGGTGCCACGTGCCACCACTACCACCTAACTAGATCCGTCCCTTGTGTAATGGAGGCGCCTAAGAGGGTGGCGTCTACCCGTTTATTTTTTCTTCCTCTCTCTCTTGTAAATGCTCTTTAAGGATATGTTTATGTGGGACAGAACAAAATTTTGTTGCTATATTTTTTATGTGATATCGGTACCAAAAATATTTTTTTGTCACATCAAAATAATAGGTATAAAAATCATAAAGACATGACAAGATATGTAAATCACTAAACTATCTAGACTATATTTTATTAGGCAATGCTATTGGCACCTCCTTTAATGTTAGAATCAGGTCAAATAATGCATTATAAATGTAAAAGGTAGGCTTTGATGATGATGTGTGTGAGGAAAAAATCATTTAATAGGGGTGTCATTAGCCTCTCCCTATTTATTTATTTATTTATGATCTTAAAGCAATATTTTGAAGAAAAGATAAAACCAAAAAAATATTTTAAAGAAAGAAAAAGAAACAGAAACAATGCACGCTACTGATCACTTTGAATTGAGATTGGGAACACATTTTGACACCTTTCCGTCTTTTCCTTTCTTAAAACTTAAATCAATCATAATATTATATGGTACTTTTATTTATAAAACAAAATACACCAAAAATCGTAGTTTCTAATACTTTTTTTGAAAAGGGTATCCTGGGCCTATGGTCCAGACTAATCTCCGACAATTAGAGTCTTTGGCCCAGCTGCTAAAGCGTGCAACCCTGAGATTATCCTCAGTGGCCACAAGTGCTGCGAGTGGGGCTCGAATCCGGGTTGAGCGCTATGAACTCTTCAAGCCTTTACAACCACACCACAACCCTTGTGGTTTAGTTTCTAATACTTCTAGAATAGAGTTCAACATTGTCATTTTTTATATACAACAAATTATTGTGGTTTTAGTGTATAATAATTTATAGTCAATAAAAAGACTAAAAAGAAACTTTTATTAAAACAATATTCTAGGTATTTATTAAGGGAAATTAAAAGAAATAGTCAGTTTAGCTTGACAAATTTATCTCTTAACCATTTTCTTTCAAGTTTTCAAAAAAGTCATTACTTGTATCAACTCCTCAACTTACGGAGGGATCAAAAGAGAAAAAATAATTCTAAACATGGTGCGTAAGTAGTACATAGACAAAATCTGTAAATTAATCTTGAGTACACATGTAGCACTTCTTCAAATTGAGAAAGTTTTGGACTAATTTACAGATTTGGTCCTTGTATTTGCGGACCACATTTAGAATATATTTATTTTCTATATTTTGATCCCTCCACAAGTTGAGGAGTTGCTACTTGCGAAAGTAATAACTTTTTATAAAATTTTGAAGAGAAGTGATTAAAAGGTAAATGTATAAGATTGAAATGGCTATTTTTATTAATTTCTGATGAACAACAAAATAGTTAAACTAGATTAGAGTTTTACCCCTTAATAGTTCCATTAAGAGACAAACTCTGAAATAATAAGAGGTGGTGTGTAAAAAGGTTTGAACGATTCAGACTTGAGAGTCATTAAGAGGTTTTTTTAAAAAAACAAACAACCCCTAAATGATTAACGAACAACCATATTTCATTTTGCACTATATCATAAGAGTCTTTTAATCATTCTGACAACTTAATCATTCTGCATTAAACCATTCGTCAATTGCCAAATATACCCTTAATAAGAAATTGGGTTGGGTTGGATTCCATCACCAATAAACATAGTCCTCTGTCAAAACTAGAACCATAATTTTTTTCCATAATTCTAGTTCTGTCATGTTAAGTCTTGTCAACAACAGCAGAATGCAATGACTAGTTGTACATTGGTGGATGCACAAGTTGTTTAGCGTCCTGATACAGTTTTAAGTAAATAAATGAAGCAAATTAGCCACAAAGTACATGAACAAAGCCAAATAAATTTATGTACATAAGATGAAATTAACACTGGGACTGGGATTTTCAATTTTCATCCCTTCCCACATAAATGGTCTTTTTTACGACAAAGTTAACGACACGATTTTGAACTAAAACATAATGTACAAACAAACACCAAGTAGCTAAAGACGATCGATCGGGTGGATTATGGGTCCACCGGGCCCGCTGCCATGTCATCATCTCCCGAGTCGTATTCATCTTCGCTCAGCTCCTCATCGCTCGATTTCTCCTCCGGAAGAGCGCCCACGTCTTCCGCCTTCGCGTACTTCTCACAGTACTCTGTCCAACAAAACAAATTACGTAACAACAGATTCATATACAACTTTTGATGCATGGGGTACAAGCATCAAAATGTACAACTTCCGGTGCATGGGTAGAAGTCGTCATAGCAGGGTACTCTCCAATGAACTAAATTATGCAAGAAAAATAACTTTGGAAGATCAATGTACAACTTTCAATGCATGGTTCAAGTCATTTTTTTACATGGATTCTATTTAGTGAACTGCACCAATGTACAACTTGCAAAGCATGGGATACAAGTCATTATATCACAGCTTACAACTTATAAGTCATATTATTCAATGTACAACTTTCACACAGGGTACAAGTTATTATTAGCATTATTAGATAAAAGGTTGTATCATACAGGCAACTTGGTAATTAACTCTTCAAGGGTAGCATAACTGGTAAATACTTGGGTTTGCTACTCATCGGTAACTGGTCCGAATCCCTTAGGAGGGTAAGAATTATTGAATGTTTTAATTCGACATGGGTAGTTTAGTAATCTATCAATATTGTCCCATTTCCTTGATTTTATTCTACCTTATTTTGGTGGGACAAAAAAGGGAAAGGCTAAATGCACCTCTACCTACTAATTTCCTCCTCACACAAATCAATATCAATACATACTTTTTACATTTTCTATGCATGATTTGACCTGATTTTGACATAAAAGGGGTGCATATAGCAACACCCACAAAAAAATGCATTTTTGTCCCACTCAATCCTATCTGGTCCCAATCTAATTGTCACACAAAATGTAGGACAAGATTTTGTTCTGTCTTGTCTCCCGTAACTAACACGCCCTTAATTTGTAGTCTCAAATTGGGAAGAAAAGAAAAGAAAGTGAAAGGGAAGGAAAATAATAATATATTTATTTGTGTTCTCAAAAGTGGGGGAAAATGAAGGAAAAGAAAAGAAAGCATGTTCTTGAATAGTAGAGAAAGGAAAGAAAATATGACATTTTGACAAATATACCCTTTGATTTATATCTTCAAAAATGAAAGGTTGTGTAGTTTTGTAATTTCAATATTCTTAGTAAGGAGCCTTAATTTCTTTCCTTTCCTTTCCTCCCAAATTTGGGAGGAATCTTATCATTATTTTCCTTCCCTTTCCTTTCCCTCCAAAAAAAGGTTTCGAAGGTTTTGAAAACACGATTTTTTTTTTTTTTTGCCTTTCCTTCCCCTTCCTTTCTTTTCCTTCATACAATAGATTTCGAGAACACAACGTTAATGCCACGAGGTTTACCTAACTGTGAACTTAAGGGACCATGGAATTACAAGAGGTGCACGCAAGCTGGCCTGGACACCCGGACACCGGATTCCCCCGTCGGAACGAACTCTTGTGAGGGATTATCATCATCTTTAAAGACAAAAAAGAAAAAAAAAGGTAAATCATACTTCAGTGTTGCATACCTTTCACTCGTTGTTCATAAGAAGGTTTATCACGCATCATAAGAGCCGCAGCCTCTCCATTCAAGGGATCCGAAGCATTTGGGTACAACAAAAGTTGCGGAAGGAACACCTCAAAAACGTTCACCAAGTCTATGAACAGATATATCACTATTATATACCAGTTAAATATTTAAAATACCCTTCAACAATCACAAATACATAGAATCTTGTCGACCTTAAACTTCGACCCCCCACCATGCGTGTGGGGTCTCATGAGGATCACAACGCTTGAACGGACACAAACCATTCAATATCATCATAACAAGAACCATATAACTTGAATACTTTTCAGAATGGAGATGTTGCAATTTTATTAAGACATCTTAGAATGAAAAATGTAACACGGTTTTACAAGAGAAATGGAGTACCATCAATAATTTCCAAAAAAACCAAACAAACCCAGTATGCATAAACATAAGATGTACGCAGACTTGACATCTACCCCAAAAAGCAAAGCGGTTGTTTCCATGAATACCTTTGCTTGTGAACGGGTACCTTATGCATAAACATGAGCAGAAAGGTAACTTTTGCTTCAAAAGTTGTCAACAAAATGAAATGTCACACCGACATGGAAAATCGTTGCTAATTTCATGGAACGGAATTTTTTTGATTCTATATTACCGACCATGGGGCTCCACGTCTGATTAATCACATCCAAACAAACTTGAACCAGACTTGAAAAAATCAATTATATGCATAAAAAGTTGTAATCTTGAATCTTTTTCATGAAATTAGCAACAATTTCCATGTCGAGATGTCATATTACATTCATTTGTTTGACAACTTTTGAAGCAAAAGTTACCTATCTGCCCAAGGTTATTGTGAAAAGGTACCTATTCACAAGTCAGGGGCATTCATGGAAACGACCGCTCTACTTACGGGGTAGATGTTTGCGTACGTCTTACCCTCCACATACCCCACCTCCAAGTGGGATACCGGGTTGATTTGGTTTAGTTTGGTTGATTTGCAAGTTATTGATGGTACTCATTTTCTCTTGCAAAAGCCGCTACATTTTCATCCTAAGATTTCTTAAGAAAATTGCAACATTTCCATTCTGAAAAGTTTTCAAGTTACAATTATATGATCATTGTTATGATGGTATTGAATGGTTTGTGTCTATTCAAGCGTTGTGATCCTCATTGAACCTGCACCTGCCACCGGGGTAAGTTTTAGGTCGACAAGATTCTATGTATTTGTGATTGTTGAAGGGTACTAACGGGAAATTTTTGGTTCTATATTACCGAACATGGGGCTCCATGTCTGATTAATCACATCCAAGCAAACTGAACCAGACCTGGAAAATCAAATTATATGCATAAAAAATTGTAATCTTGAATCTAATCATAATGTTTCCGAAACAAGATCATTATTCCCTCTGTCACAAAAGAAGTGTTCACATTTCTATTTTAGTTTTCACCAAAGAAATTTCAAAAGTGTCTACATTCCAATTATACCCTTAATTGTGAGATGGAGAAATTCATTACTCCATCTATTATCAAGGGTAAAATTGTCATTTAATTAATTAAAAAAAGTGTATGGATTACATATTCCTAAAACTGTCTTTTTCATTATGGACATTTTATGGGACAAAAGGGTATTCTTTCAAGAGTTCAAGATCACACACACTCACATTTCATCAACATTTGGATGGTAAATTTTGTTAACGAAGCCGATGGATGGAGATTTATAAGGATAAGCATCCGGAAGCTCAACCCTTAGCTTCCAAACACCTCCATGGTATGGACCTGTGTAATTCATGATCATATCGGAGTAAAGTAAACAGCATACGGAAAAACTGAAAATTTCCGATTGAAGTATGATGAATTAAATTGCATCCGAAAACGAAAAAAAATCCATAAAAGTAGCACAAGAGTCGAACAGTTCACCTTTCGAATACAAAAGCCACATGAAATTATGCATATTTTGCGGATCAAAAACAGAATATTGATCATTTTATAACATAATTTCAACATAAAAATCTTCCTTTTCCTGCTTAATTTAAAGATATCTATGTGACTTGAGATCCTAATATGTTTTGATTGACCAAAAAAGTGAAGAACTACTTCTGATTTACAGAAAACAAAAGATCAAGATTAATTAACATCCCCAAAATGCTATAATTCTCCCAAATACTCCAATCATAAAAAAATCAAATTCTAAGCAAAAATTAGTAAATCTAGCTAAAATTCAAGAAATTCCCACAAATCCTAACATCATAAAAGGTAAAAAGAAGATGCAGAATATATATAAAAAAAAGGACCAAATTGGAATAAAGAAGAACCCAGTTCAAAACTAAGGAAAAAAAAAGTCAAAATCTAATCTCACCCTGTAAATATAAGTTGAATCTAGCTTAAATTAAAGAACACCCACAAAAGCTAACATCATCAAAAAAAAATTGGAAACATGAAAAACAGAATATAATCGATACAAGTTTCTAAAAAAAAAAAAAAAAACTTACTGTCAGCAGGTCCATGGAAATGCACATAAAACTCTTGCATCCCATCGTTGATCATCTCGACTTTGTAATCACTCATCATCCTAGTTCATAATAAATCGGTCAAAATTAATTTAAAAAAAAAACAAATAAATTCAGATAAGATTGAAAAGGAACATAATCGGTAACCAGGAGATATGAAATTAAATTTTAATTTAATTGGATGAAATCAAACAACTTACAACTTCATCAAGTCCATCTCTCTGCGTTTGCTTGGAGAAGACATTTTTTTTTTGGGTAAATTTGTGCGAGTTCGAGATGAGAAAGATAGAAAATGGGATTGGACAATATAGAGGGACACCTCTAGTACTTGGAGGAGAAAATGCTGTCATGGAAAAACCATTTTTTCTAGAGTATATAAATTTTTTGGTCCATGTGGTTCTGTAAAGACATGAAATTACAAGATACTCGTCACGGTTTGTAAAAATGTTTGGATTATTTAATCTAACGATTATTAAAAAGTTGTATTAAATAAGAGAAATTTGTTATTTTAATGATTTTTTTTATTTGTCTTTTATTCAATTGAAAATTTCAGAAACTAAAACCATAAAATCGATTTTGATTGATTGAAAGACTAAAAGATCAATAAAAATTAAAAATGGCTCTTATTTAACAAATTCTTTTAGGAGTCTTTTAGAGAGGAACTAAATCCAAACATTTTACCGTGATAATTATCTTGTAATTTCAAAACCGTTGGAATAAAAAGTATTATCTATACTATATTATAAAACATTTATAAAAACTCTTAAAAACAATTGCTAAAGCTTAATGTAACCGCTATTTAATTTTAATTACTTAAAATTTCTTTAAAACAACCATTAAAGTTTTATATACTACATTTAATGTTATTTATTAACTTTCAATCATTATCTTCAACTACTTTAACTCCCCTAAAATCACTCATCACTTCAACTCTTCTAAAATCACTCTCCGCATAATTAAATACAGGACAAAAATCAAATTTTAATAAAATATAATTAAGAAAATCTCAGAATATTTAATGTTTATTTTATATAAAAAATTATATTATTAAATCTAAAATAAATTACATTATTATTAAACTATTGAAGAAAACTCTTAAAAACAAGCTTTTATGTATTAAGTACTGTTTATTGACACACATTACTTAAAATTCAAGATTACAAGTAAGGGTGTACGCGGGTTGGGTTGGGCGGTTTGGAACATTTTTACAACTCAACCCAATTATGGCGGTTTGGAAAAACTCATCCCAACCCAACCCATTCAAAAGTATAACCCAACCCAACCCTTGCGGGTTATGGCGGGTTGGGCGGTTTAGTAGTTTACGTAAAATTGTAAAATGAAGTACGATAAATACTACTAAGAATATACAAATGTTTAGCAAACCAAGAGATTATTTGGTTAGCATTTAGCAGTGTCAGGGATGTAAATGAACCAAACGTTTGGCGAACAGTTCGGGAGAATTTCGTTTATATTCGTTTATTTAAGAATTGATCAAACATGAATACATTTTTTTGTTCGTTTAGTTAAATGAACGAACATGAACAATGAGTTTGTTCGTTCATTTACGTTCGTTAATGTCTGTTTATTTATATTTGTTTATGTTTGTTTATATATGTAAATATATATATATATATATATATATATATTATGATATTAATATGTAAAATCATTAATTATATTAAAATTTAAGAATTCCTTTTTTATTATTCATAAATTTACTCGATTTTTCATTTTGTTATGTTAATTCGAAACTAAATGATGATTAATGATGTTTTTTTTGTTCATTTGTGTTCGTTCATTTATGGTCGCCTGTTTACGTTCATTTAGCATCTTAACGAACAAACGTAATTGAACACGAAAAAACACATTTTCTTAACGAACAAAAATAAACACAAAAAATTATGTTCTTTTACTGTTAGTGTTCATTCATTTGTTTGGTTAAGTTTAATGAATGAACACGAACAAGCCTCCACTAATTTTTTCGGTTAAGTAAAATATATTATATATGGTTGTTGCTATCCCTACCCCTCCTCACTCACAAAACCCTCCATACCCCCCCTATTTCACTCACATACTCTCTCCTACATCACTCACATACCCCCTTATAGGAGGAGGTATGGATAGAATTCACCTTATATATATATATAATATAGTTTGGGTTATAAATTTGCTTAAATAGACTAATTGTGTTTTTATTTTTGTATTATATATATATATATATATATATATATATAATTTTATAAAAATTATATATTGGCGGCGGGTTGGAAGGTTGGGCGGGTTGAACAAATCGTAACCCAATTTCAACCCTCTTAATTTGCGGTTTGGCGGGTGAGTGGTTTGGTGGTTGAGCGGGTTGAGTTTAATTGGGTTGTTAGCGGTTTGGGTTTGGCGGGTTTCACGGGTTGAAGTTTTTTTGTACACCCCTAATTACAAGTCATGATGCATGAGTACAAATTTCTAAAGGTATATGTTTGAATTCATAACTAACTGATAAATATAATCAAAACATGATAAACATTTCAATTTAAAATATAAAGAATTTAAAATATATAAGATAATCATTGAATTCTAACAAAATACTTAATTTTTTTTATATAAAAACATTATATTATTAAACATAAATTAAACAAATTTATAAAAAAAAAACCATTATCACACTTTCAAAATCATCCAAAATCGTAATGTAAATCGATTAAAAAACAAAAAAAATAAAAAAAACATTAAAATCGTGATGTATCTCGCTAAATTGCACGAGTACGCTTCTAGTTTTCTACAAACCACATACAACAAATTATAGTTTACTCTTAGATTTGTTTTAAAATAATATAATTATTTAGGCATCTCCAACAAATTATTTACCTAAAATCCTAAGAATAGTATTTCATTAAATATGTTAAATAGAGTAAATTACATATTTGTCCCTATGGTTAGGTGAAATTTTGGATTGGATCCCTTAAATGAAATAATTACAGAGATGGTCATTGTGATTTCATTTTGGTTATAGATCAGGTCACTCATGTTAACAGCTGTTTAAAATATCTATTAACTTGGAGGCATTTTCATGTTTTTGCTATTTTATGAAAGTTTTAATTGCTTGAAGGACCTGTTTTACCAAATTCTAAAACTCAAGAAACTTCATCTCTCTCTCCAACCTCTTCTC
This sequence comes from Arctium minus, assembly GCA_954870635.1. NCBI lineage: Eukaryota > Viridiplantae > Streptophyta > Magnoliopsida > Asterales > Asteraceae > Arctium > Arctium minus. Next base: position 26,388,754 of record OX941082.1, on the reverse strand, counting down.
AAGTTACCATGAACAAAAACAAACCCAAAAACCTATATAAAATCAATCAAAAACAAACATTCAAACGGGGGTGTGCATCCCACAAAAAACAACTCATATGTCTATGGATCCATTTGTATCAAAGTCTAAAACATTACTTGACTCCAATTGAATGCCTAACACACTCAAAACATGTAATTTCCAACAATTGTACAGTTAAATGCACCATACGTCCAAAGCTCTTTATTAAGCCAATAAAACAGGACAAATGTCCCTAAGACTCATCTGAGTCAAAATCGAGCCAAAAGCTCAACAGTTCAAAATGACTAATCAATAAAAATCACCGTAAGTGATAAAAACATATTTAACCAATGGCCGACCGGTGCGACTATAAGACTGGTGCTTGAGGAGCGACCGGGGCTCCAACGACCGGAGTCGCCCAACACCGCCGCCCGAGGTCCTTCGATTCTCCAACACAGTGGCGATTAAACACAGGTCTCCACTTAAACGATAAAGAATACTAACTCCCCATAATCGATTTCCACAAAGAACAAATATAAATTTAAGCCCTAATCTCAACAGATAACTCTAAAATTCCAAACTCCAAATACACAACACCAGATTAATGACATTACTTCAAATCACAATTACTATGTTTGAGATATATATAAACTAAAGAAGTCAAAACACGAGAAGAATTTACCTTCAACCGGAATCAATCTACACTTTGAACTTCTTGGAGAATTCTCTCTTCTTCGATTCCTTCCCAATCGCCAAGAACTCAACTCTCCTTTCAGCCGCCACATATACTCTCTAAACCTATTACCCCAAGGGTTAAAAACTCCTTTTCCAAACTTTCCACTCTAGACCCTCCCTTTTTATCCTTTTACTTTCCTGCCCTAAATTAATAATACTTGTTTTAAGCCCGATTATTACAATATTCCCCCTCAAAAGAATTCCGTCCCCGGAATTCCTTCATCGAACAAAATGGGATATTGGCTCCTCATAACCGACTCTAACTCCCATGTTGCTCCTTGACCTTTATGGAATTGCCACTGCTCTTTCACCAACTGAATTTCCTTGCTTCTTAATTTCTTCACTTTACGATCTAAAATGACTACCGGTTCTTCGATATGACTTATCTTCTCATCTATAAGAACATCCTCTCTAGGTATAACAATATCGCTTTCTGCTAAACACTTCTTCAGATTAGATACATGGAAACAGGGTGAACTCCTCGTAGATTTACGGGTAATTCCAATCTATAAGCTACTTCCCCAACACGTCTTACGTTAACAACGACTCAACATAACTAGGTCTTAACTTCCATTTCTTTCTGAATCATATTACACCCTTCCATTGCGAGACTGGAAACTTGACATTTGGCAACGCTTGGGACTAATGACTCATAAATCATGACCTAACCAAAATGGTACCAACTGATTATCCAAGCCATTCTGATCAATACTTAGTCGTACATAGCCATCAGATTTACCACTCGATTACAACAACTTCTTTGACCGATAGAATTTTACCGGAGTCAATACCACGACAACATGCCTCACTGATTACACAAACTCTACACTCGCTAACATAACACATTGTTAACTGTAGACATTACCTACATCTCACAGTCACGAGTTTCTTCATCATGCAACTTGCCATTGCAAACAATCACTCTTAGTACCGCATAAGTCCAACGCAGAAGCACCTTCTTTTTCGACCCACATTGATCCAACTCCTCGACATTAGCCAGAAATCACATGCTAGCATACTTCGTTCCGATGTCATCACTTCAACTTCTCACATTTTGGTGGAAACTTTCAAAATTCCAAAACCCTCGTAAACTATCAGTCCCAATTGGCCAACAATGCGACACATACTTACATTTCTCATTGAAATCACAATCACCCGACTACAAGCGCAATACAAACCCAGCTTCACCCGTTCAACACGGAGTGACCAAGCTCATACTTACTTTTCCAAATAGTTCACACGGAACAACGGACTCACTTAGAACCCCCCCTTTTCACCCATTGCCAAACTGACACTATGGTCCTTCGCTCCGTACACTATATTCCAACACCTCTAACTTCTCCCTTGCGGATATCAAACCCACTTCTAATGACCGACTCACTGATTAGAGGCGTGAACCTTTGAGTCAGCTGCACGATTTTATTTAATAACACTTACACCGCACCGAAACACCATATTCTCTTTCTCATACCCCCGCTAGGGATTTATGAACTTACTAACAGCAGAAACTGAAAACATACCTCCACCATTTGAGTCTCTTGCCAACTCTTTACCCCCAGATTTCTCACCTTTCCGACATGATATCTTCACTCTCTTCTCACTGCAAGGAACACAGCTCACTCGACATTGCTTACTCTAATCCTTTATGATTTCCACACGCGCCGACTCACATTTACATTATTTTGTTGGATCACCCGACTATCCACAATTCTCACGCGAGATAATCAACCCAAATCTTCCAACACATTACCCACTACTCAAAGCGTCGCATAATTCTCGCTCGCCAAACAGGATTACCCAACCTGTGAGAATTCCTTCACCCCCAAAGAAGACTTCAACATGCCCACGAATTTCTTATCTACAACATAACCCCCTCAAAATAAACAATTCGACACTTTCAACATTCATTCCAGAGATTAAAATATTCCCTTCCAAAACTTGTCATAAACATCCCAACTTACCAGTCTAACCAAACACATGCTTTTCACTTACCAATCTTTCCCCAAATGTCTTCGAACGAGGATACTCATCCTATGACCATGACACCAGTCTTCTACACATCCTCATGGAAACTCCTTACCACTTTAATGTTTTACACTCCCAGGTATGACATAAAGGCATCACTACCTCATGGTTGCAATCACCACTCTACCACATCATCCCGGACAACTGCAAATCTCCACGACCACTTGCCACGCATACCATTACCGTCATTTTCTCACTGATCATAATATTAAAATTTTGATTTCAAGGCATTTCTCGACCTTGTCTTTCCCGAATCTGAATCAATCACAAAACTATGATCCTCATACCTCCCCCAACAAGATATTGCTAATTGTCGGCTCAACGTGACCTGCTGGAATCAGACTCCAGTAGCCTGAAAGATTAAGCATATTACCTCGAAGACTTAAAAGCTCAAAGCGTAACCCCTCACAATTGAGCTATATAAATTTCACTCCACCTAACCATCAAAACCTCATCGGTACAGAACCACCTGACCGCACTAAAGATCTTCCATTTTGTAAGATCCACTCAATGTTGCCCAACATCGCATTAGGTACCTACTTCTTCTGAATAACTCTTCGTTTCCCCCACGAAATTCCTCAAAACTAACCATAACTACTTCTTCATTTCCAGCGTTCCGCCATTCACCACGAAAATGGTTTCTGACCTCCACGGCAACAGTCGGCGCTGTGATACTTTCACTATGTCTCCAACCAACAAGGATCCCCAATGAAACCTACCTCTTCTACTGCAGCAGTTAACTGCAAAAATATCTTTACGACTTCAAATTCCACTCCCGATACAACCATATGCCAACATTCACTTCTCAAGTCTCGGAAACAACGGTATGCCACTATAGTACCGCCATCCTTAATGTCATAAGCCTATACCTCCATTAACCACTTCCACTATTCACCACCCTTACTTAGAAGAATACCAATATCACGTACCTTCTACTCCCTGATCTAACGACAGACTTCCACTCTCAAAACTTTCATCATCCTTAATTGTCACCTTTCCCTACGACCAAAAGAGTTCATAGCCTTCATGAATGACACACAAACATTTAAACTTTTGACACGTTTAATTTTTTTTTTAAAAGATACCTACATTTTAAGACAAACGTGAGTGTACCACTCTGACTTAGCTATGCACAACGATTCTTGAACGATTTCAAGAATCGTTCAACCTCAACTTTACAATAAATTTCTCTTCATCACACCCCAACATCGGTGTTGGCACAAAATTGAAATTATTTCTGATGAACTTTACCCACATGATGTATAAAATACTACCAATTGCTTATACTGAGTGTGTCAAACGACTCTCATCTTTATTGATATGACAATACAAGTCTGTACCAAACTCACTTATAAAATCTCGCGATAAATGCTGTTTTGATTTTCATAACAAAAGTTAACTCATTTACAAAAACATATAATAGTTCACCCATACAAAATCGAAATTTATCACCCATCGTCATAAACTTGGCTTTTCAATCCAAACACACATTTGTACGCGTCGACACGTTTTCAAAGCAAATACTTCGTAAAACACACACTTGTCAAAACGTCTGATATGAAAAACCTCAACAATTTGCTTGACACTCAATGCATGAGACTCAGTAACATTGAAGGCTATTACTCTAACAAGGTCAACTGCTTGCACTCGCCACAGCTCAACTCAGACATTTCTACTTCAGACCAACCCCTCACGATTCTCACATTTGCCACTACTTCCAGCACCCATGCCTCCCAACATCCTTGAAGGTCCCGGTACCAGATACCATCGCAACTACACTTTCGCAAAACGCGCATCCTCACTTTTACCCTCAAACAAACTTACCAATCATAACTCGATTTTTATTGACCCTCACTACATGTCGTCTGACAGCACTGATTTCGTCTCTTAACCAACCTTCGGTTAGTTACAGCTCTAAAAGCCCCATTTCTATTCTTTGATTCTTGGATTACCACTTTCCTGCTTCTCACTATTCCACATACCCCTCTACCAGACCGAAGACTTCCTTGGAACAAAATTCCACCTCCTAACATCATTCTCCTCCTTATGGACTCAGGAAGTCCTTTCTCAACGAAATATCTACATCCCGCACGATAAGCATCCTAACGGTATTAACCTTACTACCAAAAACGAACTTCCACCACACGCTAGACTAAAACTAACATTCTATGGATAGAAATCTCTACCCTGAACCATACTCAACAATAGTAATTGAGTATGCCCATGCACCTGTAAACTCATAATGGCATTGTCCAGATGCGATTCTGAATTTACCTTACATGAGAGTACTCACTATTGTTATCACATCTCACGATGATCAAGGTCTTTCTTAAAGGCTTCCTAAATCTCAGTTGTGTCCATCTACTCCACAGTTTAAGTTTAGGCCCATCCGGTCACCTAAATCCCTTAAACTATGGCTCTGATACCAATTGTAACAACCCAACCCTCAAAAGAAGAGACAAAACCAACTTTATTAAATTATAAAGCCAAACGGCCCAATATCGCATCCGAAATAAATTACAAGGTTTGAGGAAAGACAACCTAGTACACAACTGAGAATATACTGATAGGAATCTACAATGGAGATCCTCTAACTCAGCTCCAGCTCGCATCTACTCTTAAAATTTACTGCTCCTTCTACTGCCACTCTTTACCTGAAAAAGGATTTTAGATTTGAAAAGAGCGAGTGTTAAACCGAAAGGTCTAGTGAGTCCCCTCTTACAACAAACTACAAATCAACAAGCAAACAAACAATCAAGCATCTATCATAAAATAACCATTTCAACTTTCAGTAAATCATAAATTTTCAGTAAACTTCTCCGCTCACACTACCGCCACCCTAAGGTGACGGCGTGTCTGTGACTCACACTGCCTTAGATGGGACCCCCCCATATAGCATAAACGGGACACACACCCCGGTATGAGCACAGACGGGCCACACCCCCTGACTTTGAGCTTTCTCGCTTAGGACCATGTATGCATACATTTCCACTTTGTCAACAATAAGAAAATGTCTTTAACATTTAAATAAAACTCGCAAGTAAGCACTAAAGCAAAATCATTTCAAAGCTTGCATATGATTTCGTAAAACTCATGCCATCATATATAAATCAAAGTTTAAAACAAAACTTTCACAGGCTGTCGTTAACAAAAGGATTTAGTACAGAAAACTCACCTGGTGTCCTTAGCTCGAATCTCGCGTCTACTTCTATAATTCAGTCCGAGACCTAAAAGAAACATTGACCGATGAACTCTCAAATTCAATCTATTTTATGATGACTTTAATCCATAATCCAAACGATATCTAAACTCCATACTAAACTTAACCCAACAACCTTTACTCGAAACAAAATACCGGAGTCCTTAAAATAATAAGAAATGGGTTTGACCTCTAAAACATGGCCCAACATTAACTTGAATCCAACTAACATAAGAGTTGAGCTTCGGCTCACACTGAATTAATTTAATTACTTGGGTTGCGGCCCATGCGTGGAGATCGGGGACCGGACTCCAGCCGGCCGACCGGTGAGATTCTTGACCGGGGCCTAGTCTCCCCCGGTGACCGGAGTCCCTCATCGACCGGACTCGCCACAAATCGACCGGTGCCTAATTCCCTTCAAGGCGACCGGTGCCAAACATAACCCGTGACCGGAGTCCCTCATCCCGTCGACCGGGGTCTAATTCCCCCTCAATGGCCGACCGGTGCGACTATAAGACTGGTGCTTGAGGAGCGACCGGGGCTCCAACGACCGGAGTCGCCAACACCGCCGCTCGAGGTCCTTCGATTCTCCAACACAGTGGCGATTAAACACAGGTCTCTACTTAAACGATAAAGAATACTAACTCCCCATAATCGATTTCCACAAAGAACAAATATAAATTTAAGCCCTAATCTCAACAGATAACTTTAAAATTCCAAACTCCAAATACACAACACCAGATTAATGACATTACTTCAAATCACAATTACTATGTTTGAGATATATATAAACTAAAGAAGTCAAAACACGAGAAGAATTTACCTTCAACCGGAATCAATCTACACTATGAACTTCTTGGAGAATTCTCTCTTCTTCGATTCCTTCCCAATCGCCAAGAACTCAGCTCCCCTTTCAACCGCCACATATACTCTCTAACCCTATTACCCCAAGGGTTAAAAACTCATTTTCCAAACTTTCCACTCTAGACCCTCCCTTTTTATCCTTTTACTTTCCTGCCCTAAATTAATAATACTTGTTTTAAGCCCGGTTATTACAGTACTAACTACTAAGATGCAAAACTCATCAAATAATACTCGCATTTGGTAAATGTCAAAGAAAACATTTCACTATAACAAAATAAACATTTTTGGCATGTACATGGTTTTCACAAATCAACTTGATCTCACATTGCTAGATTTAAGTTAAATCTAGATTTCACCCCAACTTGAGCTTCCTTGAAGAAACTTGAATCCACAAGCAACACCTTCCAAAACCTAGATCCACAAGTTTCCAACCATAAATATTCATATTCAACCATTTAGAATCGTTCCCCAAAACACCTTAAATCAAAACTTACATTTTGGCCAAAACCCTAAATTGACCTAATTTCTCCAAAATCATCCAAACCAAAATTTGAGAAATATAAACACTAGAGAGTCATCAATGAAACATTTATAACTTATAAAAAGTTTAGAAGATAGAGAGATGGACCACCACATAAATTTGAGCAACACCCCCAAAACCTAGAAATCTCAATGAATTGAGATGAACACTTGAATATAGCACAAGGGGTTGCAATCTCGAGCTTTGATGATGAAAAAACACTTTGATTTCCAAGAAAAGTCTAAAAATCAGTTAGAGTTTGTATTGGGTGTTGGGGAAACGATTTGGGATTCGTGGAATTTCTGTGGATTGCGTCAGTCCAATCGTCTAAGTAAACGACTTTTCTTTTAGCCTTTTTTAATTGAAACCCCGAAAAAAGAAAGACGTTTTCCCTCATCGAGGCCCGGAACCCTCGTGACTGATTGGGAGAAAGAGCGAAAGAGAGAAAGATGGATGCCCTTTCTCGGCTGGATGTTGGTCCAGCCTACTACGAGGATCCCGTATATACCATATTTACTTTTCTATAGGCTCGACCTTCAAAGAGGGAGTAAAAATTGGATTCCACTCCTTTCGCTTGTACTGCGCTCTACTGGACCCTATGAAATTGAATTTTCCGTGAAGATCTACTAAACGAAGTTGTTCTTTAGCAAAAGAAGAAGGAAAGGAGTCTCATTTGACTCCCCAGAGATGATAGCTTCTTTTGGGAGAGAGAAATGGGGAGGGTGAAGTGAAATGAGGAAAAGGTGGAAAAATCGTAGCATTAAAAGACCCTGGGGCCGACCGCGACAGTGCCCCGCGATATTGCCTTATGGCACAATTGCGGGCACTGTCGCCCCACTTGTACCGAGAGGGGTATACTCCCCGCGACCTTGCCCCACGATAGTGACACATGTCACAGTCGCGGGCATTGTCGCCTAAACAGTGCAGGACCCCGAAATCTTCTTTTTACGCACTCGAAAGCTCTCGATAGTCTTAGGGTCTAAGGTAAAACATCCCTTAACTAAAAACTTCATTAGGCCAGACTTCAAGCATGTATATTTACCCAGTACACAATTTCTTACCGAAAACTCTGGGTGTTACAACTTGCAAGCCAACGATGAAATCCAACGCTCCATGAAGTTAACGACCCTCTCCGATGACGACGGAACCGCCGACGACCAGTCAAAGAAAGTCACCACTACCATCCAGATAGCCATGGATCGTCTAGAGAACAAGTTTCACAACATACTCATCTCACACTCCACTCCCATTGAAGCCGAGTCACTCACTGAGTCGATCTCTTCCACTCATTTGACTTCCAGCAGTTCAATCGGCGAATTTTCCGATGCCGACAACTACAACACCAGCGGCGAAGACGATAGCGTTTCCATAAACGACTCTTCGTCCTTGTTAGAACGAGGAGAGAGTAGTACCACAACCGCCAACTACATATCCATGAGTAGTATTCGTGAGATTTATCTCATACCATCCGATAACATATACGATCTCCGTTGCATCGTCGAGCGTATGAACGCCGTCGGATACTTCAAGGAATGCGTCCATGTGTACGGTAGCATACAAAATTCCACCGTCAACTCCAACTTCAAAAAGCTTGACGTCAAGAAATTGAGCAATGACGATATCTAACGCCTTGAATGGGAGGCCTTGAACATTTGGGTTGGGTGGATATCGTCTTGCAGGCAGGCTTCCGGTATTTACCAAAGCTTTAACCTTGTTTCTTCTTCTCTTGTACATAACATCTGTCTTGTAAAAGGTTCATCGTTTTTCTTTTCATACGAATTTATGCTATGAGATTCTGTATCAAAAACCCCTGAAGGATCTGGATATCGAAAATGGGATAAGATCTTATGAAATCTCAGATGGATCTTTTGGGTTCGTCATTGTTTGAGTTTCCTGAATCAATCACCACTTGGTTTTTCTTTATCCAACTTGTTTTTCCACTAGGATCCTGCTTTTGCATCTTCTTTCAAGAAAAATAGAAAATATTTTTTCTAGGTTTGAATCTTTGTTTTTGTTTGATTTTATATATGGTTTTTGTGTTTGTTTTTTTCATGGTAACCTGGGAAGAGGTTGAAAAGAGATGAAGTTTCTTCAGTTTTAGAATTTGGCAAAACAAGTCCTTCAATCAATTAAAACTTTCATAAAGTAACAAAAACATGAAAATACCTCTAAGTTAACAGATATTTTAAACGACTGTTAACATGAGGGACCTGATCCATAACAAAAACGAAACCACAATTTGGAAGTTATATTCAGAGAACCAAACAGGCATATTTTAGTTCATTTGTCATATTCCATTACAATTCTACCAACCAAATGCATGGTCAAATCTTATTAAATTTCGTCCAGATTCCAATTCATTTGACGTAAATCAATTCCAACATATTTCATTATGTGAATCAAACGTCACCTAAGATTTATGTAATAACTTATCACTATCTCAACTTATTAAAATTAACAAGATTCTTCAAGTTTATTATTATTAGATTTCATTTTTTTAATAACAAATTACATCAAAATGCAATGTATTTTCGTTTGGTTCTTATTTTTCGAAATCTATTTTCAGAACCTCGATTTCAGAAAACTTAGGTGGCGTTTGGTTCGCAGAATGTTTTTGGATGGAATGGAATCTGTCAAAGGAATTTGACTTTGAAGGAATTGGAATGAAATGTTTTCAGGTTTGACCACCTGTTTGGTTGACAGATATGGAATGGAATCTGTCAACGAAATTGGAATTTGTCTGTTTGGCTCATAGAATGTAAATTGGAATTGGAATGAAATATTGGTAAATGACCATAATGCCCTTTTTTTGATAATTTTATTTCTTTTAAATTATAAATACTTTAATACAGTATTGTTCCAATAATAAATTCTATTGTAAATATAGCCTAGGGCTTCGCTACTCCCACTTTTGCCATCTGATTTCCATCTTTGATTCTTCTCTTTAATCGATTCTTCTCTTTGATCGACTCGGCAAGCCGCCATTGATTTTCTCAGAACTACTATGAGGAGGTCGAGTATGGAGATGTGGTTGTGGTGTTGTTTGGTTCAAGCTTATTATGTCGTTCCGTTTTCATGAACACCACCATGACGGAAACCGTCGTCGCAACCATCTCACCGTCACAGAAGATCCCTTCTCTGGTTCTGCATCGTCCTTGTCCTCTGGTTCTGCATCGTCTCCCTCTCCTCTGGTTCTGCATCGTCTCCTTCTCCTCTCTGGCTTGAGCGAAGGAGTAGGTGAATGAGTCTGTTGGTGTTGCCAAACCTCACCCCCTATTAATTTTCACCTGGAGAAATCGATAGATAAGCCTGTTGGTGTTGGCATGGAGAAATCAGAGAGAAATCGAGAAGTTGATTTATCAGATTAGGCATATTGGGTTAAGGGCATATTTGGTATCAAGAAAAAAGAGGATTCCATTCCATCAAAATCCCATATAATTGCTAAGGAATGTTAAATTCCATTATTTGTGGAATTTGTAGGATTTCAAAGATTCCATCCGTGTAAAAGAACCAACCAAACAAGGGAATGAAATTTGGTTAATGGAATTTAACATTCCAATTCCATCAAATTCCTCCAAAATATGTGAACCAAACACCACCTTAGTGTCTTTGGTGCAATTAAATAAAAATATTATAACTTTGTGAATATATGGGGGCCATTCAAAGGAGAACTAGGTTATTTGTGACAACCGTGAGATCCAATCTCAACCACAAATCAAACGGTAAATTAGGAAATTAACAATTTTTGTAATTTTGATTTAAAATTTTAAATTAAGGGCATTTTAGGTATTCTAAAAATCTCCTCCCTCCTCTCTTCTCTTTCTGATCTCCTCTCTTTGACCTCCGGTGAAGCTTATTCCGACGAACACCAAGTAAACACAAGATTCACAATGTGATACCTAAAAACATTGACATTATTAAAAAGAGATACATAGAAACGATCTTTAGTGTGATACCCAAAAATACATACAAGATGCACTGTGATACCCATTGTGATACAACTGTGATACCAATTGTGATACCATAGTGATACCATATGAAACCCTTTCGGAGTTTCATGCGCTTTTTGGAGTGATTTCGATAACCGACCGACTTTCAGAAAAAGAAGAGCATCGAGAACGACTTGGTTATCTAGTAACACCATCTCACCGTCGAAGGAGACGGAGGAGGAGACATCCATGATTTCTGATACGTCGGAATCAACCCACTCGTCTTCTTTCAAAACCGACCCGGTCTGTTGTACTCACCGCCAACTACTATGGAGGAAGAACATGCTCTTCATAAACGAAAATGTTATTGGAAGAAAAAAAAATACTACAAACTCCATAACATCAAGTCAATAAGTGCCTTCTTCACATCATCAAGAGGCTTATCTCTTTTCACCATGGCTTCCCCTCACTCCACCACGTGGCATCAACCTTTTTCACATCACCAAGAGATTTATCTTTTTTCATCAGATCATGGCATTCTCCTTACTCCACCATGCGTCAACTTGGCCTTCCAGGCCACGATGTTCTTCCTTGTCGCCAACGAGTATGCTTGTTTCGTAGTTGACATGAAAGGCATGGCCGATCTGAATGACTCAAGGCCTTCGTCCCCAACGTGGACTACATCATTGAAGATTACTTGGTGTTTAGCCAGTGACGGAAGTAGTAAAAACTGAAGGCCATAATCTTAGGGATGAAATAAACTACAAGCCATGATTTTAGGAATGAGTTGTCAAAAAATTAATTTACTAATATAACCTTTTATATTTAATTATTAAGTTAAATCAGTAAATTTAAATGATTGGTTTACATTGGATCTCACGGTTATCACAAACTACCGAATTTTCATTTGATTAAGCCCCTATATATATATATATATATATATAGGGAGATGTTTATTTGAGAAATGATAAATGTATGAGAAATAGAGAAGTAATCTTAGCCATTCATCTGGTCAATATTTACGACTTTGACCGCGAATCACCAGATAATTCCTTGCATGGTTTATAGAAGGTAGAGGGGTAGTTTTGTAAAATACGCGGGATGAGTTCATATATGAACCTATATGATTCACATATGAACTATACGTTCATATGTGAATCAGTTAATTAGTTCATATGAGAATCAGTTAATTAGTTCATATATGAATCACAAAAGTTCATATATGAATCTGTTAATTAGTTCAACTGGTTCATATATGAACTTACAGTTAATTAGTTCATATATGAATCACAAAGGTTCATATATGAATTAGTTAAAAGAGTTCAGATGCGAATTACACTGATTCACATATGAACATATACATGTTCATATATGAACACAACCCGTGTATTTTGTAAAAATTACGAAAGTGTCCTTCTATTTTTGGAATAGCCGCAACTTTTGACCAATCAAAGCCGAAATATTTGACCAGTCAAATTCAATCTTGACCGTATGAATGACTAGGATTACTTATCTATTTCTATTTCATATGTTTGAATGTTAATATTATTATTGTTCATGAATGTTCATATGTTTGAATGCTCAAATTATTATTATTCATGAACGTTCATATGTTTGAATGTTAATATTATTATTGTTCATGGATGACAATTTTTGTAACTCCTCGTTAATGAGGCTAAAAAAACTAAATGAAATACCAACTCTACCCTTAAGAATTTAATTAATGAGTTTAATCAACCAAAGATTTTGAAGCTTTCTTATTGGTCAATGGTGGTTAGCATAGTTAATAACATTTTATTGGTTAACAAAATAACCTACCTCTCTCTCTCTCTCTCTCTCTCTCTATATATATATATATATATATATATATATATATATATATATATATATATGTATGTAGGGGTTAAATCATGCGAGAACCAAAAAAAGGTTGAGAATCGTGAGAACCGATCTAAGCCGTAATTTGGTTTTGATCGTGTGGTTTTAATTAAAAGATGTTTCACCATATGAAAAGGGTATAATAGTCATTTTGGTAACGAAGATTCATCAGATGAAACACATACTATTCACCTCATGAAATAAAAACAAAATTTTCTTAACTATGATATTTCACCTCATGAAATTGCAACCATAATATATATGTTATTTCACCATATGAAATCAAACACAATTTTTATCAGTAACCTATTTCACCTTATGAAATCAAACACAAATTTCGTCTACATGTTATTTTATCTGATGAAATCAAACACAAATTTCGTCTACATATTATTTCATCTCATGAAATCAAACACATTTGAGAAAACAAAAAACCCCAAATTTGAACAAAATCAGAAACCCTAGTATAAATTGTTGAAATTGACCGATTAATCTTCACTTCTTGTTCTGTCGCCGCCGTCATCTGCTCCGTCGCTCTCAGCCACACACATATTACAAACTCACAAAGAACGATTGTCGGAGATGGAAGGAACGAGGATTGAAGGTTGATGTGGTTGTAGATCGAGACGGTTGATGTGGTTGTAGATCGAGACGGTTGACGTGGTTGTAGATCCAGACGGAGGATGGAACGGGTGATGTGCGCACGCGGGTATGAAGAAACGATGTGGTTGTAGATCCAGACGGAGGGGGTAGAACGGTTGCCGGAGATGGAAGGAACGAGGATTGAAGGTTGACGTGGTTGTAGATCGAGACGGTTGACGTGGTTGTAGATCCAGACGGAGGATGGAACGAGGAGGTTGCCGGAGGTAACTCAACAGAGGGCGGTGATCTTTATGGATTGAAGGACAGCGCCGATGGTGGGAAATTAGGGGAGAAGAAAGTGAGTGATGCATCTGGTGGTGTAGGTTACAGATTAGAAGAGAAACCCTTAGACTCTTGAAATTACAAGTTTACCCTTAGATTTTCAAAACTTTCTCAAATATTACAAAAAATGCCATCTTTTTAAAACCATTGATTTAAACCCTTGGATGCTTGAGATTAGTCCTCACGGTCCTTAATCTTTTTACGGTTCTCATTTGATTACCGTCCTATGTATGTATGTATGTATGTATGTATGTATGTATATATATATATATATATATTATGAGGGAGGATCAAACGAGAACGATACCTATTTAAAAGAACACGAGAACGGCAAATCACATACAAAATCATAAGTGATTTTACATGTGATTCCCGCGACCTTAAGTCGCGGCAAAAGTCGCCCGCGTACCGTGATTTTGCACGACTTCCCCGCTAATGTAAAATCACTTATGATTTTGTATGTGATTTGTCGTTCTCGTGTTCTTTTAAATAGGTACCGTTCTCGTTTGAACCCGACTCTATTATTATAACTATGTAAACAAAAAGATCTTGTAACTTTTTTTATTAAACCTTTTTATTTGGGATCTTGTCGTATATACCAAGATATTCGAAAGTAGATTTCCTAAAATAAAAAGCAAAAAAAGTGCGTTCCATTTTAATGTAATTTGATATTTTTTAAATAATTAAAATAAAATAAACACCGATATATTTTTTTCCTTGTATTTTAACAAGTACAAATGAAATTATAGATAAAATGACTAAAAAAACCCTTTTAGTTTTTGTTTACTTTAAAATCAACACAAAGAGAGAAGAAACCCCCTAGGAGTAGTAGTTAATATCAAATTAAACATATGGCGGCAATGAATTGAATTGTGTTCATTGACTAAAGCAATTAACAATTAGAAATTAAGAAACTATTACAAATGATCCACGATATTATCAATACGCTTTCATTATGATCATCTTATGCTGTAAAACATTAAAAAATAAGTTGCGGTTTACGTAGATATATTGTGGGCCAAGGCTATAAATAACGAAAATTAATACCAATAATAAAAATATATTTGAAAGATGTTTTTAAGATTTATTACATTAAAAGTAAAAGTATACCATCAACGTATTAATATATAAATAAATCTTTATATATCAACAAATTTTTTATAGGAAAGATCAAAATTATTTTAAAAAAATATTGTACCTAACTAAGAAAATATAATCAGATAATAATTATACATAATTAAAATAGAAATAGAAATTTAATAATTGTTAGTATCTATAAATAAGAAATTATTTAAAAGACATGTTGACACCATACTTTTTATGAAGAAACAAATATTAAAATTGTTAACATTTGTTACGAATCTTTTAAATTTTAATTTGTTGTGATTTTTTTCTAAGAACTTCTCTAATTTTTTTTAATGAAAATTATACATTTAGATGTTTATAGCTATTTATATAAATTATGAACACTTGATATTTGAATTAGAGACGTGTTAAATAATTATCTTTCCTTATCTTCGAATTTTGTGTTCTTTCACATAAATATCATCATATAGATATCACATTTATTTTTCTTACTTAAATGGATAATACATTTAGGTTATGTTTGACAAACTAGCTGATAAGCTAGCTGGTAGCTGAAAACTAGTTTTTTTAAAACGCTACTATGAGTAACTTTTCAATAAGCTAGCTATAAGCTAGTTTTTGGCCATTCAAACATGTAAAAAAAAAACTAGCTAGCTTTTTTTTGTCAAACAATGCCTAATAACTTGGCATATACATATACACATTCCCTTAAATTATGGTATGAATACAATATCAACTTTTAAAAAAAGGTTTTTATTTTGTTTTTTGTTTTAAAATCATATCTTGATGTCGACCTTCCACCATGGTGGGTGAGGGGCTTTTATTTTCTAATTGGAAGGACACAAACATTGATGATGGATGAACTCATTCAATTTGATTGATTGCTACTTTATTTATTTATATATAGAAAGAGAGAAAGAGATGTGGAAGGTTTCAAATATAGAATGTGTAATTCCTATAAATTATACAAATCATAATTAATATTTATATTAGAAAACAATCAGGATATTTACAGATAGTTATCATAACTTATTAACTGTGATTGAGATATATATGGTAAATGATAAAGTTCATTCATTATAATCATAAATTAAGACTAGGAAACAAAATGTAATTGTAATTTGTTTCACTCCAATTTTTGTTATTTTTGTTGATTTTCGATTTAATTGTTTTGGAGAAATATTTGTATTTTTTGAAGAAAGTGGTTATAACCATCTTTTTAATCACATCTGTCGTATTATTTGAATCTAACGGTTTGTTTGAGTTCTCTGATTCTTTATTTTTTTTAAGATTCTCTTCCTATCTCATCCTTATATGTGAAAAAGATCAAGGTTGAACCTTGAAAAAAAAGAACCGGATAACTAAGAGAAAAAAGATGAAAAAGATTATCAAAATGGGTGTCAAATAAAGGTTAATAAAATGATTTCTTTTGTGTAATTTGTTTTGCTCAAAATTTTGTTTTCGTTGATTTTCGATTTAAATTTTTGGGGAAATATTTGTGTTTTTGAAAAATGTGGTTATATTTAATCACATCTATTGGATTATGATTATCTGAATCTAATGGTTTTGATGAATTTTCTGATTCTTTATGTTTTCAGGCTTCCCTCCCGATCTCATTTCTATACGTGGAAAAGTAGGGGTGTGCATCGGTCGGGTCGGATATCCAAAACCCAAACCCGATCGAATATTCGGGTGGTGGGGGAAGACCCGACATCCGGCCGATTAGAATTCGGGTTGTTCGGGTTCGGGGGAGTTCGGGTTCGGGTAGTTCAGGTCGGATATTCGGGTAGTGGGCCTCAATGTTTTTTTTTTGGACCTAATTTCTCAAACTACAAATTATAAATTGTCAATATATAACTTTAAAGTTTAAACTAAAAGTCTAGAACTACAAATAACAACTTTAAAGTTTAAACTACAAACTAAAACATTAAACTACAAATTAAAAACTACAAATACAAATTACAAATTAGAATTAGAATTATATAAATATAAAATAAAAATGATTTTTTTTAATTTTAAAAAAATTCGGATATTTCAGACGGGTCGGGTGGGGGCTATGGATACCCAACCCGATCCGTTATACCCGTACTATTTTTCGGGTTCGGGTGATCGGGTAACGAGTTTTCGGGTGGTCGGGTCGGTCGGGTTATGCTCACCCCTATGGAAAAGATCCAAGTTGCACCTGAAAAGAAAAGAACCGGATAACTAAAAAAACAGATTAAAAAATATATCAAAATTGATGTCGAAATTAAAGTTAACAAAGTGATAATTTCTTGGTGTAATTTATTTCGCTCCAATTTTTGTTTTCTTTGATTTTGATTTAAATTTTTTGGGAAAATATTTATATTTTTTTTGAAAAAGGTGATTATCTTTTTTTGAACGGCAGCTAAACGCACACACCCGCCCCGACCGAAGGTGATTATCTGTAACAACCCAAACTCACAGAAATAATGCATAATCGACTCTAATAAAAATCAATGCCAAAATTTTCCCAAACAACAATTTACATAACAAGGTTTGCGGAAACAACCTATTACACAACTGAGATTTAATACAGATTTAACTAAATCTCGGATCTCGCAACAAACTTCTCCTATGCCACACTTCTCTCCTACAACTTCTCTTTGCCCTTGCTAGAACCCTCTGTCGGGTACTTTCCTGAAAAAGTTTTTAGTTTGGAAAGAGCGAGAGTTAGACCAAAAGGTCTAGTGAGTTCCCTCTAATAAAGTTCACACCAAAGCCACATAAAAGATTTATCGAAATATAAATCATTTCAGTTTTTAAAATAAAACATCATACTTACAAACACGCTTCTGGCACACACTACCGTCACACGGAGGTAACATCGTGTCTGGCTCATACTGCCTTATTTGGGACACCCCCCCAATAGCATATACGGGACCCCCCCCCCCCCCCCGGGTATGAGCACAGTCGGGACACACTATAACAACCCAAACTTCCAAGCATTTAAAACATAACTAACATAACATAAATCAATGCCAAGACGGCCAAATTCAACAGTAGAATCTTAAGGTTTGCAAAGAGCAACCTATTACACAACTGAGATTAAACAGAAATACTAAAATGGAGTCTTCTATTAAAAGATGCTGCTTAAGCCTTCTCCTTCCCTTTACCCGATCCACCAGCCTCACGCCCACCTGAAAAGGTTTTTAAGTTTTGAAAGAGCGAGGGTTAGACCAACGGTCTAGTGAGTCCCCTTTAAAATCCGCTTCAATCCAAGATACAATTAAAGAATTTAATAATAAATAAACCCTTTTCAACTATAAAAATGAATATTACACTTTCAATAAACCTTTCAGCTCACACTACCGCCACCCTAAGGTGACAGAGTGTATGTGACTCACACTGCCTTGCTGGGACACACCCCCAACGGCATAAACGGAACACCTCCCCCCCGGTATGAGCACAGGCGGGACACCCCCCCCCCCCCGACTTAGAGCCTAACACACTTCTGATCATGCATGCATACATTTTCCAAATTTAATCGCAATAATAATTAAACTTTAGACATATATAAAGAAATCTCGCAACTGATTATCAACGTCACATCATTTCAAGAATTTTATAAAACCCATACACATAAAAGCATAATTTCTTTGTCATAAAGAACTTTAGTTCAGAAAACTCACCTGGTGCCCCTTGCTTAAATCTTTGCGCCTACTTGAACAAAACCTATAAGAAAACCATTGACCGGTAAACTTCCGATACTTTCTAATTCGCAACGGTAACCGACCCTTAACCCACAAAACTTAAGCGGTTGAATCCTAAATAAATCCGATGATCTATGCTCATAAAATAATTAATTACCGAACTTATTCCCATGATCAAAATATTCTATAAGAAACTCAACCCACTAGATGAACAACAACCCAAAACGGATAAAACAGGCCTAACATAGAAATACTAGATGGCCTTGTCCTTACCGATGGAACCCAACTACAAATAAATAGAAACCCAAAAGAATGGGTTGCAACCTACACTTAAAACTCGCCAGGGGTCCAAAAGGATTGACCGGGGCGTCTGCTCGACGACCAGGGCCTGACCGAGGTGGTCGTCCGGATCCCCCTTGACCGGGGCCAACGTCGACCGGGGTATAACCTACCTGTATGGACCGGGCCCCCCTCCGACCGGTGCCAACCTAGCCCGGTATCGACCGGGTCCTCCTTCCACGGGGTCGCCCGACACTTCTGTGACCGGGGTCCCCCGGTCCACGAACCTGGGTCCTCTGCGACGATTTCATATCGAAAAACTCCCCGCAGACTCGACTCTTTATGGTCACAATAATCCAGTATTCTCTCCCTGGATAAAATTAGATTCTAAAAATTTAAACATCAACTTCAACAACCCTCAAACCTCATCACGCAGGTTAAATACCTAAACCCCAACTTTTCTAAAACCCAAAAACCCATCAGATTACTTCCAAAACTCCCAAACCCAAAGATTTCCAACTGATACTAAAGCCTCTAACAGCGAACATATTGATTAGAGAGAAGATTACCTGGAAGAAGAAAAGATGAACTTGAAATCTCGATCAATGCCCTCTCCCTTATGCTCGTCACCGAAATCACCCCTTGACTCTCTCTCTTTCTTTCTCAGCCGCCTCTTGCTAAAAATGGGAGATGTTAGGGTTAAAATCCCTTTTAATTCAATGTTACAACTTAACCCCCTTCATCTTGGAGCCTAGAACAAATAAACCCCCAACTTAAATTTCTTTACAATTTACCCGGTTATTACAATACCTCCCCCTCAAAAGGATTCCGTCCCTGGAATCCCTTCGTTAAACAAACTAGGGTAATGAGACCTCATGTCCGACTCCAATTCCCAAGTCGCTTCTTGTCCTTTGTGAAATTTCCACCGCACTTTCACCAAGTGAATTTCCTTATTCCTTAATTTCTTCACCTTGCGGTCCAGAATGGCCACCGGTTCTTCCACATAACCTATTTTCTCATCTACTTGGATATCCTCCAATGGCACGACATCGCTTTCTGCTAAACATTTCTTTAAATTCGACACATGGAAAGTTGGGTGAATCCCTCGCATGGAATCGGGCAATTCCAACTTGTAGGCCACTTATCCAACACGTTCGATGATAGCAAACGGGCCAACAAACCTTGGTCTCAACTTACCTTTCTTCCCGAAACGAATCACTCCCTTCCAAGGCGAGACTCTTAACATCACCCTATCCCCCACTTGGAACTCTATCGGCTTCCTTCGCTTATTTGCGTACATCTTCTGACGATCCTGAGCTACCTTTAACCTTTCTCGAATCTGACTGACCTTATCGGCCGTTAATTGCACAATTCTGGTCTGGCTAGATGTCTTCCACCCACTTCATTCCAACATAAAGGTGTTCTACACCTCCGTCCGTACAGTGCTTCAAACGGAGCGACTCGAATACTCGCATGATAACTATTGTTATAAGAAAATTCTATCAAAGGCAGATGAGTTTCCCACGAACCTTTACACACGCTCGAAGCATGTCTTCCAATGTTTGGATGGTCCTCTCACTCTGTCCATCCGTCTGAGGGTGATACGATGTACTCAACTTGAGTTGTGAACCCAACTTTCTTTGTAGGCTTCTCCAAAACGATGACGTGAAGCGGACATCCCTATCCGACACAATAGCTGACGGTACTCCATGCCTGGATATAATTTCATCAATATACAGCCTGGCCAATTTCTCCAATGGATACATCTCCTTGATCGGTAGAAAGTGAGCAGATTTCGTGAATCGATCCACTATCACCCAAATGGCATTGTGCCCCTTTGGCGATCGCGGAAACCCAGTAACAAAGTCCATTGCAATCTCATCCCACTTCCATACCGGTATTTCCAATGGTTGCAGCTCCCCGTACGGTCGTTGATGCTCCACTTTTACCTTCAAACAAGTTAGACATCGCTCGACAAAATAAGCTATATCCTTCTTTAAACCCGACCACCAGTAACTTTGCTTCAGGTCTCGATACATCTTATTAGTTCCTGGATGTACTGAGTATCGCGACTTGTGGGCTTATTCCAACACTTTCTTTCGAAGGTCTCCCAACTTTGGAACCCACACCCTACTCTTGAAGCATTTTACTCCACGGCTGTCAGCGATCAGCGAGTCGACAATTCTGACGATCCTCTCACTTTTCAAGTTTTCTTTCAACACTGCTTCCTGTTGATACTTCCAGACTTCTTCCAGAAATTTAGAAGTTGCCTCAATCCGAAACGCCACCACCTTGGTCGTATCTCTGTGCTCTTTCCGACTCAGAGCATCGGCCACTACGTTGGCTTTACCCGGGTGGTAAAGGATCTCATAATCGTAATCACTTAGCAATTCCATCCATCTTTGCTGCCTCATATTCAACTCTTTCTGATTAAATAAATGTTGTAAGCTCTTATGATCGGCGAAAATTTGACACTTAACTCCATACAAATAATGCCTCCAAATCTTCAGTGCGAAAACTACTGCTGCTAACTCTAGATCATTTGTCGGGTAGTTCTTCTCGTGCTCTTTCAACTGGAGGGACGCGTAGGCGATCATTTTACCGTCTTGCATTAGAACACACCCAGACCCGATTTTGACGCATTGCTGTAGATCACAAACCCTTCCGTTCCGTTGGGTAGGGATAAGACAGGTGCGTTACTCAGACTTTCCTTCAACTTGCTGAACACATTTTCTTAAGCTTCCTTCCATTCAAACTTGACATTTTTCCTCGTTAGAGCAGTTAATGGCGTGGCTATCCTCGAGAAGTCCTGAATGAACCTTCGATAATAACCCGCCAAACCAAGAAAACTCCTTACTTCTGAGGGTGATTTCGGCACCTCCCACTCTTTAATCGCCTTGATCTTTGCTGGATCCACCTTGATCCCGTCTTCCGACACTACGTGTCCTAAGAATTGTACTTCTCTTAGCCAAAACTCGCATTTCGAGAATTTGGCGTACAATTTCTCCCGCTTGAGCAACTCCATCACCGATCGTAAGTATGCCTCATGATCACTCATGGACCGTGAATAAATTAGTATGTCATCGATGAAAACAATGACACACTTGTCCAAAAGTGGACTGCACACTCTATTCATTAGGTCCATGAATACTGCCGGTGCGTTGGTCAAACCGAAAGGCATGACCAAAAATTCAAAATGACCATATCTCGAGCGAAAAGCAGTCTTGGGAACATCCTCCTCCCTCACCTTCAACTGGTGATACCCCGAACCCAGATCTATCTTTGAAAAGTAACTCGCTCCTTGCAACTGATCGAAAAGGTCGTCGATCCTGTGGAGCGGGTACTTATTCTTGACGGTTACCTTGTTGAGCTTATGGTAGTCTATACACATTCTCATAGACTCATCCTTCTTATTAACAAATAACACCGGTGCTCTCCACGGTGACGTACTGGGACGAATAAAACCCTTCTCCAGCAGCTCTTGTAGTTGCACCATCATCTCCTTCAGGTGCCGCTCCGGGCAACAGATCTATTCGAAATTCCACTTTCCGATCTGGGGGCAAAGTGGTTAGATCGTCCGGAAATACCTCCGGGTACTCGCTTACTACCGGAACCGACTCTAACCCCTTCTTCTCCTTCTTAGCGTCTAGAACGTATGCTAAGAACCCCTCACACCCCTTTACTAAGCATCGTCTAGCTTTGATCATCGAGATCAAACAAGACTTTCTATCCCGACGTTCACCATAAACCACTATCTCTTCCTCCCCCGGTCGAGATATACGGACCAGTTTCTTATTACACACAATGCTTGCATCATTAGACGCCAACCAATCCATTCCCACGATGACGTCAAATTCCCCCACCCCCAACGGCAATAAACGCAATGGGAATGTATGACCGTCGATGTCAATTCTACACCCCTCATATACTTCCCCCACTAAGACTCGACTGTCATCTGCTACTTCTACCTCAAAACCCCGATTTAGCCTCTTTGGCCCCACATGCAAGTTATGAACAAAGTTCGGCGACACAAACGAACGGTTTGCGCCCGAATCAAACAACACCTTAGCATATGTCGAGTCTATAGGGAAAGTATCTGTCACCATATCCGGCGCTTCCACCGCCTCATCAGCTGTCATATTAAACGCCCTTGCTCTAGGTCGGGCGGGCTCCACTTTTCTTTCTCCTCCTTTTCCTCCAAATCCCCCAACTGTTCCCTTCCTCAGCTGTGGGCAATCAGTTTTAATGTGATCTGGAGAACCACACTGGTAACACGTTCTCGACCTCTGAAAATCCCGCGCCATGTGACCCGTCTTTCCGCACTTGAAACATCCGTCTTTGTCTACCAAACACTCCCCCTTGTGCATCCGGTTACATTTATTGCACGACTTATACTCAACCCTTGGCGTTGTTCGCTGATCAAACCTTGTAGATTTTGCCTTCTTAACATCTCGCATAGGTCCCTCCCACTTTCTCTTTTTCGCACTTCTCTCGGTCAGTTGCCAATTCTTGTCCTTCTCTGTCATTTCAGCTGCATTAACGGCCGCTTGGAAGGTAGCGGGCTCTCTAGCGGCTTCCAGTTCTCTGATGTTACTCCTCAACCCTAACAAATACCTGTCTATTCGCCGTTCTTCATTTGGAACATAAATCTCGATGAAACGTGCCTTTTCCAGAAACTTAGTCGTATACTCTCTGACTGTCATTTCCCCTTGTTCCAGATTCAGAAATTCCTCTTCTAGTTTTTTCATCGCTGCCAGAGGACAGAACTGTTGCTTGAATCTAGCGCTAAAAGTCTCCCAAGCCATGCCCTTAGCTGCCTTTGACCCTTTTCCCCCTGTCTCAGCCTCCCACCAAAACACGACATCGTCTCTCAGCATGGACAATGCAAAAACTACCTTATCTTCTTCTGCGCACTTGCTGGTGTCGAAAGCTAATTCCATTTCTCAAATCCACTTGATCACTATTACAGGATCGCATTCCCCCTTGAACACAGGAGGTTTTCACGCTACGAAAGACTTGTAACTACATCCCTTTTCGGAGGCGGGCTTTGCTTCCATGATCTGCGTTGACTGAGTGTGACTGCCCACCACAGTAATTGGCGAGTTAGCCATTTCAGTCGTTTCCCTCTCCTCACTCTTTCTCTGGCTTGCTGAAGCTTCTTTAGCTTGATGAGTCAGAAGTGCCTGTAGCATCTCATGTAGTTTTCCCATCTCAGCAGCAAAAGTCTCTTGCGTCATGAAAGCTTGGGCCCGACCTCCTCCACGGTTCTTAGCTGGTCCCCTTCCCCTCATAGTATCCGAACTCTCCTGACGAGAGGATTAATGATCAGCCACTACTTCTACACTCTTAGCACGACGGGCAACCCACACCGTTCTCTTCCCTTGAACCCTTGTCTCTGGCTCGTCCACGTGAGTGGCCGCTTTTCGAGTTGTCTTTACCTTCTCTTTAGGTCGCCCACGTCCCTTTCCTCGAGAAGGAACGACTGGTCCATCCTCGACGATTTCATTCACAGGTGCCACCTCTGCTACCGGCACCGATCTGCTCCTAGTCACTCTCTCCGACATAACTACAGATAAGGCACCAACACACAAACTTCATTAAGATAAGCCCAAAGCAATAAATCAAGTTAAGCACACACATGTACCTGTAAATTTATAATTACACTGGACAGATGTAATTTTAAATTTACCTTACATGTTAGTCCTCACTACTCTATCACTCGTCTCCCTAAGGTCATCCTATAATCTCAGTTGTGTATTACTCCCTAAGTTTAAGTCTAGGCCCATTCGGTCACCTAGATCCCTTAAACTACGACTCTGATACCAATTATAACAACCCAAACTTCCAAGCATTTAAAACATAACTAACTGTGAATCCCAGATTGCTTAATTAACAATGAATAATAGAAAGATTAATCATATTGAATGATTGAGAGAGTTACAAACATAGGATTGAAAATCAAACTCTCTCTCTAAACCTGATAAGCACACAATCTTATCTCTCAACTTCTAACCCTAATGATTAGAAAACACACTTTAAATACCAAGGGCTTAAACCTAAAGGCCCAAGCCCATTAGAAACCAAACAAGCCCAATGCTTAATAAAAGGCTTTTACAACGCGATAAATAATTAACAATTTAAACTATATAAATGCTTTATATAACTTTCCACGCACTAGGACTTTCAGTCCTAACACTAACATAACATAAATCAATGCCAAGACGGCCAAATTCAACAGTAGAATCTTAAGGTTTGCAAAGAGCAACCTATTACACAACTGAGATCAAACAGAAATACTAAAATGAAGTCTTCTATTAAAAGATGTTGCTTAAGCCTTCTCCTTCCCTTTACCCAATCCACCAGCCTCGCGCCCACCTGAAAAGGTTTTTAAGTTTTGAAAGAGCGAGGGTTAGATCAACGGTGTAGTGAGTTCCCTCTAAAATCCGCTTCAATCCAAGATACAGTTAAAGAATTTAATAATAAATAAACCCTTTTCAACTATAAAAATGAATATTATACTTTCAATAAACCTTTCAGCTCACACTACCGCCACCCTAAGGTGACAGAGTGTATGTGACTCACACTGCCTTGCTGGGACACACCCCCAACGGCATAAACGAAACACACCCCCCGGTATGAGCACAGGCGGGACCCCCCCCCCCCCCGACTTAGAGCCTAACACACTTCTGATCATGCATGCATACATTTTCCAAATTTAATCGCAATAATAATTAAACTTTAGACATATATAAAGAAATCTCGCAACTGATTATCAACGTCACATCATTTCAAGAATTTTATAAAACCCATACACATAAAAGCATAATTTCTTTGTCATAAAGAACTTTAGTTCAGAAAACTCACCTGGTGCCCCTTGCTTAAATCTTTGAGCCTACTTGAACAAAACCTATAAGAAAACCATTATCATAAAGAACTTTAGTTCAGAAAACTCACCTGGTGCCCCTTGCTTAAATCTTTGAGCCTACTTGAACAAAACCTATAAGAAAACCATTGACCGGTAAAATTCTGATACTTTCTAATTCGCAACGGTAACCGACTCTTAACCCACAAAACTTAAGCGGTTGAATCCTAAATAAATCCGATGATCTATGCTCATAAAATAATTAATTACCGAACTTATTCCCATGATCGAAATATTTTATAAGAAACTCAACCCACTAGATGAACAACAACCCAAAACGGATAAAACAGGCCTAACATAGAAATACTAGATGGGTTTGTCCTTACCGATGGAACCCAACTACAAATAAATAGAAACCCAAAAGAATGGGTAGCGGCCCACACTTAAAACTCGCCCGAGGTCCAAAAGAATCGACCGGGGCGTCTGCTCGACGACCGGGGCCTGACTGAGGTGGTCGCCCGGATCCCCCTTGACCGGGGCCAGCATCGACTGGGTATAACCTACCGGTATGGACCGGGCCCCCCTCCGACCGGTGCCAACCTAGCCCGGTATCGACCGGGTCCTCCTTCCCCGGGGTCGCCCGACACTTTTGTGACCGGGGTCCCCCGGTCCCCGAACCCGGGTCCTCTGCGACGATTTCATATCGAAAAATCCCCGCATACTCGACTCTTTAAGGTCACAATAATCCAGTATTCTCTCCCTGGATTGAATTAGATTCTAAAAATTTAAACATCAACTTCAACAACCCTCAAACCTCATCACGCAGGTTAAATACCTAAACCCCAACTTTTCCAAAAACCAAAAATCCATCAGATTACTTCCAAAACTCCCAAACCCAAAGATTTCCAACTGATACTAAAGCCTCTAACAACGAAGATATTGATTAGAGAGAAGATTACCTGGAAGAAGAAAAGATGAACTTGAAATCTCGATCAATGCCCTCTCCCTTATGCTCGTCACCGAAATCGCCCCTTGACTCTCTCTCTCTCTCTCTCTCTCTTTGTCTCTCTTTCTTTCTCAGGCACCTGCTATCCCCTGGGTCGGGGGCGACTTTGGGTTACGCAGGTTGAAGAACGAAAATCCCAAATCAAGGGATTTTTCCCTTAATCGAATGTTAGGTTCCAGTAACCCATTTTTTATTAGGTGTTAAATGAGACTTCCCACTAACGATTAGAACTCGAAATCTAACATAACACACCCAAAATCCATAGATTCAACAACTTATGGCATTTTCTCCCAACCTTCATATACTCAATAATCTCAAACAGAAAACACAACATGATTAAAGGGATGCTTACCTTGAAGAACAAGTATCAAGAATACTTTTTGATGCCCACCTCCTTCTTCACCTTCTCCTAATCGATTTCTCTCCTAAGCTCTCTTTTGATTTCTCTAGCCGCCACCAAACTAGATAGGGCATTAGGGTTAAAACCCCTTTATTCATATTAACAAACTAGATCCCTCCACATAAGCTTTGAGCAAAAACTCCCCCAAACTCTCAATTTTTCTAACTCGATCACGGTTATTACAATATTCTCCCCTCAAAAGAATTCCGTCCTCGGAATTCCATCGTTGAACAAACTAGGGTAGTGGGACCTCATCTCCGATTCCACCTCTCACGTTGCCTCCTGCCTTTTATGATATCGCAATTGCACTTTCATAGGGAGGATCTCTTTTGATCCTTAACTTCTTAACCTTACGGTCAATGACTTCCTTTGACCCTATGATAACAGTTAACTTCTTATTTGCTTGCATACCTTGTAAAGGTATTGTCGCCTCAACTTCCAACAAATGCTCTCAAAGAGATGCGTGAAACACAATATGAGTTTTCCAAATTCCCTTCGAACACTTCGAGATCATACACTATCTCTCTAACTCTTTCCATAATTTCGACGGACCCCAAAACGTAGCCCAACACTAGCTTTCTCTCGAACGCACCACTTCATTCTATGGGTTGGACTTCCGCATCAATGTAACACCCTCAAATTTGGTAAGAGCAACTAATTAAAATTTTGATAAACATCAAGTAAAAGATAAGTCTTCAAAATTAAATTCTCTATTTAACCTCAGCAAATATAAACTCCAGTCTTATACAAGGATCAAACCAAGTCGGGTGTTACTTAATCCCAACTATAAGATGCTCTCCCCGAAACAAAAGTGGAAGACTTCACTAAGATAACCACTTCTCGAGCACATAACTAACATTCCTCTCTGCATAGTGTCACTAGAACTTATTCCCAACCGAAACCTGTTGCACATGCCGACAAATAAAAGGTTAGGCTAACTCCTAGTAAGTTCAAGAGTTTTCAACATGAATAAAGATATCATTGAAAAGAAGTAATGCAATTTAAATCATAATCTTTCAATTTGTTATGTCTCAAATATGAAAACGACCCGTTTTCCAATAAAGTGTATTTTAAGCAAAGAAACTCCCATGTAAATGTGTTTCCAATCCAAACTACTTCGAGTAAACTCACTCAAACGTGAATAGAAATTGAACTCCCAATTATGAAATGAGGATAAAACTTTATATCCCGAAATACCCAAAAACTCGGATGTGACATAATACTCAACCTAGAAATCATGGATAAGATCCATATACACAAAACGTCACCATAAACTTGGATAATAAAACTGATCAATACCCAAAACAACACCTTTCGGTGACGGGGGAGACCCGAATTCCATCGAATGTGGCGGGCACACAAAGTTAGGCCACTTATCAATGTTATATAAGCGTCACTTAGGGATAAAACACTCGTTAACATTAACCTTTCCGGGTCTATAGCTAACAAACCAACAAGCTCAACAACTCCATGTCTATTGCTTGGATAATCATCAAGTTCAACCCCTCTAGGTCTGTACCTTGGAATTCCAGAACATCCCAGTTAAGCTCGTTCACAAGAAAATTGCCATTATTGGTCAGAAGACCCCATGCCTATCTCAAGTTACAAAGCGGGGATATTTATCCCACTCAAACTGACTCTTATGCCTATGGATCCATTGTATTACAACCTAAAACATTACATGACTCCAAATGAATGAACTAGCACATCCAAAACATGTAACTCTCAAATAAGATGCAACTAAGTACACCATACGACCAAGGCTCCTTAACGAGCTACCAAAACTAAACAAATTGTTCCAAAGACTCATTTGGGTGTAAAGCAAGCCCAAAAGGCGTAATGAACGATTAGCTAAAATACGTGAACCAACAAGGTTCCATAAACCAAAATACATCTTTTTCCCAAAAATCTTTGTCTCTCAAATCGCAATTGGCCTTCGACCCAAAACTAAAGGTTTACCACTTCTAAAATGTTCCCAAGGTCGGGAATGACCAAAGCCAAAGGACTCACACCTTCGTATTTTCAAAACTGTAATATCCGGATCCAAAATTTATTTAATTTTGGAGTTGGGGGAAAAGTTGACCTTTACCCAAAATTCAAGGGGGTCAAATGTAACTTGGGTTATATAAATATAAACTAACTTTAGATATTTTATAAATATCTCATTTCCTGATATTTTTGAGATCTGAGAGAGAGAGAGAAGGAAGCAGGGTGAAGAAGTGATCGGTCGTTTTGTTCAAATCAAGGTACGATTCTAGCTTAAAGCTTTGATCTGAGTGTTATCTGCCGTATAGAATCTCTTTGTTAAAGTTTTTAACCGTTCCATTTTGAGTTTTAAGTGTTTCGATTTGGATCTGGGTTCTGTATCTCCGGCGTGTTCTTGGTGAACATTCGACCAGTATATAGCATTCGACCTGTATATAGCATTCGACCGGTATATAGCATTCGAACGGTATGCATTCGACCGGACTGCATTCGACCGGTATGCATTCGACCGGTGTTGCATTCGACCGGTGTTGCATTCGATCGGTGTTTCATTCGACTGGTGTGTATTCGACGATGTTAGCTTCTGTTATCAGAGTTATCTAGGTTTCGACTTATCGATTTTATCGGTGTTATTGTAGGTAGCGATCGTTAGAAACCGGGCCTTTAAACAGGAAGAATTCTGAAGTGAGTTTTTTAAAATAAATCCGTCTATATTATAACAGCTATGTGATGAATGTATTTGTTGAACTATGGAGGATCACGATTTTGGTATGGTATATTGTTGTCAGATAATGTTTTCTAAATTCCATCACTTACAACTTTCTTTACAAGAATCAAGATTTATTGAATTGAACCATTGTTCATATGAATTGCTTATATGCTTGATTTAATGTCAGTATGATATAAAATGACATGCTCTGGCTTTGAGTCTTAGTGTAATGGATCCATAGGCACGATGTTCCTATGTCCCCGTTTTGGGCATTTGGTTCACGTTTTGGCACGGAATAGGCATCGGGTTGCCATGATAAGTAAGGCGTGGGCCTATACGGTCGGGCAGCATATCATGGTGCAGTAAGGTGTAATTCCATTATGTGCTTGAGTTCCCCTGTTTTGGAACTCTCAAGAATAGATCCAGAGGGGTTGACTTGATGTTTTGAGCAATAGATCTAGAGGGGTTGAGCTCGTTATATGATTTGGTGTTATTTGTACCATGTTTAATCACTAATGGTTTATTTGGTTCCTTGACTTAGCTCATGGCCATACTCACCGCGTGACATCGATTTGGGTTTAGTACTCCCTTTTATTTGGCTTGTTCTCACTAGGCTTTAGCCTAACACTTGCTCTTGATTGTCATGTTGGCCGGTCATCTTAACAGTGGGGCACGCCGGGACTGAGGGAACGGCACTGGGGTCGTGAGTGGTCTTTTTGAGGATATCTAGTGACCATCGTACAATGATTTTTGAAGATACACATTTTGGAAGGATAGTGACACCCGACCCTAATCTAGTTGATAAATTGTAGATTAGTAGGTTGTTGCCTTATGCTTCATTTATTGACCGTGTTTGTGTCTAACATTTACTCCGTTTGGGATGGTTTCGTATGTTGGAATTGTAATACCTTATTCCGCAAGTTTAGTCTATTGCATAATTTCAAATTTTTATTTCCGCTAATTTTAGGGTGTTACAAGTTGGTATGAGAGCCTTGGTTTAAGTGAACTAGGTATGGCTGAAAGATGCCTAGACTTAAGCCGAGACTATTAAGATATGACTCGTGAGATGGGGTGGACCTTCTAAGATAGGATGGTCTTAGTGTCAACGGAAACTTGCACAAATTGAAAGTTGTAATGATGGTAATAAGAACTCTTACGTATTATGTGTTCATAATTTCACTTAGCTAACATTATTATGAAAATGTTTTACGTGGGTATACTTAAATTACTGTTGTTATAATAATTGATAAGTGTAGTAGTACGTTCTTTGTGTTTTCCGTAATCCTGATCCCGTTCTTTTACATTGCTTGCGTTCAACAGAACCATGGTTAATACCAGGAATCGTCCGAAAGGTCAGGAGGCCGAAATGCCTACGGCCGACCCTCCGCTGGTGACTGTAGTGGGGGAAACCGTGCGTGTGGGTAATATGTTGGGTGGAGGACCCGAGCACATTCCTCGACGCAATTTGGAGGCTGAAGAGCCTATTATTGAGGAAGTAACGGCAGAAACGAGAATGATGGACCGTATGATGTTAGCCATGAACAGGGCCATGGCGCAACAACAAGAGGTGTTCTTGAAACTCCTGGAAGACCGAGACGCCAACATCCGTAGGCGCGAAACGGTTGATGAGAATGTGGTTGTTGCGGGAGTTGGGGGTGTTGGACCTGTAATTCCCCCTGCGGTGACCGCAGCCCTGGGTGTCGGGCGAGCAACGCGGACTTGCACGTTCAAAGTTTTTCTGGGTTTCCGACCGCCAGAATTTAAGGGCTCGGACAATCCCCTGGATTGTATGGGCTGGGTTCGAGAAATGGAGCAAGCTTTTTGCTCGAGTGAATGTGGGGAGGAGCAGAGGGTTATCTTTGGTTCCCGAATGTTGCGGGGTATAGCTCTTACTTGGTGGGACGTATACTCTGCTTCGCTTGAGCCAACTATTTTGGATCAACTGTCTTGGTCTACCTTCAAAGAAAAACTGATAGAGGAGTACTGTAACGAGAGGTCGTTGGACCGAATCAAGGAGGAATTTCAGAACTTAAAGAAAGGTGGTATGTCTGTGAAGGAGTACAACCATCTCTTCATGGACAAGCTGGGTTTTGTGGGATGCTTGGTCCCGACAGAGAAAGATAAGATCAAAGCTTACATCAAGGGCCTCCCATCGGACATGATGTCGATGGTGCGTGTAACAAAGACCTCCACCCTTCGGGAGGCAATGGAAGAAGCTCAACTCATGGAGGATGCTTACAGTCTCGGCAGGGATCAAAGTGGTCGCCAAGTCGAGAAGAGGAAATGGGAGGGAATCTCGATGCCCTCAAATAAACCTTATTATGCCAACAGCAACGCTCAGCGAGGAGCCAATTCTAGACTTGATGCCAAGTGGTCCTCCAAGTGCCGAAGCAAACATTTAGGCCCATGAAACTTTGTTCCCGGAATGTGCTACAAGTGCGGAAAGACGGGCCACACGTTTCGAGATTGCCCTCTTAAGGGGCAAATATGTTTCGAATGTAAGGAATCGGGGCACGTAAGGGCGGAATGCCCGAAGCTCAAGACCGGAGGTTATGGCGGGAAGAAGATAGAACCCCCGCGGTCGACCGGAAGGGCTTTCCAGATGTCGTCAGAGGAAGATAAGGCATCGACCGATGTGGTGTCGGGTACGTTCTTTCTAAATTCCGTACCTACACGTGTGTTATTTGATTCTGGTGCTAGCTACTCGTTTGTATCCGATTTGTTCTGTCAAAGGCTTGCTATGTCTAAGAGTATGCTAGAGAATGCTATTGTTGTAGAAATAGCAAATGGAGGTCAAATACTAATCCATAATATCGTTAGAGATTGCATCTTAGAGCTTGAAGGAAAGAAATTTCCCATTAACTTATTGCCTATGCAAATTGGCGGGTTTGATGTGGTTGTGGGTATGGATTGGTTATCAAAGAACCAAGCCGAAATTGTATGTTCTAAGAAATTGATTCGATTACCCGTGGCAAACGGAGAGGCGACATTAGTCTACGGCGAAAGAAGAAAAGGCGATGTGGCGATTATTTCAGTGATCAAAGCTAGGAACTGTTTGGCGAAAGGATGTTCATCTTTCCTGGATTATGCTATCGACACCAAACTTGAACAACGGAAACTAGAAGATGTTAGGGTGATGCGCGAGTTTCCCGATGTGTTTCCAGAAGACTTGCCCGGTTTGCCACCCGATCGTGTAGTGGACTTCCGTATTGATCTCATTCCTGGAGCGACTCCAATGGCTCGAGCTCCTTATCGTTTGGCTCCTACCGAAATGCAAGAAATGATGGCTCAACTCCAAGACCTTCTTGAGAAAGGTTTCATTAGACCGAGCTCGTCACCTTGGGGAGCTCCGGTCCTGTTCGTCAAAAAGAAGGACGGTGCAATGAGAATGTGTATAGACTACAGAGAACTGAACAAAGTGACGGTGAAGAACAGGTATCCGCTTCCCAGAATCGACGATCTGTTCGATCAACTTCAGGGAGCAGGTTGTTTCTCAAAGATCGACCTTCGATCAGGGTATCACCAAGTGAAGGTAGCAAAGAGCGACATCCCAAAGACGACATTTAGAACACGCTATGGACACCACGAGTTTCTGGTGATGCCATTCGGCCTAACCAACACACCGACAATATTTATGGACTTGATGAACCGTGTGTGCCGACCGTTCCTTGACAAGTCGGTAATCGTGTTCATCGACGACATCCTAGTTTACTCCAAGAATGAAGAAGAGCATGAGCATCATCTTTGTGAAGTGTTGGATGTGTTAAGGCGAGAAAGACTTTACGCGAAGTTTTCAAAGTGCGACTTTTGGCTCCCAGAGGTACAGTTTTTGGGGCATGTGGTTTCAAAGGAAGGAGTAAAAGTGGATCCCACAAAGATTGAGGTGATGACGAATTGGGAACCTCCCAAGAGTCCGTCTGAAATCCGAAGTTTCCTAGGCTTGGCAGGGTACTATCGGAGATTCATACAAGACTTCTCGAAGATAGCCTCGTCACTGACGGCCTTGACTCGAAAGAATGTGAAATTTGTGTGGACTGAGAGGCAAGAAGAGGCGTTCCGCACCTTACAAAAGAAGCTTTGCGAAGCTCCTATCCTATCCTTACCCGACGGGACGGAAGATTTTGTGGTGTACAACGATGCGTCAAAGATGGGTTTGGGTTGTGTCCTGATGCAAAGAGGGAAAGTGATCGCTTACGCATCAAGACAACTAAAAGTGCACGAAGTCAACTACCCTACTCATGACATGGAATTGGCAGCGGTGGTGTTTGCACTGAAATTGTGGCAACACTACCTTTATGGTACGAAATGCACTCTTTACACCGATCACAAGAGTTTGAAGCATATCTTTGATCAGAAAGAGCTAAACATGAGGTAGCGGAGATGGTTGGAGTTGTTGAAGGATTATGACTGCGAGTTGCTCTACCATCCGGGTAAGGCAAACGTTGTTACCGACGCCTTGAGTCGGAAAGTTTGCGGAGGAAATTCTCGTGCTACCTTTGCACGGATTGAAATAACTTCAACACTCATTGACAGAATCAAGGAATCGCAAGTCGAAGCCTTGCTAGAAGAAAATCTCAAAGGAGAAGTCATGGCAAAACAACACCTTTTGTTGACTGAAGATAGTCGAGGGGTGAAACTTTTCAATGGACGAATTTGGGTGCCTAAGATTGGGGGTATTATAGAACTTCTTCTAGAGGATGCCCACAAGTCAAAATACTCTATTCACCTGGGAAGCACGAAAATGTATCGAGATTTGAAATTGCATTATTGGTGGCCAATCATGAAGCTTGATGTGGCGCATTATGTGGAGCAGTGTGTAACTTGCTTACAAGTGAAGGCTGAACACCAAAGACCTTACGGAAGTTTGCAATCCTTGGAAATTCCGGAATGGAAATGGGAACATATCACGATGGATTTCGTGACGAAACTGCTAAGGACCTTGAAAGGTCACGGCGCCATTTGGGTCATAGTAGACCGCTTGACCAAAAGAGCTCATTTCTTGGCCATGCGGGAGACCTTACCAATGGATAAATTGGCGAAGTTGTACATCGATGAAGTAATATCCCGACACGGTGTGCCGCTAGCTATTGTCTCTGATCGGGATAGTCGGTTCACATCGCATTTTTGGGACGGTTTACAAAAGGAATTGGGTACACGTGTGAAGTTGAGCACGACCTACCATCCTCAAACTGACGGCCAAAGCGAGAGGACAATACAGACTCTGGAAGACATGTTGAGATTGTGTGTGATCGATTTTGGGGGTAGTTGGGATACACACCTGCCTTTGGTAGAGTTCGCGTACAACAATAGCTACCACTCAAGTATTGGAATGGCACCATTTGAGGCTTTATATGGACGCAAGTGTCGAACTCCCGTGTGTTGGCTCGAAGCGGGGGAGAAACAGTTTACCGGACCCGAAATCGTACAAGTGACTGCCGACAAGATCAACCAGATTCGAGAAAGGTTAAAAGCAGCTCAAGATCGTCAGAGGATGTATGCAAATAAGCGGAGGAAACCGATAGTGTTTCAAGTGGGAGACAAAGTTATGTTAAAAGTCTCGCCCTGGAAAGGGGTAGTCCGCTTCGGAAAGAAAGGAAAGTTGAGACCGAGATTCGTTGGACCATTCAAAATTGTAGCACGTGTTGGTGAAGTGTCATACAAGCTTGACCTACCCGAGGACTTGCGTGGGATCCATCCCACCTTTCATGTGTCAAATTTGAAAAAGTGCTTGGCAGAAGCAGATGTGGTGATCTCTTTAGACGACATCCAAGTGGATGAGAAATTGAACTATGTTGAGGAACCGATAGCCATTTCGGATCTTGAGGTAAAGAAGTTAAGGAACAAGGATATTCGACTGGTGAAAGTTGAGTGGAAGTTTCATAAGGGACAGGAGTCGACGTGGGAAGTAGAGGCTGATATGAGATCTTAGTATCCCCATCTTTTCGACAATGGAATTCCGGGGACGGAATTCTCTTGAGGGGGGATATTGTAATATCCGGATCCAAAATTTATTAAATTTTGGAGTTGGGGGAAAAGTTGACCTTTACCCAAAGTTCAAGGGGGTCAAATGTAACTTGGGTTATATAAATATAAATCAACTTTAGGTATTTTCTAAATATCTCATTTCTTGATATTTTTGAGATCTGAGAGAGAGAGAAGGAAGCAGGGTGAATAAGTGATCGGTCGTTTCGTTCAAATCAAGGTACGATTCTAGCTTAAAGCTTTGATCTGAGTGTTATCTGCCGTATAGAATCTCGTTGTTAAGGTTTTTAACCGTTCAATTTTGAGTTTTGAGTGTTTCGGTTTGGATCTGGGTTCTGTATCTCCAGCGTGTTCTTGGTGAACATTCGACCTGTATATAGCATTCGACTGGTATATAGCATTCGACCGGTATATAGCATTCGACCGGTATGCATTCGACCGGACTGCATTCGACCGGTATGCATTCGACCGGTGTTGCATTCGACCGGTGTGTATTCGACGATGTTAGCTTATGTTATCAGAGTTATCTAGGTTTCGACTTATCGATTTTATCGGTGTATCGTAGGTAGTGATCGTTAGAAACCGGGCCTTTAAACAGGAAGAATTCTGAGGTGAGTTTTTTTAAAATAAATCCGTCTATATTATAACAGCTATGTGATGAATGTATTTGTTGAACTATGGAGGATCATGATTTTGGTATGGTATATTGTTGTCAGATAATGTTTTCTAAATTCCATCACTTACAACTTTCTTTACAAGAATCAAGATTTATTGAATTGAACCATTGTTCATATGAATTGCTTATATTCTTGATTTAATGTCAGTATGATATAAAATGACATGCTCTGGCTTTGAGTCTTAATGCAATGGATCCATAGGCACGGTGTTCCTATGTCCCCGTTTTGGTCATTTGGTTCACGTTTTGGCACAGAATAGGCATCGGGTTGCCATGATAAGTAAGGGGTGGGCCTATACGATCGGCCAGCGTCTCATGGTGCAGTAAGGTGTAATTCCATTATGTGCTTGAGTTCCCCTGTTTTGGAACTCTCAAGAATAGATACAAAGGGGTTGACTTGATGTTTTGAGCAATAGATCTAGAGGGGTTGAGCTCGTTATGTGATTTGGTGTTATTTGTACCATGTTTAATCACTAATGGTTTATTTGGTTCCTTGACTTAGCTCATGGCCATACTCACCGCGTGACATCGATTTGGGTTTAGTACTCCCTTTTATTTGGCTTGTTCTCACTAGGCTTTAGCCTAACACTTGCTCTTGATTGTCATGTTGGCAGGTCATCTTAATAGTGGGGCACGCCGGGACTGAGGGAACGGCCCTGGGGTCGTGAGTGGTCTTTTTGAGGATATCTAGTGACCATCGTACAGTGATTTTTGAAGATACACATTTTGGAAGGATAGCGACACCCGACCCTAATCTAGTTGATAAATTGTAGATTAGTAGGTTGTCGCCTTATGCTTCATTTATTACCGTGTTTGTGTCTAACCTATACTCCGTTTGGGATGGTTTCGTATGTTGGAATTGTAATACCTTATTCCGCAAGTTTAGTCTATTGCAGAATTTCGAATTTTTATTTCCACTAATTTTAGGGTGTTACAAAAACGTCCCATTACGTGAATGATGCATAAAACCCGACAAACACTAAAAGTGCATTTTGGACTGATTACCCATTTATGCAATAAACCATCAAAACACATTCGTTTATGACACATTTATCAAAATGCCCAAAAATCCCAAATGTGGGTGTTTTACAAAGTTTAATAAGCTAAACACATCAAATAATCAAAAGTTAGCAAATAACTCAGCAGTTGACAATTTCATGTAAAACACATAAATACTTTAAAATGGATATTTTGGCATGTACAACGTTTTCACAAATCAAATTGAACTCACCTTGCTAGATTTAGGCTAAATCTAGATTTTTACCCCAACTTGAGCTTCCTTGAAGAAACTTGAGTCCACAAGCAAATCCTTCCAAAAACCTAGATTCACAAGTTTCCAACCATAAACATCCATATTTAACCATTTAGAATAGTTCTCCAAACATTTTGCATAAGTATCTCAACTTATATCAAAACCCTAATTTCCATAAATAAAGAAAAGACGAGATTACCTTATCCACCACTTGTATTCACCAACAAAACCTTTAGGGTCATCACTATGGCATCAACTCAAGTTCTTCAAAAGATGGTAGGTGGATTGATGAGACCCTAGAAATCAAGGGGGTTGAGGAAGAAACTTGAATCATTAACTCACCCTTGAAAACCTTGCAATAATCATCCCAAACACAAACTTGAGACCTAGAAGATGAATCAACTAACCTTGGATGAAGATTTGATGAAGAGGGAGGTTTGGAAGAGAGGAAATCGCCTCTAGCTCCCCAAAATCGCCCAAAACCGAGTGGTAGAAGAAATAGGGTTAAAAGGGGTTGAGATCGTGTTTTAAACATACAGATGTTGGGGGCGACTATTCCCAGTGGAAATGTCGTCGGGGCATTATCTCTGAACCAAACCCCTCCGCTGTACAGGTCAAGCGATTGTGACAGGGCGATTGTGCCACTGTCACAATCGCGAGTCACTCTCGCGCCAAGCCTGTTTCGCCTCAAAATTCTTCGTTTCGACGTCTACGAGCCCAAACTTAAGGGTCTAGGATTATCGAGGGATTCTAGTATGAAATTTAGGTTTGAGGCACTACTAATCTCGAAGATGAGACGCGTCACGCCAATAAATCTTGTCCGAATTTTCTGGGTGTTACAATCAAGTTGTGCTCTCTCAACTTGAGATTCACAAGGCTCGCATTATTTCAATCATATCAACTTAACTTCATTCAATTTCCCAAACTTCACTCCAATTTCTCATCGCATCCAACAATCGCTTGAACGTAAATGCAATGAATCCAGTTCCATCCGTTCAACACGGAGTGATTACGCTCACATCAACTATTTCAGATAGCTTACATTGGGTGACATGCCACTTGGAAACTTATCCACGCAATACCAAGTCTGACACTATGGCCTTTCACTCTGAGCTCTACATCCAACCACCCTTTTTCCACTTTCTTCTCGGAAACATCCAACATACTACCAAAGATCGACTCACTAACAGGTATAAGCTTTAGACCAACCACACGACTTAGATTTCTGAACACCAAAACTAAAACATACACCCTAATCTCCTTCTCGCACCCTCATCAGGGTTCATAAACTCACTAACGGCAAACCGAAAAATATAACTCCACATTTCTGTGCCACTTTCCAAACTTCTTACTCTCAATTTACCCACTTTTCCTTACAATTCCAAATGTGTCGAAGACACATTAACGTTATTATGCTTAGCCAAACGGTTACCCCCAATTCTCATGCGAGATATTTAACCAAGCTCTTCCAAATCAGGATTTCCCTATCCGCTAGAGTTCCTTCACACTCGACGAATATCTCGGTAATCCCACAGATTTTCCTGTCTAATACAAAACATCATGAACTAAATAGTTCAACCTTTCCATATAGGTTTACTGGAATAAGATGAACTCGCACAACAACTCATCGCGACCCAAGAACCCAAGGTTCCTCCATTAGGCTGCCACCAATTATCACTCAAACACATTATTCTTGAATTAGCAATACCACTATACCAACCAATACCCATGAATCTCTACCACACACTTGTCAATTTTGAATAGCTCACCAGAAATCTTCGAGCAAGGATTTCCACCTACGCTCACCCATAACAACAACACCAATTCACTACTTAACCTAAAAAAAACTCCTTACCACACCAGTGACTTGCACAGTCATTTTGACATAAAACTAACACTAACTCATCCAAACAATCATCAACCCATCACAATCGAAATCCTCACGATGGATACCATCTTCTTCATACTGATCATAACACTAATATTTGAAATAAAGCCATTTCACAACTTTGTCTTCCTCGAATTTGAACAACCACAAAAACATGCTCAATAAAACCCTGCATCAAGATCTCGCTCCTTGTCGGCTCACCGCGGTTTGTCAGAAATCAAATCAGGCAGTCGGTAAGATTAATCGCACTACTTCACAGACTCAAGTGCTCGAAGCTCAACCACTTCAGTTGTGCTAAGTACTTCATTCCTAATCGAATATCTGAACCCAAAGGATAACACTTAATATATCGACAATCTTCCGCTTTCATAACGCTCACACAAGATGGTAAGGCGTCATACCAGGTACCCTTTTCTCTGAACGGTCTCAACCACCTTTGATCATCTCAACGACAACCACAACACATATACTCCTTCTTACGCACCATAACCACTTGGACATCCACAGTCCTCAAAGGCACCAGACTTACTTGATACCAAATCTAACCACAAGGCTACCCCAGGCCTTGGCTCCCGCCGATGCCATTTTGTCATAATACCATATATTTTACTGATTAACAAGTTACATTTAGATGTGTCTAAACACCTTAGAACTTCCACCCACCGACAACCACCTTTCAGGTTACTGAACTAAAGGTAAGCTACCATAAGGCTGGTCTTTCTAACGTCAAAGATTGAGACTTCCTTCATTCACTTTCGTTATTCACCGCCCTTCCCTACCAAGGTCATGAATCGACCATCGTTGGTTCTAACGCCACACTTTCACTCTCAAAACCTTCCCTCATCCTCAATTGCAACATCTCCCACGACCTAAAGAGTTCATAGCCTTCATGCATGACGACACAATAAATTTAAACTGTTGACATTTGAAAATTTAGAAAGTGTCACATTATAAAACAAGCTTGAGTATACACGATACCGCACCGGCATAATTGGGTTAGCCATACACAACGATCTCGAGGATCGTTCCGCATCAACTCCAAGATAAAATAGGTCTTACCCAACCAAAATCGATGTTGACACAATTGAAAATATTTTCAACAACTTTTCTCATGCGGTTTATAAAATACAGCAAAATTGCTTAAATTCAGCGATTCGGACAACTCTCAATCTCCTTGGTATGACGACACATGTCCGTAACAATTTCAGATACAAAATTATGCGATCAAACATTGTCAAGATTTCCACAACTAATGTTAACTCATTTATAAAAGTGAACTAATTTTCCACTCACTATTTTCAAAAATTTTGTACAATGCGAAATAGACTTGTCTTCTCAATCCAAACACACGTTTGTGTGTGTCAACTCATTTTCCAAAACAAGAACTATCAAGGTGCACACACATACATATGCAAATTACGACATGAAGGACTCATGTAACCCGTTCGAAAACACAATGCATGATACTCATTTTGTCATGAAGGCTATTCACTCTAGCAAGGCCAACCGTTTGCACTCACCACAATTATCATAGACTACATATCTTCGACCAACCGGTCAGAATTTTCACATTTGCCACAACCTTAGGCACCAACGCTTCCCAATATCCTTATATGTCCAACTATCAATTACCACCGCGACTGATGATTCACAATTCATGCGTCTACATTTTGACCCCAAAAGTCTTACCAACAATAGCTCGTCTCGATCCTATCCTTACTCCATAATATCTACCAACACTGTTATTATCCCCAACCTTCTTTGCCACTCTTCAAATAACTACAGATTCAAAAGGCTCACTTCCCCTATCAAATTCTTGTCTTTATACTCTCTTGATTCCCTATTGATCGACATAGAAGCTACCATAACGGAGACACACTTGAAACGAATAGTTCACCTCCAAAAGGTTATTCCCTTTGGACCCAAGAAGTTCTTCATCAACCGAATTATCTATACCCCGAACAATACTCACCCTAAAAGTTGCTAATCTTAGTAACATAAACGAGATCACAAAACACACCAAAATCAACGCTATCATTTCCATGATAGCTCTCACTACCCATACTACCCCCATAGACCGTCCCAACGATAGTAATCGAGTGTACCCATGCACCTGTAAATTCATAATGGCATTGGCCAGATGCAATTCCGAATTTACCTTACATGAGAGTCCTCACTACCGTTGACACATCTCTCGATGATCAAGATTTCCTTAAGGGCTTCCTATATCTCAGTTGTGTCCCCCTACTCCACAGTTTAAGTTTAGGCCCATCCGGTCACCTAAATCCCTTAAACTATGGCTCTGATACCAATTGTAACAACCCAAACTCGTAGAAATAACGCATAATCGACTCTAATAAAAATCAATGCCAAAACTGTCCCAAACAACAATTTACATAACAAGGTTTGCGGAAACAACCTATTACACAACTGAGATTTAATACAGATTTAACTAAATTCGGGATCTCGCAACAAACTTCTCCTACGCAACGCTTCTCTCCTATAACTTCTCTTTGCCCTTGCTAGAACTCTCTGTCAGGTACTTTCCTAAAAAGGTTTTTAGTTTGGAAAGAGCGAGGGTTAGACCGAAAGGTCTAATGAGTTCTCCCTAATAAAGTTCACACCAAAGCCACATAAAATATTTATCGAAATATAAACCATTTCAATTTTTAAAATAAAACATCATACTTACAAACACGCTTCTGGCACACACTACCGTCACACTGAGGTAACATCGTGTCTGGCTCATACTGCCTTATTTGGGACACCCCCCAATGGCATATACGGGACCCCCCCCCCCGGTATGAGCACAGGCGGGACACCCCCCCCCCCCACCTTGGTCGTCTCGCTAACAACAATGTATGCATACATTCCCACCAAATCAATAACGATAAAACATTTCTCGCATTAAACAAATTTCACATGTAGTAAATAGCATAAATAACAGCAATGGTTTAATCAACTTCTCATGCGAATAGCAACACAAATATTAGTAAAGATTTTTGGGATAGAAAACTGACCTGGTTGCAAATACTTTCTTACACGCGCTCCAACTCCTTAATTCGGTCACCTAAGGTAAAAATGAGATATAATAAATCAATCCTGGACTAATTAGCAAACTAACCGGTCTACCATCCCGGGTTCCCACCCGGAATCGCCCGACTCCCGGGTTCCCTTCCTAAGTGCCGTCTCTCGGTTGCCCACCGAGGTCACCCGACTCCCGGGTCTCCCCCCAGTCCCATATCCCCACCTCTCGGTACTTAGCTCCACCCGGGCTCTCCATCTCCCGGGTCCTGTCCGAGCTTCATCGCTCCCGAGGCCAACCCCATCTCTCGGGTCATTGGCTTCCCGGCCTCCCCGGGACTCCTCCCTCGGGAGGTGCCTTCCGGACTCCCCGGTCGGCGCCACACCCGGTGTCTCCCCGGTCTCCCCGGGTTGACACTTCCCCTGGGTCAGCCTCACCCGGTCTCCCCGGGTTTGGCTCCCGACACCTGCTATCCCCCAGGTCAGGGGCGACTTTTGGGTTATGCAGGTTGAAGAACGAAAATCCCAAATCAAGGGATTTTTCCCCTAATCAAATGTTAGGTTCCAGTAACCCCTTTTTAATTAGGTGTTAAATGAGACTTCCCACTAACGATTATAACTCGAAATCTCACAGAACACACCCAAAATCCATAGATTCAACAACTTATGGCATTTTCCCCCAACCTTCATATACTCAATAATCTCAAACAGAAAACACAACAAGATTAAAGAGATGCTTACCTTGAAGAACAAGTATCAAGAATCCTTTTTGATGCCCACTTCCTTCTTCACCTTCTCCCAGTCGATTTCTCCCCCAAGCTCTCTCTTGATTTCTCTAGACGCCACCAACACCCAAAATGAGATTAGAGATAGGGCATTAGGGTTAAAACCCCTTTATTCATAATAACAAACTAGATCCCTCCACATAAGCTTTCAGCAAAAACTCCCCCAAACTCTCAATTTTTCTAACTCAATCACGGTTATTACATTATCCGTTGTATTATCTGAATCTAACGCTTTGGATGAGTTTTCCGGTTCTTTATTTTTTCAGGGTTCCCTTCCGATTTCATCCCTATTTGTGGAAAAGATCCAGAGAGAACCCTGAAAAGAAGGAACCAGAAAACTAAAAAATAACAGATGAAAAAATATATCAAAATTGATTTCAAATTAAAGGTAATAAAGTGATCATTTTTTTTTTGGTGTAATTTGTTTCACTCCAATTCTTGTTGTTTTCGTTGATTTTTGATTTATAAAATTTGGGGAAATATTTGTATTATTTTGAAAAAATGTGGTTATAACCACCTTTTTAATCATATTCGTTGAATTATCTGAATCTAACGGTTTGGATGAGTTCTTCAGTTCTTTATTTTTTCAGGGTTCTCTCCTGATCTCATCCCTATATATATAATGGTGACTTGCTTCCAAAAAACCTGGTTATTTCCTTTCTTTTATTTTTGAGTTAATGGCAAAATAAGCTTTCCTATCTTCATCTTTCTCATTTCCATCCCAACTATGATTTGTCTGGATATTACTAATTGTTTTGGGTTACAAAAGAGAAAATAATCGGAACATGAAATCGTTATTACCATGTCATGTATCCTTCAATATTTAAGCGGAAACGATATTCTTTAACTTAAAGGTAAACATA
The DNA here is from genome assembly GCA_954870635.1 of Arctium minus. Lineage (NCBI taxonomy): Eukaryota > Viridiplantae > Streptophyta > Magnoliopsida > Asterales > Asteraceae > Arctium > Arctium minus. The sequence goes on along the minus strand of OX941082.1, from coordinate 26,344,211 downwards.
TCAATATAAATTGAGCTTGAAAAGTATCATAACTGAATTTCTAAAATAAAAACAATACTCTAATTTGGTAAATATGAAAATAACACTAATACAAGCAAAAAGAAAACAATATATTGGTCTCGTAGAGAGAAAACATACAACTACCGACTCACCTCCAGGAAAAACCTTGAAAATTAAGCTTTGTTCGATAATTGTATCTAGATTTGGCTATGCCACAATTGATAACGAAAGAAAGCTATCATATCTCTAGATGCTATTACTTTCTTTATATCAAAGCCATCCAATTTGTAATTTCAACAAGTCAAGCATCGCTTAACATCAGACATTTCCTTGCATTTGTCTTGATATCACGTCCGAGTTCCACCGAGTCAAGTATCATTGAGAAATAGGAATTTTTTGGTCATCATTTTCATCATCATTTCTTATGGCCCATTGTCTCAATCGTTTCGATGTTTGTGCCACCTACAATTCAATCCATAAATTTCATGTAGACATCAAATAATATGGGGTATGCTAAATGCACCCTTTTATATTGCTAAATGCACTTTTACCTACCAATTTCCTCCTTACACGCATCAATATCAACACTTACTTTTTATATGTTCAGTACATGATTTGACATGATCCTAACATAAAAGAGGGTGCATATAGCAATACTTAATAACAATTACGACTTGTAGTTGTTAATGGACATATGTTTATATGTTTGGACTTATTTATGGGACACATATAATGAAGGAGTCTTATAGCTAGAGCGTTTTATGTAACATCATAAAACTTGATGGCTTACATTGTTGCCTTAAGTTACCCTTTTACCCCATGTCATTTCACTAATTCTGTAACACCTGGAATTTTCGGTGAGTAAAAGTCATTCCTCTCTAAGTAGATTTAATTGGTAGGTTGTGATAGAAGTTTATAATACTTAAATCCTCACCGAACCAAATCTTTTCATATTTTAGAAAAATAGGATTTTGAACTCTGCAGGCCAGGGCGATAGTGCCCGACAACTGTGACAATGTCACTGTCGCCTGGGCAAAGTCGCATAGGAGGAAGAGTCGCGGTACACTCTCAGCGATAATGATAGTGAGAGTGAAACATGCATTGTCATTGTGTCACAATCGCACAAACTGGGAAGCTCGCGATACACTTTAGGCGACTATGCCCTGCGATAGTAACAATGTCACTTTTGCATGGGAACTGTCGCAGAACCCAACGGGTATTTAATGCCAAGCCCGATTTTTGGATCAGTTAAACCTCAATATCAGATTTGTTAGGTGCGATTTATTCTCTACATTTAAGGTAAGTCTCCCAAACCTTCCTTCTCTCTTCATTAACTTCATCCTAAGGTCACATAGATCATTTATTGTTGATTTATAGGGTTGTTAGCTCATAAGGAAGGGTTCTTTCAATATTGGTTCTAGTTTAAGCTTTGTTCTCCATCTTCGAGGGTTTCTTTGGTCTTAAGTTTGTGATCAAAACCAACAAGGTGAGTTCATTCTACATCTTTAAACTTTATACATGCTAAAACATTGCTATTTTAACCTCCTAAACTTCTCCTAACTTTGTTTTCTCATTTGATGGGTTTTGACCTAACTTGAGTATTTTGGGAAGTTTTAGGGTTTTTACCATCTTTATATAAAATGAAAGGGTTTTATTATATGTGTTATAAAATGTAGTTTTATATGCATATTTATGATTGGATATTTGAATAATCCATTTTGGCCATATTCATGATTTTACTTTATTTGAAAGCTTATTTGGTAAAAGTGGGTTTTGAAAAGAAATGAATGGATGATTGATTTCATGAGCTAAGGCTATTTTAAGTTGTATAAACTCATGGAAACCTATTTTGTCATTTTGAAAACATGTTATATTTGATTTGGAAATGGTCAAATTGGATATGTTGATATTAAAACTATATGTATGATTATAGTTTGGTCACAATGTAAACGTAATGAGCCTTAGACTAATACTATTGTATCTATGGGTATAAGAGTCGGCTTATTTGATTTGGGATGTTTTCCGTTTGTAACTAGTTGAGACATTAGGTCATCGAGGCAACTTGGTATGGTTATGTAGAGCTGGATACTAGTCATTGACCGTAAATATAATCCTAGTGAATGAGTATAAATAGGATCATCAGGGCCACATATCCACATTTTTTGGCGAGTCGAAGAACTCGTGGCCATTGATCCTAGTATGAGCTATGTAACTTGGAATGTAGCTTACTTTTCTGTTCCGTTATAATCCTTGGAAATTGGGTCTACCCCGTCATCGCAAGATAAACTTTTGGACCGTTTGGTTCCTTTGTGATCATGTGAAAATAAGTTTAATATTGCAACTTAGAAAACCTTTACCCTTTTACTTATGCATTTGATTAATTGCAAATGTTTGATTTTACTAGGCGTAAAGCCTAACACTTTTTCTTAAATGACATGAATATCAAGTTTCTTTAGCAGTGGGGCTTCGAAGTCCTGAGTGGAGAGTTGGTTACCGTTAGAGAAACTTTTAGGATAGACAACTATTGGTCAGATTGGCCTACAGATACTTGGCGAATTCTTTTGGAAGATGATAGTAACACTCATCTATAATCTAGTCTTAGTGTAGCTTATATTAGTAGGTTGTTATATATCATCTTCATTCTTTTGGTTTGTAAATGCTTGTACTATTTTCCCTTTTTGGGTGATTCCATTTATATAGACTTCTATAATGTATATATACTTTATCTTATGAAATTAAAATGCTTAACCGAACATATATACATATGTACATACTATAAGTGTACATGTTTAATGCTGCATAATACAACACTATTCATCTCTATTTCATTTTATGGATATGTATGGTTTTGAGATAACGATAGAGTTGTATGTATTGGGCGATAATTATTTATCTTTAATAAAGCATTAAGGCCCCAGAAAACAACTAGTTCATAAACCCAACAACAATGCATAAACAAATAGACCTCAAGCTTGTGTCTAATAAAGTACGATCAATGAAACAATAAAAACCCATAACAATGATGCAATGATGATCTACAAACGATAATAGTAAGGAGATGAACATTTAACGTGGTTTCACTATCATGCGATAGTGTACATCCACAGGGGGTGGATATGATGGTTTGTATATTCAATATCAAAATGAGAATACAAGAAGTTCTTACCGATTACAAGCTTCAGATCGTAGCACTTGACAAAATGTAACCCTAAGAACTCAACCTCTCAAGTTCTCTCTCGTATTTTCTAATGAGGAGTAAAAAACACACAAAAGTCTACATGATATGCATTGAGTATTCAATGTATAAGGCACCTATGTCTTCTCTTTTAGGTAGTTTATTTTCTTTTTATCCTAACCTTTGAGTCCTTTTTATTATATTATTTTCCCTTTGTTGTTTCATGGAGCTAAATGTATGATTTACCTGTTTTTACAACACTAGAAGGCTAATTTGAACTTGAACACATGATGTCATGTTGCCAGCAATGCCACAACATCGGATTTGCACTTTGGAATGGATTTTTGAAGCAATGGAACCAACCGACCAACTACACTTGCAATCCGATTTGTTCAGCCAAATAAACTAGATCAAGTGCTCTTTTGATAGAAAGTGGATGACAATTTTAATCTAGTACTTAAACTTTAAGTGTTAGTGGTGTACTTGTTGTACTTAGGGGTGCTCAAATTTCCGACCAACCAAGCCAATCCAACCCGAAAAAAACGTAAAAAAAACTGAAACCGAGGTAACCGGATACATAATCGATACAAATTTTGCCTAAACCGCATCTATTGGTTGGAAACGGGTTGGGCCCAAAGTAACCCGACCAATCCGTCAACCCGACCAAAACTTGTACGCTTTTTATTTATTTATTTATAGTTTTAGACTTTTAGTGGCTCTTCTTTCTATCGATTCTCAAGTCTTCCTATCTTAGTTGTAGTTTAGATCTGTCTACGAGACCATGCCAATTAAAATCGTACGAATCTAACCTCCAAGTCTTCAAAAATCTTCAGCGTCGATAGAATCAAGAGGCAATAGATACTCTTCTTCTACTCTTTTATTATCTTATTAGCCTTATTTTATATTTCCATTTTGATTTTAGTTTTTTTAAACGGAAATCACTTAGTTAGATTATAAACTGGTGTATTAAAGTTTCAACCCGACCAACCCAACCCAACCCGCATGGTTTAAGTTGGGTTGGGTTGCAATTTTCATTGGATTGGGTTGGGTTGAGAATTTTCAAACCGCAAACATTGGCTTGGGTTGTTTAAGTGCCTTCAACCCGGCCAACCCAACCCGTGAGCACCCTTAGTTGTACTTTACTTCTAAGTAATTGCTCTTTGCCCCCTCTTAGACTAGTATATAAAGAGGAGTATGGCTCATATTTTAAAGCACCCAATCAGTTCTAAACTGATTTTCTCTTATCAAATATTGTAGTTCTTGCATTTAGTATTAAGTTCTTAATTTCTTTAATTTCTTGTTCTTCATTATGCATTGTTATTTTTGCTTTCTTTACTTTATTGCTTATTGTTTTTACTTTCCGTCCTTTAAATTCCCTCATTTACATTTCGTCATTTAATTTATGTCTTTACTTTATGTCATTTACATTTCTTGCAATTTACTTTCCGTTATGAGTAACTAATCTCTATAGCGTGGGTGTGAGACGAATGGGAAGGTTGTAAACCAAATAATTGTGGACATTGTTTTTCAATAATGATGTTCTACTATGTCATTTTAAGTTTATAAAGTCTAAGGCACTTCTTGACGAATTGATCGTTTTTAAAGTGTTAGAGTGTCATGGGCTTAGGAATAAACCATGTATATGTACGCAAATTTTAATGATAGGGGAAGTATACTTGGAAGAGTTGCTAACAAAGGAATATATTGTCTATGTTTTTCAAATTGATTGATCACTAGTCAAAGTGTTAAAGGGTAATAGACTCAGGAATGAACCACTTGGAACATGTCAACTTGAATGATATGGGAATCGACTCAGAAGGGTGATTCTTAACAAAGGCATTCGTTTATCCATATACTTTGAAGACACCATTTGACACTCACACTGGTCCTGATACCACATAGGCATATGTTGGTTGAAATCTAAACAATAATGCAATGGTGGATATTCGAAAGGATGTTCTTCAAAGTAGATAGTGGAACATGTTGTTGCTGAACTAATGTTGTAGCATCCCTACAAAATTGGCCACTGGAATTTGTGTTTACTCCTCACCTCAAGTCTTGCACCCGTGTTTCTTTTATATATATCGTCATTTATATTACTATGTTAACCAACTCAAACAAAGTCTTCAAAATCGTCATCTGAGATATTTTCTTTTATTACACTTTTATTGCACTTTTACTACAATCCCTGTGGACGTTATTTGATATATTTGCCACTTTATTACTTGAGAGACGATATTAAGCCATTTTGTATACTTGCTTTTTGGCTTAAATTATGTCTTAAGGTGTACAAACATCGTGTTAAGTTTTTGGCGTCGTTGTCGGGAATAGGCATAAATCTATAGTTGTTGAGAGATTGAGTCTCGTTAAGCTAATTTTTCTACCATCTTTGTTTCCTGTCATACGTTTCCATGTATGTATGAATAACAAATCTTTGAGTTTATCTTTATGTGAATATGTATTCAATGGGACATTCGCTTGGGTTGTATGAAACTGTTTTCTATGACTATTGTGGCGAAAATCATTTCTCATACAGTTGTCCTTCAAATCCCGATTCTTGTTATTCATGGGAGATAGTAATTGGGATACCTCACACTTCAATGGTTAGAATCAGTTATGGGAGGATCATCCTAATTTGTTTTTAAATAGTCAATATCATGACATTTTCACATCACCAATACCTCCCTACCAAGATTGGAGTAACGTTTGTTCAAATACTGTTAACCAATCTTGGGAGGAACAAATTGATTTTCTGAGAGTTTTCAAGGGGATGACTTTAACAACTTATTTTTACCCTTACACCTTAAGAACAAATCGAAATCTTAAAATCTCTTGAAACTATGATGGATGATCATTTTCAAAGTATGCAAACTATGATGAGTGACAACTCACGATGTCTTAACAACATTGCAACTTATGTTGAAGAGATGATTAGACAAAGCCAAATTCCTATACCAAGTGAGATTGAAAATTTTGAATGTGTTGGTAAGGATGAGGATGAGGCTAATACTTTGGAAAATAGTCAATAGACAGAGAGTTCCAATGAAGCACATGAGCATTTGAGCAACTCCTCTTCACTTCAAAATAGTGAAGAGGTGCAACAAAATGCCAAGATTGTCATTAACCCATGCTTTGAACCTGTACAAAAAGAACATACTGTTGCAGATACTGCAACATTCCTGCAGCAAAGTTGTGCAGAATGGTTAAGTTGTTTTGAAAGAGGAACGCGACGATCAATCCAAGGACTCGGGAAGCTTCAGAAAATCATGCTCTACTGTTGGTGAGGTGACGTGGAAAAATCTTTATGGGATACAATGTTCCCCCATTTGTGCCATCGAAGTCTTGTGCCGTGATCAAAGAGTGAAGTGATAAAAAAGTATATAAGCATAAATGGAAAGAGAAATACCATGATAAGTCGTAAGGACAGTTTGGGCTATGGAGCATACTGATGTGCTCCAGAAAATTCCACCATTCCTCAAGAAGTTGTCAACAAGTGATCCATCAGCTGAAAAAGGAGAACACCTTGCTAAAAGGAAGAAATGCAGAGTCTGGTGCCGCAACATGCATCGCCAACAACAATAGCACCACAACCTACTCCACTGGACTAAGGAAGGTTTAATCATGATACTTTAGCTCCTAACTTTCTTCTTTATTTTTCATTTATTTGAGTCTGGAAAAAGCCTTTTATTCTAAAATTTTATTTTTCCAAGTCAAGTAAGTTGTTCATATTATGTTGAATGTGTTCATAGCCTCAATAATGTTTTTTTAACATCCTCTAACCTACTTTATTTTTTTTTTGCTAGAACTAGCCACTCTATTTTTTGTGACACAACTTGGTCTAGACTTACTCTAAATTCTAGGAAGGGATATAGGTCATTCTTTTTTTCATCATAGCCCTCTGACACCATTGTTCTCAATAATTCATCCAAAAACAAGATGTTGTTTCAAATGAGTTTGGGGGACGAAAATCTAAAAATGTCAAAAGATCAACAAAAAAAATGAGCAAAGCTCTAAAGAGATGCCTTGTTTTAGATTTATCAAAAGCACTAAAAATGTCCCATAGGGACAAGTGCATGTTGTCAACAAAAGAACAAAAATGCCAAAAAGTGAACAAATTCTAACATTGAAGCAAAAATGAAAGAAAAAGCTTAGTGAGAAAAAAATATGCCAAATGAGAACCAGAAAAGTCCCATTGATCCTTGAATAGACAAGTTTTTGACCTAACAAAAAGAAATATGGGGCTAGCACATTGTTCATACATGTGGTTAACATAGGTGTGTGTTCACTTATAATTTATGAAAGGATATGAATAGCATGAGGATAGAACAATTTTACTTTTATATGCACTTATTGTTATGACTTGCATTTTCCTTAAATTGAGTTATTTTTAGTTGTATTTTGATTGTTTGGGGACAAACAACAATTTAAGTTTGGGAGTGTGATATGTATTGAGTATTCAATGTATAAAACACCTATTTCTTCTCTTTCAGGTAGTTTATTTTCCTTTTATCCCAACCTTTGAGTCCTTTTTATTATATTATTTTCCTTTTGTTGTTTCATGGAGCTAAATGTATGATTTACCTGTTTTTACAACATTAGAAGGCTAATTTGAACTTGAACACATGATGTCATGTTGCCAGCAATGCCACAACATCGAATCTGCACTTTGGAATGGCTTTTTGAAGACTCAATGGAACCAATCGACCAACTACACTTACAGTCCGATTTGTTGAGCCAAATAAACTAGATCAAGTGCTCTTTTGATAGCAAGTGGATGGCAACTTTAATCTAGTACTTATGATAAGACTTTAAGTATTAGTGGTATACTTGTTGTACTTTACTTTTAAATAATTATTCTTTGCCCCCTCTTAGACTCGTATATAAAGAGGAGTATGACTCATATTTTAGAACACCCCAATCAGTTTCAAACTGATTTTCTCTCTTCAAATATTGTAATTCTTGCATTTAGTATTAAGTTCTTAATTTCTTTAATTTCTTGTTCTTCATCATGCATTGCTATTTTTGCTTTCTTTACTTTATTGCTTATGGTCTTTACTTTCTGTCCTATAAATTCCCTCATTTACATCCCGTCATTTAATTTATGTATTTACTTTATGTCATTTACATTTCTTGCAATTTCCTTTCCGTTATGAGTAGTTAACATCTTGGCTTGGGTGTTGATCCATATACTTTAAAAACACCATTTGACACTCACACTGGTCCTGATACCACATAGGCATATGTTGGTTGAAAGCTAAACAATAGTGCAATGACAGATATCCGGAAGGACATTTTTCAAAGTAGATGGTGGAACATATTGTTGCTGAACTAATGTTGTAGCATTCCTACAACATTGGCCACTAGAATTTGTGTTTACTCCTCACCTCAAGTCTTGCACCCATGTTTTTCTTATATATCTTGTCGTTTACAATACTGTGAAAATTAACCAAACAAAGTCTTCAAACTCGTCATCTGAAGTTAGTTTTTCATCTCGAGATCTTGCAACTTAAGATACCTATCCCTATGGAATACGATATTTGGTTTTTACCATTTTATTACTTGAAAGACGATATAGATCCATCTTGTATACTTGCTTTTTGGTTCTATTTATCACATGTCTTAAGGTGTGCAAACATCGTGTCACTACACTTTACAAAAATCCAAAAATTGGGTTGTAACCCGGCTGGGGCACTGCACACGATCGTGCTCGGCGATTGTGCCACTGGCACTATGACATGGCATAATCGCACCAATTATACAGAGACCAATCGTTCCCATGCGATCGTTCCCGGGAACCTCCTGGGTAACCTGCCATTTGTCACGATAACAACCACCTTCAGCACCAAAAACACCTTGTTCAGCTAAGCATCAATTTGGGTCTAGGTGTACGTCATACATTAAAATACGACACTCCATGTTGACAGCAAGTCACAATCGAACCGATAAACCACGATCATGAAGATGAGACACTCCATGTATCACTATTAATTAATATATTATATTACTATAATTTTGTTTTAATTATATTATTAAATATGTAATTGGTTATTTTTTCTAGATGTCATTAAAATATATAAGATAATCATTGAATTTTAACAAAATACTTAATTTTTTTATATAAAAAACATTATATTATTAAGCCTAAGTTAAACAAATTTATAAAAAAAAAACATTATCACTTTCTTAAAACCATCCAAAATCGTACTGTAAATCGACAAAAAAATAAAATGAAACATTAAAATCGTGATGTATGCACGAGTACGCTTCTAGTAATATGTAAAAAGAAAAAAAAATTATATTTAAGATAATTTAGATTTTTTTTTAAAATATGATAAATTTGAGTTTCCAAAACTTGATTCGTTCATATAGAAAGGGTAATATAAGTTTTCAAAGACCATTCAAACTTCCATTTTTATTGTTTACAAAAGGGACAAAATAAGAAAATTACAAAAATTGAAAAAATTATAGTCTATTGAAGAAGATTGTGTCTTCATCAAAAAGGAATTGATTGAGGAAATAATTGAGGTAATAATGTATTAATGTTAGGAGTTATCATATTGTATATTTCCTTTTCATTGTAAATTCATCCCTATTTAAAGGGTTTATTGTTAATAAGAATTTACGACTTTTGATCATCTCTATATTGATTGTTCTACAACACAGTCATTATTGATTTGTATATAATTTACTACTTACTATTTTTTCTAAATTAAGTTTTAAAAAAGTAAGACCTAAATTCTTTATTATATAGCATAGATATCTTATGAATGCCTGAAAAAATAAACAAAAACCACCAAAAAGAAAGAGAAAGGTACCTCGTCGGTCCAATTAGTTTTCCACACAATAACCACAAGCATCAATGTTTGCAAAGTAGTCCCACAAATCATGCCGATCCAAATTCCCTACAAAACCTCCAAAATCATATAATGAAATACAATATTTCATAATCTTTTCGTACTTGTTGGCTGCTAATAATTACAACGATGAATAAATAGACAGTCATGTTGAAATGAGATTTTTAAAATCATAGAAAATGGATATCGATATGTGATGATATATTACCTCAACTCCTAAGTGTGTTCTATAACCTAGAAAATACCCGAGAGGAAGCCCTACAATGTAATAACAAAAGAGATTTATGTAAGCCACAAGTCCTTGCCATCCTCCCCCAACGGCAACACCTACAATCATTTAACGAAATCAACAATCTACAAGTTATGAAACACTGATACTTAAGTTAGAGTATTATATCTAGGTAAAAACTGGTATGGCAAGAGACAAATTAGGACACTCTTCATATTATATATACATGTGTTTGTTATATGTACGTATGTGTTTGTTATATGTACGTAGTTAGAGTATTATATCTAGGTACAAACCTCTCCCTCTCCTTCCTCTCTTTTCTCCTATTTTTTCTCCCATCTCTCCTCCCTCCACAACATATACATACACACATAATTGAATATGAACTCAATGTGAACACGTTGTGAATACCTTCTTATTAGTACTATTATAGTTTGTGAACACACTCTAAATTTACGAGATCTATTATAGTTTGTGAACATATTGTGAACACACACTAAATTAATAAAACTAAATTTGAAATATATCATTTGTGAACATCCTAGTAAAAAAATTATTAAGATTGCTTACATTGTGTTCACAATGTGTTAAACTTGTGTGCGTGTATGTTAATACGGAGATATGAGAGATAAAAGAGGAGAGAGAAAGATATAATTACGGAATTTTCTAAAAAATGCATTGATTTTATTTAATAATCCTTAATTTTATTTCATCAGTTAATAACATTAATTATATTAAATTAATGGCTTAAGATGGATCTCATGTATTTTAGATTCTCAAATGATTAAGCATATATATATATATATATATATATATATATATATATATAGGGGCGTAATCAAATGAGAACTGGCTATTTTGTGGTAACCGTAAGATCCAATATGAGTCAATCATTTTAGATAATTAATGTTATTTACTAAAATAAAATAAGGGGTAAATCGGTAATTTATGTTTTTTTGACAACTCATAATTAAAACCCTAAAATTTCTAGCTGTCGCTTGCATATATACACTCAATTTCCAGCCGACATATATACACTCCTTTTCTACTGGTGGTATTTGTAATGGGTTTTTGGTTGTTTTGGTTTGAGAGATGAAGGAACGATGAAGAAGACGAGTGTATATATAAAGGTAGGTTCAATGGTTGTTCCTCAGATCTAGCACACATTCTTCGGTTTCCGGCAAAGACACCCTCTTCTTTCTCTTATTTTGGTTATTGTTCCTATGCTTTTCTGGATCTGGCAATGTGGCCACCGGAACCACCTCCTTTGACTTCCAAACACTTCCCCTCAACAGCTTGAAGTTTTTTTGGTGATGTTCATTTGTTCAACAATAGCCAGACTCACTCGATATCTCCTTGTTCCCAACTCACTCGATATATCCTTTTTTTGGTGATGTTCATTTTTTTGTTGATATCAGATTCCGACAACCTAGAAATCTAATTCCGGCGAGTTTCGCTGCATACTTTTCATTTTTGATGGCTTCAATCCCAAATGTCGAGCGTACTTACGGCGAGGGTTCTTCTTTTTCGAAAAGCAAAGTCGATGACAACGTTACAATTTTGGTCTTCAAACCCTCCCTTTCTCTGCTTTCAGATCTCGCCGGAGATGTAACAGGTATCACAACGGTACAAAGGGTATCACAAAGGGTATCACAACGAGTATCACATTTGGTATCAAGTGGTATCACAATGGCGTATCATATTTGGTATAATAGTAGGGTATCACATTTGGTATCAAAATGGGGTATCACATTTGGTATAACATTAGGGTATCACATTTGGTATAATAGTAGGATATCACATTTGGTATCATAGATTCATAATGAGGTATCACATTTGGTATCACAATGTATTTCCTTGTTTTACGAATTGTATCACAAAGTATCAGGTGGTGTTGCTTTACTAAGTGTATCACACTATGTTTTTTTCTTTATTTTCGTTACTTTTGTTAAGGGTGTCATAGTATGCATGTGTTTGCCGGAAAAAAATTCACCCAAAAAAAGTTGGTCGGAGAGAGGAGAGAGGAGGAGAGAGGATATTTTTAAAATACCTAAATTGCCCTTTAATTAAAATTTAAATCATAATTACGAAAATTAATAATTTCCTAATTTATCATATAATTTGTGGTTGAGATTAGATCTCACAGTTATCACAAATAACACAGTTCTCTCTTGAATGACCCCCTATATATATATATATGTATATATTTGTGTGGAGAGGTTCGTTTAAGAATTGCTAAATATATGAGAAATAGAGAAGTAATCTTGGTCTTTAATTCGGTCAAGATCGACTTTGACTGCTCAAATATTGCGTCTTTGACTGGTCAACAATTACGCTTTGACTGATCAAAAGTTGCGGCTATTTTAAAAATAGAAGGACAATTTCATAATTTTTACAAATATACGGGACGAGTTCATATATGAACATGTATGATTCACATATGAACTATATGTTCATATGTGAACCAGTGTAATTCACATATGAACTCTTTTAACTGATTCATATATGAACCAATTACCTTATTCACATATGAACTAATTAACTGTATGTTAATATGTGAATCAGTTGAACTAATTAACAGATTCATATATGAACTTTCGTGATTCACATATAAACTAATTAACTGATTCATATATGAACGTATAGTTCATATATGAATCAGTTAAAAGAGTTCATATGTAAATTACATTGGTTCATATATGAACATATAATTTATATGTGAATCATACATGTTCATATATGAACTCGTCCCACGTATTTTACGAAACTATCTCTCTATCTTCTTCAGACCACACAAGGAATTATCCGGTGTTTCACGGTCAAAGCCGCAAATGTTGACCAGATAAAGGGTTAAGATCATTTCTTTATTTCTCATATTTTTAGCATTTCTCAAATGAACCTAACATATATATATATATATATATATATATATATATGTGTGTGTGTGTGTGTGTGTGTGTGTGAGAGAGAGAGAGAGAGAGAGAGAGAGAGAGAGAGAGAGAACCCTAAAAAAAAAGAATCAGAAACTCATCTTGATCATTAGATTGAGATGATCCAAAAGATGTCGTTAAAAAAGCGATTATGACCACCTTTTTCAAAATAAAAATATCTCCCTATTCTTTTAATCAAAAATCAGGCAAATATAAATAAAAATTGGAACGAAACAAATTAAACCAAGAATGATCATTTATTAATATTAATTTGATATTCATTATTGATGTATTTTGCCCATCCGTTTTTTCATGGTTCTTCTGTATTTTTGAGATTATCTCCCGATCATATATATATATATAGGGGAGCGATCAATTGGAAACCAGTATTACATTGGAAAGTTTGGAAACCGAAATCAATCAATCAGTGAATTTCTTTTTTTTATTTTTATTTTTAATTGAAAAGGTTATTTTTATCTTTTACATTATTTCATAATATATATGGTAACTGTTATTATTATTATGTTAATAATTATTTAATTTTAATTTAGCTTATATATGGTAATAATAATCATTGATTAATTTAAAAATGAGATATTTAATTTAGGTAAATTATTTAATTTTAATTTAGCTTATATATGGTAATAATGAAACAATAATGCTAATACGATGAACCTGATAAATCTATTTTCATATACGGATATGCAACTGAACAGGTAATGAAACAAAAATGGGAAGTTAACAAAAATGGCACAAATTCATCATGTTTCATTATGAAACAATAATGCTAACACGATGAACCTACGATGATCCTGATGAATCTATTTTCATTATGAAACAATAATGCTAACATGATGAACCTGATGAAATATGTAATCCAATAAAATCTGTAATCCACAAATTCATTCTGTTTCATCACAATATTAGATTACGTGGGAAATTTTATAATAAAATGAAATTAAAAAAATATTTTCTTACATTTTAAAAGAAAAATAATTTTTTTGATGAAAAGACAAATGTTCCACGTTTTCATAGTAAAAAAAATAACAAAATTTAGATTGCGTGGGGAATTTTATTTTGGTTTCAAGTAATTTAAATAAAATAAACCTTTCTTGCCATATTTGAGACACAAAATCAAAAGACATATTTACCCTTTGCATCTATTATTTTTATTTATTATTAATAAGTTAATTAATTTACTACCATATATAATTCAAATGAATCTTAACCATTGATTATAAAGATCAATGGCTGAAATTTGGTTTCAAAGTTTCCAATGAAACTTGGTTTCCAATTGATACCACCCTTTATATATATATATATATATATATATATATATATATATATATAAAAAGTTACGTCATACATGAATATTCCTAGAAATCATACCTGAATATTTCAGGTTGAACTATGTTGAGAACCAAGGTAATACCTAGAAGGAAAGCCAAATGGGACACTGCGGTTTGCATTTCTTCCGAGTTCGTAAATATGGCAGCAAAATGGTTCTTGGTGATCATAACAATGCACATAGAAACGATTCCCATTACAAGGGATTCCGTCACCGTTACCATAATCGCATACTTTGCCGCCCTCGGATGCCCATACCCTAACTCGTTCGAAACCCGGACACTTCATATATTTTTTCACCAACAAAACATATATTTTGGTTAAACAAATAAACATCCCAAATAATAAACAATAAAGTTTTTTAATTTGTTGGTGTTTATTCAATTTTCGAATGTTATAACATATCCATTTTGATTTTGAGTTCGATATAAAAAATGGAAGAAATACAAACGTTTTATATAGTACCTTATTGCTGCATTGACTCCTATAAAAAACATGGCTTCCCATCCATTTATGTTCATGCTGAAGTTACGAAGAAACAAAAAGGTAATTGAATGGAATTATTTACGATTTTGTAATCTGATTGGTAAAATGTATTAAAATGTAATGAAGTTTATTTTAATTTATTCAGTGTAACGAATAATTATTTTATCCATCATATCACAATGTTCTGAAAATTTTTATCCAATGTAACAAACTTTCAATTTTATTTTTCTCTTTTACCCAATTTGTTCGGTAATCTGTTAATTTTTTTATAACATGAATAACAAGTTTATCGTTCATTTTATCGTAACCATTTCATAAACCTTTCGTGAGCGGTAATTGAGTATATATGTTATAAAATGTTACATAATCAACAGGTTACCTGTCAAAATTAGAACAAAATAGAAATTTTAAAACTTTCTAAAGAAGTTTTTTGTAATGCTAAATAAGACTTAAACTAAACTTTAATGCATTTTGTGACAAATTCTCTAAAATAAATAAAATGAATTTTTTTGTTTTATATAGATTGCTCCAACACATTTTTATACAGTTCTTTATAATTAATGTTGAAAATCTCTAAAATAGAGAATCTGTTCGAGTTTAATGTAAATTTTTTTAAGATTTTGTTGTTTGGTTCTCTATTTTAACGAAATCCTAGACAATATGACAAAGATTTCTAAAAGGAAAATTGACTCAAATAGACGTTTCACACACTTAAATTGATCTTCTAGCCATTCTTCTCTCATTTTATCAAAATGTTAGTACCTCCGCAATTTTCAGGCTCAGATCTAGTTTTTTTCCTTCAAGGGAAATTGAGCAAATTGGTTTTTTTAAGAGTTTTAGCTAGGTCCGTAAATTGTGAATGTAGATTTTTGCGGACGTAGTAACATTTCTGTCAAAATGAAAGAGAAATTACTAGAAGGCCAATTTGTTGGTTAGAAATGACTATTTTGGTCAATTTCCATTTCTAAAATCTAAGTAAAAAAGTGGGGAAATTGATTCAAACAGCCAAAATATACATCCAAACTGGTTTCTTAGTCATCATCCCCCCTATTTTGCATTTTTGACACTACCTCCGCAATCACCAGGTCAGCAATTGCGGATCTGGGTTTAAAATGTAAATATTTTTTCAGATTTCACATACTTCCGCAATGACATTTCTGCAATATTGTGGAAGTGCCATGTGTCACCACCGGATCAACCCACGTGTCACTCATGTGGGCTCGACACGCGGCACTTCTACAATATTGCAGAAGTGGGTGAAATCTGAAAAAAAATATTTACATTTTTAACCTAGATCCGTAACTACGAATGCGGTCATTGTGGAGTTAATAACAAGAATGCAAAATCCGAAAGAGATGGCTAGGAGAGCAAAGTGACTTCGTCTTTTGGTTATTTAAGTCAGCATAAAAAAAAGTGATTGATAGAACGAAAAGCTGACCAGATCGATAGCGATCCAACCGCAATAACAGGATCATCAAGGTTCCCCGTAAGAACAATAATCGTCATAAAATACCAAATCTCCAAACAAATCATCACCGCCGACGCCACCGAAACCTTCGCAAACCCCCACAAACCCTTCAAACCCAACCACGAAAACCCCCTCCACCCTTCCTTACACCACCCCAACACATAAACCACCTGCGCCACCGCAATCCCCCACGCTGACAAATTATAACTCACCGCCGCACCCACCGTCCCCAGCTGGAAAACCTCCATGAATACATACAACAAACCTATATGTATAACCAACGTACAAAACCCCATCCACGCTAGCACGTTGACTTTGCTCTGAGCTTGGAGGAATTTCTGGGTCGGAAAGTTTAGGGCGAGGGAGAACATTTGTGGGAGGATTTGGATGGAGAACTTTCCGGCGAGATCGGCGATGTCGTGGCGTTGACCAAAGAGTTTTAGTAATGGTGTTGACCAAATGTAGAGTGGGAGCATGCAGAAACAAGCGAGTGTGAGGATGATCCATGATCTTTGCATATAAACTCCGAGCATTTCGATTTGGCCTGCTCCGAATGCTTGACCACATAGTGTTTCGTGTGCACTGCCCATGCCAAGCTGCGTGTATGATGAACATGAAGGTCTATTTATTTCTATCATTAACATCTGGTTAGAGACCGTTTATTAAACGCTTATCGGGTAAGTGTTTATCTAATGTCACTCACCTTGACGGATGAATATGATAATGGCCAATAATCTTGCCCAGTAAGAGGTATAGGGATTGAGAATCTTATCAGGTGAGTGATAGCATCTCCGATAGAGGTTCTTATAAGAACCCCTTTTTGCACTTTTTGTTGTCAACTCATCTCTAACACATCAAATTAAGAAACCACGAACCTCCTTTTTATGGGTCCCGTTGATTCTTTCAACATCAATAATAATTAAATAAGTTATATTAATAATTATAAAGTCAACAAAATAAAATAAAAAATAAGAAAAATATCATTTCTCACAAACATAAGAACCAAGGTTATTGATTAAGAACCTAAAAGGAGTTTGTCCACAATGATAGTTCCTACAAGCCACTACACTTTTTGCTTTTAAAAAACTTGCATTGGAGGGAGAATACTCTTGCTCGGTTAGCGATTACCGAGTAAGAAACACTTACTAAGAGTATCTCTAATGCAAGGTTCTTACTAGCAAAAAGTGAAGCGTCTTATAAGAACTACCATTGTTGAAACTTTTTATAAGAACATCATATTCTTTATGTTCTTAAATAAAAACTTTGCTTATTACCTTAATTTTGGTGTGAAATAACATATTTGCTAGTTTTTTTTTCTTGACTTTGAACTTCAATAATTATATATATATATAGGGTCAGGTTCACGTGAGACCAAGCTGTTTCCGTGAGACCGCGTGAGACCAAACCTTAAAACATGAAACTTCACACCGGAACACTGTGAATGAAAAAAACATTCGAATCTTCATAATGTAATCACACTATGAAGGTAAAAAAACCTAAACCAAGTTTAAAAAAATCAAACCTTCACAGATAAAAGACTGTGAAGGTATATCCGAACCTTCACAGTGAAGACGCTGTGAAGGTAAAAAAAAACCAACATTCACAGCGAAAAACACCGTGAACGTAACATTTACGGTGTTTTCCCTATAAAAAGTTCGATTTTTTTTACCTTCACAGTTTTTTGGTGTGAAGTTTCATACTTTAATGTTTGGTCTCACCGGTCTCACGGAAACTGTTTGGTCTCACGCGAACTTAAGTCTATATATATATATATATATATATATATATATATATATATATATATATATAGGGGAGCGATCAAATGGAAACCACTCTAATTTTGAAAACCGTGGAAACCCTCGATTTCATTGGTCAAGTTAATGAAATTGTTTCATGAAATTGTTTTATTTGATGAAATTGTTTCATATAATTCTTTTATTGATGAAATCGTTGCATATATTTGTGTTTTTTATGTAAAAATGAAAAGGTTTCACCAGACTGCGAAAATACATGAAACAATTTCATCAGAATGAGAAAAAATAGACGAAACTACATAAAAAACATAAATATATGAAACAATTTCATTAACAAAAGAATTATATGAAACAACTTGATCATATTAAACAACTTTATGAACCAATTTCATTAATTTAACCAATGAAATTAACGGTTTCCAAAGTTTTCAATCTAATATGGTTTCCAATTGAAACCACCTATCTATCTATCTCTCTCTCTCTCTCTCTCTCTCTCTATATATATATATATGTGGGAGGGATCATATGAAAACCAATCTAAAATTACAAACTTTAGAAACTACAATCAACCAATGAGATAATTTTCTTTTTTTTCATTTTTTTAAATTTCATGGGTATTTTTGACATTTTGTAACCTTGGTGTTAACTAAGGAATGTTTTATTTTAGTCTTCCTTCTCTCAGGGGGCGTTTGGTTCGCATAATGTTTTTGAACGGAATAGAATATGTCAAAGGAAATTTGACTTTGAAGGAATTGGAATGTAATGTTGTCAGGTTTGACCACCTGTTTGGTTGGAATTGGAATGAAATATGTTAAAGGAATTGGAATCTGTTTGTTTGGTTCACAGATTGTAGCTTCAGAATTGGAATGGAATTTTGATAAATGACGAAAATACCCCTTTTCATTATTTTAATTTTTTTAAACAATAAACATAATCAATTGTATCAGACTGTTGAACATTATCAAACATTACCAAATCGACTGTTGAACAATAAAGACCCAATCGATTTTAATGAACAATAAAGAGACAGAACCCCACAAAAATCGACTACCAAATCGATTTTCAGAACCCATCATAAATCGACTACCAAATCGACTGTTGTAATCGATTTTCAAAATCCAACAGCTTTCAGAAATCGATTTTGATAAATCGACTACTGTTGCAATCGATTTTCAGATTTCAGAACCCAATAGAAGTCGACTACCAAATCGACTGTTGTAATCGATTTTCCAAACCCAACAGATTTCAGAAATCGATTTTGATAAATCGACTACTGTTGCAATCGATTTTCAGATTTCAGAACCTAACAGAAGTCGACTACCAAATCGATTAATAGACTGTTGTAATCGATTTTCCAAACCCAACAGCTTTCAGAAATCGATTTTGATAAATCGACTACCAAATCGATTTGAATGACGACTATCAAATCACAATAGATAAATGAAAACGAAGAAGAGATACAGGAGAGAGAGAGAGAGAGAGAGAGAGAGAGAGAGAGAGAGAGAGAGAGAGAGAGAGAGAGAGAGATAACCTGCTGCAATGGATGGCTTTTTGCAGAAAATGGAGAAGTCGATTATGCAGAAAACGTGGAATGGAGAAGACGATGGAAAGAGTTTCGTTTTTGTCTGATGATGTTTATGTAATGTGGGCTGTGAATTGTGATAAAAGAAAAGAGCAGGGTTTATTTGGAGTAAAGGGTATTTATGGAATTAAAGAAATAATACATTCCATTCCATTGAAATGTTTGGCTTTTAGGATGGAATGTTAAAATCACTTATCTATGGAATTTAATGGAATTGGGAGATTCCATTCCATTGAAAAGTTTGAACCAAACAAAGGAATGGAATCTGGTCAAAGGAATTCAACATTCCAATTCCACCACATTTCATCAAATTCTGCGAACCAAACGCCCCCTCAGTTTCCTAAACCAGATTCAAAACTCTAGGTCTCCCTTTCTCTCTCCACCGTCGTTGGATCACCACTCCATTGTTGGAGATCCAAGCACCACCATCTTGTTTCCGTTTCTCTCAAATGAAGATCAACCTCAACCGTTTTCTCTCTCCCTCAGCCGTTACTTGCCAACTTCACGCGTGAGCGGATCCCAGAACGTATCGTCCATGCAAGAGGTGCTAGTGCCAAGGGGTTCTTCGAGGTCACACATGACATCACCCATCTCACCTGTGCCGATTTCCTTCGAACTCCGGGAGTCCAAACTCCAACCATTGTTCGGTTCTTGACTGTTATCCATGAACGTGGAAGCCCCGAAACAATCAGAGACCCCCGAGGTTTTGCAACCAAGTTTTACACCCAAGAGGTAATGGTGGTCATCGTACGAATTAAGTTGAAACCGCTAACAAATACCGCAGATTATGGTTTCTAAATCCAGACCACATCGACGATCAGCATCACAACAACCATCTCCCCGGCAACCACCTTATCCCGACCGCCAACGACGGAGTTGAGAGAACATCGCCGATTTCATGTCCATTCTTCGCCAATTTCATCTCCGTTCTTCGCCGATTTCATCTCCGTTCATCGCCGGAGAAAAGGGAGGTCGTCGGTTTTTATGGTATTCCGTTCATCGGCGATTTCATCTTCATTCATTGTTGATTTCATCTTGTTCACCGCCGATTTATATTCATTAATCTCCGTTCATCGCCGGAGAAAAGGGAGGTCGGCGGTGGATTTTCTTGGAGGGGGACGGACAGTGAATATCAAATTGGTGGATGGGTGGATGGACTTTCTGTGAAATCGGGATTTCATCCAATTTCCTAAATTATGTTGTGATGTAAAAGTACGAGATTGTCCTTTCATCATTTTATTTTTAATATAAAAAATCAGAATAATTTCATTAATACCATAAATAAACCAAATCAATCATGGTCATTGATTGTTTTCATCCACGGTTTAAAAGTGGGTTTTATAGTTTGCAACACAAAGGTGGTTTTCAAATGAAACCACCTCTCTCTCTCTCTCTCTCTATATATATATATATATATATAGACTTAAGTTCGTGTGAGACAAAACAGTTTCCATAAGACCGGTGAGACCAAGCTTTAAAGTATGAAACTTCACACCAAAAAACTGTGAATGTAAAAAAAAATCAAACTTTTCATAGGGAAAACACCGTAAATGTTACGTTCACGGTATTTTTCGCTGTGAATGTTCGTTTTTTTTACCTTCACAACGTCTTCACGGTGAAGGTTCGGATATACCTTCACAATCTTTTATCTGTGAATGTTTGATTTTTTTAACTTGGTTTAGGTTTTTTTTACCTTCATAGTGTGATTATATTATGAAGGTTCAAATGTTTTTTACCTTCACAGTGTTTCGGTGTGAAGTTTCATGTTTTAAGGCTTGGTCTCACGCGGTCTCACGGAAACAGCTTGGTCTCACGTGAACCTGACCCTCTATATATATATATATATATATAAAATAATTATTGAAGTTCAAAAAATACATGGGATCCATAAAAATGAGGTTCTTATAAGAACTATCATTGTAGACTTTTATGTAAGTTCTTATTTTGATGAGTTGAAAGTGATGTGACAACAAAAAGTACAAAAAAATTCTTATAAAAACCTTCCTTGGAGATGCTCTAACAATTCATTTTGATGGCCGAAAATATTATCCGATAAAGTAAGTTTGGTAAACAACCCCTTAATTTTATAGGATAAAACAATTGTACAATCAAATGTAAAAGAATTACAATAAGTTAACAGGACGTTTAATACTTTTGAAATAAATTGTCATAATTTGTTTGACACTTTTGAAAATTGTCAGGTATTTTTATAGAATACTTATTTTTAAATAATGTCATACAAAATAACTAATGGGTGATTTATTTCAAAATTGTCCAAAAAAACATGTTAGGAAGACCAAAAACATCTTATCAACTTATTGTAGAACATTATTTAATTTTATATAAACTTAAGTTTTATAAATTAGTCTCTTAAGACGTTTAGACATATTTTTTTAAACCAATTATAGGGGTGTTTGGGATTGCTTATTTGAGGTGCTTATTAACTTATTGCGTTTTCAAACAACAAATAATCTGTTTTGAGTGTTTGGATTGGAAACTGCTTATGACTTCTCCACTCCGCTAATAAGCAGTTTTTGATAAGTCATTCTCAACTGACTTATTTGAAGCTCCTTATTGACTTATTTAACCAAATTACATATTTGCCTCTTCTTCCTATAAGTTAATAAGCATTTTTGCAAATAAGGATAAGTTGTTTTAAATAATCAATCCCAAACACCCCCTATATTGTGGTGCATTGATATTTGAGATTTATATACTAGCCAAAAATCCGAACGAGAAGTTAGCGATGACAGATAAAGAAACCGCGACAGCCGAGAGTTCCATGTCTCCGATATGTCCAACAAAGATGTTGGTGAAGGAGTTTGTACCATAATTACAAAGAATATTAAACGCGATTGGAGTCGCAATGGCCCATAACTTTTGCGACTCCAACTGATATATAACTTTCACATCCTGAAAACTATGAATCGCGGAATAATCTCCTCCCCCATTCTCCACCATTAACGTGGTGGGCGCATGATGAAGCTTCGTCTCGTGATCGGCAATAGCGGGGCCCGCGATCGTCTCTTTTTCGTCATCCTCCAATTGTACCACAATATGCCTAGGAGATGTGGAATTTGCAGAGGATGATCCATTTCTTTCCTCTGCGTTTTCTATACCACCCTCAATTTTTGCAACCCTACAATTGAATCTTATGTTTTGGATTCAAAGAATTCAAGGAAATTTGAAAAATGGTTGAAATTTTGATTTTGTGAGATTTTAACATTTCCTTTAATTTGCGATGTTTTTGTCGGTAGCAATAAATTAGGGATTCAAAAGACTATAATGTAGGAGTCATTTACATGTGGCTATGATCATAAATGCTATAATTACACGTGTTAAAACCTCGAAGTTCACAAAAAGAAATAGAAAAAAAAAGTCAGGGGTTGACTTGAAAAGCCCAGACCTAGTGGACCTGAAGCTAGGTCTAGGCCAAGCCTTAATGTCCGATCAAACCGAAAAGCTCAAAAGAGTCTGGCATGGAAAAGCCAGATCGGACCATTTTTCAACCCTAAAAGCTTGGTCTGTGGCTGGCCTAAAAACGCTCGAGCCTTTTTTTCTTCTCACATAAACGGGCTTGAAAGGCCTGATCTAGGCCCGAGAAAGCATGGGCTTTGTGCATCTTATTCGAACCATTGAAACCGAATCAAAATCAAACTAAACCTTATCGAGATCAAAATTGTTTGGTTCGGTTTGCGATTTTTAATTTTTGAAAGCAAAAAAAAAAGATTGTTGGCGTTAGTTTGCATAATGTTGTTTTTCCAACATTTTCTTTATATTTTCATCTTTAACTTTGTGAAGAGCAAAAATAGTTTTATTAAACATCCTTCCAAAAAAAAAAGAAAAAAACAGTTTAATAATTATTAAGCGTATTTGATTTGATTAGTTGTTGAACAAAAATTACAACTTTGTTTACAATCGTGAAAAATATAATAAAAAACTAATAATATAAAAATAAACACTTTGTTTCAAAATAATGATCACAACCAAAATCAAGAAAAATGTTCACGGCTATGACATGTCACAAACGTGTTACGTTGTAATGAGTACTTTACCGTTTCTCATTTGGTACTTATATGTTGTTTCAAATGCTTTAGTATAGATATATGTGCAGGTTCGTTAAAATTGATTGGAATCGATTGCACAGCTCAGCACGTATAGTAACATATTCATCAGAAATGTGTAATTCATGATGAATATCACTTTTATATTCATCATGAATGTGTTATTCATAATAAATATTTATCCTAAAGAAGGATATGTGTCGCGATGTAGAGAGTTCCCGTGTCCATAATCAATTTTGGGTCCTGAACGGAATTTCTCTCTCTCTCTCTCTCTCTCTCTCTATATATATATATATATATATATATATACACAGAGTTTTATAATCATACTTATTTTATTTTCCTAATGACTATATTTATCCAGGAATATACCTTTAATAGGTACCAACGTCGTCCAATCTTTTTAGAGGTTTTGTTATATGTACATTTACCAAAACTACATATAAATAATAAATTAACAATTTAAATATGATTGGCTAAAACAATTGGCAATACATCATCTTTCAGAATTTTCTTTAAAAAACACTCAAAAAGCAAACCTAACATTAAGAAGAAAAAGGTCGGACTCATTCTGATTTAAGCCAATTCGCTAAATAAGAAAAAGGTTTTAGTTTGAAAGAACTCTTAATATTCCAAAAATCAAAAAACAAACAGAATTTATAACATACCCAAATCAAATATTTGTTACAAAGATAACAAGCAGGTACCCCTTTTCTATCTTCTATACTCTGGTACTTGATGTGCATATATTATTTCACAAAAAGTATAGACTTTGTAGGATCATGGGTTGATAAGCTTGGATAAAATTATATAATTAGACCCTTTAAATGGCAAACGATCGTGTGAGAAGGGGATCTGGACCGTTGATCACTTTTAATCAAATGCTCTCCCATGAACTGTGGCTTAGAAGGGGAATAATCCGGTGCATGTTATCACGGTGCATTTCATTCTAATGTGTATCCATTTATCATCCAACGGTTGATAACCACTTCTCACGCTTCTCACATTAACCTCAACTTCTCATCGGAGTCTAACCCCTTTAAAATAAACTAATAGTTGCACCCTCTTTATAAAACATCAACTAATTAAATAATTATCAATTACAGTAAGTGGCTTTGCCAAGAACCCATGGCTACGCTAGGCTCGAGTTCAGCTCAAATTGTCAAATAAGGCAATTCAGTTTGGGCTTACCAAGTGGGCTTACTAGTTAGCTACCATGAATCGGCTTCTCTTGCCTATATACGTATACATGATGAAGGATCGTGTCAGAATAGGAGTTAAGGTGAGAAACGTAAGGAGGGATATGGACCGTTAATCACTTTTAATCTCATCCCCAACCCATAAAATTGTGTTTTATACGGGAATTGATCTGGTGCATCTCACACATGTTGATCTTCAATTAAGATTGATCCAAGGGTGGAGATCCATTCTTACCCTTCTAACTATAACTTACATTCTCACCAGAATCCAACCCACGTATACATTATGTGCGTGTGTGTGTGTATATATATATATATAGGTTCAGGGGAAAACCTCAAAAAAACGAAAAACTAAGAAACACCATGGTGTCTTCCATCTGGACGGTATGCACTTGTGCATACAAGTAATTAATTAGTTTTTTGGTTTTTATGCACATGTGCATATTATGCACTTGTGCATATGCACGTGTACACATGCACGTGTGCATGTTATAAATTACTTGTATGCACAAGTGCATACCGTCCAGATGAATGGCTACCAGAGTGTTCTTCAGTTTTCCATTTTTTTGAGGTTTTCTCTCTCTCTCTCTCTCTCTCTCTCTCTCTCTCTATATATATATATATATATATATATATATATATATATATATATATAGAGAGAGAGAGAGAGAGAGAGAGAGAGAGAGCGAAAGGATCATGCGAGAAGTTAAACATTTTGCGAGAAGGCGAGAAGTGTTTAATCATATATGATACCACGGCCTGTGGGTGTGCTTAATCATATATGATTAAACGTCTATGTATTGTCAATATAACATGTGTTTAATCATATATGATTAAGCTTGTGTATCATTTATGATTAAACACTTCTCGCAAAATATTTAGCTTATCGTTTGAACCTGCCCCTATATATATATATATATATATATAAACCTCAAATAAATGAAAAACTAAAAAACACCTTATCAACTGTTAGATTAGATGATCTGATGGATATGATTAAACAGGCGGTTACAGCAATATTTTTTAAATTAAAAAAACCTCCACCCCCTATTTTTTATTCGAAAAAATACAAAAAATGAACAAAATTCGAGTGAAATAAATTACACCAAATAAACGATCATATTTTTCTCGTTAATTTGACATCCATATTCATATACTTTTTCATTCATTTTTTCGTGGTTTTTCGGTTTTCCATTTATTTAGAGTTATATATATATATATATATATATATATATATATATATATATATATATATATATATATATCAAAATAGGTGGAACAAAAATTAGGGAAATAAGACAAGATTATAAATTACCGAACTACCCATGTGAAATTAAAATCTCTAAACTGTCAAATTAAAATCCCTAAATCCTTCCACCGTTCTTTCACATGCTTACCTTACTCTCGTCCGTCTAATCCTGTCTAGGGCGGTTCCAACTGGTCAGTCACGTCCGCATACCAAACACACTCATAAAAGTGAAATACCAAAAAGAATGCACATGTTGAATGGGTGTTTCAATCCTGTTCAGTCCAATATATCATATTTTTTGTCTTCCATGATTGTATATTGTGATTTTAGTCATACTTTCCAGTCTTTCCTGCTCCTTTAATGGTAAATTTCAAAATGGAAAATGCACTCATATGCATTAACACATATTGACGTCAAATATGAAGGACGATATGGAGAAAATTGAAATCTCAATATATAGGGAAAAAAAAACAAGAAAAAAGAATAGACAAACCACACCAATAGAAAGGTCAATTAGCTCTCTTGTGTAAAATTACATAACAAAATTGAAGAACTTATAAGAGCTTAAAGATCAAAAATCTGAAAAACAAGAACACGAAAGAAAACATAGAAAATAGGACCAATTTGAATCAAGATTCAAGAAATCTGAAGCCTAAACACATGTAAAATTGGGTCTCGGTTGATATTCCCACATTTAACATGCTAAGGGACGGTTCTGATACGTGTTGGGTCACTAATTGATTTGGTGATGACTCTCCAACCAACACTTGAAAAAGTAAAAAGTGTATTTGTCTTTATGTATTTTTTACTGTTGCAAGTACACATCATGATGATGAGACAACATCAATAGGAGAAAATGATTTATCAATAAAAATAAAGACAAATGTTAATCAACTTTTCTAAAAGTGACAAATGTCCTCTATGTGTTGATATAAGAGCATCTCCAACCGGCCTGCAAACTACCTTATTTGCCGGTTAGAGCCCTCCAACCGGCCGCCAATTCTATTTTTTTTTGCCGGCCAACTAAAATGAACGGCAAATATGCCGGGTAGATTTTGACCGGCATTTATCTTGGGCCCACATCAATTAAACTATTCCATTTTTTTTTTTGCTTATTTTAATCTAAAATTTATTTAATAATTAATACTTATTAATTTTAAAATATGTATATATATTATTTTAATGTGGGGTCTACAAATTTGGTGTTTTTTTAGAGGATGGTTGGAGTTGAGTTTTTTTTTTTTGTGTTGATGGGCTCACCATATTTGGTGTTTTTTGTGTTTTTTTTTTGTGCTAAGGTTGGAGATGCTCTAAAAGGTTGTGTGCAACTCTTCTGTAAATAATGCCTTTGTCCAGCGAATTTCTATATACATTCTTAAAGGTCATTTGCTACTCTCCTCCTTAGAAAAAAACTGTGTTCTTAATTCCTTACAAATATTTTTTTTTGGTAACAGTGGGTTTCCGGGTCAGCTTACGTGCACCGACTAATCCCCGGGCGACCACGAATGGCCTGGAGTCATCGCAGGTGAACCTCCTTGCAAATATTTTTAGTGTGTTCTTGTAAGTTTATAGTGTGATATTTATTTCTGTGTGTAATTTTTGATATTTATATCAATAAGAATTCATATTTAGAAAATATGATGAGTACTTTTATTCATTCTCCATCTTCTACAATTACCTTTAATTTATTGTCATCCCATTCACGACCAACAATAGGACATTCATTGATGAAATTTCGTACGCTTAATAGGTATTTTCACTGTGGAGTTTTGATCATATCTCACTCGTTCGATCTCCGATTTTAGTGATTCAAGATGATCTGGAAACCCAAAACACAGATCTACAATGTTCGTGTTTTGAGTTTTTGGTAATTTTGAGTAAATCTAGGTCGAATCTGAAGTTGAAGTTGGGAGTACAATGCTAGACATAAAATGAATAAAAAATTAAAGGTGATTCTATAAACACAAAAGAAGATGTGGCGGAATGGTAAGTGTTGTGGGTTTGCATGGCTGTGGTTCCGAGATCGAGTTCTATGTGCAGCAGAACATGTAAAACAATACACATTTTACACGGGGGTTTTTTAAACCGTTTAAAAAGGTATACAATTTTAAACGGTTTTTTTGGCTATTTTAAACGGTTTAAAAACCGTTTAAAAATGTGACTTTTTTAAACGGTTCAAAAACCGTTTAAAAAATCCCCCGACATTTCAAACGGTTGTAAAACCGTTTAAAAATGTCAAAAATAACCGTTTAAAATACTTATTTCTGTAGTAGTGTAAGTTTATGATTTCCTGTTTTTTACTACTTATGGATGCTAACTTAAGTTTTATGCTAATTTCTTTGCTGCCAGTTGATGCTACAACATCCAAGTCTGCTTGTTGGAAGAGCCATGAAAGAATTTGATGAAGATGGTCAACGAGATTGTTCCAAATCCAACATTTTGTTACAATGAAACCAGATCTGTTGCTAGTTTGAAGATGATGGGATTCCTACTTTTTGTTTGTAATCATGAAAACTTTTGGATTGTAATTTTGTCTTTAGTGTTAAGTTTAGTAATTACTAGTTTGCCCCTCTCTTTGTGTATAAATAGGGATGGGGAGCCCTTTGTTTAACAACTAATTCCAATCAGATTAGAACTGATTTGTGTGCTCTACTTTTGAAGTTCTTGAAATTTAATATTAAGTCTTTAAGTTTGTAAAGTTCTTGTTCATTATTGGTTGCTACGACATTGCTAGGCAGATTTCCTTTCTTTAATTTCTTTATTGCTTATTGTCTTTATTTTATGCACTTTACATTTCTGTCATTTAAATTTATGTCTTTACTATATGTTATTTACATTCCTTGCAATTTACTTTACGTAATGAGTAGCTAAATTCCATAATTTGGGTGTGAGACGAAAGGGGAGATTGTAAACCAAATAATAGTAGACATTATTTTTCAATAACATTGTTCCACTGTGTCATTTTAAGTTTTATAAAGTCTAAGGCACTTCTTGAAGAATTGATCACTTCTTAAAGTGTTAAAGTGTCATGGTCTTAGGAATAAGCCATGAATAAGCACGTCAGTTTGAATGATATGGGAAGTATACATGGAAGGGTTGCTAACAAGGGAACTTGTTATCTATGTTTTTCAAACCGATTGATTCTTGACTGATTGATCACTAGTCAAAGTGTTAAAGTGTATTGAACTCAGGAATGAGCCACTTAGAACACGTCAACTTGAATGATATGGGAATCGACTCGGAAGAATGATTTTTAACAAAAGCATTTGTTTATCCATATACTTTAAAGATACCATTTGACACTCACATTGGTCCTGATATCACATAGGCATATGTTGATTGAAATTTAAACAATAGTGTAATGGTGGATATCCGGAAGGATACTCTTTAAATTACATGGTGGAACATGTTGTTGCTGAACTAATGTTGTAGCATCCCTACAGCATTGCCCTCAAGAATGTTGGGGGATTTGTGGGGTTGCAGAAAATCGGTGGGTAGAGAGAGATGAGAGATGATCGGAACTTAGATAGAATGTGAGATCGCGTGAGAGCTCGCTTTCCTTAAGTGTTATTTCGACCCTATTCTGCCTGGGTATCACGAAATACACTAGAGGATAATCTCAAATTCACCGCATCGATTCTGGCAGAAATCGACACTATTTAAACACCAAGAGAATGTAACCGATGCCATAATATTAATGATAATAATCATCCATTTAATGGAATTGATTGTTAATTGGTCAATTGGTGTAGGTTATAAATCAAATTGGGAGTTACAAAAGATATTGATTGGGGGTTACAAACCGCACCAGCAACAGTGCATTACGCGGGTAGCCGCGCGGGTTAACCTGCGGCACAACCCGCGTGTGCCTCTGTTCGTCCCAAATCTAGTGCACCACGCGGCACAACCCGCGTGAGCCACTGTCTCCCACACGAAACAGTGCACCACGCGGGTAGCCGCGCGGGTTAACCTGCGGCATAATCCGCATGAGCCACTGTTTCGTCTCACAAACACCAATTTACTTTCCTAACAATCCCGGGTCATAGTTAGCTTACACGAGTGTGCACTCTACAACTCCTAACTCGTGTTATAACTTAGCTACAAAACCCCATTATTATCTTTGTGAATCCAATTACACAAAATGACCGATGATTTCACTAAAATCACCAACATTCCTCCCCCATTTTAGTGCAATCCTTGATTCACAAATAAGATTAATATAGCAAACAAACTCATGCATAAATGAAAATATCTAAAAGATTGAATTTCCATCTTAGTACATTACACATTTCAAATACTCGAGAATCCGGGTGTCCTATGGATTGAACCCTTCAACCCATTTGAGTACCAGAAAATAACATACACATGAATTTAAAATTCTCTAAAGTTTAAACTTGACACTATACAGGTCGTGTGTCCTTATCCATTCATGAGTGTATCAAAGCTAAGTCCGAGCTTCTTGAAGCGGCCACACTTCGCACTCATATAGGTAGTTCCTTTCATCATACACCTGCACACGCATTTTAACAAAAGAACAATTACCTCCTCGCTTGCAGTACCGAGCACATACCTTGGGATGATTACCTTGTGCTCCAATCCCTTAGAGTGAGCTTTCCCATTGAATTCAACTTCTAACGTTGTATTAGAAGGGAATTGGGTATCTCACCGTTAGAGATTCAAATGGACTTTAAACCCATCCCGATTACCGACTTGTGAACCAAGTCCCTAGCTAACCCCTTCGTCAAGTGGTCCGCCAGATTTTGTTGCGACCGAACAAATTCAACCGAAATCACCCCATTCGTGATTAGCTCACGAATCATGCTATGTCTAACACCTAGGTGTCTAGACTTGCCATTGTACACTTGACTATAAGCTTTAGCCAAAGTAGTCGCACTATCACAACGGATAGAAATGGGTGATATTGGTTTTGGCCATAACGGAATTTCGTGGACTAAATTCCTTAGCCACTGCGCCTCTTTACCGGCAACGGCTAATGCCACAAATTCCGACTCCATAGTCGAACTCGTGATGCAAGTTTGCTTCTTGTAAGCCCATGAAATGGCACCTCCCCCAAGCAAGTATACCCAACCACTCGTAGAAGAGTGATCTTCTAAGTTGGTAATCCAACTTGCATCCGAATATCCCTCTAAAACCGAAGGAAACCCGACATATGACAAACCATAATCAATGGTTTTCTTCATGTATTTAAATACTCGTCCTATCGCTTGCCAATGATGTATACTAGGATTACTAGTATACCTACTCAACTTGCCTAGGCAAAAGCGATATTCGGTCTAGTGCTTGTCATGGCATACATCAAGCAACCAATAGCCTTTGAGTACTCGAGTTGTGACACAGCTTCACCCGAATTGGGCATAAGCTTCACACTCGGATCAAATGGAGTACTCACCGGAGAACAATCAAAATAATTAAATTTCTTTAATACTTTCTCGATATAATGAGATTGCGTAATTGCAATCCCTTTGTTCTCACACTTGATCCTTATTCCAAGGATCACCTCCGCTTCTCCCATATCTTTCATGGAGAATTTTGATGATAAAAACTCTTTAGTTTTATCAACTTGATTTTGGTTAGTGCCAAAAATCAACATGTCATCAACATATAAGCAAATTATTACTCCGTTACCGGATATGTCAAATTTGCTATATACACACTTGTCCGCTTGGTTGAACATGAAACCGTTGGACAAGATAACCTCATCAAATTTTTGATGCCATTGTTTGGGTGCTTGTTTAAGCCCATACAATGATTTTACAAGTTTACACACCTTATGCTCCATCCCGGGCATAATAAAACCTTCCGGTTGTTTCATGTAAACTTCTTCCTCCAAGTCACCATTTAAGAATGTCGTTTTGACATCCATTTGGTGAATCACTAAATTGTGGATAGCTCCTAAGGCTATCAACAATCTAATCGTGGATATCCTTGCAACCGGGGCATAGGTATCAAAATAATCGATGCCTTCCCGTTGCCTAAAGCCTTGGATTACCAATCGAGCTTTGAACTTGTCGATTGATCCATCGGCTTTCATCTTCCTTTTGAAAATCCACTTGCAACCCAACGGTTTACAACCCGGTGACAAGTCCGATAATACCCAAGTATTATTCCCTATGATGGAATCCATCTCATCATTTATTGCTTCTTTCCAGAAAGCAATATCTTGAGACTTCATAGCCTCATCAAATGATTTTGGATCTTCCTCAATACTATAACAGTAAGAGAATTGTGATCCGATTTCATCTCTTGATCCTTCTACCAAGTATACTTAGAAATCGGGACCAAAGGATTTTTCAATCATTCCTCTTTTGCTCCTTCGAAGCATCGGAGATTCGGTTGGAACAATTGCTTGTTCTTCAACCTCACTAGTTACACTAGTATTTGGAACAAGATCCTTCAGCCTAGGTATTGAAGAGAATCTAGTCTCATCAAATAATGCATCTCTCGATTCTATAACGGTGTGAATCGCTATAGAATCATTAGGTTCAATAACATAGAACCTATATGCCTTGGAATGCTCGGCATATCCAACAAACATGCAATCAATACCCTTTTCACCCAAGATTTTCCTTTTGGGTTCGGGTAGTCGAACCGCTCGACAACCCCAAACTCGAATATAATTCAAGTTAGGCCTTTTCTTGAACCAAAGTTCATATGGGGTAATCTTGTTCCTTTTATTGGGAACTCGATTTAATAAATAACAAGACGTTAACATAGCTTCACCCCAAAATCCATCACTCAATCTAGAGTAGGATAACATAGAGTTCACCATTTCTTTGAGAACTCTATTTTTCCGTTCCGCCACACCATTTTGTTGTGGTGTATAAGGCGCCGTAGTTTCATGAATTATTCCTATGGATTGGAAAAACATGAGGTCGTAATATTCCCCACCACGATCGGTGCATAAACATTTAATTAAACCGTTCATTTGCAATTCAACCTTCGTTTTATAAATTTTAAATTTATCCAGCGCTTCATCTTTTGAGTGCAATAAATAAATATAACAAAACCGTGAAGCGTCATCAATAAAAGTAACAACGTATTTTTTATTACCAAAAGACGGAGTTGAATGCAAATCACAAAGATCACTATGAATTAATTCAAGCACCGACGAATCCCTTTTAACATTGGGAAACGGTTGCCTAGTGATCTTCGTCAACATGCAAGTTTTACATTTTCCGGTTTTAATGTCAAAAGCCGGAATAAGACCGTCTTTTGACATTTCAACCATTCTTTTAAAATTAACATGACCTAGTCTAGCATGCCATAAACTAGAATCAACAAGAACTTCATTTGCAATATAAATAGAATTCGAAACAAAATTCTTATTATTTAAACTTAACATGAACATGTCATTATTCAAATAACTGAATCCTACAAAAGAGTCACCTTTAGACAAGGTAAACTTTTCGGACTCAAAAACTTGCCTATATCCTAACTTATTCAAGGTACTACCGGAAACCAAATTCTTTCGAATTTGTGGTACAAACAAAACGTCAACAAGTTCAATAATTTTATTAGAGCTAAATTCTAGTCTCACTAAGCCACGTCCAAGAATGGGAGCATTTGACTCGTTCCCCATGTGTAGCACATATCCGTCTTCAACCGGTTCCAAAGAGGAGAACCAATGTCGATCCTTGCACACATGACTCGATGCACCCGTGTCAATCCACCAAGCATCATTATCATCCTGCACATAAAATGATTCGGATATTAGTGGTACATAATTCAAATTTGAATTACCACCAAAGTTAATAAACTGACCTTGCCGTGGGTGTTGATCGTTGGATCTTTGCTCACCACCACTTGAGCTTGCTCCATTCTTATTCTTGATAACTCGACAATCCCGCTTGAGATGGTCGGTCATCTCACAAGTCCAACAGGTTAATTTAACCTTTTTGTTGGGACCTTTCTTGGCTTCATTGAACTTACGTTTTCCCTTGAAATTGTTGGATCTTCCCTCTTCCACCATGTTAACAGAAGGTGTAGAAACCTCTTTCATCTTAGGTTTCTCAGTCTCTTGCGCCCGAAGAGATTCCTCTATGCGCAAGTGACTACCGAGTTGTACAAGAGACAACTCTTCCTTCTTGTGTTTCAACATATGTTTGAAGTCTTTCCAAGAGGGGGGCAATTTATCAATTATACTCGATACGGAGATGGATTCGTCCATCTTCATATCATGTTGAGCATATTGGCCTAGAATACGAAGGAGCTCATTGTATTGCTCCATCACAGGCCTTGAATCCACCATTTTGTAATTATTAAAATTACTTACGATGAACTTCTTACTACAAGCATCCTCCGCCATATATTTGGACTCAAGAGAGCCCCACAGCTCTTTAGCGGATTCAACATTTTGATAAATATCTAAGAGGTAGTTACACATACCGTTCAAGATGTGACCGCGACATATGTAGTCGTCGTTCTCCCATTTGCCGCGACGCCGGGTCATCTCCAACGTCTCGTCCTCCATCACTTCAGGCATCGGCGTGCTCAATACGTACACGACCTTCAACGTGATCAATAAGAAGTGCAACTTCTTTTGCCATCGTCGAAAGTCGACGCCTTCGAACTTCTCCAGTTTCGTGAATTTGGTCGTCATGTCTCTCACCGATTGATCACTCGCCATCTCTCTCACGAAAATAACACTTAAGATTGTTGGGGGATTTGTGGGGTTGCAGAAAATCGGTGGGTAGAGAGAGATGAGAGATGATCGGAACTTGGATAGAATGTGAGATCGCGTGAGAGCTCGTTTTCCTTAAGTGTTATTTAGACCCTATTCTGCCTGGGTATCACGAAATACACTCGAGGATAATCTCATATTCACCGCATCGATTCTGGCAGAAATCGACACTATGTAAACACCAAGAGAATGTAACTGATGCCATAATATTAATGATAATAATCATCCATTTAATGGAATTGATTGTTAATTGGTCAATTGGTGTAGGTTATAAATCAAATTGGGAGTTACAAAAGAGATTGATTGGGGGTTACAAACCGCACCAGTAACAGTGCATTACGCGGGTAGCCGCGCGGGTTAACCCGCGGCACAACCCGCGTGTGCCTCTGTTCGTCCCAAATCTAGTGCACCACGCGGGTAGTCGTGCGGGTTTAACCCGCGGCACAACCCGCGTGAGCCACTGTCTCCCACACGAAACAGTGCACCACGCGGGTAGCCGCGCGGGTTAACCCGCGGCACAACCCGCGTGAGCCACTGTTTCGTCTCACAAACACCAATTTACTTTCTTAACAATCCCGGGTCATAGTTAGCTTATACGAGTGTGCACTCCACACCTCCTAACTCGTGTTATATCTTAGCTACAAAACCCCATTATTATCTTTGTGAATCCAATTACACAAAATGACCGATGATTTCACTAAAATCACCAACAAAGAATTTGTGTTAATCCTCACTTTAAGTCTTACACCCATACTTCCTTTATATATCTTGTTATTCATATCACTGTGTTAACTAACTCAAACCAAAGTTTTCAAAATCGTCATCTGAAATTTCTTCTTTTATTACACTTTTACAACAATCTTTGTGAACGATATTCGGTATCTTACCGCTTTATTACCTGAGAGACGATATAGTTCCATTTAGTATACTTGTTTTTTGGTTCTATTTATCACATGTCTTAAGGTGTGCAAACACCATATCACGTACATGCCACCAAAATACAAAATCATATTTCATGTCCAAAAACCATTAATAATCAAACAATCATTCTTGCAACATAAACCTCACAAACTCTTCTCGAGCTTCTCCTTCATAGTTCCAAAAACTTAACACGGCTTCAGGTTCACATGTTATTTTCCTCATAATCTGAAATACAGAAACCATAAACACAAAAATCAGATGAAACCAGAAAGCATAAACACAGAAAGTAGTTGAAAAAACATAAATACAGGTTGCAGATGAAGAAATCAGATGAAGAAATCGAATACAAAGAGCGATGGAACAGCAGATGAAGAAATCGAATACAAACAGCTATGGAGTAGCAGATGAAGAAATCGAGATGCAGAAATTGAATACAAACAAAGATGGATAAATCGGAAAGCAGATGAAGAAATCGAGAGTAGAATCATACAAATAGAGAGAACTGTCTTCGAACCTGTTTCTTGTCGAGAGCAGCGATGGGGAAGACGATAGAGAGCAGCAACGATGAAGCTGTGGTGAAACAACGATGGAGTCTGGAGCAGCGATGGAGAAGATCAGATACGATTTCTTGGAATAAGTTGTGTAAACATTAGATTAGGGTAAATGGTAACTTTGAAATTATTAAAATATCAGATTCCATTCCATTGAAATACCTTGATTTTATGATGGAATGCTAAAATCTTTCATCTATGGAATTTGTTGGAATTCAAAGATTTCATCCATTGAAAAGTTTGAACCAAACAAGGGAATAGAATCTAGTCAAATGAATTCAACATCCCAATTCCACCAGATTTCATCATATTTTGCGAACCAAACGCACCCTTAAAGCTCAGCATGTTGTAAATGAATTATTTTAAACTACCATAAGAACATTTCTAACATATTCTATAAATTAAAGAATCAAAAGTTAAAATATTTAACAAAAATTAATTCCATCTTCGATAATTTCTCTATTTTTGTAGATTATAATATTAATTATATTATTAAAATATTCAATACATTTTATAAAATATTATTTTATTTCCTAAAATTTAATTTCAATAATTCTCATTGGTAGACAAAATTAAAAGAAAACATTTCCTCTTTCCTAAGTTATCATTTTTAAAGAGTTCTCTAAATAAAAAAAAATCTACTTTCTCTATTTTAAAGAAGATTTTAGAGTATCTATTGAAACAAAAATCCCAAACATCTCTAATTTGAGAAAGAGTAAATCACATTTTTGGTCCTTGTGGTTGTCACTCATTATCAAGTTTGGTCATCTTTCAAGCTAATTACAATTTTGGTTACTATGGTTGCCATTTTGTTTCACTTTTGGTCCCTCTGACCAACTTTAATTAAAAAAACTTAGTTAAATTAAGGGTATTTTGGTCTTTTTAACTTTTCTTTTATTTTTCATTTTTTTTTGTTTATTAGATTATATAGTAAATTGCAATTATAGTCCTTGTAGTTTGTCTTTTTCCTTTTTTTTTTGTTTCTTTTATACCTTTTTTCATTTTTCATTTTATACTCTTATAATATTAACTAATTAATTATAATTTTAACTAATAATATATTAAAAATACATATTTTATTTTGTAAATTACACCATTAAAAAATATTGTTGATACCTTTAAAATAAGTTAAATATTGAATATTTTAAAAAATTTACGCAATTTATTTGATATTTATCTCCAAATCCGTCTACAGTAGTCCAAAAAAAAACTTTTCAATTTAAGTTATGTTTAAGAAATTTATCGTTTTTTGTTATTTATGTAAGAAAAATCAAAATTTATCTATGATTATTAATTAAAAAGAAAAAAAGACAACTTTTTTATCGATACAAAATTAGGACAACTCGACATATAATCGATACAAAATTAAGACAACCCTAATATATTGGGTTGATATTGGGTTAGGGTCAAAGTAATCCGACCAAACCGATAACCCGATAGACGTTTTAACGATTTCTCTAAAATTATTTTATTTCCCTTTAATATGTATAAGTTACCAAAAACAACTCGGAAAAACGAGCAATGGAACTCATAAGAGAACATTATTGAAAAATTATATGTAATACCTAAATATTTGTTGAACTCGTATATTATTTTGAATGATGGATTGTATTTCAAATAAAATTTTCGTTATTTTTATGTTTTCAATATTGTTTTTACTTTGTTTAAACACAACCCGACCAAACCGACCAACCCGAACGGGTTGGGTTGGGTTGTATTTTTCTTTTGGTTGGGTTGAGTTGAAAATTCTCAAACCTTCAACTTTGGGTTGAGTTGTTGAAATGCATTTAACCCGATCAACCCAACCTGTGAACACCCCTAATTAATACACATAGATAAATTAAAAAAAAATCTTTTTAATTAATAGTCATATATAAAATTTGATTTTTTCTTACATAAATAACAAAAAACGATAAATTTCTTAAACATAACTTAAATTGAAAAGCTTTTTTTTTTACTACTGTAGACGGATTTGGATATATACATATTAAATAAATTGCGTAACTTTTTTTAAAATATTCAATACTTAACTTATTTTAAAGGTATCAACAAGATTTTTTTAATGATGTAATTTAAAAAATAAAATACATATTTTTAAAATATTATTAGTTAAAATTAAAATTAATTAGTTAATATTATAAAAGTATATATAAAATCATATATTCATTAGACTTGATGAACGGCTAAGATTGGTTTGCATAGTTTGTACAAATTGCTTGGTTTGCAAAAGAAACACACCATATATATATATATATATATATATATATATATATATATATATATGAAGGTTCAAGGGAAAATCTCAAAAAAAATATAAAACTGAGGAACACCTTGATAGCCCTTGATCTGGACGGATGCACTTGTGTATACACCTAAAATTAAGTTTTTTTATGCACTTGTGCATATACACATGTGCATGTTACAAATTACTTGTATGCACAAGTGCATACCGTAGGGCTAACAGGGTGTTCCTTAGTTTTTCGTTATTTTGAGGTTTCCTCTGAACCTATATATATATATATATATATATATATATATATATATATGGTCTTCTTCTTTTGTTAACCAATAATTTTGTGTTAACCATGTTAACCATTTTAGACCAATAGGAATGCAAATATTTTTTTGGTTTAGTAATTGTAACCGTTTTTTAGTAAGGGTAAATTAGGAATTTTGAATTTATCTAATATTGTATTATATCATAATCACATATTGAGATATTTATGGGATTTAAGATAATTATGGGATTGATTCTTTTTTTTTTTAATTGCTTATCTTCAATATTCTTATCATCACTTTGTTTTTTTGTTTTTTTTAATATTCATTCATGCGTCTTCTTCTTCCTATAATCCTGAGTTTTTTCCCCTTTTTTTTATCATGGACAACAGTGAAAACAGATGTTCATAATTTAACATCTTAATGAAATTTCATATGTGAACAAAACAATTTTCTCCATTCAATCAACAAATAACATTATCAAAACTAGGGGTGTGCATCAGTCGGGTCGGGTCGGATATCCAAAACTTAAATCCGATCGGATATTCGGGTGGTGGGGGAAGACCCGACATCCGACCGATTAGAGTTCGGGTAGTTCGGGTTCGGGGAGTTCGGGCCGGATATTTCGGGTAGTGGGCCTCAATGGTTTTTTTTTTTGGACTTGTTTTCTCAAACTACAAATTACAAATTGTCAATATACAACTTTAAAGTTTAAACTAAATGTTTACAACTACAAACAACAACTTTAAAGTTTAAACTACAAACTAAAACATTAAACTACAAATTACAAACTATAAATACAAATTACAAATTAGAATTAGGATTATATAAATATAAAATAAAACTGATTTTTTTAAATTTTAAAAAAAATTCGGATATTTCAGGCGGGTCGGGTTTGGGTTTTGGCTACCCAACCCGATCCCACTTTACCCGTTAAATTATTCGGATCGGGCACTTCGGATATCGGATATAGCGGGGTTCGGATTTTTGGCCAAAACTCGGGTCGGTCGGGTCCTGCTCACCCCTAATCAAAACCATGTCAATTCATAAAAAAAAGAACTAATATCGTCTAAAATGCATAAAAATAATATGAATCATCGTCACTAATTATATAAAAAAAAATAAAAAATGTAATTATGAAAATTGGGGTCGTTGGGGTATTCCGAAATAGCTTACGCCAACTCAATATCTGCATCTGTGAACCAATATATTCATATATGAACATAAAATCAAAGTAGGCAGAGTTCCAATTTCAAATAGGAGCACTTTCATATATGAACATAAAAACACATACCTAATTTCATAGATAGACAAAAAAAACATATGATGTACCATTTCCTATGTGAACACAACCCTTATTTCATATATGCACAAAAACCATATCACCATACATGAATGCAAACTCTCTTTCAAATAGCAGAA
Source organism: Arctium minus (assembly GCA_954870635.1). NCBI lineage: Eukaryota > Viridiplantae > Streptophyta > Magnoliopsida > Asterales > Asteraceae > Arctium > Arctium minus. The sequence goes on along the minus strand of OX941082.1, from coordinate 26,303,783 downwards.
CAAAATCTACACATGTACATTCACATATGAATCCACATATTCAAATATGAACCCAAAATAACTCTCATAAATCCACCACAGGTGTTCCATACATGATCACCAAAACAAGTTTACACGTTTAAATTCATATATGAATACACATCTTCATATATGAACCCAAAATAACTTTCATATATCAACTACAGGTGTATAACCACATTCATATATGAATTGGTACTTCATATATAAATATCATATATGAAGCTAGATTTACATGGTAGCTTGGTTAAAATTAAATATGAACATTTGAAGTGATAGTTAATAGAAATAAAACTTACCAATTTCATAAATGAATCCATACCATCATATATGAACCAAAAAACAATTCCATGTATGAACATCAATCATATTCAATACATCAATTATGTGCAATATAAGAAGACAGAGTCACATAACATTTGAATGGAACCAGGTAAGAAAACAAATAAAGATGGGGAAATGCAACCTAAGTCAGATCAGTTCACTTCCAGAAATTGGTCTGGTGAAAGTTAATCATATTGAATCTTAAGTTTGTAAATTTCAAAATTAGAAACTTCTTTCTTTTAATTAAAGAATATGAATGTAAATTTCTTGAAACAAACTCTAAACTATAATCCAAGTGCAACACATCTAAAGGGTACCTTCTTTGTTTTCTCTGCTAGTGTTCTTCTTTGTTGAGATGACCACACTCTTTGTAATTTTGTTTACAACCTTTGATACCATAGCGTCCTCATCTGCTTCAACATCAACTGGGTCTTCCATGGTGTTTTTAAAGTTCGAGAAGGAGGTTTTCAAAGCAATCCTTGAACTTTTCTTCCTTACTGAAATCGAAATTGTTATGAACTTTATATAGTGATTTCGAATTATAAACCCTAGATTTTGAGATATAACCTCGATTGACCTGGTTCCCGCCTTGTAAGTCCGCCATTATGATTGCAATTTTGTGTTCGTTTATGAAGATCTTCAATCGCTTGGCAAGAAATCGACCCAAGATTTATCTCCTCCTTCGAAATTGCCACTGGAATAGGTTTAGGGAAACTGGTGCCGACTATTTTGGAGGGTATGTGTAACACCCTCAAATTTGGTAAGAGCAACTAATTAAAATTTTGATATCACATCAAGTAAAAGATAAATCTTCAAATAAAACTTTCTATTTAACCTCAACAAATATAAAATCCAGTCTTATACAAGGACTAGACCAAAGTCGGTATTACTTAATCCCAACTATAAGTTGCTCTTCCCGAAACAAGTGCGGAAGACGGCACTAAGGTATCCACCTCTTGAGCACACAACTAGCACTCCTCTCTGCACAGTGTCACTAGAGCTACACCCAACCGGAACCTGTTGCACATGCCGACAAATAAAAAGGTTAGGCTAACGCCTAGTGAGTTCAAGAGTTTTCCACATGAATAAAATTTCGTTGAAAAGAGGTAATGCAGTTTAAATCATAATCTTTCAAAACGATATGCTTTGAATATGAAAACGACTCGTTTTCCAATGATATGCATTTTGGGTAAAGAAACACCAATATAAACGTTTTCAAATCCAAACTACTTCAAGGATAATATCCCAATATAAAATGTTCTTTCGTAAATTAATTTCAACCAAAAACTCACTCAAAACGTGAATAGAAATCGAACTCTCCATTTATGAAAAAGCGGTTAACACTTAATATCCCGAAACACCCAAAACACGGGTGGGACATAATACTCGACCCATAAATCATGGATAAGATCCATTTAAACAAAATGTCACCGAAACTTGGATAATAAAACTCAATACCCAAAAACAACACCTTTTGGTAACGAGGGATACCCGAATTCCATTGAAAGTGGCGGGCACACAAAGTTAAGCCACTTATCAATGTTCCCGAGCTTCACATAGAGCCATGGATCCCCGTATACGGCTCCCAAACCGAGTTACCACCGCAAGATACCCAAATGCCTCTAGTGTCTACTCGACTCTAAATGAGTGTCACCACAAAAGCCACAAGTCTCCATATACGGCTCTCCAAGAGCACCACCGCAAGACTTAGCTCCGTATACGGCTCCCAAACCGAGCTACCACCACAAGCTTACATAAAAAACATGACTTGGGGACCACTCACTAGACTTCAAACGCGGACACTAAATTCCACGATGAGTAACCAAACTGGATTACAAACGGGCATCGAGTTCAACCACCCACGATATCTACCTCGAGCCCTTCAACAAAGGTTACGCGATTATCGAGTTCAACCACCCACGATCTGTACCTCGAGCTCCCGCTAGCCATAAACAATATCCAGTCCCAAAACGGGGATAAAGTCCCTACTAAACCAATCGACTGACTCATATGCCTATGGATCCAATGCATTACAGTCTAAAATGTTACATGATTCAAACGAATGAACTAACGCATTCAAAACATGTAACTCTAAAATAAGATGCAACTAAGTACACCATACGTCCAAGGCTCCTTAACGAGCTACCAAAACTGAACAAATGTTCCAAAGACTCATTTGAGTGTAAACCAATCCCCAAAAGGCATAATGAACGTTTGGCTAAAATACGGGAGCCAATATGGTTACATAAATCAAAATACATCTTTTCATAAAACTTTGTTTCTCAAATCACAATTGGCCTTCGGCCCAAATCCCAAAAAGGATTATCATCTTCTAAAGTGTTCCCAAAGTCGGGATCGACCTAAAACCAAAGGACTCACACATTAGTACTTTTCAAAACATCTCATTTCATGAATGATGCATAAAACCCGACAAACACTTAAAAGTGCGTTTTTGACCAAATATCTATTTATGCAACAAATCGTCAAGACCCATTCATTTATGATACATTTATCGAAATGCCCAAAAAATCCCAAATGTGGTGTTTTACAAAGTTTAATAAGCTAAACACTTCAAGTAATCAAAAGTTACCAAATAACTCAACAGTTGATAATTTCATGTAAAACACATAAATGCTTTAAAATAGACATTTTGGCATGTACAACGTTTTCACAAATCAACTTGAACTCACCTTGCTAGGGATGGCAGAAAACCCCGAACCCGACGGGGAAACCCGAAACCCGACTAAGTTCAGGTCGGGTCGGGTTAGACAATTTCGGGTCGGGTCGGGTCGGGTAACGGGGAAATTTTCGGGGATTTTATCGGGTTCGGGTTCGGGGCAAGGTATCCCCGCCCAGCCCCGCCCCGATATATATATATATATATTATTAAAAATAAAATTATATATATTATAATAAAATTATATATATATTATATAAAATATATATATAATTATATAAAATTATATATATTATGAAATTATATAAATAAAATATTAAATTATCGGGTCGGGTTCGGGGATCGGGGATTCCCCATCGGGTCGGGTTCGGGGACGGGGCATAAAAAATCCCCGACGGGGCGCCCCGAATAAAAACCCGACGGGGAACGGGGCGGGGACGGGGTACGGCAAACCCGCCCCGAACCCGCCCCGTTGCCATTCCTACACCTTGCTAGATTTAGGCTAAATCTAGATTTTACCCAAACTTGAGCTTCTTTGAAGAAATTTGAATCCACAAGTACAATCCTTCCAAAACCTAGATCCACACATTTCCAACCATAAATAATCAAATTCAACCCTTTTAGAATTGCTCCCCAAGTATTTACATGAACTTTTCATCTTATACCAAAAACCCTAATTTTCCATATTTGAAGAAGGAGAAGATTACCTCAACTAATAGCTTGAATCCACCAACCCAAAACACTTGCAGGTCACCAAAACGAACCATAAACTTCCAATCTTCAAATGATGAAAAGAGTTAGATGAAACCCCCAAGAACTTGGTGAGGAAGATGAAGATGAAGATGAAGGTGGTTCATGATATCCACTAGCTAGATGATGAAGAATCATGTGGTTTAAGGAGGAAAAACCCTCAAAACGGGTTAGGGTTCGTTTTAGAGGTTGGGGGTCGGTTTGGGAGAGAAAAGGGGAAGAGATTTAGGGTTTGGTTGTGAGAAATGAGGCCTGATGGCTGAAAATCGACTTTTAGGCTTGACAGTGCATTTCGCGGGTTATGCCGCGACCTTAAGTCGCGGCATAAGTCTCCCGTTTCCCTTAAGTCGTGCAGTTGGATCTAAGTCGTGGCACAAGTCGCGTAGTGCACTGTCCGCCCGGTTTCCTTCTCGTTCACTGTTTTGGCCATAACTTCTTCGTTATAGCTCCGATTTTGCTCCGGAAAGAACCGTTGGTCTCGTAATTGAATCCTTCTTACATCAAGATTATAAAATCTAGGATTCAAGTCCAAAATCCTATATCTTATTTTTCCCTAAAAATTACCGATTTATGTGTTAACTTGAAACGATACTTTTCGAAATCGGGGTGTTACAGTATGATACGTTTCCCAATTTATCAACAAATACAATTTTACTTTTTTACCCTTATTCATATAGCAGCATCAACTTTGCACTATTTTTTTTTCTTTTTTTAATTTAAAAATCTGTTTTAATCACAACCATTAATTTTCAATATTAAGGGTCCAGATTAGTTAACATGGTTAACACATAATGATTGGTTAACAAAAGAATGGCCCTCTATATATATATATATATATGTGTGTGTGTGTGTGTGTGTGACGATAATCAAATGAAAACCACAAAAAAGGTTGAAAAACCGTGGGAAACGAGCTAAGCCCTTATTTAGTTTTGATCGAATGGTTTTAATTGAAAGTTGTTTCAGCACATGAAAAGGGTATAATTTTCATTTTGGTAACAAATATTCACCAAATGAAACACATATTCACCATGTTATTTCACCTCATGAAATAAAACACAATTTTCATTTATTTGTTTTTTCACCTCATGAAATCCAATACAATTTTTATATTTCACCACATGAAATCAAACACACTTTTCATCTATAATCTATTTCATCCCATGAATTTAAACACAATTTCCGTCTACATTATTTCACCTCATGAAATCGAACACAATTTGCTTCTATATGTTATTTCATCACATGAAATCAAACACAAATTTGGAAACAAAAAAAAACCCTAAATCTGTTACTTTACCATGGAAATCAAACACAAAATCCTCCATCGCTGCAATTATTTTCGACAGCAATACAAACATCTTGATATTCTTTATCCACTCACCTCCTCAGCCCGCACCACCGCTAACGTTCACCGCCTCCAATGTCGCTAGTATCGTCGAGTATAATTCTAGACTATCGATCACCGTTTGACGAAAAAACGACATTCCACATCCAATTAATTCGCCGCCCACGTATACTACCAAGTGCGGCCAGACTTGTCGGATATCGTTGATGAAACCAGGGCCGATGCGTCGGAAAATCGTTGGAGAAAGAAGAACCGTTGTCTTCTCTCCACTCATGAACTTAATTGCTTTAAAGGATAAGATTTCGAATGCTCGAATGGAGATGAAATCGATATCAAATCATAATTTTAGATCGCAAGAGAATTGATGTAGATTTTTTCTGATCAATCTCGATTTTGATTCATATTCTTCAAGAACAACAGGCGAGATGATGAGGATGATGTTGGGCGGTGGAGACTGGAGAGGTCTAGGCGTACTTCAAGTGAAAACAATTAATCAAAATGAATTGTTATTTGGATTACATTATTTAGTTTTAAATTGAGTTTAATAAAATAATACCCAAACTACCCTTACAATGTCCTTACAAATTATCAAAATTGCCCTTACTTTTTGCCTTTATTACAAATAGTCTTTTTATTTAATGATCCTTGATTAATTCTAATCAATGGATTAGATTAGTCCTCAAGTTCTTAATATAGGGTCCCCTTCTTTTGTTAACCTTACCATTTGTCTTAACCATGTTAACCAATCTCATCTATTGAAAATCTTGATCAACGGCTTAAATGAAAAACTAATTTTAAAACTCATACACGCACTTGGTTTTAAGATGCACATATGCACAAGGGTAGTTTGGTCAAAACATACAAATCATAACAAAGGAAAGTGCATCTTATCCTCTTAAATGGGTTCCACATTTCAAGCAACCCGATTTTCATCGCCGACAAACCACCGGTCACCTCCATCGCCGACCAACCACCGGCCACCTCCATCACCTGCAGATCTAATACGACGGGCCTAATAGTCGGCCACCTCCATCACCTACTATTCCATCTCCACCATCGATTCGGCCATGTGTGTGTCATTGATCTGGTTCGTGTGTGTGTTTGCTTCATCCATGAGTTCGTTTGTGAAAATTGAACCAGATCCCAAACTACAGACAGGTCTGTTGTTGCGTGTATGTGTTTTTCATGGAATAAATCAGATCTGGTTTGTTTGCCTCATCCTCAGATCGTGATATTCGTGGAAGAAACCAAGTATCCAACCCATATCGTGATTTTACTTCGTGGAAGAAACCAAAGATGATAGTGTAAGGAAGAAATCAATGAAACCACTAACCAGTAACACGACAATTTTTTTGAAAGAAATTATTTATTTTCATGTGTATGCATATATGCACATTTGCGTATGCACATATGCATAAATGCACATTCATGCGTATGCACATGTGCACAAATGACTATTTTGTATTTTAAGCCTTTAGACCAATGTGTTTGACTATGCAATTAATTTGGAGCAGGTACATGCTTAAAATTGAAAGCCATTATTCTTCAGAAAATGTGGATTTGCAAATTGCCTCATGAATGGATTTTTCCATGTCTCTAATGCCCTACCCCCAAATGCATTGTTTAAAGAATATACATGCACATATGTACAAATGCATATATGTACATTCTTATAAATGTGGATATGCATGTATGCATGCATATGCACATATGCACAAAAGACTATCAATCGACTAAACAGTTGAAAACAATTTGTAACACCCGTAATTTTCGGTAAGTAAAGGTCACCCGGACGTTTTTGGAACTTATAAACGGTGGGACTTTTGTTGGGAAATCATTGTTTGAAGTTCCTTGGAGTATCGGGGGTATTGGCGTTGAAAAAGTCGAGTTTCGGAGCTTGGTACGGGCTTGGCTACAATGCCCGGTGACTATGACAGTGTCATAGTCGCACCAGGCAAAGTCGTTGCATGAAACAAGAGCAATGTCGCATGGCAATGTCACCAGGTGTGGGGATGGTGCTATTAAGTGCGGGATTTCAGCCCCCATTCTCATTTTTCACACCCAAACTTCCCCCTTTCTCTCCCAAACCGTTTCTCCTTCTTTCCTCTCAAACCCTAACTCATTTTGGGTTCAATCTTTGTGTTCTTGAAGTGTTTCATCATCATGTGGTGAATATTGGAAGCTAGGATCAAGAGTCCACCATCTTCTTCTTCAACCTCAAGCTCCATGGTAGAGTTTTCTAGGTTTTCATCAAAACCTAAGTGGTAAGTGTATCCCTTCCATTTCTAAACCTTAATATAAGTTATGAATGCATTCTTGATGATTTCCTAGTGTTTGGTTTCTCAAATTTCGGATTTGATAGTTTTGGAGAAATTAGGTCAAAATTAGGGTTTTTGGTCAAGTTGGGGTTTTGGATGTAAAATGTTTGGGGAACTATTCTAAATGGTTGAATGAGTATATTCATGGTTGGAAAATTGTGATGATAGGTTTTTGGAAGGTTTTGCTTGTGGATTCGGATTTATTCTAGGAAGCTCAAGTTGGGGTAAAATCTAGATTTATCATAAATCTAGCAAGGTGAGTTCAAGTTGATTTGTGAAAACGGTGTGCATGCCAAAATATTTATTTTAAAGTGTTTGTGTGTTTACATTAAAATGTTAGTTGCTGATAAGTTTGGTTATTTGGAAGTGTTTAACTTTGTAAACTTATAAAACACCCATCTTTGGGATTTTTAAGTATGTTGTTAAATGCATCGAAATGAAAATGATTTGATGACTTATTTACCTAAATGGAAAGTATTGGGTAAGAATGTCTTTTTTTTATTGTTGGTATTACGTGCATTTTGTATCGTGAAATGTTTTAAAAATACCATCGTGTGAGTCATGGGCGCTTGGTCATTCCCAACCTTGCAAACGTTTCTGAACTTATGAACCTTTGGTTTTGGGAAAAGATGTAACTCAAGTATTTTATTGAGTAAACCGATGATATTGGTATTTAAAGGATTTATCGTATGGGTATAAACCTCATGAGTAATTGTCATTTAAATGTGTGTCATGGGACGTTTTGGAAAAAGTAAATGAGCTTATAAACTTGTTTGGAAAATTATTTATGTTGGAGTTTATTCATGTAGTTGAACCATGTGTTTGCATAAATGTGGTCGTTGCATTTTATTGCATTTTGTGGATTTTAGCATATGGTCGTTTGATTGGTTGAGCTTAAGGCTCAATTTTCGGCTTTATCGGGTATTGGGGACTTTTGTCCGGTTTTAATAACTTAAAGTGGAGATTTGGGTGTGAGTTGCATTTATTGCACTTTATTTTGGAGAATACGTGTTTTGAGTGCGTGTGTCATTCAATTGGAGTCATGTATTTTAGACTGTAATGCATTGGATCCATAGGCATGTAAGTTAGTCATATTTAAGGGTGGGGAGTTTTGACATTCTCACCTTGGGAATTTATGTCGTGTTGGCATTATTGTTGTCCCGGTTGTTTGGCAAAGAGGAACCTTTATGGGTTGTACTTCGGGATCATGGGTCTTGTGTTTGGATGTCTAATTCTTGTGCACGAGGTTAGACATCGAGAGTTATCAAGTAAGGAGTTGAGGCTCCTATCTTGAATGCTAGGGAGTAGGAAATAGGGGTCGAATGAGTACCCTGAGGATGAAACTCCGCTAGAGACTGAACAGGCAATAAGATCGTGTATCCTTGAGGTGTATCTCGACAGAGCAGGCAATGGGGGATACGGTGTTTGGGACTTGAAATAAAGTCTGACTGGAGGTGTAGCTCGACGGAGCAGGCAATACAGTCATGACTGTAGGTGTAGCTCGGTAGTGCAAGCAATACAGTCACAATCTGAGGTGTAGTTCGACAACATGGTTATGTGGCTTAACTTTGTGTTCCGCCACATACAATGGAATCGGGTCTCCCCCGTCACCGGAAGGTGTTATTTGGGTATTAAAGGGTATTATTTTATTATCCATATTTTCGGTGACGTGTTGTATATATGGGTTGCTTACTCAAGATCTATGGCTAGTGTATTAAGCCCCACCCACATTTGGGGTGTTTCGCGAAGTAACATTTTATTTCGAATTATTTTTGTAACACCCCGATTTCGAGAGGCACCATTTCGAGTTAATACCGAAACCGTTATATTAGGTAAAAATAAGATAAAAGACTTTAGACTTGAATCCTGGATTTTATAGTCTAGATAGATGAAGGATTCAATTACGAGTCCAACGGTTCTTTCTGGAGCAAAATAGGAGCTATAACGAAGAAGTTATGGTCAAAACAGTATCGAGGAGAAAACCAGGGGAAGCGGGCTACTTATGCCGCGACCTAAGGTCGCGAGACAAGTCGCGAAACCCTCTGGACGAAATTAAAACCGATTTTCAGCCACCAAACTTCATTTCTTCATATCTCCTTCATCCCAACTCCGATTTGGGTGATTCAAATTGCTACGGTTTCGTTTTTGAGAGCTCTTCAAGGATCTAACAAGAGATTGAAAGTCTTTTGGAGTATACAAGAGTATTTTGTGGTGGTAAGCTCCTCATCCCTTCCTCTTCATCTTCTTCACCAAGTTTTCTAGGGTTTCATCCACCCTTTGTGCTTTCTTCCATAGATTGGAGGTTTGTACCCATTTTGGTGAACTAAAAGTGTTTTGGTTGGTGGATTCAAGCTTGGGTTAAGGTAATATTATATCCTCTTCAGTTATGGAAGTTAGGGTTTCGGTATTAGTAGAGGTGTTCATGTATATGGTTTGGGAAATGATTCTTTGTGGTTGATTATGCCTATTTATGGTTGAATATGTATGAATTTAGGTTTTGGAAGTTTTGTCTTGAGAATCCAAGGGTTCTTCAAATGAGCTCTAGTTGGGGGGAAATCTAGATTTAGCCTAAATCTAGCAAGGCGAGTTCAAGTTGATTTGTGAAAACGTTGTACATGCCAAAATGTCTATTTTAAAGTATTTATGTGTTCTACATGAAATTATCAAATGTTGGGTTATTTGCTAAACTTTGATTATTTGAAGTATTTAACTTTACAAACTTTGTATAATACCTACATTTGGGATTTTTGGGCATTTTGATAAATGTGTCACCAATGAATGAGTTTTGAGGTCTTATTGCATAAATAGATCTTCGGTCAAAGAAATACACTTTTAAATGCTTGTCGGGTCTTATGCATCATTCATGAAATGTAATGTTTTATAAAGTATTACTTGCACTTTTATGTGAGGTACTTGAAAGAATGTTTATAGTCTCATTTTATAATTTTCGTTCTTATCAGCAGTTAAATTTGAAAAATGCATATTTTGTGTCAGGAGGTATTTGGAAAATATAAGAGTATAAGTTTATTTGGAAAAATGGGTGTCTCAACTAATGTCGAGTCTTGAACTAATCTTACTTTTAGTCGTTGTGTTTGCATATCCGTTGGTCGAGTGCGTTTATCGTATTTTTATTTCATTTATCAATGGGTTGCTAAGCCTGCGGCTTGGTATTTTTATTTGATTGGGGTTTTTGGACAATTGTCCAGTTTTGGTAGCTCGACTTCGATCCTTGGTGGCGATATTGGATGAGGGACTCGACATAAGGACCGTTCGCGGTTGAACTCGAAATCCCGTGGGTGTACGTTTAAAGCCATTGAGCCTAACATCCCTTGCGCTTGTATTTATTGTTCCGACGTTGGGACGACTAGTTTTCCACATCGAGGCACGTTAGGTACCGGATTGAGGTATAAGTCCTTCGTGCTGCACGTTAGGTACCGGATTGAGGTATAAGTCCTTCGTGCTTAAGTATTACGATATTGGATGAGGGGCTCGACATAGGAACCCGACGGGGTTGAACTCGAGTTTCCGTGGGTGTACGTTTAAAGCTACTGAGCCTGACATCCCTTGCGTGTACTTTTGTTTATATGACTAGTCATAACAACATAAAATGGGCTTACTTTGTGGACCGTCACATTTTATGGAATCGGGAATCCCCCGTCACCAAAAGGTGTTGTTTTTGGGTATTGAGTTTTATTATCCCAGTTTCGGTGACATTTTGTATATTTGGGTTTTACCCTTGATTTATGGGTTGAGTATTATGCCCCACCCGTGTTTTGGGTGTTTTGGGATATAAGGTTTTACCGTATCTTCATAAATGGAGAGTCCAATTTATACTTACGCTTTGAGTGAGTTTTGAGTTAAAAACTAATTTAGAATGGGCGGCTTAAGTTGGTATCATTATCTTTGAAGTAGTTGGTTTGGAAAACGTTCTAATTGTTGTTTTTTACCTAAAATGCATATTGTTGGAAATGAGTTGTTTTCACATGTAAGACGTATCATATTGAAGGACTATAACTTTTAACCGCATTCTTTCCTTTAAACTATTATTTCATATATGTTGAAAAACTCTTGAGCCCACTAGGCGTTAAGCCTAACCTTTTTATTTGTCGGCATGTGCATCAGGTTCTAGTTGGGGTTTGGTTCTAGCAGTTATGAAGAGTTGAGTCTTAGCTTTGTGCAAATGTAAGTAGTTGGTGAAGTCTTCCGCAATTTTGGAGATAGTGACTATTATGGGGTTTTAGTAGCACCCGTTCTTATCATAGACTTTTATATAGGATGAATGTTTGTATTGAGGTTAAATCTTAATTTGTGGTTGTAGATAATTCCTTTATCGGTGTATTTAGAAAATTTTAAATTAGTTGCTATTTCTGGATTTGAGGGTGTTACAATTATAAATTGGGAGTTTGCTTACTATTCATGTTTTGGGTGAGTTTGGGATAAAATGGTTTTACGAAAGAAGATTCAAGTTGGGTCGCTTGTTTTAAAGGTGCATTTGGAAAATGTTGTCGTTTGATATTTAAAATAAGTCTTTTGTTTGTCTACGATTTAAATTGCATTCTTTCCATTTAACAAATATATTTATTCCATGTTGTAAACTCTAGAACTTACTAGACGTTAGTCTAACCTTTTTATTTGTTGGCATGTGCATCAGGTTCCGGATGGGGGAAATGGTTCTAGCGTTTTTGGTGAAGTGACGAGTGCTAAGAGTATGTGCAAGAATGAGTGACTTGATGAAGTCTTCCGCACTAGTGTTGAGAAGAGCAACTTGTATTTGGGTTTAGTAACACCCGACCTTGAGTTAGTTTCTATGTATGATTTTATTTGTGTTGTTGATGGAAAATCCTAGAATCGTATCTTAAGTATGGTCTTGTCGCACGAAGTTTGATCCATTCTTTGAAGTATATTTGAAAATTTTAAATTAGTTGCTCTTCCCGAATTGTGGGTGTTACACAATTTGTTTATGGTATTCAGACATTATGATCCAATATAATGTTACATATGAATGGATTTGAATCAAACAAAAAATTAAGATTGATATTAAACCAAATTAATATAAACTTTGATTATCTAAAAACATAGGTTTACCAAAAAATTGTGATTGATATTAAACCAAATTTTTAGTTAGATATTATATTTAAAAAAATTTAAGATAACTACCAATTTTAAAATTTGTTATATTTAGAAAATATTAAGATAACTACCAATTTTAAAATTTGAGATAAATATGACAACTACTTAATGAATATTTTAATCAATTAAAATACCATTAATACCCTTTGGACCATTAATAGGTGTATGATAGGATCAAAAGGTTTGGTGGAATCTGATTGTTTGGAATTTGGTTAATACGGTTAACATCAATGGGTTTGTTAACAAAAGAATGGAGTTCTCTCTCTCTCTCTCTCTCTCTATATATATATATATATATATATACTATATTATAAAAGAGACATAAAAAACTCTTAATTACAACATTTTAAACACAAAATACAACTAATTAAAGACAATTACTTCATTTACAATTTCATAATGCCTTGGTACAACTTATCCAAGCACAATATCTCACATCATCATCTATTTGTGGAATGAATACTCATTTATTAATATAAATATTTGTTTTTTATATTTAATGGATGAGTTGATCAATATTATCTACTATTATCAATATTTATTTTTTATATTTATTGGACGATTTGATCAATATTACTATTATCAATATTTATTTTTTATTTTATGATTTGCTCTTAATATATCTATATTTATATTAGTTATAATCTCATAACTAATATATCTATACTATATTATAAAAACATGCATTGATCTAATAAATATATTTTAATAAAAAATAAAACAGGTAGTTTATCTCATAATGTTTATCTTGTATTTAATATGTTTATTTGCAGTTAGTTATACAAATAAAAACATGGGACTTTAATAAGTTATAATTATGTTTCATTAACTTGTAATTTTGATTTTTAACTAATATATCTATACTATATTATAAAACATTTAAGCTAAAGTCTTAAAAACTAATTTTTATGCATTAGGTATCACTCATTAATGCATATTACTTAAAATCTAAAAGTAAAAATTGATCAAACATAATTACAATCTATAAAAACTCAATGTTTGAATTCGTGTAACTAACTGCAGATAAGCACTTATTTTTATTTTCTAAAATATCTAAAATTTTTAACTATTGATATAACTAACCGATAAATATAAGAAAATTCGAGATAAAACACTTTATTTTTATTTTTTTTATTGAAGTATGTTATCTTTTTAATTTTAAATATAAAATATCTTAAATATAGTTATCATTTAAATTAAACATTTTTTGACCCGTAACAAAATATTTTATTATTATTTTTTATAAAAAAACATAATTAAACTAAACTCAAATATATTTTTGTTTTAAATCTAGGTTTCTCAAAATCGTAAAATAAAATAAAAAAAGACTAACAAAAAGTATGAATAAATCGAGGATTCGGGTTCTAGATTTCAGAAATCCACTGCATTGCGATGGTACATTTCTAGTATATATATATATATATATATATATATATGTATGTATGTATGTATATCCAATTATAACATGTCAACAACTACTCTATTTTAACAATTTAAACATTAATTATATTATTAAAATATTTTATAAAATCATCACCCTAGTATCTTTTTAAAAAAAATTATAGAAAAATATAACAAATTCAATCTCATTAGTTGAAACAATTATGTCTCCTTAATACAAAATAAATCTTCACACTGAAAAAACCCATAAATTATATATATATATATATATATATAATTAAAAAAATGATAGTTGAGGGATTAAACCCGTAAATTAACTAAACTTATATTAATTATATATATATATATATATATATATATATAATTAAAAAAAAAATGAATGAAACCAAATCCATCGTTTCCTTCATATCATCCACCGCCATTTTTTTTTCTTTCTCTCTCTCTAAAATCATTCGATCATCTCTCTAAATTTTCTCTCAAATCGTTGAAGTAATCGACGAAATAACTACATATTCGGAATCTACTCGTCGAGCCCTTCTTAGAGGTATAAATTTCTTCTTAAGTTATTTAAGTTGGTAAGTTAGAGTAGTTGAAGTTGGTTGGTAGATTATGATTATATAATACAAAGTTATAATCATGTATATGTTTAGGTACGTTTGTTTTTGTCAAAATTACAAACGGGTAAAGTTTAGAATCAAAATGGCGATATTTATATCTAGATGTTTAACCGCACACCAAGTGATCGGTTTCATGTTTAAGAGAATATAATTTTATGATTAAGCTTAGAATAATAAGCATTGAATTTTATGATATGCGAGTAATAGTAATTTATGGTTTAAATAGGCAATCGAACGGGTTAAAATTCGTCCTCAATCTCAATTGATCGCGTTTTTACATCTCAGTCCGATCAAGGTATGGATTTCATTTCTTTTGAATCGTGGGCAACTATTTGTTGTAGTTGACCCTTCCGAAAGGTGGTTCACCACCTTGTGATTGATCAACCGAACGTGATCAACAAATACGAAATTGTACACACACATACACATTGATTTTGGTTTATTGAATCAATTGTATGAACATTTTGACGTTTTATTAAAATGTGTCTCGTATGAGATTGTTTATGGAAAAAATGTGAAGTATATAGATTATAATTTCTGTGATCGCCATTTGGGTAAGTGGCACATGTTTAGTTTTCGTTGATTTTAGAAGAACCCAATAAATGGGCACATTATTTGGGATGCCTTCTATGGCGGCTTTGTTGTCATAGCGTCCTGCAGATGACGGTCCACCAGAGTTAAGCCTATGTGGCTTACGTGAAACCACTCTAGGAGGACTTGGCTGACTTTGTTGGCTCCAGGGCGGATGAATCGATTCTAGATTTTACCCACAGAATATGTGACCGTGGTTAAATTCACGGGGGATCCGTTGTGTGTGCCCGCATGCCGACCCAGTTCGTGTGGTTTGGCCACCCCACGAACACAACGACTGGAATTGACGGACTTTATTTATATTACATTTTGAAGTTAAAGTGTGGACTGTTCTTGACATTATTGCTTTTGATTATATTACCGAACGTTTCTTTTGATTTAAATGAACTATGAACTTCTGTCTCAAGAACTTTCTTCGAATTGAATTTTTAAGTCTTCCGCTTCGTTATCGATGTTTTTATTATTATTTACGAATTTATATTATAATCCATTCACTGAGCCTTGTGCTCAGCCGTGTTTTTGTTTTCTGACACGGCAGGTACGAAGTGACGTTTACGGGGGACGGGACTTGAGATCGAGCTTGAAATTTTGGAGTTCTTAGAATCGCATTATTATACAAACGTTCTAAGTTTATAAACACTTTTTGAAGTGTAAGATTTTGGATTGTAATATATAATTGGAGTTTATTAGTAGCTCTGATTTAGTTGTGTAATTATGTTAAGTCCCGTTCGTGACATCACCCGTTCCGGACCACGGGGACGGGGGATGTTACAGTTTATGTGCTTTGATCCGAAAAAACAAACTTTTTTCTTCTTTCTGTCTAGTAATCATTTCTTTGATTGGTTTCATTTTGGAAGGTATAAGGAGTGTTGTGTTTCACAGTTTATGTGCTTTGATCCGAAAAAACAAACTATTTTCTTCTTTTTGTCTGGTAATCATTTCTTTGATTGGTTTCATTTTGGAAGGTATAAGGAGTGTTTTTAATTTGGCAGATTGATTGTGATATTGGAATCCTATGTTTATTTGTTTGGAAGATCTGATCTGAACAATAAGAAGAAGAAGAAGAAAATCTGGGATTTAATTGTGGCGTCTCAAGATGAAGGTACATCTCATTTTCTTCCATACATTGTTAGATTTTTGGATTAATTCCATTTGGGTTCTTCAGAATTTGAGTAATTTCTTGATTTTCTTATCAACAATTTTTTCCTACCCACTTTTTTTTAAACTTGGTTTTGGGGTAAATCTATGAATTGTTAGAACAATCGATGCTTGAATCCATCAACCGTTAGATTTGTTCTTTTCTTTCGATAAATTTATTGATTAATTAGATTTCTGCAATCTGATGCATAGCAATTTGAAAATATGCAAATTCAAAGTGGGGTTTCTTTTTATTTTATCAATTGCACCTCTTTTTTATTTATTTATTTAATTGGTTTTTATTTCTTTTCTTTTTCTTCAAATTGCTGAATGAACAGGATGTTGATCTTATAAATCAGTATTCTTTGGGGTGTTCTTGAAGTTAGTTCTTTATCTCAGATTTGATCAATGAAACAACAAAAAGATTCAAACACTTGTGTGTGTGTCTATATATATATATATACATATATATATATATATATATATATATATGGATTGAAGAATCAATTCGATGGATGCAATGTTGAAAACATTAGCATCTCTAGGGTTGATTTCGTTGCTGCTTATCTGTGTTTTGGCTTCTGATGATGGATTCGCATTAAAATTCTATTACAGTTAATTGTTTTTTTTTTTAAAGTTGGACGTTTTTTTTGGGTTTTTAGTTTCTTATATGCAACTGTGTATTATTTTATTGATTTGATTGTTACATGTTGATCATTTTCTGTAAGTGCTCTACAAAGCTTGAAGTTTTTTCTTCGCTTATAGACCACCGAACATATGAACCTGGGCAGATAAATGTTCTGAGCAAACTGCGAAGATCAAGTCTTTGCAGGCACTTATAAATTTTCTATTTTAGTTCTCATCTGACTTTTATATTTACTGCAATGGTCTAATTGATGGGTTTGTAAGATTTATGTGGTTGTCATTGTCTCATTGAGAACTATTAATAAATGATGTGAGTTTGTATTAGTGACCTATGCACAACCTGGCTTGCTGCAGATTAAGAGGTTGCAGAAGGAAAAACTAGAATCACAAATCTTTTTGGATAATGCTTGGATAGTATGGAATTTGTCTTGTGAATGCTCTGAAGGTTTGAGAAATTGATATTAGTTTTCATGTTTTATTCATCTGTCAGATAACGTTCTTCGTTGTCATTACATGGAGCAGTAATGAATCGTTTATTTGTGGTTGTTTTTTTACAGAACAAGCTTCAAAACTTGGCAGAGCAACACTCGGATGTTCTCGAGAGTTTGACACCACCGGTTAGGAAGAGAGTTGAAGTTTTGAGAGAGATTCAGGTAAAGGATAATAACGGATTGTTAATTGCAGCTTCTCACAATGTGCATAATTACATGTGATCTATTAGTCTCATATCATTGAATATTTCATTAATTGGTTTTCTTGTTTCCAGTGTTTTTGTAAGTAAATGCTAATTTAAACAACCTATTGTTATGGTGCGGTAGTGTATTTTATACCTAAATCTTACTTTGGGTATTATTACGACATCAGACTCTGAAATTTAGGCAGGGGAATGGTTGATTGGCAAATGATATTCACATTTCACACACTCTTCTCCTTTGGTGAGGTTGGAACCTTTGACCTCTAGGAAGGTTGGGTTACTGGATATCGTTGGACCAATGATGACCAGATTGTTCTCTTGATCGACAAATCAACTTGTTTTTGAATGTTGCTCCATCTTGCATGCTATCCACGGATGACATTCTTCATTAATGAATCATGTCAGTCTATGTAATGGTCTCTCCTAAAACCAACAGTTATTCAATTCATAGACTCGGTTCTCGTTGATTGACCATTTCATTGTTGGAAACATCACAGTCTCTTATTCATAATATATATTGTTGCTACAATTTCTTTCTATTACTTCTAGCTTGAAGTTGGGTGTATTTACTTAAACTTTCTCATAAGTGAAACACAATTATTGCTTCATTTATTTTATGTCATTATTAAAACATATATTGAGGTAATATGAGTTGAGATTCAAGCTGACATAGTTGATAAGATTTTAGTTTTTATTTTGTTACAGGTTGCAATTCATTTTCACAAACATTAGCGGTTGTTAGAAAGTGTTCATTTCTGTGCATATACATTCATCATAGTGTGTACTTTGTAATTTTTTTGCTCAATGCTACTGCTTCTGATATTTTACCATTTTCAGGGCGAGCAAGATAAACTGGAGGTGAAGTTTTTTGAAGAGAGATAAGCATTAGAGTTGAAATACTAGAAGATGTACAAGCCACTATATTCAAAGGTATATGCGCTGTCTCATTTGTTCATTGTGAGATTGACA
Organism: Arctium minus; assembly: GCA_954870635.1. Lineage (NCBI taxonomy): Eukaryota > Viridiplantae > Streptophyta > Magnoliopsida > Asterales > Asteraceae > Arctium > Arctium minus. Next base: position 26,285,167 of record OX941082.1, on the reverse strand, counting down.
TTTGTCACAATACACTGTGTTTACAATGGATGTTGTATTTTATAGGTTTTTTATTAGAATTAATGGGACGGGAAGGGATACAGAACAACGGATGTTGTATTTTATAGGTTTTTTATTAGAATTAATGGGACGGGAAGGGATACAGAACAACAAAATCATTTATTTGTGGGATCTGTAGTTGGTTTGACTATGATGGCTACTTGCTTGCCTATTGAGATTTTCAGAGATTTTACCTTTCTAACTTCCCATTTTACACAATGCCACTTTCGAGTGCCACATCTCACAATGGGAGGGGAAGAAGATTGGTGAATGGTGAGAACGAACAAGATAACCTCTGAAGCAATAATAGACATTTTTGTATAGTACAAATTGATCTAAGTTAATTACCACTTGAATAATATTGTCATAAAGAATATGAACAGCTAGGGAGAAATGCTTTTCAAACTTTAAATGATGTTTGTGAACAATTTTCTACCTTGCCTTGCCACTTCCCAGCCATCTGGTGTAAGTTGCATGTGGGTATTACCAGAACTCCGAGATCTAGCACATATACATCAGAAGGTTTAATTTCTATAACTTGATCCCATGAGACATAGGTTACAAATTCCAGAAATTTCCTTCGATTGAAAATTATATAAAGAGGATATCCATGTTTTAGCCAAGCTACCTATTGGAATTTGGAATAGAAAATGTCGAGAACACGAGAGATAGAAATACTTGTCTGCACAATGATAGAACTATTGCCATATATAAGAATGGTTTCTTAAATAATTGCCGGCAAATACTTTTGACATAAACTTCTTTACTCATTCTTTCTTAATTATTTTCACTATAATCGATGAAAGTTTGATGTAACAGCCTTGAATATGAAAGTAAATGGTGTTGTTGAATTTGCTCTAATCCAAATACTATTGTGTAATACTAAACCATTATGCTTTGGAACTACAGAGATATGATATAGTGAATGATGTTGTTGAAGTTGGAGAGAAGGACAGTAACAAAGATGGCCATGTCAGCAGGAACGAAATGGTTCTTGCAATAGAGGAAACTACATCTGGTGGGTGATCTGATTCTGATGGGTAAATTGCCATGAAAAGATTTGGTCCCTCTCTCTCTCTCTCTATATATATATATATATATATATATATATACACACACATAAGACACTGTTAGAGTTACTAAATTTGGTGGTTTTTTGTATCGAGAGAAGAGATGGACGGGGATAAAAAATGGAATGGTGAACTTCAAGGAATTTTTGTTTGCTTTTCCTCGATTGTTGCTATCCTTTTTGAAACTTGTACAAAAATCCATGTTTTTCACCGTTATATATGAATCTATTGTTTTTCTTCAATTGAAGATTAAAAACCCTGCTTGTTCATAACATCCGGTCGGTTAACTCCAAATACATGCATACACATTTGAATACCAAATTTGTTGTATACAGTTAGCAATTCAGCAATTCATTACTCTAAGAATGTTCAGTGAACTTCATGTGACGAGGCTCCAGTGGTTCCTGATTTGTTTGATTAGGGGCAATTGTTCACCCAAGGCTTCTGTACCTACAAGCAGCTTGAAACCCAAATACTATGCATAAGGGTCTTGGATGTATCTGTATTGATTTGTTCGTGTTATTCTTACAAAAAAACTGGTTTGAATAATCTGTAACTGATTTGTGCATAACTTTTTATCCAGGTTTTGGATTTTCGTAATGTTTATGGAAGGTTATATATATTGAAAGGTTGATAGTTGCACAATTTTCCTCCGATGACTTCTGATATGCGTGTTTTCTCTTAAAATACGCGATTGAAATTAGTTATATTTTTATTTTAGAGGTCCACCTTACATTTGAACTTCAAAATTGCTATTGCTCTATCTTGTGTATCAAAATGAAAACTATCAATATGTTGATTTCTGATGGCAAAGAGGTAATGTTGGGTTCGAAATTTTGTCAAGAAAATTGACGAATTTATTGCCAAACATCCCCCAAATGGATTTTGGTATATTGAGAAAAATAGGATTATGGTAATAGGGCATACCTGATGGGAACTTGGACCTTCTTGAGGACAGGCTGTTGGTGGAATATAGGTGCTTTAGATACCGAAGATGTTTATAAAAGCACGTGAGGACATATATGCATTTAACAACAACCTATACATGTGGAATTGGTAACAATATGGAAAATTTACAACCTATACATATGTGTTTGGTAACAAATCACTTATGCTTATTCTTTCCATTCATACTTAGATTTCCTCTCGACTCTCACAACCTCTTTGTTGATGCACACCCTTACTCTCAAACCAGAGGTAGATTCAATGATCACAACCTGCTTGTGAGTCCATTGTTTTGCAGGTTGCTTGAGGCTTGATAGTGGCAAATTGGGAATACAAGTTTTGGCATGATAACCAGTGATTTGCATAAGAGTAATTACGACAATTACTACAAAGAGAATAAATGGGATTCCATGTAATAAGTTTTCGATATTAGCAATTTCCTGTTATAAAAGACCTTAAACAGTTATATATTATAAAAGACTTTTATTCAGGCATAATTTGACAAGTCTAAAGAAAATGTGTAAATTATGTCTCTATAGATTAAAAAAAAAGTTAAATGAATCCCTATATAAATTTTATTTGGTAAGAATCTACTTGTAGTAGGTATTCTTGTTTACATTTATTCAAGCCCGATCCTGACAATTTTTGGGTCCTGGGCGAGATGTAAAACAGGACCCTCGATAAATATGAAAAAGAATTATTTAATATATCGTTTTGTATCATAAGAAATAACATTGAATTCAAGAAATATGAATAATTTTTATAAACCATTTTCCCGATAATTCGTAGACACAAAATCAATCAATAATTATTTATAAACTAATATGATCTACCATATCATTTTTTCATAACATCATTAATTTGTTCCAACGTCAAAAACATCCTTATGATATATATTTAATATACAAATTGACATTATTTGGGGTGTGATTATTTGGAGTACAACTTTATGTAAATCAATATAAATCAGTTGTGTTCCCATCTCACCTCATCTTAATTTTTTCTCTCACCATTTTAAACTTTTAGGGTTAAAACAATCCTTTTTTTTGAAGCATCAATCTTAAAATCAAGAGCTCATGTTGGTTATAGTTTGAGATATTATTATTGTTTTTGAGATATAAGAGTACTTAAGATTCATGCACTCAATATTAAATTATTAGGTAATAAAGAGTCAATAATGTTTGAAAAAACTGTGTATAGATATAAGTTAGATCGTCTCATATAATTGGTAATTTTTTACACAAAATAGTTTTCCTTGTTAATATCAATAAATTTACCATATTCTAAAGGAAATATAGAATTCATATGGATTGAATAATCAAAAGAATCGGTGGGAGATGAATGATGGATAATATATCAAGGTTTTCTAGGTAAGTAATTTTAGACTTTGGTATTAGATTAAAAAAAAACTTAAATAAACTATATAATCAATACTGTAAAATGAAAAACCAATTAACTTTTCACATATTTTTTTCATTTCAAGTAGAATTAGTTAATACATGTTTTGACCCTTATATAATACGAAATTCTTTGAGTCCTATTAGATACTAAAAAAATTGTCTCTTTTGTTAACTAATTTTTTTACTACTATTATATAGTTAAAAAACTGGGTCCCTATTTCTCGTTGGGCCCTAGGCGTACGCCCGACCCGCCCTCCTCCAGGGACGGCCCTGCATTTATTCAAAATTTACACTTAGTTACATTGTACGGGTATACAATTAGCATTGGATGGAGAAAAAAGAGCCAAAATAGAAACATATCATGAATACCTACGAATTAATTTGTTTTCTATCCATACGTTTTATTTTTTTCACTGTTAGCACATTAAAAATACATAATCGTAAAATACGTTTCATTCTTATTATAAATTAAATCATTATAATTTTTTCGTCAATAATTGTAATATAAACTAATTATTGAATATCATTATGGGTTTAGGGTTTCATAAATTGTGATTCTTAGGTCATGGTTGATTGTTGATGACATGTGAAATAACATTAATTGTTCGTTCTTTACTTACATTCTGCTGCATCGCGTGGGTATATGCCTAGTTAAGGGTATAATGGGAAAATAAACATTTACTTTTGAAAGTGAACAATTATTTTGGGACAAACTAAAATAGTAGTGTCGATACTTATTTTGGGACAGAGGGGTATTAAATTTTAGAAATTTCTCTAAATTTGTAAAGATTTAACTGTTTTCTTTATTTTAGAATACACTTTAGCATAGATGTTGGAGAAAAAAAAACTTCAATATTTATACCATAATATAAGTACTTAAGAGAGTTTCTGAAAAGGTGTTTATAAAACCTCTATCGTGTGCTTAGAACATCCACATCGGTTGTTTAACCAGGTTCATTAAAAAAAAAAAAAAAAAACGCTGAGAAGGACCGGTACGTACACAACCACGTAAGAGGAATTGGTTCCTTTTTATGGACCGCTTCATCCTCTATAAATGGCGGGGGGCCACTAGTAAAGTAATAATAAAAAAGTTAGAATTTAAGTGTGCTTAATTGGGTTTCGATTTTTCATTGGGACCCATTCGAAACAGAAATTGACCCTTCGAAACTGGGTTTGTGTTCTCTTTGTCACATATCCGGTCCATGTGGTCTGTACACATGTAAATGAGACCCAACAAACACCATATCCTTATGGGGTTTTTTTTTTTTTTTTTCCTTATGGTTGTGTGTGTTTGTGTTGTATATGTGTGTGTTTTGTGGGAAGACCAAAGGTGGCGAGAAGAGGAGGGTGGAGGTAAGGTAAACACAAAGGAGGTGGATGATGGGGGTTGACCGGAGATAAGAAGAATGGTTGGCCGAAGATTTTGAACGGTTTTGGGAGTAATGGTGGCCGCCGGTGACAATGGTCGTCGGCTTTGAGATGGGTTTTTGTATTTTTTTTTTGGGGTCACTTTTGTGTGTGTATATATCTATATCTATACTATATTATAAAGCATGAATAAAAAACTCTTAAATACAAATTATTAGGCACAAGGTACCATCATTTTATGCAATATTTTAAAAATCTCTAAATTTACAAATATCAAAGCACTTGATACATATTACTACTGCAGACTTCTAACACCCACCAATTTGGTATGTGCAGAGTCTTTCCTTTTATACAGATCTTTTCATGTATCACTATTAATTAATATATTATATTACTATAAATTTGTTTTAATTATATTATTAAATATGTAATTGGTTATTTTTTCTAGATGTCATTAAAATATATAAGATAATTATTAAATTTTAACAAAATTTATAAAAAAAACATTATCACTTTCTCAAAACCATCAAACATCGTACTATAAATCGACAGAAAAATAAAAAATAAAATGAAATATTAAAATCGTGATGTATCTCGCTGCATTATGCGGGTACGCTTCTAGTATAATATAATGTAGAGATTAGAGGGAGGATCAAACGATAATGTTAATTATTTAAGAAAACATGAGAACGATTAAATCACGTACAAAATCACAAAAAAAAAAAAAGTTTGTGGGCGACTTTGACCGCTTTTTCAGGTCGCGGGGCAAAGTCGCGTGAATCACATGTGATTTTGTACGTGATGTTAGTGTAAAATCGCACATTATTCGGCCATTATTGTGTTTTCTCTTAGATAGATATTGTTATTGTTTGAATCCGACTCATATAACGTATACTATAAATAATATATTCTCATATATATTTTTCATTTATAAAAAGAGTTCTAAAAATAGATTAAAAAAAGACTAAACTCTCCCTCACTTAACAAAGCAAAAAAAAGAATCGTACAGTGGCTTATTCGGGGGTGTTTACTTGTGACTTAATAGGGCTTAATGGTCTATCTTGCTTATTCGCACGACTCTTTTAGGTTATTTACTTGTGGCTTATTCGCGCAACAAGTGACTTAATCGTACAGTTGAATTTGTTGTGTTGTCCTCATTCATCCAAAAAAAAATCCCTACCCTTTGTTTTTTTAAACCTACAAAGCAAAAAAAAAAAAAGATATCATGCCTCCGGCCTCCCTTCCTTCCAGGTTCAAACCCTAGATTTCAAACACGCCTCCAAGCCTCCTCCTTTCGATTTCATTTTCAATGTGAAGTTCCATATTGCATTTCAAGTTCGATCTCATATAGAGTTCGATTTCCAGGTTTCGTTTTTTGATTTTGATTTTGATTTCCAGGTTTCAAACACGCATCCGATTTGATTTCGATTTCGTTTTTTGAAGTTCCAGACCTGTTTGATTTCAAATTCGTTTTTGAAGTTTCAGATTTGATTTCATTTTCGTTTTTGAAGTTCTAGATATCGATTGATTTCGATTTCGTTTTGAATTTCCAGATTTCGATTTTCCTGAAGTTGCTTCACATTTCTGTTCTCTGTTCACAATTTTTTTTGTTCAGATTGTTCATTGACTCCACAAGTTTATATTTTTTTCCTTATGGATTCCCATTTCGTTGAAGTTTATATGATAAATTGATGGATAAAACGATCATTTCTATCATTCAGACGGTTGATTCAGTAAAAAAAGTAAACAGTAATAGTTTTTTATCCAAACAGACAAATTTATCCACTCAGGACTTAATAGAAAATTTTGGTAAACAACCCCTTAGTGATTAGGGATCGCTTTCAAAGAAAAAATGAAAATCGTAAAGATGTTTTCTAAACATATCAAAGTATAGGCGAAGGATCGTGTGAGAAGTTGTGTTAACGACGAGAAGCGTGAGAAGTGGATCTGAACCGTTGATCTATTTTAATCTCAAGCCCTCCCATGAATTGCGGCTTAGAAGGGAGTTGATCCGGTGCATCTTATCTCGGTGCATCTCATCTTATTGTGCGTTTATTTCTCATCCAGTGGTTGATAATCACTTCTCACGTTTCTCACCGAAATCCAACCCTCAAAAGTATATGTCTAAATTTAAGTCCCACTTGCAAACTTTTCAATTAACCTCAAGGACTAAAATTGAAGTTTGCTATTTGTTTTTTGTTTTTTGTTTTGCTCATTTTGTTATGTTAAGGTAGCCCCTCACATTATAAGTAATAACATTTATCAGGAAGTGAACTTTGAGTTATTTATAGATTTGGTCCTTGAGGTTTTTAGTAAATTATAGATTTGGTCCTTAAAGTTTTATCTCCTTGTTAGATTTAGTCCTATGTTTGTAGAGTTACAGATTTGGTCCCTATAGTTTTATTTTCCTCTTGGATTTAGTCCCCATATTTTGTTGATTCCAAAATAGACTTTCGATTTTGCATTTGCGTAACGTTTTGGTCCTTGAAATTAAAAGTTGTTACCTCCTGACCGTTAAGTAAATGACATTTCGATCATTTATAACTTTTTCATTTTCTAATTTAAATAAATAAAAGTTATATTATAAAAATTATTTTTATTATATAAGCATAAAATAAAGATCCCTTAACATGCATCGCATCTCAATGACTGTGTCTTCTCCAACCCAAAACCTTCCGCCTTCCCCATCAATCCAAGCACATAGTCGTAGGTGATTCACACACCAATTTTTTATTTATTAATAAAGTAATTTATCATAATTTATTTTATGTTTAATAATGATGTAAAATTTGTTTAATTCATATTTTTATTATAATTTAATTTAGGTTTAATAACAATGTAACTTTTTTTAGATTTAATGATGTAATGTACCATTTGCCAATTTATTTTCGCTTCCTATCATACACACACATCATCCTCATAGGGCATTTTGTAAATTATAGTTATGCTGCTAACAGACACAAAATGTTTTGTTCTCATAATTGGTCATGCTCAAATTTATGGTCTTAATATTTCTTTCCATCCGCAGCAACACGCGGGCATTAATCCCACCTGGTTAAAACTAAAATTGGAGTTTGCTCATTTTTCTATTTTTTTTGCTCATTTTGTTATGATAAGGTAGCCCCTCACGTTACAAGAAAAATAGATAAATGAGGTTCTTATACTACTTTTATTGAGGTAAACATTTATTATATAAATTTATTTATTTTGAATGACAATTCTATGTTAACTAAAGTTAAAAGCCATTAAATAATATTAAATGTACCCTTTTTATGTTATAATCAGGTCAAGTTATGTATTTTTAATGTAAAAAAGCAAACTTTGATTTTTATGTATATGAATAGAAAATTAGTAGGTAAGGGTCCATTTAACACATCCCTTAGAGCATCTACAATTGTGAAAATTGAGAGGTCCAAGAATTGCTTCAACGAATTGTTCACCTCCGGAGGTACCAGTGAGAAGTTGAGTTAATGGTGAAAATTGAGAGGTTCAAGAACTGCTTCAACGAATCTGCAATGGTGAAAATAATAGACTTATTCATTATGGGTTAGGTTTCGGTGAGAAGTTGAGTTAATGGTGAGAAGTGTGAGAAGTGGTTATCGACCGTTACCGAGATAAGATGCACTGGATCAATTCCCTTATAAGACGCAATTCATGGGAGGACTTGAGATTAAAAGAGATCAACGGTTCCGATCCACTTCTCATGCTTCTCATCGTTAACTTAACTTCTCACACGATCCTTCGTCTATTCATTATTTGGGTAAGAAATTATGAAATATGTAGGAAATATAAACTGATATGGTAAAGATATAATAATGAGGTATCAAAATCATTACCACACTAAATAGGTTCATGAAGTATTTTGTAGTTATTCTTAAGTGAACATTGAATAAAAACTGGTCAAAACATTGAAGTATTTTGTTATATCGAAAAAAAATTGAATCATTTTGGTAGATTAATTATTCCAATCAAATATAGTAATCAATTTAAGTGTATTTAATTTAAATGTTTTGTTGTTTTACAATAAAAACAATAACATTAAACTGACAATGTAATTTATTAGCATTTGAATTATTTGTTTTTTCTTAACATAAAAAAATTGAACTCATTCAATAAAAATTTCTCAAAACAAATTAAATTATAAAAAAATGTATAATATTTAAATTATAAAAAAAGCAAATTACATCAAGCAAAATTTTTCTTATTCATATTTTATGCACTCAAACTTTTAATTATTTTAGCTTTTTTCTAAAGTAATTTAAAAAAAATATCATTTTGCGAACCAATTTTAATTTTTAATTTTTTTAATACCTAAAATGAAACCATAATTGATTTTATTTTTGTTTTTGTTAAATATTAATTTAATTAACGAATTTCTTAAATAAATTTTTCAAAAAGGTGGTTTATTAATATCTATATCTATACTATATAATGAAAATTCTAAAACGGGGTTATTGTACAATCTTTTGTATAATAATATTTACCACTCTTAATCTTTTGTACAATAACATTTACTACCCTTATAATGTTACACTTACCACCCTTACAATTACTTACTTGATTTATTTTATATTCATTACTTTTTCATTTTTCATTTTACACCGTTATCATATTAACACAAATAATCGTATATGAACAAAAATGCAATGAAAAAATACGTTTCTTTTTTTACAAATTATATCATTATAATCGTCTCGTCAATACCTTCAAAACGAGTCCAATATTGAATATTTTTTAATTTAACCATGCTATTAAATATCAGAATATATACGAATTATATATACTACTAAAACGGTTATAACATTTACCACCCTTACAATGTTACATTTACCATTCTTACAATGTTACATTTACCACCCTTATAATTACTTATTTAATTTACTTTATATTCCTTACTTTTTCATTTTTCATTTTACACAATTATCATATTAACACAAATAATCGTATATGTACAAAAATGCGATGAAAAATAGGTTCATTTTTCTACAAATTATACCATTATAATCGTCTCGTCTGACCTTCAAAACGAGCTCAATATTGAATATTTTTAAATTTAACCATACTATTAAATATCATGGATATTTACGAATTAATTTGTTTTCTATACATACGTTTTATTTATTTTTCCACTATTAGCACATTAAAAATACATAATCGTAAAATACGTTTCATTCTTATTATAAATTATATCATTATAATTTTTTTCGTCAATAATTGTAATATAAACTAATTATTGAATATCTTTATAGGTTTAGGGTTTTATAAATTGTGATTCTTAGGTTATGATTGATTGTTGATGACATATCTATAAGAAATTAGCATTAATTGTTCGTTCTTTACTTACATTCCGCTGCATTGCGCGGGTATATGCCTAGCTATATAATGAAAATTCTAAAACGGTTATACAGTTATTGTACAATCTTTTGTACAATAACATTTACCACCCTTAATCTTTTGTACAATAACATTTACTACCCTTACAATGTTACATTTACCACCCTTACAATTACTTATTTAATTACTTTATATCTCTTACTTTTTCATTTTTCATTTTACACCGTTATCATATTAACACAAATAATCGTATATGAACAAAAATGCAATGAAAAAATACGTTCATTTTTTTACAAATTATACCATTATAATCGTCTCGTCAATACCTTCAAAACGAGCCCAATATTGAATATTTTTTAATTTAACCGTACTATTAAATATCAGAATCTATAATATATAATGAAAAAACTAAAACGGTTATTGTACAAACTTTTGTACAATTACATTTACCACTCTTACAATGTTACATTTATCACTATTACAATTACTTATTTATATCCCTTATTTTTTTCATTTTTCATTTTACACCATTATCATATTAACAAAAATACAATGAAAAAATACGTTCATTTTTCTACAAATTATATCATTATAAGCGTCTCCTCAATATCTTCAAAACAAGCCCAATATTAAATATTTTTTAATTTAACCGTACTATTAAATATCATGAATATCTACGAAATAATTTGTTTTTCTATCCATACGTTTTATTTTTTTCCATCGTTAGCACGCTAAAAATACATAATTGTAAAATACGTTTCATTCTTATTATAAATAATATCATTATAATTTTTTTCGTCTATAATTGTAATATAAACTAATTATTGAATATCTTTATGGGTTTAGGTTTAATAAGTTGTGATTCTTAGGTGATGGTTGAATATTGATGAAATGTATATAAAAAAATAACATTAATTATTCGTTCTTTACTTACATTTCGCTACATCGTGCAGGTATATGCCTAGTAATAATATGATAAAAACAAGACGCTAATATTAACTTATTGTAATTTATTACTTGCATATATTATAAAAATCCAAAAGTGTTCTATTAATTTAACGAAAAATCAACTTGCATGTATAAATAGAGAATGTGCTGGAACATGAGAGGAGTATGAGTCATCGTTGTTTTGCGTCTCAAACTCGTCAACCATTGCCACGTCATATGTGATGTTATTCTTACGTATTCAAGTTTTTACTATTCATTGTAACTTGTAAGGTTTCTCATGCAATTCAACGAGATATTTTTTTTTGGTTTTTATTTTATTTTTATCTTATATATTTTAAATTCTTTATATTTAAATTAAGATATTTATTATGTTTTTATTATGTTTATCGGCTAGTTATGAATTCAAACATATAGTTTTAAAAACTTGTGTTCATACATCATAACTTGTAATCTTGAATTTTAAGTAATGTGTATCAATAAACAGTACTTAATACATAAAAGTTTGTTTTTAAGAGTTTCTTCGATAGTTTAATAATAATGTAATTTATTTTAGATTTAATAAAATAATGTTTTTTTATAAAATAAACATTAAAAATTCTGTTAAATTTCTTAATTATATTTTAGATTTTTTATATTTAAAATTTAATTTTTACTCTGTATTTAATTATGCAGAGAGTGATTTTAGGGAAGTTGAAGTGAAAAATTATTTTACGGGAGTTAAAGTTGTTAGAGATAATAATTAAATAGAAATAGATTTTAAGTTTTAATTCTTTATTTAAGTTTTAAGTAATTAACATTAAATAGCGGTACATTAAGCTTTAGTAATCGTTTGTAAGAGTTTTTTATAAATGTTTTATAATCTACTAGAAGCGTACTCGCGCAATGCAGCGAGATACATCACGATTTTAATGTTTATTTTTATTTTTTGTTTTTTATTGATTTACAGTACGATTTTGGATGGTTTTTATTGAGTGATAATGGTTTTTTTATATATAAATTTGTTTAATTTAGGCTTAATAATATAATGTTTTTTATATAAAAAAAATTAAGTAGTTTGTTAAAATTCATTAATTATCTTATATATTTTAAATTTTTTATATTTAAATTGATATGTTTATCCCGTTTTGATTATGTTTATCAGAATTCAAATTTCATAATTTTAGGATTTGGGGATTAGAGATAAGGATTTTGGAAGATAAAGATGAAATTTATTAATTAGGGTTAAAAACATTTAAAAGTAGTACATATTGCTTCATTAATTGTTTTTTAAGAGATTTTAAGTAGATTAGCATTAAATAATAGTACATGTTTAATACATCACGATTTTAATGTTTATTTTTATTTTTTATTTTTTATTGATTTACAGTACGATTTTGGATGGTTTTTATTGAGTGATAATGGTTTTTTATATATAAATTTGTTTAATTTAGGCTTAACAATATAATGTTTTTTATATAAAAAAAATTAAGTAGTTTGTTAAAATTCATTAATTATCTTATATATTTTAAATTTTTTATATTTAAATTGAGATGTTTATTCTGTTTTGATTATGTTTATCATAATTCAAATTTCATAATTTTAGGGTTTGGGGATTAGAGATAAGGATTTTGGGGGATAAGAATGAAATATATTAATTAGGGTTAAAAGCTTTACAGGTAGTATATTAGGCTTTAGTAGTTATTTTTAAGAGATTTTAAGTAGGTAGCTTTAAATGATAGTACATAAAACTTACTGAGTTGTAATTAAGAGTTTTTTATGTCATCTTTATAATATAGTAAGTATAGATACTATGTTATAAAGCAGACATAAAAAACTCTTAATTACAACTCACTAAGCTTTATGTACTATTATTTAAAACTATCTACTTAAAAAATAACTTTTTAAACATAATGTACTATCATTTAATGCTAAATTACTTAATTTTCTACTTTACAAATTTTTATTCTAATCCCTAGCCCGTTATCTTTATCCTTGGATGTTATCTTTATCCTTAATTCTTATCTTTTATTCTAATCCCTAGTCCGTTATTCACCTTGGATGTTATATTTATCCTTAATCCTCATCTCTAACCACCATCGGCGCTCAAATCTTTTCCATCCATATCCTTATATCACGGTTCAACAGAATTAGACGTAGATTAGGATGATTCTACTCATATATATTTGAATCAGGTTGTTCAATATCTTTGTTTTGTTTTTCAAGATACAAACAACTTCAATATCCAAACAGAGGTAAAGCTTCCAAGGTTCAATTTCTTCAATCTATTTTTTTGTTTATGATTGTAGTTATTTACAGTCAATCTTTTTTTTTTTCGTTTTTCAAACAGAGTCAAAGTTTTTCCAGGTTCGTTTCCTTCAATCTTTTGTTTTTGTTGTTCAAGATTCAATTTCTAGGTTTTTTTTAACATTGTTTTTTTTGTTTTGTTTATGATTGTAGTTATTTACGGTCAATCTTTTTTTTTCGTTTTTCAAACAGAGTCAAAGCTTTCCCAGGTTCGTTTCCTTCAATCTTTTGTTTTTGTTGTTCAAGATTCAATTTCTAGGGTTTTTTTAACATTGATTTTTTGTTCTTTCTTTGATTAGATACGATATTGTTGTTGTTTTGATTATGTTTTAAGGATTTGATGAGTATTTTCTTATTTCTGCACCCCAAATCTCATCTTTAATGGTAACAGGGGAGACACCGAAAAATGCATTATGGGAGACTTAACTGTAAATAAAAAATATCTCCCTCAAAATAGGTTTGAAGGGGAGTATTATAAAATAACTAAAAAGGCTACAGGCAATTTCAAACATACTATGATAAAAGAGTTTTTAAATCCATTGTGGATAGTGGAAGAGATAGATCCCATTTTAACATTCACTAGAATAACTAAGCTTGCATATTTATAATTGTGAGAGGTTAGTATTCCAAACTCAACATGATGTAGGACATTTTTTTCACATTTTTTTCAGATCCACAAAATTTTATATAGGACTATTTTCTTTCTCCTAATAACAACTTCAAGCTATCATAGTTCACTATGCTTTAGAAACGTCAAAAACAATTGTAATTTATAGGGGGTTGATCATACACCGTCTAATTTACTAATTTAACATCCTTCTTACATAGATGTCAATGAAATTGGAAGGCCAGATAAGTCAATATTAAAATTAGGTTTAAAAGTTAAAGGATTACGGGATTAGGTTTAATAGATAAGAGGAAGGGATAAAGATTAGTTCTAATAGATATAGCTCCATCTCTATTTAAAGTCATATTTTGTTTGGAAATATCTTGTTTCTTCTCTAATTTTTATTTTGCAAAAAACGTTAATATTGATGAGGAGGTGTCACATTTCTTGATTATAAAGGGGTTGTATCACTTACTTAGAGAATTTGAACATGAACTTCATACTTCTTTTGTTCTAGCAATATAAACACATTTGCAAATGTAACATTTTGTGCTATTTAGCAAACAATCTATAAACATATTTGCACACTTAACTCTTCTTTGTTTTTTAAGGAAAAATCAATAACACGTTTAAAAACGTAACATTTTTTGCTTTTCTAGGAAATCTTTGTTAAATATCATATGTTATTCATTATTGTTTCCCAATAAAATGTCAGATCCTGCTACTTTGCGCGGGTCCACAACTAGTATAGTATATATATATACCATGTTTAAGTGTTTTTCAAATGTTTTATTTTTGAAAACCAATTTCAAAAAACCAATTTAAATAATTTATCAAATCATATTTGTTTTCATTTTTACATTTAGTAAATATAAATTTGATTAGGGAGAATGTCCAAAATAGCCATTATTTTAGGCGGCATTTAACAAAATAGCCTTTTTGTTTACAAATTTTTCCAAAAAATACACCCTAAAATGCGCCCTTTTGGAGATTCTCCCGTTTGATTAACAATTTTTTTTTTAATAAAAAGTCTGTAAAAGATGATTCGGTAAAAGGATCTAGAAAGAGAAAAGTTTAGAAAAATTCAATAAATTATTTAACTTTAAATAATTAAGTTTATGAAATATTTTTAATAAAAAGTTATTGAACTTTCTTATTTCAATAATAGGGGTTAAAATGTCGTTGTTTGTAAGGGGTTTTAATGGCGTAAGATTTGAGGATGGTAAAACTGATTTAGAATTTTTTTTGTACTTTAAACCATTCTAGTCGGTTACAAATAGTTTTTTTTTGTTAAATGGATGAGGTAACCAATTTCTAAAAGTTCGATATATTATTTATTATAAAAAAATCACGGACTTACGTTGTGTTCTCGAGTTTTTTTTTATGAAGGAAAGAAAGGGAAAGAAAAAATGTTGTGTTCTCAAGTTTTTTAAGGAGGGGAAGGAAAGGAATGGGAAGGTAAATATTGTTGATTTTCCTTCTAAAACTTTCCTCCCAAATGTGGAAGGAAACGGAAGGAAAGTAAATAAATGAATTAAAAATATTTATAAAATTACGCATATATCCATTAATTACATTTCACTACGAAATAAATAAGGGTATATTGATAAAACTAACATCTTTCCTTTTCTTTCCCTCCTACTCGAGAACATGAAAATTTATTTTCTTTCCTTCCCTTTCCTTTCTCTTACTTCGATCTCAATAACACAAATACACATATTTCTTTCTTTTCGTTCCCTTTCTTTTCTTTCTTTCCAAAACTCGATAACATAACGTTAATCATTGACCTTTTATGAACTTTTCTCTTTTAAAAATTGTATTACTAAAATAAAATCAACTCGCATCATGTGTAAATAACATGTTTCTAAATGGCGTAAGGTGTGATATGACAGTAAGATCAAGCTTCAAACCTTAGAGCATCCATAGTCATGAAATTGTTTAGAGGTTCATGACTTTTTTACATCAGTTTTCTTTTTCTATTACGTCAGTTTTTTCTTTCCTACATATTTTATGAACCTTTTACCTCCTGTCCATGATTTATATTATAAAAAAAACTATTATAATTAAAAGAATTAAAAACTACAAAAAGTTTTAATGACAATAAGTTAAAATAACAACAAAATGTAAAATTGTAATCTATATCTATAATCTATACTATATTATAAAACACGGATTAAAAACACTTAAATACAAATTATTAGGCACAAGGTACTATCATTTTATGCAAGATTTTAAAAATATCTTAATTTACAAGTATCAAAGCACAAAATATATATTACTACTGAAGATTTTTAACACCCACCAATTTGGTATGTACATTGTCTTCCTTTTATGCAAACATTTTCATGTATCATTATTAATTAATATATTATATTACTATAAATTTGTTTTAATTATCTATACTATATTATAAAAACGACATAAGAAACTCTTAATTACAACATTTTAAGCATAAGGTACAACTAATTAAAACCAATTACTTAATTTACAATTTCTTAATGCTTTGGTACAATATTTCCAAGCACAGTATCTCACATAATCATCTATTTGTGGAATGAATACTCATTTATTAATATATATTAGCATAAAATATATATCTATTTGTTTTTTTGGTAGAGGATTTTATAAAATAAATTTTATATTAACATAATCTATTTTAAATGTTGATTTTACATTTAAATCTATATTAATGAGATGTAATATATAATCTTTTTCCTTCCGTATTTTTTTATATTACATCTCATAATGATTTTTCCATATTTTATTTTATAAAATCTTTTTCCATATTTTATTTTATAAAATCTTTTTACATAATGAGATGTAATATAAACTCTTTTTTCTTTCATATTTTTTTGCTAATATAAAATCTATTTTATTTTATAAAATGTACACGTATTTTATATTAGCATAATATAAAATTTACACATATTTTTTTGCTAATATAAAATCTACACGTATTTTTTTCACGAGCATTAAAAGAAGAAAAAAGAAGGTTGATATGAATTAAAAATAAAAAATAACGAGATACACTAATAAATTATCGTATTATTTAAAATAAAAATATTCCGCAATATTTTCCAAATTAACCAAGTTTAAATAAAATAAAATAGAAACGATGTAGATATAAAAATATTCTTCCATATTTTTAATATATTTACATTTACATTTAAATGTAAAATCGAAAATGAAAATAAAGGATTTTAAAATATTTTCTACATTCCTTTTTCCTTCCGTATTTTTTTATATTACATCTCATAATGATTTTTTCATATTTTATTTTATAAAATATTTTTCCATATTTTATTTTATAAAATCTTTTTACATAATGAGATGTAATATAAACTATTTTTTCTTCCGTATTTTTTTTGTTAATATAAAATTTATTTTATTTTATAAAATCTACACGTATTTTATATTAGCATAATATAAAATCTACACGTATTTTTTTGCTAATATAAAATCTACACGTATTTTTTTTCACGAGCATTAAAAGAAAAAAAAGAAGGTTGATATTAATTAAAAATAAAAAATAACGAGATACACTAATAAATTATCGTATTCATTTAAATAAAAATATTCCGCAATACTTTCCAAATTAACCAAGTGTAAATAAAATAAAATAGAAACGATGTAGATATAAAAATATTCTTCCATATTTTTAATATATTTACATTTACATTTAAATGTAAAATCGAAAATGAAAATAAAAGATTTTAAAATATTCTCTACATTCACTATAAATATATATAGTTTCTCTATGTATCATCTGAGTACAAGAAAAAACGAACGGTCGGGTGTCAATGGTGGAACCTATAACTGAACAAAAGGTATTCCACTATATTTTTTTTCTCTTGAAAAACTACTTTTTATATTTTATTTTATTTACTGAGAATTTGTTTATATTTTTCAAAACTCACAATCATATTTTTCAAAGTAGGGGAATAAGATATATATACATATCTTTATTTTTATCGACTAATACTATGAGGTCTTGAAATCAATAGTCAGATAAATTTTCAAGTGATACTGAGTGAATTTGAACTATACCAGTTGAGTTGTCGGTTACAAAAGATATAAATCATTTATTTTTTTTGTCATATTTGATGTGGGTTGAATGTTGTTAATTAATCTACAGATTTATACGTTCAAAGTGATTGTCAAGTATTGTCGAGGAGGTTTCAGAAAAATTGCAAAATCTGTAAAAACGTATGTTCATATTTATAATTATTTCAATAATAGTGATATGTTGTGAGACATGTCGTTTGAGTTTTAAATAATATAATACAAAACTATTATCAATATTATTGTACAAACTCATAACAACAAACGATTAAGAATATATGCAAGTTAACCACTTATGAAAATACATTCGTTTTTCACATTGTATTTCATTAATTGTTAACAAATAAATTACGTTTCATTTTAACTCGGTTCAATATTCCAACAAAAAAATTATCTTCCCGTGCAATGCACGGACCCAACACTAGTATTATTAAATATGTAATTGGTTATTTTTCTATATGTCATTAAAATATATAAGATAATAATTGAATTCTAACAAAATACTTAATTTTTTATATAAAAAACATTATTATTAAGCCTAAATTAAACATATTTAATAAAAAAAATATTATCATTTTCTCAAAACCATCCAAAATCGTACTGTAAATCGACAAACAAACAAAAAATAAAATGAAACATTAAAATCGTGATGTATCTCACTGCATTGCGCGAGTACACTTCTAGTTATATTATAAAGCAGGGATAAAAAACTCTTAAATACAAATTATTATGCACAAATTACAATCATTTTATGCAAAATTTTAAAAATCTCTTAATTTACAAGTATCAAAACACAAGATACATGTTACTACTGCAGACTTCTAACACCCACCAATTTGGTATGTGCAGGGCCTTCCTTTTATGCAGATATTTCTATGTATCACCATTAATTAATATATTATATTACTATAAATTTGTTTTAACTATATTATTAAATATGTAATTGATTATTTTTTCTAGATATCATTAAAATATATAATATAATTATTGAATTATACCAAAATACTTAAATTTTTTTATATAAAAACATTATATTATTAAGCCTAAATTAAACAAATTTATAAAAAAAACATAACCATTTTCTTAAAATCATCCAAAATCGTACTATAAATCGACAAAAAAACAAAAAATCAAATGAAATATTAAAACCGTGTTGTATCTCGCTGCATTGCGCAACGCGAGTACGTTTCTAGTAATTAATAATGACAATAAAATTTAACGAAGTTGGTATAAAATCACACTTAAATATAATTGTTGATACTAGTGAAAGATTTTTTTTAATTATTTTTTTATTGATAAAAAACTAATTAACTCGAGGTGGGACCACTATTTATGAAGAAATAAGCGGTCCTAAATGAGGAAGCGATTCCTGTTACGTGGTTGTGTGTCGGTCCTTTTTAGTGGTACCCCTTTTTCTTAAACCACTTTATAAACCTCGTAAAACAACCGATGTGGATGCTTTTAGAAATCACAACAAAGTTACTGTATTTCTTAAAACATTACTTATGCCGATAAATATGTATATAAAATATATAATTATATGTATATTTAAATAAAAAAGGGTTTAAACAAGAACAATATTATTTTACGAGAACATGAGAACACCTGAAATATGCAACTATCACATGTGATAAATTGGTGATACACACATGATGAACACACACGACATTCGGTTGCACATTATTCGACTTACACGGTATCACATGTAATAGTTTTTGCTTGTTTCAGGTGTTCTCACATTTTTGTTTGAACCTTCATCTACAGACTACAATTCTATATAAATATGTTTATAACTATTACTCAATGAATTAATGATATTATACAAGTTAAATTATCATAATAAAACTAAAATGTAAGAGTGTCTTCAAGAGATTATCTAAAATATTCCCCAAAACATTTTAGAGATTTTTGGAGATTTTTCTCCAAATTTTGAAAATTTTCCAAAAATAGTTACATACGAGAGGGAAATTGTTTTTTATTCTTTCTTCCAATGAGAATCCTTGAAATTAAATATATATGATAGATAAATAATATTTTATGAAAAATATTGAATATTTTAATAATACATATGTAATCTCCAAAATGGAGAAACTGTTGAAGATAAATATAAATTTTCTTTAGAGATTTGACTTTTGATTATATACTTTGAAGAATCTGATGGAGATAATAGCATCCGGTATATTTTCTAAAATGGAGATTTTGCTCCAAGAGATTCTCTAAAACATTATTCAAAATGGGGAAAATATGAGAGAGATGATGAAACTCTTTAAATTTGGAAATTTCTTCAAAAATGAATATTTATGAGAGAAAAATTGTTTTTTATTTTTTCTACCAATGAGAATCTTTGAAATTAAATGTATATGAGAGAGAAATAATATTTATGAAAATATTAAATATTTTAATAATACATATTGTAATCTCCAAAATGGAGAAACTGTTGAAAATAAATATAACTTTTTTTAAAGATTTGAATTTTGATTATATATTTTGAATAATCTATAGAAATAAGAGCATCTAATATATTTTCTAAAATGGATATTTTGGTGATTTTGCTCCAAGAGATTCCCTAAAACATTATTCAAAATGGGGAAAGATATGAGAGAGATGATGAAACATTTTAAATATGGAAATTTCTTAAAAAATGAATACTTATGAGAGAGATGTAATTTTTTATTTCTTTATACCAATGAAATTGATTGAAATTAGATGTTTAGGAAATAACAATAAAAGTTTATGAGTTGTATTAAATATTTTAATAATACTAGAAGTGTACTCGCGCAATGCAGTTAGATACATCACGATTTAAGTGTTTCATTTTATTTTCTATTTTTTGTCGATTTACATTACGATTTTGGATGGTTGTGAGAGAGTGATAATGATTTTTTATATAAATTTGTTTAATTTAGACTTAATAATATAATGTAATTTATTTTGGTTTAATAATATAATTTTTTTTATAAAATATTCTGTTAGATTTTTTTAATTATATTTTAGATTTTTTATATTTAAAAATGATTTTTATTCTATATTTAATTATGCTGAGAGTTATTTTAGGGGAGTTAAAGTGAGAAATAATTTTAGGGGAGTTAAAATTGTTAGAGATAATGATTGAAAATTAATAAATAACATTAAATGTAATACATACAACTTTAATGATTGTTTTTTAAGTAATTAACATTAAATAGCGGTACATTAAGTTTTAAGACTTGTTTTTAAGAGTTTTTTATGTCTGCTTTATAATATAGTATAGATATAGATAATTAATTGTGTAATTTTCAAATAGAGAATATGTTGAAGATGAAGATAATTTTTTTACGTTGTGTTCTCGAGTTTTTTTAAGAAGAAAAGGAAGGGAAAGGGAATGAAAGCAGGATGGAAAGAAAAAATGTTGTGTTCTTGGGTTTTTTTAAGGAGGGAAAGGAAAGGAAAGGAAAGAAAAATATTGCTGATTTTACTCCCAAAACTTTCCTCCCAAATGTCGGAGGAAACGGAAGGAAAGAAAAGAAAGGAATTTAGTAAAAATTAAAAATATTTATAAAATTACACGTATACTCATTACTTACATCCCATTATTAAATAAATAAGGGTACATTGATAAAATTGACATATTTACTTTCTTTTCTTTTCTACTCGAGAACATAAAATTTATTTTCTTTCCTTCATTTTTCTTCAATCTCAAAAACACAAATACAAATATTTCTTACTTTTTCTTTATTTTCTTTTTCTTCATTTTATTTTATTTTATTTCCTTCCAAAACTCGAGAACACAGCGTTAGAGATTTTGACCTTTTACTTCTCCAGTTTAAGAGCATCTCCAACAGTTATGTAAAATAGAAAAAAGAGGGATTTGACTATTTTTTGCTCCAACAACTATACTATCTTGTATGTTAAAACAGAGAAAAGAAGAGAGAGAAATCTCTAAAATCTACTTTTAAAAAAAAGAATAATATTTTAATATTTCCACCAATAAAAAACATTAGAGTAAAATATTTAGGAGAAAAAATAATATTTTATTAATGTATTACATATTTAAATAATACTAGAAGCGTACTCGCGCAATGCAACGAGATACATCACGATTTTAATATTTCGTTTTATTTTTTTGTCGATTTACAGTACGATTTTGGATGGTTTTGAAAAAGTGATAATGTTTTTTTTGTAAATTTGTTTAATTTAGGCTTAATAATATAACATTTTTTATATAAAGAAATTAAGTATTTTGTTAGAATTCAATAATTATCTTATATATTTTAATGACATCTAGAAAAAACAAGCAATTACATATTTAATAATATAATTAAAACAAAATTATAGTAATATAATATATTAATTAATAGTGATACATAGAAATGTCTGCATAAAAGAAATACCTTACACATACCTAATTGGTGGATGTTAGAAGACCGCAGTAGTAATATGTATCTTGTGCTTTGATACTTATAAATTAAAATATTTTTAAAATATTGTATAAAATAATGGTACCTTGTGTCTAATAGTTTGTATTTAAGAGTTTTTTATCCGTGCTTTATAATATAGTATAGAAGTATAGATAGTATAGATATAGATAATCAATTCTACAATCTGAAGATAGAAATAAATTTTTTGTTAGAAATTTTAACTTTGATATTGTATTTTAGAAAAAAATATACCATATATGTTTTGTTTAAGATATTAAAAAGAATCGTTTAAAAAAAAGATATTAAAAAGAATAAAATAAAAAACAAATTACTCCTGGTCATCGTTTTTTCCCGTGTCAAGGTCCGTCACCCATTCCAAATCACACATGTGACGTTAGCAATTCTCGATCTCTCGTTACATTTACCATACCATACCATACCACAACACCGTCTATTTTTACCCTAACACACACTGCGATATTTCTCTGCCAAATCACTCACATTTGCATTTGCATTTCACACACACACACACACACACGCAGTGATCGCCGATGGGGAGTCTACCGGAAACCGAGCATCCTGTGAAGGCCTTGGGCTACGCCGCTAGAGACACTTCCGGCGTACTCTCCCCCATTAACTTCTCCAGGAGGTATAATTTCATTCTTCCTATTTATATGATTTTAAATCGTAATGGAACGAGTTTTTATATTCATAGGGTTTAGCAGAATACGACAACACGGATCTGATAAATCGGTTGGTAGTTTAATCCGATGCTTTAGTTGAATTTCAAAATTGATCAAAATTGTCTTACAGCGAAAAGTCTTTTTTTAAGTATATAATAGTAACAAATAAACTCACACATTCTTCTCACCAAGGTTCCGATACCCGCTAGTTGATATTATTATTATTGTTTTATTTTGATACTCTGAATGTCGAGATGTTTCTGCAGATGAAACAGTTCTTTCATCCTTTTGTGGTAAGTTTCTATAGATTATCAAATGTTTGTATCCCAATCTTTATGGTACTGTCTGGATATATATGGGGGTGTTTGGGATTGCTTATTGTGGTGATAAAAAGGAGTTTTATAAATATTGTTGGGATTAGCTTACTATGGTACCAAAAATGCAATAATCTAATAAGTTGTTATTTAAGGGTGTTTGAGATTCCTTATATATATATATATATGTAAAATAACTAAAAAAAGTCATAAGTTGTTTCAAATAAGTTGATAAATCTGTATTGACTAACTTATTAAAAACAACTTATATGTGCCGACAAAAAGTCATAAGCAGTTTTTTTTCATTTCAATCCAAACACTAGAAATAACTTATCTGCGGTGATAAAATGAAATAAACAGATAAGTCATTTAAACAAGCAATCCCAAAGACCTTCTTAGTAATAAACAAAATAAAATTTAAAATTTCATATCATATTAAAAATCTTATAAGTTAAAACAACAAATTTGCTTAAAATGACAAAGTGCAATATCAACAAGTCGTTTTTGTTTTTGATATGCAAATTCTGAAATTTAATAGTCGCTTTTGATTTTGAAAGAAATTATATATGTTGGATTCATAGTTGGCCCATAGGGGCTAGTAAAATAGGGCCCTAAAATTTTGGGGATCAAAACAAAGATTTAACATGCTAATAGACATCCTGGTTTTGTCCGATTACATTTTTACGTAAATAGTTGTGTATTTCTGTACAATTTTAATAAAAGTAGTTTTTGGATGACATTTATGTTCGATCTAGGAATTTTCATATTGATGATGTGAACAACGTTTGCTTAAGGATTACAATCATTTACATTATACTTAAGTTTATGTGGAACTGCAGGTATAAGAATTTAAACAATGTTCTTACACCAATTAATCATAATTGGAATTTGGAGCAGTTACCTTGGATGTTTTATATTCTGATGAATTTGACCAAAACTTTTCTCCAAGTTGTTGGATTATGATGTGAACTGACTTTGAATATGTGATACATGCACATGTGCATCGAAGCACCGATTAATGAGTTTCTTCTCATTCATATATATTCATTTTAACTCATCAGTTTTCACTTCCTATGATGAATGGTGATTTAAATTAGGGAAACGGGAGATGAAGACGTGAGATTCAAAGTGTTGTACTGTGGGGTCTGTCACTCTGATCTTCACTCTGTCAAGAATGAATGGTTCAATGCCAAGTACCCGATGATCCCTGGGTAAATCCCTCTGTTAATATGCTATGATAACATTTGTTCATGATTTATTTTTGATCATTGATGGGCTTTCTTTGTTAATTTATTCTAACATTTGGGTTATGCTTAATTAGTACTCTTTTCTCTTGCAATTAGTAGTTAACAGGTTTCGTATTTGGGCAGATTACCTTTGGTCTTTTCTTGATTGTGTTGTAAAGAAGTTTATGCATCTATCAGAAAATTTTGACAATTTTGAAAGAAAATTGTATTGATATAATTATAGGCTTTTGATAACCTAATTGAAATTTTCCTTACTCTAGTAAACTATTTGTTCTTTTGGAACAATGTAGATCCAGTTTTAGTAACACATTCTTTGTTTTAAGACACTTCAAAACTTTTAAAATATAAATTATAACTAATAGGATGGTGTTTTTGAAGATGCTAACACCTTAGCCTTTCAAAACATGATTATTTTTGGAGTAAATTACACCATAGGTCCTTGTGGTTTATTCATACTCGGGACACGTTCCCTCTTTCAAAATAAGTACATTGAGGTGTCCCCGTGGTTTGCATTTCGTTTCAATTTGGTCCCTGTAACTAAGACCGTTATATCCAATCCCGTTAACTTAGGGTTAAATAGGTCATTTACCTTTTTTATATTTTTATATTAAAAATTAAAAAGATTATATATATATATATATATATATATTTATTATTAACTTTTTATATATAATTAAATTTATATATACATATATAATGTATACAAAGAGAGGCGTGATCCGATGGGCGATGGCAACCACCACCACCCCAAATGGCCACACATTCCTTCTCCGGCCACACATAACACAAAAACATAGGCATGACCTCCTTCTCCGATTACAACCACCATTCCACCCCCACCCCCCGCACATCGGCCTTCTCCGATGACAACCACAACAACCTTGCGTGTCCTCCCTCACCGATCTCCATTGCTCCGATCACCGGTCCCCACCAAGTGCATTCTCACATCTACTCTGGTCATCCTTTTCGGTGACCAATCACTTTCTGCAACTATGACCCCATTTGAATCTCCGGTCATCTACTGCACACCCTCAGGCCCTCACAGTCCCCTCTGGCCATCTACCCCCCCCCCCCCCCCCCCCCCCAACATACACACACACACTTACCTCCAATCACAAAACCTTCCGGTCCTGCTTGTGGTGGTGCAGTGATGGCTGGAGTCTGGAGAATAAAGAAGAGAGCTAAGGGGTCCGGCGAAAAGAGAAGATAGGTTTGGAGAGGTGAGGGATCTGCTTGAGATTCACTTTCACACACCCATTTCTTCCCACTGTGTGTATGTAGAGTGTGTGTGTGTGTATCGGCAAGGACAGAGAGAGATGGGTTGTAGGTGGTGGTGAGAGGGAAGGGACGCTTCGTGTCATCTAAATGGTTGTTTAAAAAGAGATTTTAATTAATGAATAAATTGATGAAAATGCTGTCGGAGTTAACGGATGGGAGTTAACAAAGTTAGAGTAAGGGACCCAACTCAAAACAGAATACAAACCATGGGGATGCTCGCTGTATTATTCTGAAAGAGAGACCATATCTAAATTCTGAGTGAACCATAGGGACCAACAGTGTAATTTACTCTAAAAAGAATCATGATTTGGAGGGTTGAGGTGTTAGCATCTTCAAAACACCCTTCTATTAGTTATGATATAAATTTTAAAAGTTTTGGAGTCTTCTTAGAACAAAGAATGTGTGACTAAAACTGGATCTCCATTGATCCAAAAGAACAGATGGTTTACTAGAGTAAAGATAACTTCAATCCGGTCATCAAAAGCACATGCATACATCAAGATAGATGTTTTTCTTGCGAAATTGCCAAGATTTTATGATAGATGCATCAAACTTCTTTACAACATAATAAAAAAAAACTAAATATAATCTACCCGAATTCAAAACCCGTTAATTACTAATTGCAAGAGATTTGAGCTCTTGAACCTTTTGGAAGGTTGGGCTCTACCGATAATCTGGGCCCCGTTGGTTCAATGACCCTTTGGTCTCCAAACCATTTTTTTTTAGAAGTATAGGCAGCAGATTACTTACAAAGTTTCTTGATTGCAGCCATGAGATTGTGGGTGTGGTGTCTGAGGTGGGCAGCAAGGTTAAAAAAGTTAAAGTAGGAGACAAAGTTGGGGTGGGCTGTATGGTTGGATCTTGCCGTTCATGCGATCAATGTGCTTCTGATCAAGAGCAATACTGCCCAAAAATGGTCCAGACCTACAATGACTCAACTACGACAACCTATGGTGGCTACTCTGACCATATGGTTGCCAATGAACACTTCATCATCTCTTGGCCGGAAAACCTTCCGCTTGATGGTGGTGCACCTCTTCTATGTGCTGGGATTACTGTTTACAGCCCTATGCGATACTATGGGCTTGATAAGCCCGGAATGCATGTTGGTGTTGTGGGTCTTGGTGGATTAGGTCATGTAGCTGTCAAGTTTCTTAAAGCTCTTGGTGTTAAGGTTACTGTGATAAGTACTAACCCTAAGAAAAAGGAAGAAGCGATTAGTAATCTTGGTGCGGATTTGTTCTTGGTCAGCCATGATCAAGCCCAGATGCAGGTAAACGTCTATGACCCATGTAAGCTAACTTATTTTTTGAGTTTATTGAAAAAACCCCGTTTTGTGAGCCGTAAACTAGCTTATAAGGCTTTTTGAAACGCAAAGCTATTTGAGGTTATATATCAACAAGCTTCCTAGGGTTTTTTCTACTTTTTTCAATCGTGCCCCTAATATTTTCTTCACATGTTCATTTAGTTCATTTTACATTGTAATCTAGCTTATCAGCTAACTTTTATCAAACATGAGTAGTTTAACCGCTAGCTTATCAGCCAACTTATAGCTAGTTTGCCAAACATAGCCTATGACTACTGGATTATGCAATTATTCCCTCCATTTTTGAGGTCAAACCTATGGCTTATGTTGCTAAGAGCATCTCCAAGAGCTACAATACATTAAATCTTTTGGAGATTTGGGAAAAGTTTGCTCCAACAGCTATGTTAAACTCTCCTCTAAAATGGAGAAAAATATAAGAGAAATATAGCATATTTGTTGGAGATGCTCTAAGTATGTATTAGTGATCCTTTTTTATTGTCAAAACTGATTGCAAAATGATTTGACGTGTATATTTTTGTTTGTTTTACTGTTTGTACAGGGTGCTGTGAGTAGTATGGATGGTATTATTGACACCGTTTCTGCTGACCATCCTCTGGTGCCTTTGATCGGTCTGCTAAGGCCCAACGGGAAATTGGTTTTGGTTGGTGCTCCAACCAAACCACATGAGCTACCAGCTTTCCCTTTGCTTTTGGGTAATTTCCTAAACGAATTGCTTGTTTTCTTATCGGTTTAATTAAGTTAGTGCATCTAGTTAGTAGTTCTGTGAAATTTTAAGATGGCATTAACCATTAACACGCTACCGAAATCATATATATCACAACAACCGAATCATTCAACATTGAACCATAGTGATTAAGAGTCTCATGTCATGCAGACTTAGACCATTCTTTCTCGATATATGTTGGAACGACCTCTGTTTTCTCAAGGGTTATTTTCGGAAAGTAATCTGATGGGATTTCACAGTTTGAATAAGAAAGCAATGAGAATTATGTTTATTGTTGGGAGTGTACTAATTAATAAGGTTTTATGATGGCATGGGCAGGGAGGAAGCTGGTGGGAGGAAGTTTGATTGGAGGGATAAAGGAGACACAAGAGATGATAGATTTTGCAGCAAAACACAATATCACAGCAGCAATCGAGCTCATTCCGATAGACTATATCAACACCGCCATGGAACGTCTAGCAAAAGCCGATGTTCGTTATCGCTTTGTTATCGACGTCGCTAACACATTGAAATAATTTCAAACTCCTTATAAATCTGTATGCTGTCTTGCAATTCCTATTCCTGATCCTATTTGTGGCTTGGCTTTTTGAGGACTTGTTATCATCCCAAGCAATAGCTCTCTAAAGCATGCAGTTTGTAGTATTTATTTTTTGTATTACACAAAAATAATAGGGAAAGAAGTACCTAACAGATTTGGAGTTTGAGTATGCTTATTTGCCATGCATTTTCTATTAAAAAAAAATCAATGAAATGATTTATTTCTACAAAATTAATTAACAATGGCAAATGCTATCAGATTTTTAAAAAGATGTGCCATTATTTCTATAATAACGGCATATGTAAAAAATTGATGGATTTGTAAAATATTTAGTACAGTGATTTTATTGGGATTGAATTTTCGTTGTGGGATTGGATATGATTTGAGATTTAATTCAATTTTAATCTCATGTTTTGTTTGTGTATGGATATGAAATTCTGAAATTTCATTTAAATTTCACAACACATGAGTTTTTAAAATCTTATGATGGTTGTTGGTATTTTGTAAGATTCGTGTAATAATGTTTTAAGATATACATTTGTTTTATAATAATCAATTAATAAAAAAACTAAGGGGTCGTTTACCAAACGCTTATCCGGATAAGCGTTTACCAATAAAATTTAACACCATCATTTATTTAGATTTTAATCCACCAAAACGGTATCGTATGCAACAATTTTCCCGATAAACGTTTACTGGTAAAATTTAATACTATCACTTACTTACCGGGTAAGCTTTTAGTCCACCAAAACGGTATCGTATGCAACAATTTTCTCGGTAAGCGCTAGCCGTGGTAAGAGTATTCGCCATCACTTACCAGAGTAAGACTCTTGGTCTTTGTCTTAGCACTTACCGGTAAGATTCTTGGTCATTGTCATCTTCATCCATAAGGTAATATGACTTGGTAAACACTTACCTGGGTAAGCATTTGGTAAACGACCCCTAACTTAATTTTTTTATAATTTGTTTTTATAAAGATAGAATTCAATTTTATTTTAAATTCTACAAACTAAATACATCAAAAATTCCAAATTCTTTTGAATTCAAATCTCTCTATTTCCAAGTCTTTCCATAAAATCCAAATTCTTAAAACCATTTCATGAAGCCAAATGTCTAAACATTCCAAATCCTTCAAATTCAAATCTTTCCAACTTCGAATTCTAAATTCAAATCTTTTAAAATCATTCTATCAAACAAAACTCCTCTTATTATAGTGATATGATTGGAATTGAATCTTTTAGTTCAATGGGGACAACAATCATTTTTTACTACAAGGTTGCTATGTGTCGGAATTGTTTTACATGTAGTACCTTTGATTTTATAGTAAATTACAGATTTTGTCCT
This sequence comes from Arctium minus, assembly GCA_954870635.1. Taxonomy (NCBI): domain Eukaryota; kingdom Viridiplantae; phylum Streptophyta; class Magnoliopsida; order Asterales; family Asteraceae; genus Arctium; species Arctium minus. The sequence continues at coordinate 26,255,259 of OX941082.1, read as the reverse complement.
TTGTGGTTATATGAAAATTTGGATTAGGTCCTTTAAACGAAATAATTATAGCTATTGTCACTTTAGTTTCACATTTATTACAAATTAGGTCCGTTGACTATTTAAGTCCGGGGCACTTCGGTTCTTTTAATAATTTTCTTTTAAAAAATAAAAGACAATATATATATATATATATATATAGTGTTTGGTTCATTTGAGAAATGGTAAATATATGAAAAATAGAGAAGTAATCCTAGCCATTCATATGGTCAAGATCGGATTTGACTAGTCAAATATTACGGCTTTGACCGGTCAAAAGTTGCGGCTTTGACTGGTCAAAAGTTGCGGCTATCCCAAAAATAGAAGAACAATTTCGTAAATTTTACAAAACACACGGGTTGTGTTCATATATGAACATATATAATTCACATATGAACTATATGTTCATATATGAACCAGTGCAATTCACAACTGAACTCTTTTAACTGATTCATATATGAACCTTTGTGATTCATATATGAATCTGTATGAATCACAAAGATTCATATATGAATCAGTTGAACTAATTAACAGATTCATATATGAATCTTTGTGATTCATACAAATTCATATATGAACTCATCCCGTGTATTTTACGAAATTACCCCTCTACTTTCTATAGACCACACAAAGAATTATCCGGTGCTTCGCAGTCAAAGCCGCAAATGTTGACCAGATGAATGACGAAGATTACTTCTCTATTTCTCATATATTTACTATTTCTCAAATGAACCCCTCCCTATATATATATATATATATATATATATGGTTGGTCCTGACGTTTCCAATGCCCATGGCAAAAAGCAAAAAAATGCCCTTTTATTACGCAAATGAAAAACAACTTAAACGGGTTTAGAACCTAGTCAAGCTAGATGGTTCATTCCCACACCAAATCTTTATTAAATAAAACAAAAATATACAACGGAGGGATATAAACCAAACCCCGTATAATAAAACATAAAATACATCACCTAAATCGATGCCTTCGTGTGTGTTTTGAAGCAAAAATATCAATGACTTTATCATAGTTAATATTTGCTAAAAACTTACTCTTAATATTTGAATAAACTAGCCACTTTCTATCATGGCAATCACCATTGTGTAACTTATGAACATAGAATTCACTAGAGAAGTGTTTACCTATTTTATCTTTAGGGAAATTGATGTTAGTTTCCCTAATAGGTCCTTTTTCAACAAGCAAGTCTTTCATTTTTGAATTTAACATATCCCAAACTCTTGGATCAAATATATTTAAACCAATATCATCACAAACATGTTCATCAAAAGCATTTGCATCACAAGCATTTTCATCAAATGTTATGATCACAAGCATTTGGTTGTCTAACAATAAACTTATTTAAAGAACCTCACATATATTGAGCAATTTCATCTTGTCTTTTTTTTTTCTTTTTCTATTTTGAGCACCCAAGGGTTGTGATCGAGGATACATATCTTAAACAAGTGATACGATATAGAGTAATAGAAAATAGAAAGATAACACTTAATTTAGTCTTGGTTCATGAAATTGCCAAATGCCAAACTTGTTGAAACTTAAAATTTGAATTAACTTTGTTTCTGTAATCATCAACAATAACAAAAAAAACTATCAACAAAAGAATAATTTAAACATAAAACTAATCTAAACTAAACAAATAAACCTAAACTAAACAAATAAGAGCAATACCCTAATCAACTAATCTAAACTAAAGTGTCTAAACATAAAATAAAGCATGAAATAATTCAATAAACCTAACATAAAACAATAAACTTAGAAATCAAATCAAAGTTTAGAACTTTACCACAAGTTCACAACAGTGAATTGATAGGCACCATGGCATAATCAAAGAAGGCCAGAACTCGGAACTCACAAGGGTCGCAGAAGGCAGAAACGAGTTCCACACACCCTAAGTGTTGACTGTTCCAGAAACCAGAAGGCAGAAGCAGAAGATTCAAACGAGACTACGAGAGCGAGAGGCCGAGAGCGACTGAGCGAGAAATTGAATCAAAATTTAGAGTGTTTTCTGTTCGTGTAATCATCGTAATCTCTGATTGTTATGTTGCGTTCTTGAAGCAGGCCAATACATCATCAAACATGCCCTTGAGCTATACGAATGGGCCAACAGTCTAGGCTTCCAGCATATAACGGTAATATTTTTTAGGCCAAAAAATGAACCTAGTACTACACTGTTGGGCTTGAACATATGATGCCCATGGGTTGTGTGCTTCCTAGGGCCATGGTCCCTCTGGCCTAAAGCTAGGGCCGGACTTGTATATATATAGGAATGTTCAAACGAGAACGCTACCTATTTAAGAAACAAGAAAACAACAAATCATGTGCAAAATCATATATGATTTGGCATTAACGGCCAAAAAAATGGACACAGATGACTTTACCCGCGACTTAAGTCGCGACAAAGTGGCGTGAATCATATATGATTTTGTACGTGAATCGTATATAATTTTGTATGTACTTGGCCGTTCTCGTGTTTTCTTAAATAGATTTTGTTCTCGTATGAACCCACCTCTCTCTCTCTCTCTCTCTCTCTATATATATATATATATTATACATACTCTGCAAAATCCACCTTTCCTTCGGCTATTCATTGTTTGCAACAAGTTAACTAAAAGAACCATTTTTTTCTCTCCAATCTGATTTTATCAAGAAAATTAAAATTACTTAAGTGATCACGGAACCCAAAGCGAGCGGGTACGAGCGATCCACTTCGCTTTTAACAAATTCACCATATTCTCTAACCCAATATTTTTTTAATTAATTATTGTATTCTATATGACTTTCGGAACAAGCAAATGTACAGGGAAAACATTTTAATCTACTGTATTCCATTATTGTTTGCATCAGTACTATGATGCTGAAATTGGAGATATAACAATCACAACTAATACATCTCTATATGCCAACTTCACATTGCCGCTACACCGTTCTTGACTTGGAACACTATCTCAAAATATTGATGCAATCATGTGAATATTTATGGAACCACTTAATTCAGATCTTTGGCTTGTATCTGCTTGCTTTTTTATTTTACTAGCCTTTGTCATTTGGATTCTTGAACATCGGACGAACAAAGAATTTCAAGGTTCAAATTTTGTTTGTGCTCATAGTAAGTTCCCACATCTTTCTTTTGTCGATTTCACTTACCAAATTTGGCCACCAGTGGTAAATCTCTGTGATGTTTTGCGTCTTCTATTCCTCCAAGTCAAATATATTCATTCCATGTGATGCAGATTGAAAATTTTAACTATCAGGATTGAAAATTTGGGGGAGCCCGACTCACAAGGCATCCTTCTCGAAGTAGAGTTCCAAACCTCGCCTCACTCTTGTGACATGTTGTAACACCCTAAAATTTTATAAGGAATTTAAACCTGAATAATGACGTAAGATTGACATCTATGCAATATAATCACCCAAAAAGGGAAAACTATAAAAACGTTTACATCTTAAATTTGAAAATAATAATTGACAACCTACTAATCTAAACCATACGAACTTAGACTACAGGCGGATGTTATCATCATTCTCCAAACGAATCCATCAATTGTATGCATGCTCAAAGATCCAAAATCAACTACTCCCAAAAGATTGTCCTCTACGGGACTCAACCCTCCTCTCAAGGCTTCACCACCGCACCGCTAATATTCAATATATGTGGAGTTAACCAATGTTCAATATATGTGGAGTCATTAGGGGAGACCCAAAACACCAATCAAGTCCCACCCAAGAGTCGATATACCTTGATGCCCTTAACAAGGAACACCCCAAAGGCCCGACACACCCGAAGATTATCGCTAAGAAAATTCCCCGAATGGCGGAGGTCTAGGCACATACCATCATAGTGGCGCCCAAGACTACATCCTCGTAGTGTACTGACTTGGTTCGTCCACATAACGCATATAGGAGGTCCTTTAGGTGTATTTCAACCCAACATATTTCAATACCAACTACGGGTAAAATATTACCATCCTATCCTCATGCAGTCCAACAAAAGACCCAAATGACACTTATATTCATCATGCATATAAATATGTCATCAAAGTGGCATTCCAACTAGAACCATCATAATACCCATACATGCGTACATTTTATATCAAGTTGATCACATTGTGTATCCATGAGAAAAGCCCCAAATAATGGTACCCATAACATAAGGCATAACATATCACCAATATCTATATTTCCAACTATTTTTCATCAAGATATCCCAAATACTTGAACACATAGAGATAAAATAGCAAATAGAAGATTATGATATGTATCTAGTTTTAACAAAGGTTTAGTAAACTCACAATCTAGGTTTTTGGACCAAAACCTAGAAAAGTGTCAAACCCTAGAAGTTGGAGGAGATGAGACTTGAAGATGAGAAGTGGTTGATCTTGAATAAACCCTAGCTAAACTCCTTGGAATACAATAAATGCAAGCACCTCAACCCCTAACTACCAAATGGGTTGATATTAATGTGGATTAGGGTTTGGGAGTGAAAGAAGCTGATGTTGGGGTCTCAAAATCGCCCAAGGAAAAAGAGGGAAGGAGAGAAATGAATACAAAATCGGCCAAAGATCTCATTTAAACCAAAAACCCCGTCGGCGACAGTGCCCGGCGACAATGCCCAGGGCACTGTCGCGTGTCACAGTCGCGACCTCCCCCGAGGCTACGGTACACTCCTCGCGACCTTGACACGGCGACAGTGACCATGTCACAGTTGCCACACACACCACACTCGTGGTACACCCCTCGCGACATTGACATGGCGACAGTGACCATGTCACAGTCGCGAGTCATAGTCGCGCCAGTCCCCAAAACGTCCCGAGAGTTGACCAGTTTCGATAACGAGCGCGAGGTTTGAACGATTAAAGATGGTAAATCAAATTATATGACATGTCAATATAATAACGTTCATAAAATGCACACAAAGTCTCATATACTCACATAGGCACAATCAATATATTAAGGGAGACAAAATACTTACCTTGAGAATTTCCGGGTGTTACAATCCTCCCCACCTAAACGGGATTTCGTCCCCGAAATCTTACCCTAGGAAAACAAGTGAGGATAACGCTTCTTCATATCATCTTCGGACTCCCAAGTAATGTTAGCACCCCGATGATGCTTTCATTGAACTTTAACCATAACCACGTCTTTATGCCTCAACTTCTTCACTTTCGATTCTAAAATCGACTCCGGCTCTTCCACACATCGATTTCCATTGTCCACCCGAATTTCCGACAAAGGAATCACGCTTTCCTCCTCGGCTAGACACTTCCGAAGGTAACACACGTGAAATGTAGGATGTATCCCATCCATTTCCGACGGTAAATCCAACCGATAGGCTTGCAAACCAATCTTTTCCAAAATAACGAATGGTCCAAGGAAACGAGGACTAAGCTTCCCACGCTTCCCGAAACGTATGATCCCCTTCCACGGAGACACCTTCAACATGACCCGGTCACCCACTTGAAACTCAACCGGTCTTCTCTTCTTGTCCGCATAGCTCTTTTGTCGGTCTTGCGCCGCCTTTAGTCTTTCTCAAATTTCTTTCACCTTGTCCGCCGTCTCTCTTGCACTATTTATGGCCTGGCGAATTACTTTTCGCCCGCTTCTAGCCAACAAACGGGGGTCCTACACTTCCGTCCATACAAAGCCTCGAACGGTGCCATTCCGATACTAGAATGGTAACTATTGTTGTACGCGAACTCTACCAAAGGTAGGTATGAGTCCTAACTTCCCCCGAAGTCTATCACACACGATCTCAACATATCTTCTAGCGTCTGGATCGTCCTCTCGCTTTGACCATCCGTTTGAGGATGATATGCCGTGCTCAGATTCAGTCTAGTGCCCAACTCCTTTTGCAAACTAGTCCAAAAGTTCGAAGTGAAACGACTATCCCGATCCGATACTACAGATTGCGGAACTCCGTGCCTTGACACCACCTCGTCGATGTACAGTTTAGCCAACTTATCTATTGGCAAGGTCTCCCGCATCGCAAGAAAATTCGCGCTCTTGGTCAACCGATCCACGATCACCCAAATTGTATCGTGACCACTTAAGGTCTTTGGTAGCTTCGTCACAAAATCCATGGTGATGTTGTCCCACTTATATTCGGGAATGGACAACGGTTGCAAACTTCCATACGGCCTTTGATGCTCCGCCTTGACTTGAAGGCACGTGACACACCTCTCCACGTAGTTAGCCACATCCAACTTCATCATCGACCACCAATAATTTAATTTTAAGTCTCTATACATCTTGGTACTACCGGGATGTATAGAATACTTCGACTTATGCGCGTCTTCTAGAAGTAACTCAGGATTTCCACCCAACTTCGGCACCCAAATACGACCTTGAAAGAGTTTAAGCCCACGGCTATCTTCCGTCAAAAGTTCCCTTTGCTTCACCATGACCTCGGACTTGAGATTTTGCTCTTTGAGCGCTTCCACTTGCCACGACTTGATGCTTTCCATCAAACTTGATACCACGTCGATTCTTGTAAGGGACAATTTAACACCACCATCATGGCTTCTCCGGCTCAATGCATCCGCCACCACATTGGCCTTACCGGGATGGTAGAGTAAATCACAATCATAATCCTTTAGAAGTTCAAGCCATCTTCTTTGCCGCATGTTGAGTTCCTTTTGATCGAAGATGTACTTGAGACTCTTGTGATCCGTGAAGAGAGTGCACTTTGTCCCATACAAGTAATGTCGCCACAACTTCAACGCGAAAACCACCGCCGCTAGCTCCAAGTCATGAGTCGGATAATTCTTCTCATGGTCCTTTAACTGTCGCGACGCGTAGGCTATTACTTTCCCCCTTTGCATTAGGACATACCCAAGCCCCATCTTGGAAGCGTCACTAAACACAACAAACTCTTCTGATCCCTCGGGTAAGGACAAGATCGGCGCTTCGCACAACTTCCTCTTGAGCGTCTGAAAGGCTTGCTCTTGTGCATCGGTCCAAAGAAACTTGACGTTCTTCCTTGTAAGAGAAGTGAGCGGTGCAAATATCTTGGAAAAGTCTTGAATGAAACGTCGGTAGTAACCCGCTAAACCCAAGAAGCTTCAGATCTCCGTTGGACTTGTTGGAGGTTCCCAACTCATCATTGCCTCGATCTTTGCCGGATCCACTTTTACCCCGTCCTTTGATACCACATGCCCCAAGAATTGCACCTCTTGAAGCCAGAGTTCGCACTTCGAGAATTTCGCGAACAGTTTCTCCCTCCTTAGAACTTCTAATACTTCCCGTAAGTGTTTTCCATGCTCGGACTCATCCTTTGAATATATTAAAATATCGTCGATGAAGACGATCACGGATTTATCCAAGAATAGGCGACACATACGGTTCATCAGATCCATGAACACGGACGGAGCGTTGGTTAAGCCGAAAGGCATCACCAAAAACTCATAATGACCGTATCTCGTCTGGAAAGCTGTCTTCGGAATGTCTTCGTTCTTCACTCTCACCTGATGATAACCGGACCGAAGATCAATCTTCGAGAAACATCCTGCGCCTTGTAGTTGATCAAAAAGGTCGTCGATGCGAGGTAAGAGATACTTGTTCTTCACCGTGACTTTGTTTAACTCCCGATAATCTATGCACATCCGCATGGATCCATCCTTCTTCTTCACGAACAGCACCGGTGCTCCCCAAGGCGACGAACTCGGTCGAATGAAGCCCTTCTCCAGCAACTCTTGAAGTTGCGTCATCATCTATTTCATTTCTGTCGGTGCCAAACGATATGGAGCACGAGCTATCAGAGCCGCTCCCGGTGTGAGGTCAATCTAAAACTCCACTTGCCGCTCCGGCGGTATTCCGGGTAAATCTTCCGGAAAGACTACATCTTCTACCGACTTCTTTTCTTTCTTCGCGTCCATAACGTAGGCCAAGTACGAAGGGTAACCCTTCGCTAAAAACTTGTGAGCCTTAAGAGATGAGATAATAGGATTATTCCTCTTTCCTTTCTCCCCATAAATGGTAGCCACACCATTTTCCGATAATGGCACTTGGATCATCTTTTTGGAACAAAAGATGTCCGCCTTATGCCTTACTAACCAATCCATACCTATGACTACATCAAATCCTCCTATAGCCATAGGTAATAAATCCAATCCAAAAGAACTCCCATCGATCTCTAGAGTGCAATCACAAAAACGATCATGAATGATCACTTGATCCCCATTAGCTACTTCTACTACTAATGCATCGGGAAGGACACTAATAGAAATAGTGAATTGCTTACAGAAGGTATCCGACACAAAATAACACGTAGCACCCGAATAAAAAAAAACACGAGCTGGCAAGGAGTTTACTAGGAATGTACCTGAAACGACATCCGCGGTCTCCTTTACCTCCTCGGTAGTCATTCGGAAAGCTCGACTCGGTGCCCTTGATGGTTGCTCGACCCTAGCCGTCGAACCCACTGAATTTCCACCACCTCCTCTAACTAGCCTTGGGCACTCTCGCTTCATATGCCCCGGTTCTCCGCATTCATAACATACCGACCCACGGAGGGAACACTCTTGAGTTGTGTGATTTTTCTTATCACACTTGTTACACCCGGCTGGACCGGAGTGAGTCCTTGTAGTGCATGGCCCCGAGTGCTTTGACCTGCACTTATGGCACCACCGATCTTCACGGCGTTGATCACCCGTTCTCCCGCTTACCAAGGGTCTTGATTGACGAACGGGCCCCGATGGCCCTTCCCACTTCCGTTTCTCACCAACATGCTTCTTCTCATCCCTTTCGGCATTGATGTTGTCCTCAATGAGTAAGGACTCCTCGATAACCTCTTGCAGAGTCGAACACTTGGCATTCCTTACCGCCGTTCGCATCTCGGCCGGTAACCCTTGATGATATGCCTTAATCTTTGACCTTTCATCGGGGACTAGATGTCCCACCAAGTTTAGTTTCTCCAAAAAGAGTTTGGAGTAGCCAACAACAGACAAATTCCCTTTCTTCAGATCTCGGAACTCCCGCTCCAACTTGTCCATTGAACGCTCACTACAATACTTGTCCATAATATTCTCCTTGAACACCGACCAAGTTAACTTAGTCATAACTTCAGGAGTGAGGACTGATCGAGTGAGATTCCACCAAATCAAAGCCTCTCCCCGAACTAGTTGAGAAGCAAACTTGACCCGTTGAGAAGGATCACACTCACTTGACTCAAAGGCCATCTCTACCTCTTTGAGCCAGTACATACAAGCAACCGGGTTGTCTGAACCCGTAAACTCCTTAGGGTGGCACCCCATAAACGCTTTGTAAGTGCACCCCTTAGTCTTCGTCCGGATCCCTTCAGCGGATGGTTCCTCAACCGTTACCACATTTGGTCCACCTGACCCCACAATAATGTTTTCAGCCATAGTCTCAGGTTGTCGGTGGCTAGCATCTCGATCCTCTAGGAGTTTCATGAAAAACTCTTGCTGTTGGGTCATGGCCGAAGTCATGGCCAACTGTTGTTGAGCCAAGGCCGCATTCATGGGCAACATCATGCTATCCCGAAGTCGGGTCTCCATGGTAACTTCCTCCATGATGGCGTTACCTGTGTTGAGGTTCCGGCGCGGAATATGCTCAGGTCCGCCTCCGAAGATTCTGGGTACAGGAACGTCATCGGTGGTTACACCCACGGGAGGTCGTTCAGCTGCAGATTCCACCTCTGGTTGACCCTCTGGCATGTCCGGCAACCTACTTCGAGTGTTTACCATTAAATCTGCCATGCACGTACGAGAAATAGATTGAGAAAAGACTAAGCGAGTTGAACTCATTGTACGTACTACTACCTTCATCAATTATCATAATAATAGTAAACCAAGTATGCTCACGTAACAATGCATTCATAATAGTAGTAGCTAAGTGAAATTATGAACGAACCATACACAAAAATTCTTGTCACCATTATCACAACTTTTAATTAAAGTAATTCCGTAATCCTAACGCTCTCCCCACCTAGGATTCCTACCCCAAGTGGACAGTGAAGTCATAACGTCTAAAGCTTAAGTCTAGATACGCTAAACCATACCTAGTTCACTTAAACTAAAGCTCTGATACCAACTTGTAACACCCTAAAAATAGGGATAACAAAATCCAAAAAAAACGGACATAAGGTATACAAAATTGCCATAGCAAGAGCCTCCCAAAAGTGGGGAATATATAAATAACCTGTTTAATCACAATTGTAATTTAAACGGACACTAAATAACAACCAACTAATCTAATTTCTACAACTAGAAAAGAGATTACAAAAGGGTTGTCATCTATAACCCAACGGTTCACTTTCAGAAGTATAATATGTCCATGTGCAAAAATCCCCAAGCTCTCACCCCAAAGAAACTAAGCCTGCTTAGGACCGGAGCCGCTAGAACCTGAGATATACATCGACACCAAACAAGTGTTAGGCCAAAAATCCTAGTGAGTTGAACAATAATAAGCATTCATGGACAATTACAATTCTTATCAGCAGTTAACCAATGTTCAATATATGTGGAGTCATTAGGGGAGACCCAAAGCACCAATCAATTCCCACCCAAGAGTCGATATACCTTGATGCCCTTAACAAGGAACACCCCAAAGACCTGACACACCCGAAGACTATCGCTAAGAAAATTCCCCGAATGGCGGAGGTCTAGGCACATACCATCATAGTGGCGCCCAAGACTACATCCTCCTAGTGTACTGACTTGGTTCGTCCACATAACGCATATAGGAGGTCCTTTAGGGGTATTTCAACCCAACATATTTCAATACCAACTACGGGTACAATATTACCATCCTATCCTCATGCAGTCCAACAAAAGACCCAAATGACATTTATATTCATCATGCATATAAATATGTCATTAAAGTGGCATTCCAACTAGAACCATCATAATACCCATACATGCGTACATTTTATATCAAGTTGATCACATTGTGTATCCATGAGAAAAGCCCCAAATAATGGTACCCATAACATAAGGCATAACATATCACCAATATCTATATTTCCAACTAAATCCATTTTATCATAAATAAGTCCATAGTTGTCCCAACACCCATTTGGGTTCCAGAACTCCTCATAATTTAGAAATAACCATCATTTATAAGTATTGAACCATTTCCCACCATCATTTCATCAAATGTCTAAATTATTCCTAAACCCTAATTTTGACATAGTTATAACCAAATCATCCAAATGAGAGGTAATGAAGTAAGAACTTTAATAAACCTAAATAAGATGTTTTAATGTGTATAAAGTTTTGAAAAACTTAAGGATGAACTCACAAAGTTAGGTTTTGAAAAAAACCTAAAACCCTAGAAGCTCTTTGGAGAAGATGCAAGATGGAGATGGATGACCCTTTGCTCCTTACTGAGATTTCCGGCCGTTACACATGTTATGTTTCCCCTTTCTATTCCCATGTTCCTTCATAAGAATAGGCTAGGATTAGGCAGGACCTAAACTTAGTGTAGTAAATACCATCAACAGGATGAGCTATATTTTAAGGAAGGCATCTATGAAAGTCTTTACTGAATTCGATATGCGTAGATTCAATGCGGAGAAGAGATTCTTTCTTGTAAGAACATGGCATATAGAGGTTGTTGTTGATGCTATCAAACTAGCTGGTGTTGGCTTACCATTGCTGCTTTCTGCTATGAATAACTGGTTACTATATAATAATTATATATACTACATCCTTGTTGTATATTCTACATACTTATTGTATAGCCCGGAACATAAAACCCATACTACTGGACGAAGTAAGGGCCTTTCTCCGCCCCTACGAGTCGTTCGACATAAAAGACTTTCTGAATGGGGTAAAAAAACTTTGAGGCGCCATCTTAGCCTTCCCTGACCAGGATCGCTCCCGCACCTATAACGTTCGTGATCGACTTCCTCAACGGTGTATCGATCGAAAGGCGAGGTGACACAACCCCCAACCAAATGAGTGGTTACGTCCAGTATGTCCTCTCTCCTAGGGTTCTAATTTTAGTTTGAGGTCACATTGGAGTCTCTGACTAGTTCATTTATAATCCCTTTTAAGTTTCCTTCTATCCCCGACTTCTTCCATTCAAATAAAAAAGGTAGTTTTTTTTCTTAATGGCAAAAAACGTCTTAAAGTGAAGCGAATGCATTATAGATGAAAGCAGATCGTGGTCCCTGAAGCCTACGGAAAGGAATTGAAAAAAAAGAGCTGCAATGGGACCAAGAAGACAACCCTCCTTCCCACTCTGCTCATCCTTCCCCATTCCTAGCTTAGCTCTCACTATTGAAGCTCGTATGCAATTAGCCTCTCACGTTTCACTCAGATTGTTGCTTCATCCTTCTCAAAAGCCTAATTCTTTGTCCTATGAATAGTCAGCCGAGAAAAGTATAACTATTTCGCCTACTAGCTTTTCATAGCAGGAAGCAATAGTAGTAAGCCAGTTGCCTTACGACATTATTGCTTATATATAGATTGTTGTTGATTCTATCAAACTAGCAGGTGCTTATGCTAATACCCTATACAATACACATGCACCTTATTGAGGTTTACTCTCGAATCCCTATGGTGTAACTTACCTTCACCTTCACCCTCAGACCTGACAAGGACCGGAAAACACAAACAACAATAAAAGCAACAAACACAATGACACTTCGTTCGACTTCTGTAGGTTTCCCGGTAATAGGGAGATCTGCGAGAACTCTTACCCATATCTTACAATTTCTTCGGAATTATCCGATCATAGTACGATGGAATTGCCCAATTATAGCTCAAAGAGCCACTACAATGGCTCGATATGGAAGACGAAAATCTTTGCATCCGAAGTCAGCCAAGGAGCCAAGTGATGTACCAACGCTATTAATTGAGTGTCAACACGTAGTTGGGTTGTCAGTAAGAAGGTAGTCGATGTCCTTCAAAGTCTGAGATCTTTCTTTCTTAGTGTACGCTTTAGTTTGATTGCCCTTCTTCACTCATGCGATATTGTTGGATCGGGATTTCATCCATTTTCCAAGATTTACCACTACTGGTTCCTGTAGGAGTTCGAGTCGTTTCTCAGTCCCAGTAGGCTTATCTTTTACCTCTACGTGCAACTAAATCCACACATTTTAGAAGCAGGAGACTTATATTAGCTCTTTTCTTTTGTCCTGCTTGGTTTAATTAATTGGATAACTCAAAAAGAAGTTGGCTTGATTGTTAAGATTCCTTTGTTGTGAAGTGTGATCTAGCCTTGGTCACTGAACTCGGTCACTAAAAAACCTTTTTTATTCGAATTATAGTGGATAAAATAGTTGTTCATTCCTCTTACACGGATCCATCTTCTTTCATTCCTAAATCAAGAAAAAAATCTTTTGTCGGCTTTAAGATGTCTGTCGTACTTGTGATGGTTCCCAAGGATCCATTATGACCACTTCACTTAGGTCTACGTTGCCATGATATTGTTCTATGGAAGCGGGCAGACTATAAGATCCTCCTACTCGGGTCTTGTATGGATATGCATGAATGGGGTGCTCCTAGGTGTGTATATGGATTGTGTTTTAGACGGAGACGTGCTATCGTCAATCGACTTGGGGAGGGAGACTACCGTCGGCCGTTAGGGAGAACAATTTGTGGACATGAAACATAATAAAGGCAGATGCCAAGAAGTGGGCAAGGAACTTCCATATCTTTGTTGTGGGGTTGTCACAGATTGGCCTGTTATACAGATAGAGAAGTCCAATGATATAATACAATGGCCAGTGCCTTTGTTCGATTGGACTGGGGCCTCAACTTTTTGAACGAAAAGACATTAGCAAGGTCCTCTTGCTATTATCTCGTAGCTATGCCCCTTAATTTGAAGGAATTAGAAACTTCAAAAGTGTTTTATGGTTATATGGGTATTTAATGTACGAATGACATGGATGTTTGTTGTCCCAACCAGTAACACTATGCAATGGCTAGTTGAAGACTTTTTAAAAAGCTTATAACAAAGCAAAAACAATTAAAAAAAATCCCTTACGAGGTAATTATGAGTTAAATTACTCGTGTTAGCATGTAAGTCAACCCGCTAATTCCATTGCTACTAAGGTTCCAAACCTTCCCCTTTCTCCTCGGTACATGGAGACAAAATGTAAGACTGGTGCCAACAGTTCATCACGGAAGAAAAGACTCACTAAGTCGGGGTCTGGATTGGGATTCCTAACCTACCTTATCCCTTAAAAACCCAAACCTATAGGTATACTTCTATCTAGATACATACAACTTGCCTTGCCACCAAGCTAGTCTAGTTTCTGCCCCTGTCTCTGGGAAGCATTTGATCATCTCGGTGAACCTTCACCTTATACAGGAGAGATCTCAAAAGAAGTATTGACCAGACTATCGGACTTCGGGTCAAAACTACTAGACCTCTAAGCAAGTGTTGCTAGACTTTCCTGACTGTTGTTAGAAATTAAACTCTGATCCCTTTAATGAATTCCCGAAATAGACGGGTGCAAATGGAATTTCAAGTTTTTGCATTTAAAAACTAATTAGAGCAACTAACTTTTTATGTACGAAATTTACGGAACATGTATAAGAAACCAAGCGGGATTAAAAAAAGAGCAAGGTATAGTGAGAAAGCTCACCCTTGCCTTTAGACGATAAAAGTCATAAAACCTTCTTTTAGATCCCATCCCCTAGACAAATGTTGTGTCGTTCATGACCGAGAAAACGATTGGATAGCTAGGACGGAATCGAAAGCATTTTTGCTGACTAAGATGAAAGGGGAATGGGAAGACAACCTTCGGGTAGGTAAATTAAGAGGGGGTGTCCCCTTAGGGCCTGGCGAATAAAGCATTCAAATAAACCTAATAGAGTTAAACACAAGAATAAAAAGTAATTCCATTACCTTATTTTCATTTTTCTATAGGGGGTGGAGAAGATGGACAAAACAAAATCGCATTTTTCATCGAACAAATATAGGAAAAGAATCATATTGAAAATGCTCACAACCCAAGCCCTTCCTTCGCGCAGTGTAAGATTTCCCTAGATGGGTTTCATAGACAACAACGTTTGTTCTTGCTTTTGTTGTGTATTAACTGGAGTGCAACCTATAGAGCATATGTAAAGCATAGTCGGGTTTCTCATGTAGCGGAACTCTTTCTTTAGATATCTATAGATAAAGAGAGAGGTATGAAAGTAATAGCCTTATGTTATGGCCGTCGTGCTGCTTACGACCTTTACGCTACTATTACTGTGATGTGAACGGTTCAAATTGGTTTGATTGGGAGGTGGGAACACTGTTTCTTTTATCAGGATTAAAGGCTTAGCCGCCCGACTCACTCCAGATAGAAAGATTGAGGGGGTCAGACATAGCGAAGACTTTCATTAAATATGGGATTGAGACAATGCCCCTTTGAGATTTTAAGTAACACTCGTGTTTTCGGTACGTCCCTAATCTGATCATAAATCTTGCCTTGGAATCTAGCGTTGGGATCGTGTGTTCTTCGGGTTGAAATCGAGTGAAAATGGGTTTTGGAACGCCCGGGGTGACTGTGCCCGCGATTGTGACAAGGGTCACTCTCGCGGGGCACAATCGCGAGAAATGTACCGAGAGGTGGGGGTGGCTTGCGATAATGCCAAGCAAGAATGACATGTGTCACTCTCGCGAGGCATAATCGCCGAGAATGTACCGCGAGGAACTAGACTCGGGAGATAGTGCCAAGCGAGAGTGACCATGTCAATCTCGCGAGGAACTCTCGCGGTCGGGGTCAGACTATTTTATTTCACAAAATCGACCATTTACTCTTATTTTCTCATTCTTGCTTGGTTTGGACCGATTTTTAGAGACAAAAGGTAATTCATCTCTCTATCTCTTCATTCAATGTTCTTGAAGAAAACATTGTGAGATGATTGTTATGGTTGGTGTAGGATTTACTTGCATTTATTGTGAGTTCTAGAGATTCAAGCTTCAAGATTCACCTCCTACTCTCTTCCCTTCTACATCCATAATCTAGGGTTTCATATAACCCTTTCAAGGTAAGCTTTATAAGCTTTTGTATTTTCATATTTACTTGGATTATGTGTTATAACTCTCATCTAAACCTCCTAATCATATATTGGGTTTTATTGTATTTTGACCTAAAGGTGAATTTTGGAAACATTAGGGTTTTGAACCTAAACAAGAATTGTTAGAACTTGTGTTTAACCTATGAATAATGGTGTTCTATAACTCTCCACACATTTAGGAATTTACCATTGTTTCTACGAGGGTTTGGTACACTCCAAGAGAAACTAGGGTTTTGGATGTGGTTCAAGTAATTGTTTGGTTGTGGATAATCTATCTTTAAATGGGATTTATGGTATCATGTTAGTAGATTTGTGTAAGTGGAATCTATCCAAGTTGGGGAGCCAAGACTTCATGTCGGTAAATGATATACGAACAATTTAGGTTAACACTTATGTAAATGATTAATGTCAATTGTGTTAAATGCTTTATATTTGGTCTTAGTGCAATGGATCCATAGGCACGGTGTTCCTATGTCCCATTTTGGACATAGGGTTCACCACTTTGGCACATAATAGGAATCGGGTTCCATGGTAAGTAAGGTATGGACCTATACGGTCGGGCAACGTCCCATGGGCAGTAAGGTGTAATTTCATTGCGCTTGAGTTCCCGTTTTGGAACTCTCAAGGATAGACCTAGAGTGGTTGACTTGATGTTTTCGAGCAATAGACTTGGAGTAGTTGAGCTCATTATGTGGTTTGAGTCACTTGTATCATACAACAACTACTAATGATTTATTGGATTTGTTTTGATTTAGCTCACGACTAGACCGGCTATACGACTCCAAATGGGTTTATTATTTACTATTCAACTTAATTGTTCTCACTAGGCTTTGGCCTAACGCTTGTTCTTTGGTTGTCATGTATGGCCGGTCATTATAGCGGCGGGGATCGTCGGGACTGAGAGGACGATCTTGGGGTCGAGAGCGGTCTTTTTGATGATATAGTGACCAATACTTAGATTATAAAGGATACACATTTTGGAAGAATAGTGACACTCAACCTTAATATTTCTTGACCGAGTTAGATTATTAGGTTGTCAAATTATATTCTTCATTTGTTTTGGGTTGTAACTTTTATACTTTATTTCCCGTTTGGGATGGCACACTTGGGATGGACATGTTTACTCTATTTACAGAGGTTATATTGCCAAATTTTCGAATTTCAAATTCACTCTAATTTTTAGGATGTTACAAGTTGGTATCAGAGCATTAGTTTAAGTGAACTAGGTATGAATGTAAGATACCTAGACTTAAACTGAGATTATTAAGCCATGATTTGTGAGATGGGGTAGAACTCTTAAGATAGGGTAGTCTTAGAGTCGGAGGAACCTACACAAATTGAAAGTTGTAGTGATGGTAACGAGAACTCTTACGTATCATGTATTCATAATTTGACTTAGCTAACGTTATTATGAAGATGTTTTACGTGAGGATACTTGATCTACTGTTGTTATAATAATTGATGAATGTAGTAGTACATTTCTTGTGTTGTTCTTGTAGTCCGTCTCTCATTCTCTTTCTTGTATATGTGTGGCAGACAAATGGTTAACACCCGGAATAGACCGAAGGGCCAAGAATCCACGACATCCACGGCCGACCACCCACGAGTAACTGTGGCGGAAGAGCCTTCTCGTGTGGTTAATGTGTTGGGCGGGGGATCCGAACACATTTCCCAACACAATCTGAATACACCGGAGCCTTTTTTGGAAGAGGTTACAGCGGAAACCCGATTGATGGACCAGATGACGTTGGCCATGAATCGGGCCATGGTGAAACAACAAGAATTATTCTTGAAGCTTCTAGAAGACAGAGAGACCAACAATCGAAGGCCTGAGACGGTTTCCGAAATCGTCATTGTGGCGGGATCCGGGGGTACCGAACATGAAATTCCCACCGATAGGACCGCAGCCCCGGAAGCAAGGCTCGCGACTAAAGCTTACACGTTCAAGGCATTTCTTGGTTTCCAATCGCCGGAGTTTAAGGGCACGGATGATCCAGTGTCTTGTATGAAATGGATTCGGGAAATTGAGCAGGCCTTCCGATCAAGTGAGTGCGGCGAAGGCCAGAAAGCTACGTTTGGTTCTTAAATGCTCAGAGGGGCGGCCCTCACATGGTGGAACGTTTTCTCCACTTCTGTTGAGGCCACAATATTGGAAAATCTAAGCTGGTCGACGTTCAAGAAGAAATTGTTGGAAGAGTATTGTAATGAAAGATCGATGGACTGGATCGAAGAAGAGTTCTGGAACTTGAAGAAGGGCAATCTGACTGTGAAAGAGTACAATCGGATTTTCATGTACAAGCTGGGATTTGTGGGACACTTAGTCCCGACAGATAAAGAAGATCAAAGCCTACATAAAGGGCCTTCCATCCGATATGATGTCGATGGTCAGAGTGTCGAAGGCCTCTACTCTTCGAGAGGCGGTTGAGGAAGCACAGTTGATGGAAGATGCCTATAATCGGGGCAAAGAAGAAGGTTCTCAGCTGCTCGAGAAGAGGAAATGGAAAGGGAATTCTATGGCCTCCAAGAAACCAAGATCGTTCAACAACAACTACCAAAGGGGAGCCGATCTCAGGCGCGAGGCTAGGTGGTGTTCCAAATGCAGAAACAAGCATTTTGGCCCGTGCAACTTTGTCCCCGGAGCTTGTTTTAAATGCGGGAAGACCGGTCATGCCTATAAAGATTGTCCCGTCAGGGGGGGAAAACATTTCGAGTGCAAAGAGTCGGGGCATGTTAGGGATGAATGCCCGAAGTTGAAGGCCGGCGGAGCCGGCGGGAAGAAGATAGATCCTCTGAGAGCGTCCGAAAGAGCGTTTCAGATGATGACAGAGGAAGCCAAGGCATCTACTGATGTAGTGTCAGATACGTTTCTCCTAAACTCCGTGCCTACACATATATTGTTTGACTCGGGTGCTAGCTTCTATTTCGTATCCGATGTGTTTTATCAAAATCTTGTCTTGCCTATGAGTAGTTTAGAGGACGCTATGTAGAAATAGATAATGGTGGTCAAGTGTTAATCCGCGATGTTTTGAGGGGTTGCACTCTTGAGTTCGAAGGGAGGAAATTTCCCATCACTTTGATGCTTATGCAAAATGGTGGATTTGATGTGGTGGTGGGAATGGATTGGTTATCGGAGAATCAAGACGAGATCGTGTGTTCCAAAAAGATGATCCGACTACCCGTTGTGGATGGAGAGACGACTATAATCTATGGTGAAAAAAGGAAAGACGAGGTGGTGATTATCTCTATGATCAAGGCACGGAAATATCTGGCGAAAGGTTGCTCATCTTTCTTGGCGTGTACGATCAACACCAAACTTGAGAAGAAGAAGCTAGAAGATGTTAGGGTGGTGCATGAGTTTTCCGATGTGTTCCCGGAAGACTTGCCCAGCTTGCCACCCGATCGCTAAGTGGAGTTCCAGATTTATCTCGTTCCGGGGGCGACTCCGATTGCTCGAGCCCCTTATCGTCTGGCTCCTACCGAGATGTAGAAGATTATGACTCAACTTCAAGACCTTCTTGAGAAGGGTTTCATAAGGCCGAGCTCGTCGCCTTTGGGAGCTCCGGTCTTTTTCGTCAAGAAGAAAGACGTGTCAATGAGGATGTGTATCGACTACAGAGAACTGAACAAGGTGACAATGAAGAACAAGTATCCACTCCCGAGAATCGACGATTTGTTTGACCAACTTCAAGGCGCGAGTTGCTTCTCAAAGATCGACCTCCGTTCAGAATATCATAAAGTGAAGGTGAAGGAGGAAGATATTCCAAAGACGACATTTAGGACGCGATATGGTCATTACGAGTTCCTAGTAATGTCGTTCGGCCTAACCAACGCACCTTTCCTTGACAAGTCGGTAATAGTGTTCATCGATGACATCCTAGTATACTCTAAAGATGAGGCAGTTCATGAGCAACATCTCTGATAAGTGTTGAAAGTGTTAAGGCGGGAAAAGCTTTACGCAAAGTTTTCGAAGTGCGACTTTTGGCTACAAGAGGTGCAGTTTTTGGGTCATGTGGTGACGAGGGAAGGAGTAAAAGTGGACCCCGCAAAGATTGAGGCAATGATGAATTGGGAACCTCCCAAGAGCCCGTCGGAAATCCGAAGTTTCCTTGGATTGGCGGGATACTACCGAAGATTCATCCAAGATTTTTCCAAGATAGCTTCATCGTTGACGGCCTTAACTCGAAAGAACATGAAGTTTGTGTGGACCGAGAGTCAAGAGAAGGCATTTAGAACACTACAAAGGAAGCTTTGTGAAGCTCCAATCTTATCTCTACCCGATGGGACGAAAGACTTTGTGGTGTATAGCGATGCGTCGAAGATGGGTTTGGGTTGTGTTCTAATGCAAAGGGGTAAGGTGATCTCTTACGCGTCAAGGAAACTCAAAGTTCATGAAGTCAACTACCCTACCCACGACTTGGAATTGGCGGCGGTGGTGTTTGCATTAAAGTTATGGCGACACTACCTCTACGGTACAAAATACACTCTCTACACGGACCACAAGAGTCTGAAGCATATCTTCGACCAAAAAGAGCTAAATATGAGGCAACGGAGATGGTTGGAATTACTAAAGGATTACGATTGCGAGTTCCTGTACCATCCGGGTAAGGCAAACGTTGTCGCCGATGCTCTCAGTCAAAAAGATTACGGGGGAAATTCCCGAGTCACTTTTGCATGAATCGAGTTAACGTCAACACTCATTGACCGAATCAAATCGTCGCAAGCCAAAGTCTTGCTAGAAGATAACCTCAAGGGAGAGGTCATGTTAAAGGAACATCTGCTATTGATGGAAGATAGTCGGGGAGTAAAGTTTTTCAACAAGCGAGTTTGGGTGCCTAAGATCGGGGGCAATCGAGAACTTCTTCTCGAGGATGCCCACAAGTCGAAGTATTCTATCCATCTGGGAAGAACGAAGATGTATCGGGATTTGAAATTACACTATTGGTGGTTGGTTATGAAGCTTGATGTGGCGCACTATGTGGAGCGATGCGTGACTTGCTTGCAAGTGAAGGCTGAGCACCAACGACCTTATGGGAGTTTGCAATCTTTGGAGATTCCGAAATGGAAATGGGAGCACATCACTATGGACTTTGTGACGAAATTGCCAAAGACCTTAAGAGGTCATGACACCATTTGGGTGATAGTAGACCGCTTGACCAAGAGCGCTCATTTTTTGGTCATGTGGGAAACTCTACCTATGGATAAGCTAGCAAAGTTATATATCGATGAAGTGGTGTCTCGCCATGGTGTGCCACTATCTATTGTTTCGGATCGCGATAGTGGATTCACGTCTCACTTTTAGGACGATTTGCAAAAAGAGTTGGGCACGCGGGTGAAGTTGAGTATGACCTACCATCCCCAAACCGATGACCAAAGAGAGAGGATGATTCAGACACTCGAAGACATGTTGATATCTTGTGTGATCGACTTCAGGGGTAGTTCGGACTCACACCTACCTTTGGTGGAATTCGCATACAACAATAGCTACCACTCAAGTATTGGTATGACGTCGTTCGAAGCTTTGTTTGGTCGCAAATGCCGAACTCCCATGTGTTGGCTTGAAGCGGGAGAGAAGCAGTTTGCCGGACCCGAGATCGTGCAAGAGACGGCAGACAAAGTCAAAGGTACCTGAGAATGTTTAAAAGCGGCCTAAGACCGACAGAAAATTTATGCCGACAAGAAGAGACGACCGATAGAGTTTCAAGTGGGAGACCGTGTTATGTTGAAGGTGTCCCCTTGGAAGGGGATTATTTGGTTTGCACAGCGTGGGAAGTTGAGTCCCCGTTTCCTTGGACCATTCACCGTGATTAAGCGGGTAGGGCTTCAAGCCTACCAATTAGAACTCCCTCCGGAAATGAGTGGAATCCACAACACATTCCATGTGTGCTACCTTCGTAAATGTCTAGCGGAGGAAGAAAATGTTATCCCACTTTCCGAGATTAGAGTTGATGAGAGAAACCATTGTATCGAGGAACCCGACGCGATCTTGGAGAGAATGACGAAAAAGCTTCGTCACAAGGAAGTCACAATGGTCAAGGTGCAATGGAAGCACCATTGCGGTGCCAATGTGACTTGGGAAGTCCAAGATGATATGAAGCGGAGATATCCACATCTCTTCACCTAGCCAAGATTTCTAGGACGAAATCTCCTCTAAATTGGGGAGGATTGTAACACCCGTGTTTTCGGTACGTCCCTAATCTGATCATAAATCTTGCCTTGGAATCTAGCGTTGGGATCGTGAGTTCTTCGGGTCGAAATCGAGTGAAAACGGGCTTCGGAACGCCCGAGGCGACTGTGCCCACGATTGTGACAAGGGTCACTCTCGCGGGGCACAATCGCGAGAAGTGTACCGAGAGGTGGGGGTGGCTTGCGAGAATGACATGTGTCACTCTCGCGATGCATAATCGCCGAGAATGTACTGTGAGGCACTAGACTCGGGCGATAGTGTCAAGCGAGAGTGACCATGTCAATCTCGGGAGGCACTCTCACGGTCGGGGTCAGGCCCTTTTATTTCACAAAATCTACCATTTACTCTCATTTTCTCATTCTTGCTTGGTTTGGACCGATTTTTAGAGAGAAAAAGTAAGTCATCTCTCTCTCTCTCTCTCTCTTCATTCAATGTTCTTGAAGAAAACATTGTGAGATGATTGTTATGGTTGGTGTAGGATTTACTTGCATTTATTGTGAGTTCTAAAGATTCAAGCTTCAAGCTTCAAGATTCACCTCCTACTCTCTTCCCTTCTACATCCATAATCTATGTGTTATAACTCTCATCTAAACCTCCTAATCATATATTGGGTTTTATTGTATTTTGACCTAAAGGTGAATTTTGGAAACATTAGGGTTTTGAACCTAAACAAGAATTGTTAGAACTTGTGTTTAACCTATGAATAATGGTGTTCTATAACTCTCCACACATTTAGGAATTTACCATTGTTTCTACGAGGGTTTGGTACACTCCAAGAGAAACTAGGGTTTTGGATGTGGTTCAAGTAATTATTTGGTTGTGGATAATCTATCTTTAAATGGGATTTATGGTATCATGTTAGTAGATTTGTGTAAGTGGAGTCTCTCCAAGTTGGGGAGCCAAGACTTCATGTCGGTAAATGATATACGAACAATTTAGGTTAACACTTATGTAAATGATTAATGTCAATTGTGTTAAATGCTTTATATTTGGTCTTAGTGCAATGGATCCATAGGCACGGTGTTCCTATGTCCCGTTTTGGACATAGGGTTCACCACTTTGGCACGGAATAGGAATCGGGTTCCATGGTAAGTAAGGTATGGACCTATACGGTCGGGAAGCGTCCCATGGGCAGTAAGGCGTAATTTCATTGTGCTTGAGTTCCCGTTTTGGAACTCTCAAGGATAGACCTAGAGTGGTTGACTTGATGTTTTCGAGCAATAGACTTGGAGTAGTTGAGCTCATTATGTGGTTTGAGTCACTTGTATCATACAACGACTACTAATGATTTGTTTTGATTTAGCTCACAACTAGACCAGCTGTACAACTCTAAATGGGTTTATTATTTACTATTCAACTTAATTGTTCTCACTGGGCTTTGGCCTAACGCTTGTTCTTTAGTTGTCATGTATGGCAGGTCATTCTAGCGGTGGAGCTCGTCAGGACTGAAAGGACGACCTTGGGGTCGAGAGCGGTCTTTTCGAAGATATAGTGACCAATACTTGGATTATAAAGGATACACATTTTGGAAGAATAGTGACACTCAACCTTAATATTTCTTGACCGAGTTAGATTATTAGGTTGTCAAATTATATTCTTCATTTGTTTTGGTTTGTAACTTTTATACTTTATTTCCCGTTTGGGATGGCACACTTGGGTTTAGCTTGTCACATTCGTATTATACAGGTTTGGTTGTCCGCTATCTTAGGATGGACAACTTTACTCTATTTACAGAGGTTATATTGCCAAATTTTCGAATTTCAAATTCACTCTAATTTTTAGGATGTTACATTTTATTAGTAAAGTGCTAGCACCCCTATAGAGTCAGGATATTCTTCTATCAATGAAACCGGAAGAAAGAGAAAAACCAGTCTCGTTCGTGTAGATTGAGACTTGTAGCTTGATTTTTTACTCATTCCATACAGGGAAGAATGCACCTCTGGCCCAGTGGGAAGTAATGAGGCTAGTCTTCCTTGCATTTATGCCGGAGACGTCACTAGTGCTATGGGCTTTGGATTATGTAGATAAAAAATGATGAATGGGATTGTGGCACTCTATTGCCGCCAATGCGGTCAAATAAAGTCTCTCGTTCTACAACACACTTTCAGGGAGAGGTGTGAAAAATTGCTCGACTATAAAGGATACGAGCACATAACAAATAGCGAAGCAGAAAATAGAACAAGTGCTAGACGGTCGACAATCTAACACCCCGAGTTTTGAAAGGTATCATTTCGAGTTATTACAGAAACTGATATATCAAGGAAAAATAAGATATTTGATTTTGGACTTGAATCCTAAATTTTATAGTCTTAATGGATGAAGGATTCAATTACGAGTCCAACGGTTCTTTCCGGAGCAAAAACGGAGCTATAACGAAGAAGTTACGGCCAAAACAGTGAACGAGGAGAAAACCATGGGAAGCGGGTGACTTATGCCGCGACTTAAGGTCGCGAGGCAAGTCGCGAAACCCCCTGGTCGAGCTTAAAACCGATTTTCAGCCACCAAACTTCATTTCCTCATAACTTTTGATCCACAACTCCGATTTGGGTGATTCAAGTTGCCACAATTTCGTTTTTGAGAGATCTTCAAGGATATAGAAAGATATTGGAATTATATTGGAGTATACAAGAGTATTTTATGGTGGTAAGCTCCTCATCTCTCCTACTTCATCTTCTTCACCAAAGTTTTCTAGGGTTTCATCCACCCTTTATGTTTCCTTTTGTAGATTGGAGGTTTGTAACCATTTTGGTGAACTAGAGGTGTTTTGGTTGGTGGATTCAAGTTTGGGTTAAGGTAATCTTCTATTCTCTTCAGTTATGGAAGTTAGGGTTTCGGTATCAGTTGAGGTATTCATGTATATGGTTTGGGAAACGATTTTTTGTGGTTGATTATGTTTATTTATGGTTGAATATGTATGGATTTAGGTTTTTGGAAGTTTTGACTTGAGAATCCAAGTGTTCTTCAAAGGAGCTCTAGTTGGGGGAAAATCTAGATTTAGCCTAAATCTAGCAAGGTGGGTTCAAGTTGATTTGTGAAAACGGTGTACATGCCAAAATGGTTATTTTAAAGTGTTTTACACAAAATGGTTAACTGCTGATAAGTTTGAGTATTTTGAAGTAAAAATGTATTCTTCTTGGTATTTGTCAAAGTTCGAGTATTTTAATGAGTTTTCATATTTGATAAACTTGGCTCATTTTAGTTTCATAAAATGCTCACATTTGGGATTTGGACATATTGATAAGTGATAGCATAATTTATGCATTTTGTGGATTTTGTACAAATAGAGTCTATTTCATGACTTATGCATCTTGGTGATTTTGGTACAAATGAAGTCTATTTCATGTTATATGCATTTTGGTGTAATTGTATTCATAAACCCTTTGGAAAAACCTTTGGTCCCATTATGTGTTGAGTTTTGGGTTAATCTCGTCTTTGAAGTATGTGTCTTCGTAAACGTTGTTTAAAGCCATTTCATTATTTGGGGGACCGGTAATTGTTGGTCAAATGGATTTTGGGCATTTTTAGCTCCGTGTCGATTTAAAAGTGTCTTGAGGACAATTGTCCGGTTTTAATGACTCGATGTAAAGTCCAAATTATGATTTACATCTTAATGCATTTTATTGCATATTATTGATAATTACATACTCGAGTGCTTTAGTCATTCAGGTATAGTCATGTAATCTTAGACTGTGTTGCATTGGATCCATAGGCACATGAGTCAGTCTTATTTGATGGTCATTTGAGTGGTACAGGGTTGGACTCCGGGATTCATGGTTTATGACCTTGTCCTTACAAGTAGGCACTAGGAGGGCTGAGCCCGGGTGAGCTATTATGACTGTGGGGAGTCCTCTGATGGGCGTTTGGGGTCTTCGCCGTGTGGGGCAATGCCTTCGGGGTATCCCCATGTGCCGAGCCTTTGGCGATAATTTTCGGTGGTATTCGCTATGGTCAACTGTCTCTTTGGGTGAAACTTGTCAAGGAGTCGTAGGGACACTTGGGCTAGCGTGTCGTGAAGTGTCATACGATCAACGTTTTTGAGTGACATACTTTTGTGTTCCTCCGCTCTCAACGGATACGGGTATCCCCCGTTGTCGGCCCGCGGTATTTTGGATATTTAATTGTCCATGCTTTAATACTTGGATTTCATTCCATTTTATAGTCGCGTGAGTATTAAGCTTCAGTTTCATGTTTTAATGGCGTATCATATTTATATGGATTGTTTTCCGTTATTTATGGGTCGAGTATTATGTCCCACCTGAGTTTTGAGTGTTTTGGGTTATGAGGTATTATTTATATTATAACAAATTTGAGTATCGAACTATGACCCCGTTTTGGGTGAGTTACGGGTTGCATCGTTTTATAAGAAATGTGTGTTTGGGAACATTGCCTTTAAAAGAGAATATTATGGGAAATTGTGTCGTTTCCATTCTGAAGTATAATATTTCTAAAGATCTTGCTTTAAATTGAATTCTTTCTTTTAAAGATATATTCATTCATGTTAAAACTCTTGAGCTCACTAGGCGTTAAGCCTAACCTTTTTATTTGTCGGCATATGCATCAGGTTCCAGCTGGGGTTCGTTCTACAAGTACTATAAAGAGTTGAGCCTTAGCCTTACACAAGCGTAAGTAGTGGATGAAGTCTTCCGCAGGTTGGAGATAGTAACTGTTATTGGGTTTTAGTAGCACCCGTCCTTTTCATAGATTGTATGTATAGGATGAATGCGTGTATTGAGGTTAATTCTTAAATTGTGTTTGTAGTCGAAGTAATTATTGACGTATTTAGAATTTTTTTAATAAGTTGATATCTTCAGATTTAAGGGTGTTACAAGTTGGTATCAGAGCTTAAGTTTGAGAGAATTATGTATTGATCTTTGGATGCCTAGACTCACACTACAGTTCTTGTAAGTAATTGTAAGTGAAGTTGCATATTAGGTACCCTAAGATAAGATATTTTGAAGATTGATCGAGTCGCTAGAAACGGGAAACTTTGTAACACCCCGGATTTCAGTTATGTATCGTTGTATTCTAGTGTTAAGCTTTTGTCGTTAGCACCGCGTTTGGTTTCGAATTCGAGTTTTGTTTTGGTGGCTTATGGGCAAACAACAGTGGACTACGCGAGTTGCACCGTGACTTGAGGTCGCGGCATAACCCGCGAAACCCACTGGATGTCTAGGGTTTTCTGGAAACGGGCGAGTTATGCCGCGAGTTGAAGTCGCGGCATAACCCGCGTAGTTGGCTGGCCGACTAAAGTGGATTTCTTCAAAATATCTTCATTGGTTTTGTTAATGAAATATCTCTCTCTCTCAAGTTTCTCTCTCTCTTTCTAGATCTCATATATACCTCGTTATTTGCTAGTATTGAGTGTATCTAGCAAGGGTTCGGTGTTGAAAGCTTCACCTCATCGTCGTAGTCGATATCTGATTTTTCGGGTTTTATTCTAAAAACCTACTAGTGAGTTCTTACTACCATTTTATAAACTTTATACATGTCAAAACTAATATTTTTGAAATCTAAAGTATTTCTACGGTATGGATTTAAGTTCTCTACATTTTGACATAACTTGAGTTTTTGGTGATTTCGGGGTTCCCGATCAGTTTTTGACTAAAATGATGGGTTCCATATTATTTGAAGTAAAAGGATGTTTTACTTGCACATTTATGTGGGTTACTTGAAAGAATGTTCAAAGTTCATTTTGAAGATTTTCATTCTTACCAGAAGTTAAACTTGAAGAAAAGCATTTTTGTTTATAAAATGTTTTGATACCATACGACTATCTATGGTTGGTCACATATGTTGTTGTGACGAGTCTGTACCATTACTAGTGGATCCCTAGATATTGATTTTACTTACGCTTTTATGTGATTTGCTGGAAAGAACGTAAAGTAAAGGACCACTTGCACATTAAGTTGTGAGGTTCGGGAAAGAAAGTAAATTAAAGGACTACTTACACATTAAGTTGTGAGATTCTGGAAAGAAAGTGAAGTAAAGGACTACTTGCACATTAAGTTGTGAGGTTCTTTAAAGAAAGTGAAGTGAAGGACTACTTGCACATTAAGTTGTGAGGTTCTGGAAAGACTGTATATAGTCTCGTTGTAATATTTCGTTCTTATCAACAATTTGACTTGGGATTGCTTATTGAAAAAATTCCCCTTTGATACAAATGTTTATATCTCTTGAAATTTATAAATTGTATGTTCTCACTAGGCTTTAAGCCTAACACTTTTTTTCAAATGACGTGTATAACAGGTTCCCGTTAGCGGTGGGTTGCCAAGGGCTTGAGTGACGAGCTTGGTCTCGGGGATTTTGAGATGACTAGTATTGATGTTGGGCAATTGTTTAAGTCCCATTCTTTTGGCGATATTGGATTAACAACTGATGTAATCTAGATAGGTTATGTTTAGATTAGTTTGTTGTTGAATTCCATATCCGCATTCAGGTTTTGTATAGGATTAGTACATTTCCCCTTTTTGGGAGGTTAATACCAAGTGTTGATGCTTATTTGTCCAGTTTCCGCATTTTAAATTCACTCTGGATTTTAGGGTGTTACAAACTTGTCGAGGGTCGCAAGGATAACTATGTATTGTACGTTCATAATGGCACCTGGCCAGTGTTATAGTGAACCTACGTGCTGCATATGTATACTTGAACTACCTTGGCATGATGACCGTTGGGGTAGCGAGAAAGCTTCTAAGCGAGTGATCTAAAGAAAGTTTGATGTTAATAGCAATGTCACTTGGGAATGATAAGTAAGTGCGATAAGTGCATTAAGTTGACCATCTTGGTTCAGGGTTATTGGTTGGAATAAAACTATAGGTTGTTGAACCAATTCTATTCCGAGAAGAGATTGTAGGTTAACCGAATTGGTGGGTTTGTTGCTCTAAGATGTTCGAAACATCCGAATGACAATAGTATGAATTGAGAAGCACAGTCCTAAGATGTTGCATGTCGACTAAATCCATGTCCAAGACTTAATTCTAAATAAGTTTGCATAAATTGTTTCTCATGTTTTCAAAACATAAAGTGAGTTATGTTGCAAAGTTTTGGTAAAATATTTAGCACTCATCAGATTTTGAACCGTGAGCTTAAGCATGCATGGAACGGTTTTGTTGCATATGATTGCAAATTATATTGAAAATCTCCCCGTCCCTGTTTTGTGCTTAACGCTATTTCCGGATATTGTAATGTCCATGTTTTAATGTCATTTGGGTATCAGGCAAGTAACTATGAGATTATGACCTAGACATTGGATCACCTCCACGTATGTCAATGATTTTAAAGGAAAAGTTAATCCCATGTTTTGAGTCGAAATTTCTTGAGAATTTTAGTTTGTACGAGTTTTGCTAAATTTCATAGTGTATTGTTTTGCAATGTCTTTTGATGCGTGGGTTTCACTTTTGCTTCGTCTAAACTGGCGAGTTTATTCGGCGTCGTGTCCAATGTAAATTTTGTTGAAGAGTGTCACTTTATCTTCCATTGCAGTAAAAAGAGGAAACTCTTAGAAGTTTAACATTTTTAGACTTGTTGTCGTCTTATACTTTTATGTTGGGAAATGAAAATTTTGACACCGCTTGATTTTTAGCGGTAATGAGTTTTATGAGAATCCAGTCGGGTCTTATGGCATCTTATGTTATGACAGTTTGAGTCACGTAATAAAAAGAAATTTTGGAAACTTGTAGACTTCCATTATTGTGTGCGTCAATTTATGAGTTTTGTTTAATACTTTGTCTAATGCGAGTCTTGCACAGGTATTTTTACAACCGTAAGAGGCGTTTTGAAAATCTTAATGTCGCATGACTGCATCTTGAGTTTTACACAAGTATATGTGTACACTGTTTGGGTTGAATTTGATTTACACTCACGTGAGTAAGTATGTGAAAGATTTATGTTGTCTCGTATTAAACTTTTAATCGATACATGTTCAGTTGTTGATTTTACTATTATAAATTGTCGTAAGGCATTAATGGAGTTATAGGTATGCACGTCTTTGTAAATGTTATTTTTGGACGAGCATTTTATTTGCGAGGCCCGAGGTTTGAACTTGATTTGAAAATTTAATTGTGTTTGACCAAATCATGCACCCCTATCGTTTTACTAAGTCTTGAGGAATAAACTGACGTATATGGGCCTTGTTGGAAATTTTATTCTCAGATGTTTTTTTTTGTTAAGGAGGAAAATTTTAAAGTTAAAATTGTGAAATTATCTTTTGGAGTTGTACATACAATTATTACGCATGTTGTGGTGCAGGAATTAATTTTCATGTTTGTAGTGTAAATTTTGCTACACATCCTTTATTACCATTTTATTAACGTAAATATGGATCAAACGAATTTTGGAAACGGTTTTATATGTGTAGCGTCGATGATCAATTTTCAACCTATCGAGTGATCGGTAGTAGATTTTACCGCACAATTAATTGTTATAAAGCGTATGTAATTGAAAGTGTTATAAAAGTTTAAATTGGCACAATAATTGAAAAACCTTGAACTCATTAGAGCTGTAGATTTGGACCCCTTCCATGAAAGGCGTGGTACTCAGGACTAAAGGAGTCCTTGGAAAAGGGAGCGTCGGATTAACCGATTCGTGGTCATTTTCGAATTTTAGATTTCAGTTTATGAATCAGTACACGCTCGAATGATTGAAGTAGTAGAATTGTGTATTCTCCCAGTTATTTAAGTGGTGATCTTTTTGTTTCGGTAAATCCTCGGGTTAAAGTCTTGTGTGGTTGCTTGCATGTGGAGGGATTTGAATCAATGGGTTGCTAAACATCATAATATGTGTTGGTTGCGTACTATCTTAAAGAACCTTCGCGAATAAAGGAAGTATCGTGGTTCACTTGTTAGAGACATAAGGTTTAAATTTTAGTGGCATGTTAGGTGTCAACTTCGAATTGACAATGCAAATCTGGAATGAAATACTTGACGGTGCACCCACATTGCAGTATAGTCACTTTGAGAATAGGCGTCGACACTCCATTTTAGGTCAATAATCGTTGTGGTGCTTTGGTGCTCTCCCGATGGATCCAGTGTGTTCGCAATTTAAGGAGTAACCTTAAGAATATTTAGTGTTTGTATTTGGGGATCGATCCTTGGTGTTTCTGTTATTGGAAAGACTTCGGCTGGTTTGGCGACCGATGCTTGAGGGCATAATGGGAGTCGTGCAACTTTGGAGTTTGGGATAAGCGACTATCTGTGGTGCGGGATGGTACGTTTTTGGGTGAAACGTTATGCCGATGTTTTGACTAAGAAAAGTTGGAGAACCCTTACAGATGTTGTGCCTTGGGAAAACAAGTTATCGTTGATTTGGATCAGACCAAACTAGTGTTAAGAATTTCGTCAAGGAAGGGACGATGAAATCTTTTATGGTAATGTTTATTGGAGTCAATTAGTGAGAATTTCGAGGTGGACCTTGAGTGGGAATCGTTTATTGAGGAGACCTGGATGTGTCAGAATTAGTGACGGTGCACCCACATTGCAGTATAGTCACTTTGGGGTATTCTTGAGGTGTTATGTGCAACCTAAGGTTGGGAGACCGTCGAGATTTTAAGGATAGGAAAGTGGTTGATAAGGACTCGATGTTCATTCCATCAGCGGTAAGACACATCGAACCTTGGGATCGAGTTGTGACGGTTCGTTACGGGAACTATAGTGACAACCTTAAATAGGATGTGATCGGTTCGTGCATGAGGCAAGGTATCGTGGAGGCATTCCTTTTGGGTAAAGAGCCGACTAACCTTGCAAAGGGCGACGTTGGGTGTTTGATCGGTGCCAGATTTCGAGGACGAAATCTCTTTCAAGGTTGGGAGGATTATAACACCCCGATTTTTGAAAGGTATCATTTCGAGTTATTACAGAAACCGATATATCAAGGAAAAATAAGATATTTGATTTTGGACTTGAATCCTAGATTTTATAGTCTTAATGGATGAAGGATTCAATTACGAGTCCAACGGTTCTTTCCGGAGCAAAAACGGAGCTATAACGAAGAAGTTACGGCCAAAACAGTGAACGAGGAGAAAACCAGGGGAAGCGGGCGACTTATGTCGCGAGGCAAGTCGCGAAACCCCCTGGTCGAGCTTAAAACCGATTTTCAGCCACCAAACTTCATTTCCTCATAACTTTTGATCCACAACTCCGATTTGGGTGATTCAAGTTGCCACAATTTTGTTTTTGAGAGATATTCAAGGATCTAGCAAGAGATTGGAAGTCTATTGGAGTATACAAGAGTATTTTATGGTGGTAAGCTCCTCATCTCTCCCACTTCATCTTCTTCACCAAAGTTTTCTAGGGTTTCATCCACCCTTTATGTTTCCTTTCGTAGATTGGAGGTTTGTAACCATTTTGGTGAACTAGAGGTGTTTTGGTTGGTGGATTCAAGCTTGGGTTAAGGTAATCTTCTATTCTCTTCAGTTATGGAAGTTAGGGTTTCGGTATCAGTTGAGGTATTCATGTATATGGTTTGGGAAACGATTCTTTGTGGTTGATTATGTTTATTTATGGTTGAATATGTATGGATTTAGGTTTTTGGAAGTTTTGACTTGAGAATCCAAGTGTTCTTCAAAGGAGCTCTAGTTGGGGGAAAATCTAGATTTAGCCTAAATCTAGCAAGGTGAGTTCAAGTTGATTTGTGAAAACGGTGTACATGCCAAAATGGTTATTTTAAAGTGTTTTACACGAAATGGTTAACTGCTGATAAGTTTGAGTATTTTGAAGTAAAAATGTATTCTTCTTGGTATTTGTCAAAGTGCGAGTATTTTAATGAGTTTTCATATTTGATAAACTTGGCTCATTTTAGTTTCATAAAATGCTCACATTTGGGATTTGGACATATTGATAAGTGATAGCATAATTTATGCATTTTGGGGATTTTGTACAAATATAGTCTATTTCATGACTTATGCATCTTGGTGATTTTGGTACAAATGAAGTCTATTTCATGTTATATGCATTTTGGTGTAATTGTGTTCATAAACCTTTTGGAAAAACCTTTGGTCCCATTATGTGTTGAGTTTTGGGTTAATCTCGTCTTTGAAGTATGTGTCTTCGTAAACGTTGTTTAAAGCCATTTCATTATTTGGGGGACCGGTAATTGTTGGTCAAATGGATTTTGGGCATTTTTAGCTCGGTGTCGATTTAAAAGAGTCTTGAGGACAATTTTCCGGTTTTAATGACTCGATGTAAAGTCCAAATTATGATTTACATCTTAATGCATTTTATTGCATATTATTGATAATTACATACTCGAGTGCTTTAGTCATTCAGGTATAGTCATGTAATCTTAGACTGTGTTGCATTGGATCCATAGGCACATGAGTCAGTCTTATTTGATGGTCATTTGAGTGGTACGGGGTTGGACTCCGGGATTCATGGTTTATGACCTTGTCCTTACAAGTAGGCACTAGGAGGGTTGAGCCCGGGTGAGCTATTATGACTGTGGGGAGTCCTCTGATGGGCGTTTGGGGTCTTCGCCGTGTGGGGCAATGCCTTCGGGGTATCCCCGTGTGCCGAGCCTTTGGCGATAATTTCCGGTGGTATTCGCTATGGTCAGCTGTCTCTTTGGGTGAAACTTGTCAAGGAGTCGTAGGGACACTTGGGCTAGCGTGTCGTGAAGTGTCATACGATCAACGTTTTTGAGTGACATACTTTTGTGTTCCTCCGCTCTCAACGGATACGGGTATCCCCCGTTGTCGGCCCGCGGTATTTTGGATATTTAATTGTCCATGCTTTAATACTTGGATTTCATTCCATTTTATGGCCGCGTGAGTATTAAGCTTCAGTTTCATGTTTTAATGGCGTATCATATTTATATGGATTGTTTTCCGTTATTTATGGGTCGAGTATTATGTCCCACCCGAGTTTTGAGTGTTTTGGGTTATGAGGTATTATTTACATTATAACAAATTTGAGTATCGAACTATGACCCCGTTTTGGGTGAGTTACGGGTTGCATCGTTTTATAAGAAATGTGTGTTTGGGAACATTGTCTTTAAAAGAGCATATTATGGGAAATTGTGTCGTTTCCATTCTGAAGTATAATATTTCTAAAGATCTTGCTTTAAACTGAATTCTTTCTTTTAAAGATATATTCATTCATGTTAAAACTCTTGAGCTCACTAGGCGTTAATCCTAACCTTTTTATTTGTCGGCATGTGCATCAGGTTCCAGCTGGGGTTCGGTTCTAGAAGTATTATAAAGAGTTGAGCCTTAGCCTTACACAAGCGTAAGTAGTGGATGAAGTCTTCTGCAGGTTGGAGATAGTAACTGTTATTGGGTTTTAGTAGCACCCGTCCTTTTCATAGATTGTATGTATAGGATGAATGCGTGTATTGAGGTTAATTCTTAAATTGTGTTTGTAGTCGAAGTAATTATTGACGTATTTAGAAATTTTTTAATAAGTTGCTATCTTCAGATTTAAGGGTGTTACAGACAAAAATGTATGAATTTCACTCGGGCGAGACTCCTAGAGGGCAGGAAAAAGGAAATAGTTCTTCTAGTTTCTCCCTTATGTTATAAATTTCTTTCAACACATTCACATCCTTCTAGTCAATAATCCATGGTAAATCTAGGTGAAGAAAAGCTTGGCTCGACTTCAAGTTTGCAACCGATGTTCCAGTAAAAGATTATCTTGGGGAGTGAGGAAGGACAATCTGATAATACTGCTCAGTCTGAGGGGACCGATGGAAGCTTTCCACACAAGTCTCAACAACTCATTCACTTTTACCTCTCATATACAGAGAGCACATCCACTCAAATCCTTTTGGACCACTATTCCTTCATCCGCGAACATCACTTTATTAAACCTTAGAAACATCTCTGGCATATTGTGTACTAGAGTTGGTCGCGTAGGTTGATCTGCGGATTTGGTCTTTATATGTATAGATTGATGTATATGTAAATATATGTGTGTGATATTCATATAATATATACTAATAGTTTATGTGAATCCCATATTGCTCAAGTAACAATGAATAATTGAAAGATTAATTGTATTGAATGATTGAGAGAGTTACAAACATATGATTGAAAAGCAAACTCTCTCTCTAAACCTGATAAGCGCACAATCCAGTTTCTCTCAACTTCTAACCCTAATGATTAGAAAACAAACATTAAATACTCATGCCTAAAACCCTACAGGCCCAAGGCCCAACAAACCAAACTAAGGCCTAAATAACAAACAAAGCCCAATATTAAATAAAAGGATTTTACAACACGATTAATAATTAACAATTTAAACTATATAAATGTTTTATATAACTTTCCATGCACTAGGACTTTTAGTCCTAACAATCTCCCCCTAAAGTTGTATAAAGGATTTATCTCTTTGAAATCTTCACTTCTTGATCTTCTTTCCCTCTTGATTCTCTGAAACACTTTGGTGTTGTTTGTCTTCATGTCATTCCAAGCTCCCCCTTAAATAAAGCTCTTGGTCTTCATAATTTCAACTTTGTAACCAGATTCAATGTACCATAGCCTCGACTGAATGCAAAACTGAGCAGCTTTTAACTGTAGAAACTCAACACATCGGATCAGCACACAAGAAAAATAATGTGCGAGTTACGTGACATTCCACAGTGCATCTTCAGTTTAAAAACAAAGAATCTGTCTTTGAACCGCGAGTTGAATAAACTTTCAGCTTAAGAACTTGTGGAACCAATGTGCTCGTAAGAGGAATTAACTTGTAGCAAACACCACTTGATAAAGGATAGAAGAACCAATGCAATCTTGAAATCCATGGCTTTTCAACCTCAGATTTAAGAAAAATAGGATATGATGTTTCCCCTCCGCTTTTGCTAACTCCCCCTTAACATGATAATTTGTCTTTGAAACTTGTGTCGTTATTGCATTCTCCCCCTCATGATGATTAGGAGAATCCTGAGCATCATGTAGGTTCAAAGACTAACCGGATGAGTAGCAAAAGATATGATAAAACATTTAGTAACCAAGATGGGGTAATCAACTAACACAGTAACACATTAGTAACTGTTATCACAACAATTAAAATAATTGTGTGGCCTATTTTCAGAGTTGCCAAGGGGGTATCTCTGATAGGACTTCCAGTTATCACTGAAGTAAGATTTTAAGAATCTACTTCTCAAACTGTTCCGACAATATCACAAAGATATGCGATTGGAATCACAAAGATTCGTGCGTGTGTGAAAGAAATATAAATATGTATCTGTTAGGCTCAAATATTGATTTAACCTGGGACGCAGGTTCATAAATCAATAGACACAGTGAGATGAATATGAAGTTCGGAGACCGAAGTTGATGTCTTCCTTTTTCAATATCTAAGGGGGCGTTTGGTTCGCAGATTCTGATGGAATCTGATGGAATTGGAATGTTGAATTTCGTTGACCAGATTCCATTACATCGTTTGGTTCATTTTTTTTAGGAATTGGAATGTTGAATTCCAATGAATTCCACAAATGAAGGAATTCAACATTCTTTGGGGGGAGGTGGTATTTCATTGGAATGGAATGTCATATTTTTTTTGGACAAAATTGCCCCTCATCCTAATATGCACCACCACCTCCGGCCACCACCATCGGCCACCACCTCCAGCCACCGGCCACCATTGACCACCACCTCCGGCCACCATTGACCACCACCACCACCACCTCCGGCCACCATTGACTACCACCGGCCACCACTACCGTTCAACATTATTAGCAGACACCAACTCTCTCTCCTCTCTCTCTCTCTCCTCTCCCTCTCCTCTCCTCTCTCTCCTCCCTCTCCTCTCTCTCTCTCTCCCTCTCTCTCCTCTCTCTCTCTCAATCTATCCTCTCTATCTCTCCCTCTCCCTCTCTCTCATCATCATTTGTGTGCTAAAATAATCAAAGCAATTTTAGTTAAAATTTAAACTATTTAATGACTATTTCATTAAAGTAATTTTTGTTGAAAAAAATTAAAATAAACAAAAAGGGTATTTTGGTCATTTACCAAAATTCCATTCCAATTCTAAAGCTACAATATGTGAACCAAACAGAAAAATTCCAATTCATTTAACAGATTCAATTCCAATTATGTCAACCAAACAGGTGGTCAAACCTGACAACATTCCATTCCAATTCCTTCAAAGTCAAATTCCTTTGACAGATTCCATTCCATCCAAAAACATTCTGCGAACCAAACGCCCCCAAAGTCCTCCGAGTGAGGAATAGATAGATTATGTTCAAAATCTCCGTGAATATATGAAACAAGTACCTTTTGTGAGATACTTGAGTGGCTAGGTGGGGTGACACGAGTTATCGACATTGGGTCCATGTTTGTTTCAATATTCATCTCCAAAGAACGAGAATGAATAGATTATGTGGTAACCCATATAACTGACTCGGTTTGGTAAGGACCAATAATTCTTTTAAGTCCTGTCACATCCTCACCATATTCTTTTCGCTCTGAACTCATCTATCAAGCTAGACCCCTCACTGATATCTATGAAGGATGTATTTCTTGGGTAGGTCCTTCCGGTTCTGGATTGACCATAGAAACATTATAAGCCCTAACACTCCTTTAACTCACCAAGATAGAACATTGAAGTAAATATTCTGATTAGAGATAATCAGAAGTCAACAAACATTTAAGAACGAGTCCTGAACTGAAGTGTTCAAAAGTCGAGATGAAAGTTTAAAGGAAAAACTTGGTACTCCCCCTCAAAAGATGGCATAACCCTTGATTGTAGTCAGGTGACGTGAATGATCTGAATTAAATCCCACATGACATTCCTGCAAAACATATTAGACAGATTTTGGTTTTGGTATCCATGCTTTGATGGATCCTTGATGGTTAGTTGCCTTAGTTTTGAAGCTATGAAAATGGGGATTGGGGATACTATAAGTACCGTACCAGCTATTGACATACCTGGAATCCACAAAGTCACTATTTCCACAATAAGTACAACAGATATTTGATCGGTTTAGACTGATCAACTTAGTTGTGGAATAGACATGAGTCAGTGACTTTGAATCAACTACAGGAGATTTGTATGACGTGTTTCCACCACTGTCTTCTGTAGTTGATTTCTTTTTCCAAACCATTTTCACTTTTCGAAACACTTGATTATCTGTATTATCAACAATAGAATTATAGAAAAGATATGAAGGGCGAATCCGATCTTTTGAAAATTCATTTGATTTGACACAACTCTTCGAAGAAATAGTTGTGGAAGTTGAACTTGAAGAATAAGAAGACTGAACAACAGTATCGGGACTGGCTTGTTCAGATAAATCGACTTTGAAATTGAGTTCTTCAAGTTTCTTGACTTTTACGGATAAACTATTTCTTTCTTCGAGAATTGAATCAAATTGTTTTTGTAAATCGGATTTTACCTTCTGTTCTTTCAAGATCTCTATCGTTAATTCAGACAATTTCTGTGAAAGCTTACGAATTTCTGTTTCGAAAAACTTCCTCTCACTTTCAAAGTCTTTTTCAATATTGTTGAGTTTATCAGATATTTCTTTGAAAACCGCAACACTTTTCTTTTCAAGTACTTTCTTTGCCGTTTCAAAACCTTTTCGCTCTTTTGCAAAATTATTTCTCTCAATTATCAAAACCTTTTCAAAATCATAAATCTGTTTTGAAAGTTTTGCATTTTGAAGCTCAAAAATCTTTCTTTCATCGAAAACTTTCCTTGAAAGCTCGAGAATCTTTCTCTCAAAATTTTTCTTTTCATTTGAAAAGCCTACTTTTTCTTGTTCAAAAATAGAAAGCCTATTCTTGAGATCAAGATTTTCACTCTCCACAACTTTCAGTTTCTCTTCAAGTGCCAAAGTCTTCTCTTCTTGGGCTTCAAAATTCTCTGATTTTTCAAACTTTTTCGAGAGTTCTGAAAATTGCTTCTTCAAAACATCATTTTCTTCAGCAAGTTTTTCTTTTTCTCTTTTTAAACTTTGTGCCCAACTCAGATTATCAGCATTTTCACTATTAACTTGCACAAGCACGTTGTAATTTTTTTCCAATCTGGCTTCAAGAACTACAATCTTGGATTTGAGATCAGAAATTTCTTGTTGATAATCAGAATAAGACATTGTTACTTGAACAAAATTATCGTAAGACGATCGCGATTTGATTCAAGAAAGGTATAGAGGAATGAATAACACTCTAAGACGACACTTTAAGATAAGGATAAATAACCTCTATTAAAGAAAAGAAAAAAAAAAGGATTTAAAAATAAAACAGAAAATAGTCTGGGTGGGAGTCGGGTTTGAGTGGGGAGGGCTTCGCGAGAAGAGGGCTTCGCGGATGGAAGAGGGTTTCGCGGGTGGAAGAGGGCTTCGCGAGTGGAAGAGGGTTTGGGAACCTGGCTTCACGGGGAACCTGGCTTCGCAGGGAACCTGGCTTGGGACAGCCTGGCTTGGGACAGCCAGGCTTGGGACAACGGGGTCTCGCGAGACCTGGGTAGGGTAAAGACAGGGTTTGGCGGCGCTGATAACCCCAAACTCAAAAAAATAAAAACTTTTAATCGAAAACCAATCAACTTTAGCAATGATTATCGATTAAATTCAGAAATCTAACACCCTTACAATCGATTATCGAGCCAAAAACAATGATTTTCAATAAAAACTCAAGAACACAGTCTAAAAATTTTTGATCTATAAAATCCAAAATTCTACTTCAATCTTACGAATTGAAAGATGAAATTTTACCAAACCTTTAATCTAACACAAATAAGTAGATTGGAAACAACTAGACTCGAAGATTTAGCAAAAATCATGAAACCCAAAAATCAATCAGAGAAGTCGATCGACATAGAGAAGAGAAAAAAATTTACCTTTTTCGAATCAAGTCTTCGTCTCTTTGCTCTGATACCAATTGTGAATCCCAGATTGCTCAAGTAACAATGAATAATTGAAAGATTAATTGTATTGAATGATTGAGAGAGTTACAAACATAGGATTGAAAAGCAAACTTTCTCTCTAAACCTGATAAGTGCACAATCCAGTTTCTCTCAACTTCTAACCCTAATGATTAGAAAACAAACATTAAATACTCAGGCCTAAAACCCTACAGGCCCAACAAACCAAACTAAGGCCTAAATAACAAACAAAACCCAATATTAAATAAAAGGTTTTTACAACGCGATTAATAATTAACAATTTAAACTATATAAATGTTTTATATAACTTTCCACGCACTAGGAATTTCAGTCCTAACAGTTTATTTTTTATTTTCTTAGAAGGAAGTGAAAGAAAAAAAAAGTAAAAAGACTAAAAAACTCCTGACTTAACAGAGTTTTGATCAAGGGACCCAATTGGTAATAATAGTGAAACCACAATGACCATGTCTGTAATTATTTCGTTTTGGAGACCAAATCCATAATTTCTATATAAACCGTAGTGACCAAATCTATTATTTACCCTTGATTTTATCCTTGCATGATGCTATAATATTAGTTTCTACCTAATTCAACAAGAATAAATCGCCTAGTGTCATATTTTTTCTATTTTAATTTGTTTAAACACCCGTTCTTAGTGCGGTTAGGTTTGAAATTGGAACAAAATAGTTTTTTTGTATGCATTTTTATTTGAACTTGAAATGTTGTTAGGTCTATATTTTTTCTAAATTAAAAAGTATAAATTTGTATTTAAACTTAACAAACTTTTCCAAATTGTGGTCTTTAATTCTATCAAAAAACTATGGTGGCATTT
The DNA here is from genome assembly GCA_954870635.1 of Arctium minus. Lineage (NCBI taxonomy): Eukaryota > Viridiplantae > Streptophyta > Magnoliopsida > Asterales > Asteraceae > Arctium > Arctium minus. The sequence continues at coordinate 26,214,422 of OX941082.1, read as the reverse complement.
GTTTTTTAAGAGGTCTGAAGTCTGAAATTTTATTTCATGTTTGATTAACAAGAGGGAGTGTTAAAGTCTGAAATCTGAATTAATAAGACTGTTTGTTTTTGTAACATTTGAAGTATGAAATCTTAATCTGGATCAATAAGATTGTTTTGTTTGTGATAACAATTAATCAGAAAAATGTCACCACTTCTGGTTTCAGATGTAATTAACATTTAAGAGGGTCTGAAATCTGGATAAAAACAAACAGTCGAAATGTAAAAATATCTTCTTTTCTTCGGTTTCGGTTGATTAGGTCACTCTAATCATAATACAAAAACATCATTTTGTGTTTTTTAACACTTTTTTTTTGAACGACAACAAAGACCTTTATTAAAACTAACCAAGAACAAAGAAGGTTTTACACAGGACCAAAACCGGAACAAAACCAACGAAACGAGAACGACCCACACCAAGTGGAACGATCAATAAAAAAAACAACAATGGAGATGTTTGCAAGAAGCAAACCTCCGCACATCGAGAACAATAAGGAACACATTTAACACATTGTTTTTTCAACTCCAACCATATATTAAAAAACACACATTTCATATTATAAATAACCAAATGATATTTTCTCTGTCATTATACCATTTTATTAAAACATAGTAATTATAAAATGTAATTGTTTATCATAGTAAAAAGTAAGTATTTATTGAATTTCAAAGATATTTATGTTATTAAATTATTTTGAATTTAAATTAGACAACGTTTTTAATTAATACAAATATTTATTTACAATATTTTTAATTTTTCATTATAATAATTTAATTAATTACATTTGAATTACAATTTCAAAGCACAAAATAAATTACTTACTGAACTTAATAAATATAACGTATTACTAATAATTAACTTAAATGAAAATTTATTAATCTAATAGAATTAAGGTTGTGGCGGATAAAAAGTGGACCGTTAAATTTGGGATCAATGTTCCAACACACAAAATTGACGGCCATTTTACCCGACAGTTCGGCCAAAGTCATCGGCAAATGGAATGAAAGATGTTCCAACCATTTGTGATTAGATGGTCGGATTAGGAACTGTTTGGTTGGTTTTCCATTAAGTTCTGTATGTATAAAGTTGTCTGTGTGAATTAATCTGTCTGTATAGATTGAGAAGGTTTTTGTTTGGGAGAGTTTTTTCATAGATGAAAGGAGTGTGTTTTTTAATTGGGAGGGTCAAGTTTGGAAAAAACTTGGCTTTTTGCATAAAGCTCCCCCATAGAAATTTACTGAATAAGCCACTTTCTATTTCATTAAGCCACTACCAAACAGTCATGTATAACTGACCGAATAAGTTGTGAGTCCCATTAAACTCCTTAAGTTGCTAACAAACAGACCCTTAGTGTTTTCCGTTTCAACCTTCGATTTGTCTCAGTGTCTTGAGTGCTTTCGGGTGGTAATTTCATGTGGGCCAAGTGTTTTTCATTTTTCCTCATTTTTAAAAATTGCAAGTTATGTGGTTATCTTTAAAAAAAAGGGATTGTTGGACCTGATCTTACTATATTTGTTTTACTAAAATTGACAGAGGCCTCTGGCCTCGTCCCATTTCATTATTGTAATGTTGTAATGTTGATTTCATTATTCCTACGAACTCAATTGCTTGTTGGTATTTCCGCATACATATATTATTATAAAATGACATAAAAGCTAATCATTAGTTATTTTCATTTCTTTATATCTTTATGAAGAAATAACTGTGTTTATTATTATTATTATTATTATTAATTATTATTACTTTTTACGTTTAACCTTTAAATCATGTTGCTTTGCCTTGGCTTTGAGATTAAGGCGTCGTTTGTTTTTTAAGAGGTCTAAAGTCTGAAGTCTTATTTTAGTTATGATTAATAAGAGGTGGTGTGTAAAAAGATCTGAATGATTCAGACTTAAAAGTCAATAAGAGGTTTTTTTAAAAAAACAAACAACCCCTAAGAATCATATAACTCAAAAACCAATGACCAATAAACTTAAAAGGTGTTAAGTTTCCCTTAACCAACGTTCAATTTTCTTTGATCCATTTTATAATGCATTGTCTTGTTATACTGTACAACCCCTTAATGCACTCTCATGTGGGACCCTTGAGTATGACGTGGCAACCAAAATTTCATATATTGAAGTGGCATGTAATGTAAGAATCTCCAAAATCACCAACCTTGAATATAAACTTCATCAACCATTCTTTGGTTGTTAGCAACTATATGTTGCTTCAATCATAGAGTTTGTGTCTTTTTTTTTTCTTTATTGTAAATTGATTATTACTTTTATAAAATGTTACAAAATACGCAGCAATATATAAGAATAAACATTGTTTTAAATATCGTAAAATTGTATATTCTTGATGAAAATATTGTTATTTTTTTGTATTTTTATATGATTGAAGGTTTGTTTGATAGAAAAAGTTAGATGGAGTACGTAATTTGAAGAAATCTTGTAAAACAATGAGCAAAAGGAATTTTAGTATTTCGTTCACAATTTAATTGTCGATGATAATCGGATGAACAAAGATTGAATGACACTTATATTTTGTTGCTTCTTAAGAGTTTGTTTCCTTTCTTTCAAAAAAACAAAAAAAGAGTTTGTTTCCTTGATATGGGCTTTAGTTCATGAAAGCATTAAGGGGCTGTTTGGCAGTTGCTGAATGGTTTGATGCAGAATGGTTAAGTGGTCAGAATAGGCTCTTATGATATAGTGCAAAATGATATACGGTTGTTTTTTTAATTGTTCAAAATGAAATCAGGACTCTTAATGGTTAAGGGAGGGTCATGATTCAAAATCATTCAGAGGGTTTTGGAACCATTAAGAGGCAGATATTATTTTTGCCAAACAAGATTTACCTCTTAATGATTCAGAGGTTGCCTCTTAATGGAATCATTAAGAGGTAAACAAACAACCCCAAAGTTTTCATCAATTGATTGTTAGGTCACCATTTCACTTTTTTGAGTCTATAAATCAGGGGCGGATGGGGCCCGTTAAATATATTTTTTTTCCTCTTTTACTTAGGTTAAAGACAATATTTTTCAACTTTCTATCATAGTTCTCCCCTGTAGTTTATTGCATGTGTACCCACCAATCAAAAAAAGTACCTAGAAATCAACCAAAGAACCAAAAAATTCTCTCCAAATCAACCAAAAAACCCGAAAAAGTTCCTTGAAATCGACAAAAAAACTTAACAGTCCCTCGAAATCAACCAAAAAACATTAAAATCCCTTGAAACAGTGGAATTAGGGTAAAAATACATCGGGTGAGTTTGCAGACATTTAATCTACCTTAAAGGTACCCCACAAGACAAAAGTTCTGGATCCGCCACTGTTGGGTCTAATGGTTGTTTATTTGCGGCTTAATGGGCATAATGGTGGTGGGAGGGGGGTTGTTTAGCCATATTTGAGTGGTGTTTGCGACTTATAGATTAAGCTCATGTCTTAGTCGTTTAGCTATGTTGGTTCTGCTTGATCCAATTAGCCATAACTCTACCTAAAATACCCTTGGTTTACCCTCTCTCACATTCACATGAGTCTCACATTCACATGAGAGAAAATGTTGATCCAAAAAGTGGAGGTCCTTGTTGTTGTTCTCCCTTCCCTTTGTCTCGTTGTCATTGCTCCTTCCTCCTCTGTAACACCCGATATTTCTAAAATCGGTCGGTGAACAACCGGGGAAACAAGTCGGGGCACGGCGGGGGAAGGGTCTGTGAATGGTCGGGGGAACGGTCGGTGAACGGCTGGGAAAATGCTCGGGAAAACAACTAAGAAAACGGTCAATGAACGGTCAAAACGGTCGAGGAATGTCAGGAACGGCCGAGCGATCGACCAAGCGACCTGGCAAGGGCCAAGAGACCTGGGAAAGGGTCGGGCGACCTCTTGGTGCGACTTAAGTCTCCCCAAAAGCAGCCGTGCATTCACATATCAGTTTAACCTAATTTTCGGGCTATTTCTTTATTTGGTTGTATCTCCCTCATTTTTCATCCGATTTGGACAATTCTTGAGGCTATGGTTTCGTTTTTTGAAGCTATTCAAGTGGAGAATAAATAGTATTAAAGTTTCCTTGTTTATTTGTGGTTCCTAGAAGTTGAAAGGTAAGCTCCTAACCAACCATTTCTTGATCTAGGGTTTGGTTTTTTTCACCTCAACCCTCATTATTCTCTTGGGGTTCTTAGTGTATGTTTTGGGAGTAAACAGGTGTTTTTGAGAAGAATTGCACCATCTATTTGGAAGTTTAACATGGGGATAAAGTCTTCATCAATGGAAGATAGAGATTGGGTTTGGAAACTTGCTTTAACCTAATCTAGCAAGGTGAGTTCAAGTTGCTTTGTGAAAACTTTGTACATGCCAAAAATGTTTATTTTTGAGTCTTAAAGTAGTTTCTTTGATATTTATCAAATGTTGTTGAGTATTTGATGAAATTGCATCTTTAGTACATTTGATTCTATAAATCTTAAGAAATGCTTATATTTGGGGATTTTGGACATTTGGATAAATAAATCATAAAATGTGGTATTTTGATAATTTGTTATATATAATGGAGATTATTTCACGTAAATGCACCTTTAGTGTATTTGGTTTTATGCATCGTTCGGGGATTACATATTATTGAGTTATAAGATATTTTGAAAGTATAAATTGTATGGTTTTTATTTGCAGATGATTTATCCTATCAACGTTCAGTTTTTGAGAAAATCATGTGGAGCACGAGTTTGCATAAACATTGGGTGAATGCATATTTTGACTTATATTGACTTTTATTGAGTAGTCACGTAAGTATAGAGTCTATTGCTTGATTTTGGCTCAAATGAGTTTTGGGAACATTTTTCCGGTTTAAAATACTCAATGTTGGGTTTTGGACGTGTATTGCATTCATTTCATACCAAAAGGAATTGAAGGCTCTTTCGCTCTACTGGATGCGTCAGATCCCATAGAACAAGTAAGCTCTTTCCCTCAAATGTTATTTGGAAATTACATGTTTTGAGTGCATGGGTCATTCATTTTGAGTCATGTGATTTTAGACTGTAATGCAATGGATCTATAGGCATGTGAGTCAGTCTTGTGATAGTGGTCATGTCGGTATTATAGAGAGGAACTCGTGTGGAGTTGGACTTCGGGACGACGGGTATTGCGGAGTTGAACACCGGGACCCTTGTTTTGAGGCTTTTAGCCTAGTTGAGTAGGCACTAAGGACTTGAGTTTTAAGGTGCTATCTGAAGTGGTAGGCACTAAGAACCATGTGCCTTGAGGTGCTACCCGTTGGGGTTGGCACTAAGGTCATGATCCTTGAGGTGTTACTGCAAAGAGTAGGTACTAAGATTATTGAGTCTTGAGGTGCTACTCGAAATGGTAGGCACTAAGAACCATGAGCCTTGAGGTGCTACCTGTTGGGGTAGGCATTAAGGACATGCGCCTTGAGGTGCTACTCGGATGAGTAGGCGCTAAGGTCAATTAAATCTTGAGGTGCTACTTGATGATGTTGATTTATGGCTTACTTTGTGCTCGCCACAATTGATGGATACGGGTCTCACCCGTCGTCGATAGGTGTTATTCTTGGATAATGTATTATCCATGTTTTAGCGTTGTCTTGGGTTTGGAGAGTATCCATAATTTATATATTTGGTATTTTGTATCTTATCTATGTTTTAAATGCTTTGAATAATGGAGTTTTATCTATGTTTATTTAGTATTTGATAATTGAACCTTATTCGCATTTTGTGTGAATATTGAGTTTTGGTCTCATGATATAAGGTGTTTTGGTTAATGATATTTCATCACGAAAAAACGTTGAGTTTTGAGAAAGATGTTGTTTTTATATTTAATACATTTCTTTTAAAAGTTGTGATTTAAATAACATCCTTTTAGTTTTAGCATTTTATATAAATGATGAAAACTCTTGAATTCACTATGCATTAAGTCTAACCCTTTTTATTTCTCGGCATGTACATCAGGTTCTTGTTGGGGAATAGTACTAACGACACCTTGAATAGTTGAGTGCTAGTTAGATGCACGAGAGGGCTCAGCTATTCGGGTAGTCTTCTATATTTTGAGATAGCGACTATTGTTGGGATTTAGTAATACCTGGCTTTAATTTGGACTTTGAGTAAGTTATGGGTTGTGCTTTATTTATGTTAATCTTTGGTTTGTTATTTTAAGTAATCAAATGTTGACCATTATAAGATAATTTGATTCTTATTTGATTGTTATAAAAGTTGTAAATTTGTCGATCTTTTCCAAATTTTGGGATATTACATGCCAGTTAATTCTCTTGCATTGCCATCATATTGTTTGCATTATACTTATCAATGTTTTTACTGTAATATTTGGAATAACTTTTAAAGAGCTGTAAAAATTTAAAGAAAAACACAATATCTATACTATATTATAAAGTACGGATAAAAAACTCTTAAATACAAATTATTATGCACAAAGTATCATAATTTTATGCAAGATTTTAAAAATCTCTTAATTTACAAGTATCAAAGCACAAGATACAAGTTTCTAACACACACCAATTTGGTATGTGCATGATCTTCCTTTTATACAGACTTTTCCATGTATCACTATTAATTAATATATTATATTACTATAAATTTATTTTAATTATATTATTAAATATGTAATCGGTTATTTTTTCTAGATGTCATTAAAATATATAAGATAATCATTGAATTATAACAAAATACTTATTTTTTATATAAAAAATATTACATTATTAAGCCTAAATTAAACAAATTTATAAAAAAAAATTATCACTTTCTCAAAACCATCCAAAATCGTACTTTAAATCGACCAAAAAAACAAAAATGAAAATGAAACATTAAAATTGTGATGTATCTTACTACATTGTGCGAGTACGCTTATAAGTTTTCTTTTTAATGCTTTGGATTTTGAATGTTTTAAATTTGGTTAGAACTTATAAGTTTGAACTATAAAATTTGGATTTATAATGTTTTCGTTTGAATTTTGGATTTGTATTTTTTTGTGAATTTTTGATTTTTAATTTTTAGTTTTATAAATGTTAAACGGGTTAGACGGGTCGGGTTAGGGTTGAGATTTTCTGACCCGTTTATTAAACGGGTCGGGTTAGGGTTAGACAATCTCAACCCGTTTAACTTTGGACCCGACCCGTTTGCCAGGTCTACGCAAGGGTGTGCAGGCCACGTGTCCCGCGACCTCAGGTCGCGTCCAAATTTCCGTGAATCACATGTGATCTTACACGATTTTAGTGTAAAATCACATGTGAATTGACCGTTTTCCTATTATCTTATTTGGTTATTGTTTTCGTAAGAACCCCACACACACTCTCTCTGTATATAATATACATGAATGGTAAAGGGTTGGGTGGGGTATTCCTGTCTTTTCACTTGGGCCTCTATCTATCACTAATACCTTCATGAAGTCCATTGCTAAGTCGATGATAGATTAAAATGACCATATTACCCTAACCTTGGCGAAAAGCATGGTTATTTTGACTTTTATTGTAGAGAGAACCTTTTGACATTTTAAAAAAAGTGAATTACACTGGTGATCCCTGTGGTTTGTTCAAATTTTGGATTTGGTCCCTAAAGTAAACTATCTACGATGGTGGTCCCTTTTGCTTAACGCATTTGGTATCATCCATTAGGTAGTTTAAATCAAGGGGTAAATTAGTCTTTTAATTAAAAAATATTTCCCTATTTTAAAGCATTTCAACGTGATGTTCAGACTTCACCTCCTAAACCTGAGTTGCACCGATCATCCCTCTTAAATCGTCTACTTTCACCGATCGTCTTTCTCATCCCTCCTACGCGAACGACGCAAACAGTAGATTATCACCATGGGTCAAAGTTGAGAGATTGGTCCATGTCGTTTTCCCAACCGATCACCTACACCTTCGATTTCTTTCACCATGGTGGTCCCTATCGTTTTCCCAATGTTCGATTTCATTTATTGTTAACAAGTACTCCATCAGAATTCAAAGTTGTCAAATCTTGAATTGGATCAAAACCTGTCATTTATCATAGAATGATAATGGCTGGCCACATATTGTGGAATGGTAATATACAAAATATTTGCAACAATACATTCATATTCAAAAGCATGAAAAGCTCCTCAAGTCCCTTGAATTTTTCAAATAAGTTCTGGAAACCAAACCTATCAGTAGTAGCAGCTTGCTGCAAATATCTGGTAGCACCAATGGATATGATGAAGCATTTTTATAGCCATCACGGAATAGAATGAGGTTGAAACAAAGACCAATAATCTTACCGGGTAAGAACGAACAAAATGATCGAGAGTCTTACCCGATAAGTGTGGGTTATGGTTTTTACCTGGTTAGCGATTAGCAGGTAAATTTTTGCATACAATGTCGTTTTAATGGACTAAAATCTTACCCGGTAAGGTAAGTGATAGCGTTGAATTTAACCAATAAGCACTTACCGGGTAAGTGTTTTGGGTAAACGGCCCCTTAGATTTAGAACTTGAGAAATCATAGAAAGGACAAGATCATGCATGGAGTATCTCTCTCTCTCTCTATATATATATATATATATATATATATATATATATATATTGTTGTAAATAGGTTCTTGAAGAGAAGGGATCAAAGAAACTAAACCTTGAGAGAACAACAACAGAGGTACAAATGCTGCTCAGAAAAACCATACACAAAACAAGGTACTTTTTCAACAAAACCCTTAACCCTCCAACACTTCAAGTCCTTCCTATTTGGAAGATATAAAAAAAGCTAACCAAAGCTCTTCTCTGCAAATGTCAACAAGCCAAAGATAAAGATGCAGCAGCTCGACAACTTCTACAAAGAGTTCTGCGAGCAGTGGGATTCCGATGGCAATAACATGAACCATAATAGCCAAAAGAAAGGAGGAGAAGCGATTTCAACATTGATATCTTGAAAATCACGTTGATTTGTAGATATAATAGGGATATGATTTTTTTAATTAAAAGACTTATTTGTCCCTTGATTTAAACAACCTGATGGATGATATCAAACGGCGTTAAGTAAGAGGGACTATGAGTGAAACGGAATTATAAAGTTAGGGATCACAACCGTAGATAGTTTACTTTAGGGACCTAATCCAAAAATCGGGCAAACCACAAGGACCACCGGTGTAATTCACTCTTTTAAAAATTAGCAATGAAGCACCCCAAATTTGACCATAAAGTTCCTAGTTGATATTATGAGAAGTCTTTTATACCCTTTATAAGAACATAGATTTTGGGAGGCATGTAGCTTTGGGTTTGTGTGTACCACAAGGCTCGAGCCTTCGTTATTATAAGGCTTGAACCATGTCTTGTTTCACTTAGGTTGAGCAGGTGCAGCTTTCTATGGGTTCGCACGCATTTATATAAATTTTGACTTTTTTTCCTTTTATTTAGTTTGTATAAATTTGGCTGCTATTGTCTATTTCCTTTTATATATAATGTTTAATCAGAAATATAATTCAGTTAAATTGTTATGTTATTTTTCAATTTGATGATATTTATTTAACAATAATAAGAGAACTTAACCACAAGGGCTGTGGTGTGGTGGTAAAGGCTTGGAGAGTTCATAGCGCTCAACCCGGGTTCGAGCCCCACTCGCAGCACTTGTGGCCACTGAGGATAAACTCAGGGCTGCACGCTTTAGCAACTGGGCCAAAGGCCCTAATTGCCAGAGATTAGTCTGGACCATAGGCCCAGGATACCCTTTCCAAAAAAAAAAAGAATAAGAGAACTTAAGCCATTTGATGGAACCTTCATACTCAACGTCATTAATAAAACTAATCTAAATTACATTTTGTCAAAAAAAAAAATTAATTTGTAGGCTTAGTTAAAAATTGAAGTTGTTATAATTAAAGTCTGAAGAATATCCCATTTGTAACGATTTACTTTATAAGTAATTTTTGGTATAGTTTAAATTGAGAGATTGAGTGACTTCACGTAAGGTGTATATTTAAATCCAGGTGATGTCATCTAACCTCTCGATATAGACCATATTAAACTAGAAACTAAATCGTTACAGATTAATTATTTTGGACTTAAAATGGTAGCAATTAAAACTTTTAAACTAAATATGTGTACCAAGAAATACTCCATGGACCGACTATGTAAAGCTATTGACTTTTGGAACTATCACAATTTTTCTTTATACAATGATGATTATTAGTTTATCATTAAATTAAAATATAAATTATTAAAATCACAATCACTTGTAAAGAAAATAAGTATATAAAAAATATTAAAACAAACCACACAATTATTATATGATTATTTAAAGAAGAATCAATAATCAAAAATTAGAAAAGTCAAATTATAAATATTTAACCAAACCAAATCCATCTAATATATTTCATCTGGAATTTGAAATCTAAGTTTGAACCTTTAAAAATATCTCCAAGAGATTCTTCAAAGCAAAAAAAAAAAAAAGATCTAGAACATGTTTTTTGTTTCAACAAAATCTCTAAAATAGGAAAAAATAAAAAAAAGTATAAAAATCTTCAAATTCGAAAACTTCTAAAAAATATTACTTCGAGAGAGAAATATTCTTTTATTATATTTGAAAGTAAATATTTATAAAAGAAAATTAATATTTTAATATTGTAGGAGTTGTTTTGATAATATACTAATCAATATTATTATCTACAAAATAAAAGTGTTATCGGATTTAAATGTAATTTTTCTAAAAATTTAAAATGTTATAGAATATCTGTGATAGATGATCTTTCTAATTTAGAAAGTAGAGTAAAGGGAAAAGTCCAAAAAAACCCAATGGACTTTAGTGTTTGGAGTGATTAAGTTTTTGGATAATTTTTTGGAACAAATAAGTCTTTAGACATTTCAAAACACACTAAATAAATCCTTGGACTTTTGGAAACATGTTAAATACATCTTTATTACTTAAAAATGTAACTTGTAACCTACATGGCTACATAATAGGTAAAACTACAAATTAGAAGAAAAAACAAAAAAAATGTCACCTACTTTATCACCTACAAATAAGAAAAATAAGAAAATTAACTAAAATAGTCAATCTTATCAACAAAATTAATTTTTTAAGCACTTTTTAAAATCTTTTCTTAAAATAGTTAAAACATATTATTATTTTTTTGCCTTAAAAACTGTTTTTGGCAAAAAAAAATAGAAAACATTTTTATAATTTGTTATGTAATTTACTTTATATCTTCTACCTTTTTATTTTCATTTTAACTTTTTATTATATTAACATACATAATCGTATATTAACTAAAATATATCAAAAAAGTACATTTTTTTACAAATTACACCATTATAATTGTCTCGTCAATACGTTTAAAATGAACCTAATATTGATTTTTTTGGATTTAATCTCATATTATTAAATATCATAAATACGTACTAATTATATTTAATATTTACACTTTCAATCCTTTAAGGTTATTTATTTAATAATATAAGACTAATTTGTAATTATAAAGGGTAAATATTAAAAATAATTCGTACGTATTTATGATATTGAATAATACAAGATAAAGTTCAAAAACAATATTGAGTTCATTTTGAACGTATTGACGAAACGACTATAATGGTGTAATTTGTAAAAAAACTAATTTTTTTGATATATTTTATTTAATATCCGATTGTGTATGATAATAAAATAAAAATGTAAATGAAAAAGTAATTGATATAAATTAAATTAAATAACTAATTATAACTTTATAAGAATGCAAAGTGTAATTTTTTTCTAAAACTATAAGCAGAAAGTGAATCTTTATACATAAAATTTTCTACGTGAGGATGTTTGTTATTTTTATTTTTTTGGAAAAAAAAAGCAATCCTTACGCAGGGAAAAAAAATATTATGTGCAAACTTTGACAATTTTAGGAAAAAAAAACTTTGAAAAATGGTAAAAGAAAAATAAACACGGTTGATGAGATTGACTATTTTAGTTAATTTTCCCATTTTTGTAGGCGGATAAAGTAGGTGACTTTGTTTTTAATTTGTAGTTTTACCTGCTATATAGGTTGCAAGTTAAATTTTTAAGTAATAAGAATGTATTCAACAGGTTATCAAAAGTCTAAGGATTTAGTTAATAAGTTTTGAAATGTCCAAGGACTTATTTGTTTCAAAAAGTTGTCCAAGAACTTAATCACTCCAAACACTAAAGTCCATTGGGTTTTTTTGGACTTTTCCCTAGAGTAAACTACGATTTTTGTTCTTGTGGTTTGTTGTTTATAACCATTTTTGTTCCTGACTTTAAAAGTTCTTTTTTGGTCATTTTGGTTTACAATTTCTTTCCCTTTTCGTCCCTGAAACTAATACTAAAAGTGAAATGAGTTGCAAACTCTAATGACTAAAAAAATAAATTTTAAAGATCAGAGACAAAAATAACTATAAACAATAAACCACAGGGACAAAAATAGTAGTTTACTCTAGAAAGTATCATAGTTTTTACAAGTTATATGACATATTTTGCAAGACGACTTACAAAATTGATGTGGATGTTTTAATTATCCAAAATAAAAGCCAAAAATTTAAATAAATATCATGGGGGATATTATAGAGAACAAAGAAAAGAAAAAGTGAGAGGGGTTGGTTGCAATAAATGACAAGTGGCATATGTCCAGTTGGATGCTAACGTCAGCGTTTACCCACGCGCACGTTAGTCGCTTCCACCATTACATAAAAATCAAAGTCTTCATGTCCCGTCAATTCGTGTAATCACAACTCCCCCGCCATATCTCTCCCACACAAACGATGTACGGTAACCGGAAAGATAACTCCGGGAAGCGTACACCTGACCGTTTTAATTATCCTCCTTCGCCGTCCCCGAGCTCCTACTCATCCAAATCCTCGTCGGAGAAGTCAACTTCTAGCCGGAACCGAGTAAAAGTTGCGGCGAGATCCGTCGCCGGAGTTTTTGTCGCTTGTTTTACACCGCCTGAGGAGGAGGCGCATCATAAGAGTTCCTCTGCGTTTGGTGGTTCTGATGCATTCAGTTCAACATCAGGTGATTAATTGTAGTATTCATTTTGAATTGATTGTTCTGCTTTTCTTAAGTTGAACACGAAGAAGTGGTACAAATGAGTAATTTAGGTAAATCGTTTTTTGAACACGGAAATGATGAGATCTGGTGTAATTATGTTTTGATCACTTGTAATTCGTGTAATAAAAGTTGTACGATGCGATTGAGGCATTCATTGTGGCACATGAAAAAAAAATTTGATACGAAACGTCACTGCTGAAGTCTGGAAATATAGAGATTTCAACGAATCGATCTGTGAAGTCCTGCGGCGATTATCAATTTCACCGCCAAAATCTAAGACTATAACCATGGATTGCATTAGAACACCATAAGCGGAGCCCTGAGCGCTAATTGTACAACCGTTGAATGCACGCACCTGCTAACCAAAACCTAGAAATTAACTTGCTAGGCATCGTAATTTTGTATTTTCAGAGCTTATGTTATCATTGTGAAAGAACCGAATTGAATTTTGCAGATGTTTCGGGGGCTTCCGATTCTACCGATGGAAGGAAACGAGGCGCAAACCGTGGTATATACGCAACTCGGAATGATTCAACGCACATGAGAGAGCCCGGAAGTATAAAGTTTACTATGGCTGAAATCCTCAAGGCAACAAAGAACTTCTCTCCGGCTCTTAAAATTGGACAAGGCGGATTTGGGACTGTCTATAAAGGTCAGCTCCAAGATGGAACCCTCGTCGCTGTGAAACGTGCCAAAAAGGTTAGACTGTAAAATGCAACACACTTCATCATGCCCTACATCATGCCCTAAATATTCACCCATACAATGAGTTGTGCGTCCAAGATGCATAATATTCCTAGTCTTTGTAGCTTTCAATTATACAAAATTAAGCAGTAATTCCTGAGTTCAAATCCATTACCAAGTCAATTGCCATGGATGAGTGAATGGAGGGAAGACAAAATTACTGAGATCAATGTTGCTTCATTTGGCTTTTTGGTACAGAGTATGTATGACAAGAATCTGGGAGGCGAGTTTCGGAGTGAAGTCCAGGCGTTATCGACGGTGGAGCATTTGAATCTGGTGAAGTGTTACGGGTACTTGGAGCATGGAGATGAAAGAATCGTTGTTGTTGAATACGTTCCAAACGGGACTCTTCGGGAACACTTAGAATGTAAGTTGTTCTTCCTCGTAAAAAAGAAGTTATAATTTGCCTAACAAACTGGTTATCGTGGTTTTGTTTTTGAGATATTTTCTAATACTTCGATATTATATAAAACATCACATAGGATAACAATATGTTGTCTCAAATCCCTATTATTTAATATAAATTTATTTAATTCATGTTCATATTATCTATAATAATGTGTAGTCATGTGATTTATGGATAAGAATGAGATACAGATTATTTTTTAAAAGGATAAAAACTTAAAAATGTTATTCATTTATTATTAGAATTTAGAGTAGATCCAATAAAGAAAATTGGGCTTTTGTTCTCTAACAAATAAATTGAATGGTTATTATTTTATATAAATTATTTGTAAAAAGGTATTAGGTGATAAAAATGTATAAAATACAGTACCTCATCTTTCATTTTTGTGACAAAAAGTCCCTCAAGGAACAGCTGTCTAACAAATGCAGGTTTCAACGGCAATGTTCTTAGTCTTGCCTCTCGGCTGGATATCGCTATTGATGTGGCCCACGCTATCACTTACCTGCACACTTATACAGGTACTCATGGTCTCCTTACTCTGTGTGTTTGGTATGCGAGATATGATGGAACATGACTTTACAAAAACCTACGTTTGGCGCGACATTAGACTAGTTTAAGACCAGAATTTTGTCTCACCAAAATAGGTGGAACAATAAGAATGTAGACAAGATTGGTAAATTACTAAACTATCCACGTCAAATTAAGACCTTAAAACCTTACCGAATTCTTTCACCCGCCTACCTCACTCTCACCGATCCAATCCAAATGCTCATTGGTTTTGTTTTGATAAGTCATACTGTATAATAAGTGTGATGTTTGATTGCGTATGCAGACCACCCTATAATTCACAGGGATATCAAGTCTTCAAATATCCTGCTCACTGAAAAACTACGAGCCAAGGTTGCTGACTTTGGTTTTGCACGGCTAGCAGCCGATGCAGAATCAGGTCAGACCCATGTATCGACCCAGGTTAAAGGGACTGCAGGCTACTTAGATCCTGAATACCTTAGGACATATCAACTCACTGAGAAGAGCGATGTTTATTCATTCGGTATATTACTTGTGGAGCTAGTCACTGGGCGGAGACCTATTGAAGCGAAAAGAGAACTTAAAGAACGTGTAACAGCTCGATGGGTATGTAGTCCAAAACACTAATTAATATACCATTTCATTAGAAATAGTTAAGAACGACTCCTTATATGTTTGTAGGGGAATTTTCAAATGAAAACCTTAAATATTTTGAGAACTGTGAGAACCCATAGTATATGTATTGATGCATATATACTTGCATATGTATAGTACATCTACGTTGATGAATGTACTAATTGACAGATAGACTAACGTTCGTGTGAGAAAAAAGAGCTAAGGTGAGAAGATAAGAGGATATGAACTCTTGATCACTTTTAATCTCAAACTCATCCATGAATTGCGCTTGATACGGGAATTGATATGGTGCATCTCGGTGCATCTCATTCTAATGTGCATCCACTTTCTTACCCTTCTCACCATAACTTTCATTTTTACCAGAACCCAACCCTTGACGGAAAATATTTTATAGCATATATGCATCAAGAGTTGGTTTCCGGTAAAAATAGTAGTTACCATGAGAATGGTAAGAATGGATCTCCACCCTTGGATCAATTCTAATTGAAGATCAATTGAAAATATCCTTCTAAGCTAATTCATGGGTTATTTTGAGACTTAATCTGAACCATTAGATCAACACTAATTAAAAGTGATCAAGGATCCAAATCTGTTCTTACACTTCTCACCTTAACTCCTATTCTCATAAGATTCTTTTATGCATCAATACACACACATATATAATACATATATACACACACATATATATATATATGCATACTGGTTCTCACGGTTTTCAAAATATGTGTGGTTTTCATCTGAACTTTCCCCTACATATGTATCCATGTCACATGGCATCGCTATGATATTGTTATGATACTAAATTTTAAAATGTATTGTGTTACTGAGTCCGTATATAAACAGGCGATGAAGAAGTTTACTGATGGTGCTGCGATTTCGATATTGGATCCAAGACTAGAAAAGTCAGATGTGAACGGTTTAGCTCTGGAGAAGATTCTAGAACTGGCTTTACAATGCGTTGCGTCTCATCGACAAAACAGGCCCATCATGAGGAAATGTGCTGAGGTTTTATGGAACATCCGAAAGGATTACAAAGAAGTGTTAGTTTGACATATATTACTCTTTCTCCATTTCCTCTCATCATTATATACAATCATAATGTGGTTGGAAAAGAAAGAAAAAAAAAAGACACAAACAAACAAATAGAAGACAAGTTTCCTATAAAGTTGTAGGATATCAAATTGTTTTGCACGTCTTTTTTTTTTTTTTTTTGGAGGCTTGTTTGAGGTACATACACTACAAAAAAAAAAATACACTTTATATTGATGTTTGCTATTTTAAAAAATAGAAAAAGCAATGGTTTTAGGATTCAGTGTTAGGGGCCGGGCTTTTGTACATGTATTCATGGTTTGTTTGTACATTTCTTGTATTTCATTTTGGATTTGGTAATGTAAAAGCTTGTTCATATATATGTATCTTTTAAAACATGAACCTTATGACAGGACAGGACAAGATGGAACAGAACAGGACAATTGTCCAGCGTTTGGCAAGACATGACAGAACTGGACTAGACTGGTTAAATGACAAATTTACCCCTGATGAAAAATCGTAGATTACATCACATAAAACTAATTTACATCACTAATATGTAGTGCAATGGATTATCAAAAACATAAAACTAATTTATCACGATTGGATTTTGGATATGGAAATCAAAACCCAAATTTTAAGTTTCGGATTTTAGGTTGTTTCGGGTTTGGGTTGGTCGGATTTCGGATTGATGTCGGTCGGGTTCGGGTATTATATAATGCAAAAGTTATATATAAATTTAATCGTTTTTTAGGATGAAAACAATCGATTGAAAGATTGATAAAATCGATAGCAATTTAATATTTAGAAAATATTTCAACAGACTATAATTTACGATTTTCAAAAAATAATTAGATAAATAAATATATATATATATATATAGTATTTAAAATATAGATTTATGTTATTTCGGGTTTTCGTACGGGTTGGGTGGCCAACGATCAAACTCAATCCGAACCCAAATATCCTCCCAAATGTCGGGTTTCGGATTATCGGATTTCAGGGTATTCGGGTTTTGTAAAAACACTTTATTTTCGGTTCGGATGCGGGTTCGGATTTCGGACTATTCGGGTTTTGCACACCCCTAGCTTGGTGGAGTGGATGATGAGAAGACATGTTTTATGTTTTTGTTTTTCACAAAGGGTATATTAGTCAAAATATTGTTGTTCTACTTAGTTCCAGGGGCTTGTTCCACTTAGTTCTAGCGTATCCCACATATGATCACGCCAAACATGGGACAAGTTTGTTCTGTTATGTCCTGTTCCACTTTGTTCTGCATACCAAACGCACCGTATAAGAATATGCACATCAATCACTAAACGTGCATAGATGCGACCTGAATGTGAATAATCAAGAGCTGATACAAGAACCGAAATGGTGGGGTTTTAACTTAATAATTGTACCAGTCGAGGTATCCCTTTCATTACATGTCTTGACTCCTTGTATCCCGTTGAGTCAACAGTCAACACTGGCGTCCTGTACCTGGTCCCACACACATAACCGTCACGTATTTTTTGTGCATAACATCGATCTTTACATGAAACATGTAATATTTAGCATTCTTAAAGCTTTCAAAATATGAACACATAGCATGCTCATTCAATTATCATAGACATACTTGCGTGTATCATGGTTAAGGAAAAGTTCATGAAAACTCACTTTGATCTCGTGTAGGCTATAAATTTGTCATTGCTTGTACACAACCTTATACAGACCATGCATGCCTCTAAGTACTTGTACCATTCATTGAACACTTGTAATACTTCGACTTAGGAGACGTTTACCAAACACTTAACCAGTAAGTGCTTACAAGTCACTTACCTTTTCGGATTAACATGGCAAAGACCTAGAGTCTTACCCGACAAGAGCGATGACAAGGAACGGGAGTCTTACTTAGTAAGTGATAATGACAACTCTTACCCGGTAAGTGCTTACATAGTAAATTGTTGCATATGATGTTGATGAACTAAAATCTTACCTGGTAAATTAAGTAAGGGGTCGTTTACCAAAATGCTTACCGGGTAAACGCTTACCGCCAAGGATATTACCCTCAGTTACCTTATTGTATAACATTCTAGAGCATCAAAATTGATTGTTGGTAAGCATCTTAAACCCGGTAAGCGCTTACCGGGTAAGAGTCATTTCTCTCACTTACCGGGTAAGACTCTAAGTCCTTGTTATGGCTCTAACTGGGTAAGATTCTAGGTAGACTTCATGTTCAATAGGTAACGACCGTAAAGTAAGCGATACCGGTAAGCGCTTACCTGGGTAAGTATTTAGTAAATGGCCCCTAACGGTAAGTGATTACCGGGTAAGCATTTGGGAAAGTCCCTTAGCCTGAAGCCTATTCGAAAAAGCTTGGGTCTAGTAAGCTCGAGCATAGGCCTGGCCTTAAAGCATGATCAAGCCAACTTTTTCTTTCAAAGCCTGGTTAAATACCAATTCAAAAACACCCGATTTGGAAAACCTGTTTGAACCTTCCACAAAGTGACACATAGCATATTCATCGGGAAAATGACATGTTATTTATCATAAATGTGTGATGAATAACACTTCCATATTTGTCATGTATGTGTTATACATCTTGAATAAGGACAAGTGACATGTTGTGGACGATTCTCGGGTTCCTAATGGAACTTTCTTCTCTCTCTCTCTCTCTCTATATATATATATAGGGGCAGGTTCAAACGAGAAACTAAACATTTTACGAGAAGGCGAGAAGTGTTTAATCATATATGATACACAAGCTTAATTATATATGATTAAACACATGTTATATTGGCAATACATAGACGTTTAATCATATATGATTAAACACACATACAGGCCATGTAATCATATATGATATCACACTTTTCGGTTTCTCGCAAAATGTTTAACTTCTTGCATGATCCTTCCTCTATGTATATATATATATATATATATATGTATATATGATTTTTTTTAATTTTGCATCTATATTCAAAATAACGAGTACTGTTTGTAATTATATTTTCATTTCAAACGTTATAAAAAAGCACAAAAGTTTGTGCTTTAAGCCCAGTGTATATGTCCATTGATGTTCAAAGACTCCAAAAAGCATCCATATGCAACTTGTTTCTTTCTTGTGAGACCTTTTTTGTGACTTCCACATGTGGGCAAAAGTTAAATAATACAAACTTTGAGAAATCACTAACGACCCCTTTGCATTTACATAAATGACACAATCACCCCTCAACTTCTCATATCTTTACTCCCCCTTTTCATTTACATTTCTTCTACCTTACCTCTTACTACACCATCCCGATAAAAATTACAAGAATAAACAAAACTTCTACCTAACTTGGCCATTTTCCGGCTGCCCTTGACTTCTCGAGAGAGAATCTTGTCGAGTCAACTCATAGTTTGTGTTCCGAGCCTCTCCATTTGCACAATTCAAGGCATTTACTTTCGAACACAAGAACAAGAAGGAAGAAATGTATATCGACACATGCCACATACTGCAAAATATAGTATATATTATTGCAACATTAAAGACCGAGACATAGAGAGGGTATATTGCACATTTGGACTTTTCATGTTTTTACTTTCGATGAGTCACATGACGACTTCGAACCACATGCAAAAGACTTGCCTTCGACATAAAAGGTATATTTGTGGGGAAGTGCCAACATGGAAAATGTTCAAGGACGTAAAGTGTAACTCTTTAAAACATAATGGGGTTTTGTAAACATGATCCCTACTCATGTAGGGTCCAAATTTCATGAGAACCGTAGGTACCCTTATATTATGTGAATATTTGTGGCGAGAATTGTGGATGTATTCTACAACTTTCGCACATGTAACCTTCACAACACACAGTTAAAGATGATGTAAAGGTTACAATCTTCACACAATATAAAAGTACCTTTGCTTGTTCAATTGTTCTCACAAAACTGAAAAATTCTCACATGATCCCGAATATATTCATATACCATGTGCATTTGCATGATTGAAAAATAAAAACTCTCGTCCGCAAAAATAATGACAGAAACCATTACAACCGGCATAAATGTGTTTGCTATTTTTGGGTGTTTTTTGGTTGCGTTTCGTGATTAAGTTCAGACACAGTGGCAAATACGATGACTCGAATTGCCAAACATCCTATATGCTAGATCACAGGACGTTTACTCTACTCAATGAGTTGATAATTGAGTTACAAGTTCTATGATGTGGAATGTAACACCCTACTTCTATATTAGTTTAACTTTCAATATCTTAAGCCTTAACTACGAGAATTAAGACTCAATCAAAGACACAAAAAAATTCCAGCAGATATATCCTTCTTTAGATACACATGTTATCACCAATAAGAAGCTTACAAGTGTCCTACAAGCATAAGCATGACAAAGCAAGCCTAATAACCATGATTAAGCATATCTAGAGAATATGACAAAGCAAACCTAAAGAGCATGACAAAGCAAAACTAAGTGATGAATTGTAAGGCTACATGATGAGTTGTCAAAGCTAATTGATGAATTGACAAAGCTAAGTAGTAGAAAGTACATCCTAAGAAGCATGAGATGACAAAGATAAGCAATAGCAAGTACAAGCTAAAAACATGACATGGCAAGGCTAGGTGATGAATTGGCAAAGCTAACTACTAACAAGTACATCCTACAAATGCATGACAAGGTAATCTATAAGCTTCATATTCTCTTATCCTAAAAGGATGAGGTGTCAAAACCTTATAAGAGTACAAGTTTGAAAGCAAAAGGAACAAGTGGTTGATGCCTTATGTTTAGCTATAAATAAGAGGAAGAATGGGGCTTTACACGGAAAGTACTTGTAAACTCACCTGTGCCAAAACCAATAACTATTGGTCGATTCCAGGTTCCAGCTTATGGCAGCCATTGCCAACGCAACAAATCCGGCAAGCACAAAGAACCACCGAAAACGTTTGAGAACCGTCTTTATGAGATTACGACACCATTGTTTAATTGTTTGCCACCTGAAAAAGGGAGTTGTCAAATGGACTAATTCTAAACTTCAAATTCATATGAAACCATTTAGCTTCGTAACTGCGTTAAATTTCACAAAAAGATGAACCAAAAATGAAGAATGTTGGCTCATATTCATAACAAATCTGTATCAATTTTGAATTTGAAATCTACCAGTTTTGTCCCCAAAAGTCAAACTGTCTGATTCTTGAAGACTGCAAATATGTAAACCTCACCTATGAATCAGATTTAGGAAGAGTTCTGCTGAAAACGAAAACCGCCTATAATGCCTACAGAACTCGATCAAAAAGCCGACAAAAAGACCAATTGCTCCGATTGCTATAACAAGAACAATGTTGGAGGATCTGTGAAATCACACGCATCAAAACCCGTTAGAAGAAAAAACCAAAATGAAGAGAAAATACAACTCTTGGGATGCGTTTGGTACTCAGACAACACATGACAGAATAGCACAGGACAACTGTTCAGCGTTTGGTACCAATTTACCCGTAACGAGTTGTTTAGTGGTTTTTTTTACCAAATAATCAATCTAAATTAAAATTAACAAATAATATTTAAAAATACAAAAAACATCTAACATAAGAGATTGATTAAAAAGCTCACATTGATAAGATCAATAGACCTAAACATTACTCATTTTTTATCTTATTCAGAAAATCAAAAATACCAAAAATATGAAGTTCATGTGTTTTCCAATTTTTATTTTATACCTTTTCTATATTATGTTTTTGTTATTAATATTTAATAACTTACATAAATGAACCAAAATATAGAAAATGTATTAAAAATGGAATTTTGAGGACGGTAAAGTGAAAGTTTAAAGATAATAAAATTTAAAGAATGGATAAAATGTAAAGAGAGAGGCGCATTTGATGTTTTAGAAGGGAATTTAATTTTATTTTCAAGGTATATTGGTAAAACATAGGCTTGTTCCATGGGGTGGGATATGTTCCACATAAAGGTCATTTCAAACATGGAAAATCACTTTTCTCCCACATGCATAGCACAAAAAAGTTGAAGAAGTTACAATTTTTTATGCAAAAGGTACATCCCATACAGCATATCAAGCTTACCTTGTAGCTCCGTTTTCAGCCATAAGAGCCGTAAGAATGGCAACAACCGTATGAATTGTCCTCTTCGAACCTTCATCAATATCAGCTAAGTATACGAAAGTGCTTACCACGGCCATGAACGAAAGCCAAAAATCCATGAACTGCATAACCAAAAAAAAAAGATATACCGCTGATTTGGTTGGCCCGTGAACCACGAGTAAATAACTTTTGATCAGTGTACTCCTAAATTACTTTTTTTGGCCACACGGTGGCTCGTGTTTAAGCACTTTTGGTCCACCGGTCCATATGAGGATGATGTTATATTAATATGCATCAAGAATGGCAAAAATGAATCAATAACATAGGGTCGAATCAATATTTTCTTCCCTGAAAGTTCAGAAAATGATTCGGTATAGAAACTCTCCCTTGATGATAGTGAGGGACCGAAAAGATAAGTATGTACCTGCAAGACCCGGAAAGATAAAGCACACCAAGTACCAACATCGCATGCATGATATAAGCCGCTCGAAATTCCGCTGGACGTGTATAACACCCACTCGGCAAATGCCTGCAAAATGTCGTTACACATTTCACGTTCGTCTCATGGAAAAGAAAAACAAAGGGAACAGTGTGTCTCCTCCAGAGAATTTTTGACTTTTGAAAAAGTCAATCGTCATTCGTCTCAACTTGAGATTTGATACGAATTGTTCAGGACGCATAATGAAAATTGCAACATTTGCCCGAAAATTGTTTGACTATTTTGTGGTCTAAAATAGCATTTGGTAAAAAAAAAAAAACAGACAAAATATCTTGTAGACTTCGCAAAAACGAAAATGTTGTAATTGGCATGGTATATATTAAAAAGAAAACTGTTGTAGTTTCCATATAAAGGTCTTAAGAACAAACGGAATTTGTATTAACTTTGAACACGGACGATGCATACTTTTACTTTCAAAAGGCAACGGTGTACTTAACCAGAAAAATAGGGAGTCAACGAACATTGTTACCTTTTGTCGGAGCGCCCAATAAGCCGGAAATACAAATGCAGCATTTGATGCAATAAGGGCAACCGATTGCCATACATGCCCTACAAGAGAGTGCACGATTCATATATTCTTACATCATAAAATGCTTAATTCATACTACTAAGGGGTAAAATGGTCATTTCAGTCATTAAGACCATTGATTCAGGGAAAAAAACAGCAATACATTTTTATCCAGACAGACAGTTTAACCCATACAAGGCTTAATGGAAGAAAAAGAAATAATAAACCGACCCCTAGTCTTCTGTTTATGTACTTCCTAAAATCCAAAGAATGACTACAAATGTAGACAAATTGTTGAACCACATACATACCATGTTAGATTTTACATTTCCTGTAACTAATGTACTTATGTGTGATTGTTGATCCTAATAACGGCAACCGGAAGGCGAAAAACACAATACATGCATACCAAAACCACGTCTACCCGGTCCATACCAGCAAGGGCATTTTCGTAATTTTATCATAAATTAAAAAGATCTTTTGATCACATCTCCCCTGAATCCAAAAGCTCTACCCCCTTCCTCATTATTCAGCTATTCGCCACACCCCCACCCAAAATAAAGCCGAAAAAGATCAACTTAAAAAGAAAATTAATAATGCCAACATGTAACGCCTTAATCTTGAATATTTCAAAGGGACAAGAATCCACATACGTTAAATAAGTTTTTACCTCGATGCGAGACAATTTCAGCACTGCAGTCAAAACCTCCATGGTTGCGATCACACGAGCAGTAGCTGACATAAATTTAGCAACAAGTCAATTAAAATATCTAGAAAAGTGGCAAAACGAACATTCTAAAACTATTTCATGAAAAACTTAAATGATATCTGATTAAAATTTGTATAGCAATCATCGACTCTCTACTCCAGCATTCAAGTAAAGTAAGATTATCCCCAATCTATAAACAAATTTTCATCGGCAATCACCAACTTCACAAGTTTCTCTTTATTTAAATCTACCAAAAAAAAAAGTGGACGGTATATAAATACCTGTATAGAGACAAACCACTCATTTCGACAACATTTTGACATGTTCCATGAGACGAGCACCTTCTTGGGCATCTTTCGATCGATATAGACATGGTAGTTTGACTTTTCGAGGCATTGCCAACAGAAGTCAAATGTTTGACACCGAAACTCCATGTTCCTCCTCTAACGTACACGATATAAAAACTAATGGTCTTCTCATCCGAATCATATAACTTAAAGAACATAGAACCGTTACTGTTGCTAGTAGAATTTTCGTAAAAGTAATCCCATTTGTCTTCGAATGGTAGTCCACCATATGATGCATATATCTCGTGATTTATTTTTGTATCTGAATTCATGCGGATGTGAATACTTCCTCCGGCTGCACCCAAAGGGATATCTGCTACGAAATAAGTCCAAGCAAGATGTTGGTTTTGAGCGAGTGATGAGTTGCTAAGGAGAGGTTCGAGAAGGAAATTAGCAGAATTCGAGGAAACTTTGTCGGTGACCGGCAAATAATATGATTCGAAAGGTACGGCGGGATTCTTCCTCAGAATTGTCTGCATATTCCATGCATTTTCTATAAGAATCAAATTAAAGAACCAATGAGCGATGAAATTAAATGTGGGTCCCACCTTAATTTCTTTTCGCGTAAAGGAAATGGAAATCACAATACATTCTCCGTCCGAAAATAAATGCCCACGATGAAAAAGACACAGTTTTAGAAATGTGTAATTATTACACTTTTGAATTAACTAATTTACAAATTTACCCTTAATAATAGAGTTAATAATGAATTTATCCGTCTCATAATTAAGGGTAAAATTGGAAAGTAGGTGCTTACTTTTGAAAGTGGACACTTGTTTTGGGACAAGCTAAAAATACAAGTATTGACACTAATTTTGGGACGGAGGGAGTAACATTTTTGTTCCCAGTGCATCGTACAAATGGGACCCACAAAATGGACATGTTAAAATGCCGAAAAAACCAGAGTTAACGTGATCATATCATCTAACGTTACATTAATGTGCAAATAACTTGATTAAGAGCGATATTAGCTAACCTGAAGCATGTATCTTTCCCACGTACAGTTCAATCCGGCTTTGTCTATAGGACAATGAAGCAGTTTCCACTCCAAAGAATAGCAAACCGTCAAGTTCCCCACGGTTTCATTTGAGAGGGGTAAAACGGTAATATACCACCGACCAACTTTTGGCGATCGTATAACCAAAGGGGCACTATTGATATCACCCGAATAATCATGTGCAGATGATGATGATATGGCACCATGCCGAGCATAACACATCAATATGATACCGCTACCGTCACTTGCACCATTTGATTGTGTTCGGTTAAATATGACATTTGTCGTTGATATAATGATCTCTTCTGAAACTCCCAACAAATCCAAAGAGTAGAGTTTTGATTCGTTCCTATGAATGCAAGAACGCTCGCCATCGTTTCTACAAGAAGCGATGATTCCATTTGTCGAGTTTTGGTCAACGCATGAAAGATGGTCAATTGTTTGATTGCAGAATTGGCCCGAAATGGATGGGCTCAAACAACCTTCAACGCTCACATTCCCACTAAAGGAATACCCCGAACCTCGATTTATCTGTAGTGACAGACCAATACATGAGTCTTTTGGAAATAACTCATTGTTACTTCCTCCGTCCCAAAATAAATGCCCCCAATGAAAAAGGGGAGTAATTACGACACTTTTTAATTATGTAAATGACAATTTTATCCTTAATAATAGAGTAATGAATTTCTCCATCTCATAATTAAGGGTAGAATTGGAAAGTAGACACTTACTTTTGATTGTTAGAAGTACTCCCACTGTCACAATTAAGGGTAGAATTGTAAGATGTACGCAGACCTGACCTCTACCCCAAAGAGTAGAGCCGATGTTTCTTTAATACATATAACAAGGGGTAGGAGCATTAGGGATAGTATGGGTTACCATCTTTGACTGAGTCCTCGTGGATCCAATGCCATTAAATAAACCAAAGTACCATACTCCTGGAGAAATCTGTATAACGATATAATGTTCAGTTACCAACTAAGAATATATGTATATATAGAGAATGCATATATAATATTGTTTCATATGTGAAAAGGTCGGGATTGTTTTGTGTGTATGAGCGTTGTATTTTCACATGCATTGTTTCATATGTGAAAAACACATGAAAATTGGTTTGTACATTTGTTATTTGTATGGTTTATTGGGTTTGTAAATAATAAAATCCGTCTAATAACATTCATCAATACGGTATGCACATGTGTATAACAATATCATGTTCAGTTACCAACTAAGAATATATATATATATATATATACACATATATATATATAGACGATGCATATATAATATTGTTTCATATGTGAAAAAAGGTCAGGTTGTTTTGTGTGTATGAGCGTTGTATTTTCGCATGCATTGTTTCATATGTGAAACAACACATGAAAATTGGTTTGTAAGTTCGTACAGTTTATTGGGTTTGTAAATAATAAAATCCGTCTAATAACATTTATCTATACGGTATGCACATCAGCACATGTGTATAAAAGTAATTGAAAATGTTTCCTAGTTTCTATGCACGTGTGCATACCGGACAAATTACTAAATCACTTGTATACACATGTACATATTGTTCAGGTGAATGTTATTAGGGTGTTCCTCAATTTTTTGTTTTTTGTTTTTTTTTTTTTTTTGTGGTTTTCCCCTTGATCCAACCCTATACATGTATGTATGTGTGTATGTATGCAAGAAGCACGGCAGTTATCATAATTCCCATCACAAAAATAGAAAAAGTCAAATGTGAAATACAGAAAGAAAAGTCAACCTGCTCGTTTGTTAGTCTTATCAGAACATTTTTCTGCATAGGATAACATTTCTCGGCAAACTGAAGACCTTCTATTGCCAAAGATTCATTAGAAATGGGATCCAACACTGCAACAGCGAACAGATAAGTGTGTATAAAATGTACAACTTAGAAATCACTCGAGATTGATGGGAATTTAAACAATGTAGACGTGATAAAGTCCGAGAAAGCTCGTAACTCATACAATTAGGTCCTATTCCTTTTGGACCTTTAACATTTTGATTTTGTGAGCCTCATCTAGACATTTGAGAATAAATGAACATGTGACTCTGTGTTGCAAATCGAAATGGGACCCACAAAGAGAAAAATGGAAAAAAAGATTGTATGAATGAAACCTTAACTTAAGCCAAAATTGGAATTTACAAGAAGACGATAATCTATTAAATGGAATCAAAGATGTTAACGTTGTACCTAAACCGGTAAAAGAAGTATTATATGTGTCGGGCAAAGGAGGGCTGCCTTCACGAGCACAAATCATTGGTAGATCACTTTTATCAGCCGTCATAATACTATTTTTATCCTGAAAAACATGAAAACTATGTTAAGCAAGAAATCCAAAAAAAACAAACAATACACACGAATCCGAAATATTCATGTCCTATTTGTTTCAGCCATTTAATAATGCCATTTTATGGGTATATTTATATAACGTTTGCTACAAAAACCAGCCCCGATTTGTTCGTGAAACATCAAAAGAATAAGAAAGCATTTAAACATCAACCAAATACAACATTTTCATAGCCAGATTTTACTTTAAAAAACTTTGTCTTCTTGGTAACGTAAACAACCATACTTACAAGATCTACATTGGACTCTAAAGATACGGTCATTGAAGAGAACCATGTTGGTAAATCAACTGCAACAATAAACACAAGGATGAATTAGTATCCGACAAGAAGTTATTGGGGGATGTGGTGGAATATCCCATCTGTCCAGGGTTCGAATCCAAACTTACACAACAATTGTGGCCACTGAGGTTTAATCAGGGCAGATGTCTTAGTCTAGATATAACCTCGGACACCCTTCCAAAAAAAATATAAATTATTGGGAATAAATCAATTTAAAAACACTAATCATGTTCTTCGGTTCTTCCTTTTTTTTCTCTCATGTTTCAAAGTTATATAAAGAAATTTGAGACCAAAATCTTTAAATAAATCCATGTACCCTAACAATCCAATAATGGAATATAATAAGCGAACCAAATTCATTCTTTTGAGGGCAACAACATAAATTAACAAGAAGTCTTTTATCCGAAATTAGTAGCAGTAAGATAAATTATTCTCGATTATGACAATTTCACCAGAAATAATCATTAACGGAATTCTTGGCAAAAGTTCACCAAGTAACACAAAATATTGCAACCTTCTATACCATCAGACAATGTGTACTCTTTTCAAATACTAATAAAACAAAGATCAAATAGCGCTATTAAAAGAAATAAATCAAGAAAAAATCCCATCAGGAACATAAAGAGTTGAAGTCTATGTTTTCATACAATCAAAATTTTATCTCAATTGGGGATTGATTTCTTGTATAATCACATAGCTGCAGAAACCCTTTTTATAATCAACTGCAGTTCAATTTATACTTATGTAGGGATCTAAAGGCAAAACGGACGCAATTAAATCTTCCAAATTGAAGTTTACCAAGGTTTGACTTTGACCCAT
Organism: Arctium minus; assembly: GCA_954870635.1. Lineage (NCBI taxonomy): Eukaryota > Viridiplantae > Streptophyta > Magnoliopsida > Asterales > Asteraceae > Arctium > Arctium minus. The sequence goes on along the minus strand of OX941082.1, from coordinate 26,185,468 downwards.
CATGTAAATCATCACTAAATCAAAAATTACAACTTAATTAATTGCAGATGATCAAATTTTATCAGAAAACCCTAATTAACCCATTGATGCAGCTGATATTAATCATAAATGATAATCCAAATGCGAAACGACCAAACTTGAATATATGCACTCAAACATTCCCGAATTTCACCTTGACCCACAAAATAAAATTGAAATTAATTGCATAAATGATCAAACAATTCCAAAAAAAAAAATTACCCAAGTTTATAAGTGAAGATTAATTACCTCTGATATAGCGCCAATCGTAAGGTTTGAGCACAGTTCTGCCATAAGTAAAGCTCGAGAGGGTGAAAGAATCGTAGGGAACAGCATTAATTTCATAAGAACAACAAGAGATAACTAAACTACCGACACATATATAATAGTAAAACTGATTCGAATAAAGACAACCCAGAATCGAATAATTGGTTGTTTTCTTTTCCATTTTGAATCTGTTTGCGACTGATTCTGCAACCAAATTCAGATGTGGATTGAAACCATGAAATGGAACACTAGATTTGCTTTAAACCTAACTGATTCAATGTAGTCATAGAGATATGGATCAATGAGATATAAAAGTGTTTAAATCTTGAGTTTGGTGGGACTTTTGGGGTGAATAATCAGAAAGAATTAAAATAATTTATCGACATTGACCTGTTCTTGACTTCGGACTCTTTTTTCTTCCCTAAAATTGTTGCCTCCTAAATATTTGTATTTTATTGACCCCTTATCTATGAAGTATCTCCTTTTCAGTCCCTATCTGAAATTTTACATTTTTATACGAAGTAGCTAGATTGTTTGGTTTTCATTAAATTCTTTATTGATAAGACTATCTATGTGGATTAATTTGTTTGTATAGATTAAGAATATTTTTGTTTCAAAGGGTTTTTCCTTTGATGGAAGGAACGTGTTCTTTTATTTAGGAGGGACATGTTTAAAGAGAAAATTTTGATTTTCCACATAATCACCCCCCCTAAAAGTTTACTAAATAAGTCACTTTTTATATTATTAAGTCACTGTTAAATAGTCATGCATAGTTGACCAAATAAGTTATGAATTCCATTAAACTCATTAAGCTACTAACAAACAAGTTTGTATACTCGTTGTTTCTAAGATCATATTAACATTCATAAATAACTATCATATAAAAAATCCATTAATTTTGAAATATGTAAGTTTATCACTATATCTATTAAAAATGCTGAAAAGACAAGTATAGTTTTTTTTTTTTTTTGGAAAGTTTATTGAAGTAAATATAAGGAAGTGAAATTGTTGTTGTCCTTTCAATTAAATGGACAATGTATAATACAACTTTTCACCTAAAACGTTCAGTTTATCTTTGAGAGAATATTTAATCGCTTAAGCAAATCGGGTTTTCGCCAAACGACGTTACTATGCAAACATGTGCAATACTATTTTTTTCTTTTGTTGTAAAGGATGCGCCATTATATATATCATACCAATCGTGATTGTATATCCTGCAAAACTATTCATTATGCATTTTTAAACATTCAAAACAACATCAATCGTATACTATAAATGTCTAATTACACCAGTTTTTATGTATTTTATGTACTTGGAAAGATAAATTACAAAACTTGCCCTTAGTCCATGTATAATGAATATATTCAGTTGTTATTTTTGATTTAATATACTTTATCAGAAAACAAAATTAACAAATACATTTGCACGGAAATGACATGGTTGTTAAATCATGCTCCCTAAACATATATGTACACGGCTAACAGTTATTTTTATTAAGGGTAAGATTGTTACACTGTTTCACCTTTTGCTTCATGTTCTAGTATTTATTGTATAAATTAGTTTTATTATATGTAAAATAAACCACCGTATGCAAATAAACCATAATTGATGTGAAAATGCAAGAAAAATATTATATGTCTCAATAATAGCAACTTAACAAAAATAAGAGTCTACATTCGATATTTCATGTTTAGACTTAGCCAACTGGTAGAGTGTTAAGTGATCAATTAGATTTCGATCTAAATTGCAAACATAATAGTCTCTAACTAGTTTGAGAGATTCAAGTTCAAGATAATGAAACTAAACTTAACATATGATTGGAGAGTCAACAATGAACACCAACGGGTAAAAGTGGCATTTTATTTTGTGTTTAATACATTAATGTAAAAGCAATCAAGTACAAAATAACAAACAAAGAAAGGTCTTCTTTTTAACCATATAAAGTAATGAAGACCAATATCTTCCATAAATATATTTAGGGGTGTTTATCGATTGACATTCAATGGATGTGAGGGAAACCGAACCGATCCAATCATCCATTGGATGTTGGATTTTTCCAATCCAATGGATGATTGAATCGGTTCGGTTCCATCCATTGGATGTTCAGATTAGATATCCATATCGGATATCCATTGGATCGGATCCATCCAATGGATGAACAGATCAGATTGGATCCATCCAATGTGTTAATTTAATGTAATTTTCTAACAATGAAATAAACCGATCAATCACTTTTAACTTGTGTTAAAATCAACACAAGTGAGACTAAGAATTCAAAAACCAATACAAAACAAATTTAGATTTAAGCAAATTTCAAAAAAAAAGTTGGATGATAGTTATATGGAAAACTGGATGGGTAATTGGATGTTGATCGGTTCTGGACTGCCATCCAAGAACCGACCGATCCAAATTGGATCTTGAGATTTTCGATCCAATCCGATCCAATTACAATTAGATATCCAATTATGGTCGGTCGGTTCTAATTGGGTCGGTCGATTCCTATTGGATCGGTTGATTTTCTGCACACCCCTAAATATATCATGTTGATTTAATAAAAACTCATTTTCAACTACTCCAAAACGTTTTTATTTCAATATAAACTCGGTCAAAGTTCGATCAACACTCGACTCGCATGGGCTCGAGTCGACAAACTAACGAGTTGAGCTACCTGATACTCGATTTGCAAAGCTCGTGAGATACTCGATTTTTTTTATATAATTAGTTTTATAATACAATTTTGTAAAATATAATGTAAAAAGTTATTAATAAACTTACCAATAAACGAAAAATGTGGTATATTTTAGATATTTGAATAAAATTGTAAATTTTTCAACTATAAAAGTTAATCTATTACCTTTTCATATTAAAATCACAATTAAAAAAAAAAAGCAAAAAACCATTAAAAGCGTATGGTAACTTTGTCTTATTGATAATGAAATTTAAGGTGGCCTCTTAAGTCTTATAAATTTTAAGAGTATATCAATAAGTTTTATAATTTATAAGAAAATACCCTTAAAATTCATAAATTACAATGGATAAGCTTGATTTGAGTTTGAGTTTGAGGCTGATTCAAACTTTAAACGAGTTCGAGTTTAGAAAATTGTTATCAAATTTGAGTCAATTTTAGTTTTCAACTACTTGTAAGTTTTTGAGTTGAGTTTGAACTTGAGAGATAGCTATTGAGTTCGAGTCAAAGATACTCATACTCAAATTCGACTCGCATCATCTATATGTATAATAAAACCATTTAGCTTATTGAAAAATACACCAATTGTAAATCATATGTTTTATTGGATTTTAAAACTCAATTGTATTAATGTCAAATCACAAATGGTTTATACGTTATTTGATATTAGTTGTAACATCCCAGACCAACCATACCAGATATTGTCCGTTTTGTCCACACACCTGGACTCACGGTTTTAAAACGCGTCTGGTAGAGGAGGTATCCAATTCCTTATAAGGCAACTTTCGTTCCCCTCCCCAACTAATGTGGGATCTTACATTAGTAAATTCAAACCTTAAAATCAAAATTTTATAATTTATATCTTATAATTATTAAAAGTTTTTTTAACGAAATGTCAGTCTTTCGTAAAAATTACCTTGTTTCAAAAAAAAATGGTTATACGACAAACGCAGGTTCATACCCATGAAAATAAAAACAATTCTTTTTTTGGAAAAATATAAAATAATATTGTAGCAAATTTCATATAAAAGTTACATTTTTTTTAATTAATTCCATTTTTTAAGACGTTAGCCTCGGTTCTCGTTTGTTTTTTCCCCATACAGTGCTATTTTCGGTTAATTTAATATTTTATTATCGTTTAAAAAAAAAATCATGTATATATTCCTCAAAATGGTACGACAATCCTTACTAAAATGATCTATACCAATGTTACAGTCCACGAATTGCCATTTCTATTTAAGGAAACCAAATCAAAGGTGCCATAAAATCACCCCAAAGAAAAGAGGAAACGATGATACCAACATAATCCAAAACACAAAATCTTCGAACCTAAATCGCCATGAAAATAACAATATTCGAAAAACAAATACGGCCACATATATCCTTACATCAAAGATTTCAACGATCGAGCCTTGATCGGCTTTCTCCCTCTTTTTTTCACGATTTTCCCTTTTTCAACATCTTCCTCTTCGTCCATATAATCTAAATCTTCCTTCGTGGGTCCCACCTCACACGACCATGATTCTTTCATCATCATGGTCGTATCAGGTTCGACCCTTTTTTCCACCTCTTCTACACCCACGTCACCATCAACACCACTCGTCTCGCAAACATTGCCGCCATTAGCCGTAACGGTATCACATGCATTAGAAGTTGTACACTTGTTTCCCACCGGTCCTCTTTTCTTGCCCCATGACGGACCGAACCCCGAATAGTAATAAAACTCGTTCGGGTTCGACGTAATCGCAACGACCCGTTTCTTGGCACGGCGGGGTCTCGACCCCGCCGTGGACCTCGAAACGGGTGGTGATTTCTTGTCGGTGGCCCAAACCGCATCGTTTTGTAGATCGAAAAGATGATCTTCACACATTACATCGCCATTTTTCACAACTTTCCCACATTCCCATCCTTTCCCATTTGGCTTACCACATAACACCATATCTTCATCTCCTTCTATAAACCCTAAATCATCCTCCTTATCATCGTATAATTCATAATCTTTCATCGTATTATCGACATTCCCATGAACATTACTGTCATCAAGATCAATTTTTATCCGAAACCCAAATCAATAAACGCTACAAGATCAAACTTTTCTTTAGCTATTATGAATCAATTGAAGCACACATATAGATACAGTTATATATATATATATAGACAGACACAGTTGAGGGAAGAAAATCGAAAATGTATGAGTTACCCTAGTTAAATTATGGGTTTGAAACGATAATCACAAAAGATGGTTTCGATTTAAGAAAACATTTGCAGTTACCTTTGAATAGCTCCAATGGAATCAACGGAGCTCCAATTTTCATCAAGATTGACGTTGTAATCGCTGTCAAAACAATCAACCTGAAAGAAGCAAATAAACCCATTAGAGACGAACCAAAAAATGGATACAGATTGCGAAGAAAAGCGAAACGAAGAAACCCCATGTGAGAAAATCAAGTTATCGAGGTCGAATTGACGACGGAAATCGTGGGATTTTAGGGTTTATGGATAATGGATGAGAAGAACAAACAAGAACCCTAATTAAATATATAATAAAGGGGTGGGTTTACCCTAGCTAGAAGAATCAAAAACAAAGGAAATAAATGCGACATTTTGAAAATGGGTTTTGAATAAATCAACACAACAGATCCGATTGTTGTATTTGAAGAAGAGATTTGAAAATGTGTATAGATATAATATTACCTGATGATGGAATGAAGAAGGAGATGATGATGGAAAAGTGATGATATCCCATGGAGATTGGTTGAGCTGACAGAAGTTGGTTTCATGATTATGATTTGAGTTTGTGTATAGAAATGCAGAGATGTTTGCATTTTTTCGTATTCTCATTTTGCTGGCCGTCAATGGGGAGCTTCGAGGCGAGAAGATGTGGAGGGTGGGTGTGATGTGAGGGTGGGAGCGGGGTACTGGATCCAAACCAAACAAAAAAAAAACCCCGAAGTAGTCTACAAACAAAATGAGATATTTAAGTATAAGTAATTAAAATAAGAGCATCTATTTTAGATATTGTAGTATTACTAGAACCGTTAAGCGCGTTACATCATGATTTTAATGGTTCATTTTGTTTTTTGGTTTTTTGTTGATTTACAGTACGATTTTGGATGATTTTGAGAAAATGATAATGTTTTTTTTATAAATTTGTTTAATTTAGGCTTAATAATATAATGTTGTTAATATAAAAAAATTAAGTATTTTTTTAGAATTCAATGATTATCTTATATATATTAATGACATCTAGAAAAAATAACCAATTACATATTTAATAATATAATTAAAACAAATTTATAATAATATAATATATTAATTAATAGTGAAACATGGAAAGGTCTGCATAAAAGGAAGACTCTGCACATACCAAATTGGCGGGTGTTAGAAGTTTGTAGTAGTAATATGTATCTTGTGCTTTGATACTTGTAAATTAAGAAATTTTAAAATCTTGTATAAAATAATGGTATCTTGTGCCTAATAATTCGTATTTAAGAGTTTTTTATCCGTACTTTATAATATAGTATAGATAATGATTCAACGTCTTTTATTAGTGGAAAAATTAAAATATTATTTATCTTTCTTTTAAAAGGTTGGTTTTAGAGATTTCTCCAAATTTGGAGATTTTTATCTTCTCTCTCATCTTTTCTCTATTATATCTTATGGTATAACATAGTTGTTGAAAAAAAAATTGCTAAGCTCCCTCTTTTTTCTATTTTAGCATAACTATTATAGATGCTTTTAAGAGCATCTCCAACAGTTATGTTAAGATAGAAAAAAGTGAGTTTTTAGCAATTTTTTTGTTCCAACAGTTATGTTATACCATATGCTAAAATAAAGAAAAAAAAGGATAGAGAAGGTAAAAATATCCAAATTTAGAGAAATTTCTAAAACTTCATATTTAAGAGAGAAAAATAATATTAAATTCTTTTTCACCAATAGGAGACATTGAAGTTGTGTTTAGAAGAGAGGAATAATATTTTATTAAATGTAATTGAATATTTTAATAATATAATTGATGATAAACTTGATAAAATAGAGTACTTGTTGGTGTTAGATGCAATTTTTTTTAGATATTTTAACTTTTTATACTCTATTTTAGAAAAATTATAGCATAATTGTTCCAACATTTTCTCCAAAATTGAGAAAATGGGGATTTTGAGCTAATATTTTGCTCCAACAACTTCCCCAAAACTATCTCCAAAATGGAGAAAATAGGAGAGATAATGTTTTTTTCTCTAAATATGAAGATCACCCCAAAAATGATTACAAAATTAGAGAACAATAAGAAATTTGAAAATAAATATGTAGAAAGATAAATAATATTTTAATAGATGAATAGAAAATTTTAATATTATAGTTAATGTTTGATTCACCAAAATGGGGAATCTCTTGGAGATAAATGTAATTTTTTTTTGAGATTTTGACTTTTGGTTTTTCAATTTCGATAAATTTTGGAAATCTGATAGAGATGCTCTAAGATGGTGTTTTTTTTATGAGGTGTTAAAGTTTGAAGTCTTATTTTAGTTCTGATTGATAAGAAATTATGTTGAAGTCTTAAAGCATAATCAATAAAACAGTTTGTTTTTGTAAACTGATAAGTGTTTAAATTTCTTTAAATTGTCTATTTACCGATTAGAAATTATAATGTTGAATTTATAGATAAATATATACAATTTCATATATTTATTTGTCATCATTTCGAAATTTACATCTAAATTATATAATTAGCATTCATGTAGGTTATGTTTGGCAAACTATCTAATAAGTTAGCTTATTAGTCTTAACTTAGCTTGTATAAACTAACTAATAAACAAATCATGTTTGGCAAAAAATAGTTTATAAACATGTAAAATTACCAAAAATGGCATATTGAAAAAAAAAGTCAATTACAATATTTCATATTAATTAATAAATTTTCAAAAAATATAACTAGTAATTAAATTAAATATTTTATTAAAATCATTTGATACAATTTCATGTAACTTACTAAAACATATTTAGAATTGTTATATTTGATTTTTTATAGCTAAAATATATTGACTTATTGAGTAGTAATAAAAAAAATATAAAAACAATTTATATGATTAATAATAATTCTAAACAGTTAATATCAATATATAATTAAAATTAATTAATAATTTTCAATTAATAATAATTACTTTTAATTAATATCTATTAATATTAGTAATAATTAATTTTTATTAATAATTAATTTTTATTTATAGTAATAAATGATAATTAATATTAATGAAGGTTATTGTAACATCCCCCGTTCCCGTGGTCCGGAACGGACGATGTCACGAACGGGACTTAACATAAATACACGACTAATTCAGAGTTATTACTAAACTCTAAACATATATTACAATACAAAATATTACACTTCAAAAAGTGTTTATAAACTTACAACGTTTATATGATAATGCGAGTCTAAGAAATCCAAAATTTCACGCTCAATCTTAAGTCTCGTCCATGTAAACGTCAATTCGAACCTGTCGTGTCAGAAAACAAAAACACGGCTGAGCACAGGGCTCGGTGAATGAATTATAACATAAATTCGTAAATAATAATGAAAACATCGATAACGAAGCGGAAGACTTAAAAGTTCATTTCTAAAAATGTTCTTGAAACTCAAGTTCATAGTAAAAGAAATGTTCAGTAATTTTCAAAGACAATAATTTCAAGAACGGTTCACACTTTAATTGCAAAAGGTAATATAAATAAAGTCCGTCAATTCCTATTGTATTCGTGGGGTGGCCAACCCACACGAACTAATGGATCAGCGTGCGGGCACACACACACAAATCCCCCGTGAATTTAACCACGATCACATATTCTGTTGATAAAAGTTCTAGGATCGATCTATCTGCCCTGGAGCCAACAAAGTCGGCATAGTCCCCCAGAGTGGGTTCACGTAAGCCACTAAGGCTTAACTATGGTGGACCGTCATGTGCAGGACGCCATGACAACAAAGCCGCCATAGAAGGCATCCCAAATAATGTGCCAATTTAATGGGTTATTCTAAAATCAACGAAAACTAAACATATGTCACTTACCCAAATGGCGATCATAAAATCAAATTCAATATAGTTCACAATTTTTATAAACAATTCCATACGAGACACATTTTTAAAACACAAACAGTTTCAACAAATGATTCATAATCCAATCTCAATATGAGACACAAAACACGAAAATGTTCAAACGTAAGATTTAGACCAAAAATCAATGTGTATGTGTGTATAATTACACGTTCATTGATCACGTTCAGTTGATCAATCACAAGACCGTGAACCACCTTTAGGAAGGGTCAACTACAACAAATAGTTATCCATGATTCAAAAGAAATGAAATCCATACCTTAATCGAATTGAGATGTAACACGTGATCAACCAAGACTCAGGACGAAGTTTAACCCTTAACTATCTTTGGTTACCATTTTTTATTTACGGTTCAATTCAGGTAAGAATAATTATACGTTTTTTAAAACCGAGTCTTACAGTTATAATTGGAAAAAGTGACAAAAAAACTCTCAATAAGCTAGCTTATAGGGAAATTAATTAAAAAATCTATATATTGAGGTAAAAGTAAAACACTAATGAAAAATGACTATTTTAATTAATTCCCCTTAAAAATGTATCCAAACGTGTACTTAAAAAATATTTATTTGTCAAACAATGTCTTAAACAAAAATATGTCATTGACGGTATTTAACACATTTAAATCCTTTTAAAATACATCAATTGAGAGAGCTGAGGATCGACTTGGTAAGGATCGACTGAGAGAAATGATCGATTAAGGTTAATCGATTGAAAAACGTTGTTGTTGGGGTCTAGAGAACAATAAGAGGCATACCTCTTAACAGACAAGAGGACAATAAGACATAAGTGCCTCTAAAATATTGGAAAAAACAAATTGTATGAATAGCCCTATCTCTTAAAGAATCAAACATAAGAGACTGATAAGAGTTTTTTTTTAAAAACAAACAAGGCTTAACTCGGTTGTTTTTAATTTTAATAGGTCACGAGATCATGAATTTATCAGTTATTTTTATTTTAATAGGTCACGTGGTTATGAATTTAACTCGGTTATTTTTATTTTAGTAGGTCACGAGCTTATGGATTTAGACGATCCTAGTGAATTATGTATCTGAATTTATTATATCCTTAAATTTGAAAAGAACGACTAATTTAAACTTTTTGATAATACATCAGATAAAGGATAAATACCTCCTCATAATTCAATATTGATTTCCTCAACTACGGATCTAGATATAATGCCAACAAAAGATAAACTAAACTTTATATAGAGTTTAAGTTAAGGTCGGGTGTTACTAAAACCCAATAACTGTCAATATCTCCAAGGTGCGGAAAACATCACTGAAAAGCTATAACTAGCACTCAACTCTTCACGGTGTCACTAGTACCATTCCCAAACAAGGACCTGATGTACATATCGACGAGTAAAAAGGTTAGGCTTAACGCCTTTTGAGTTCAAACAGTTTCATCATAATTGTAAAAGGGTAAGACCGAAAAACTACTTATGTAAAAGGGCAAACCGCGGCTGGAGACTTATGTTTGTTGCTCGCAAGCAGTAAGTGGTCCTTCTTTTTTTTCTTCTTTGTTATCTCGATTGGTTGTCGGGTTTGTAATGTTGTTTTTTTGGTGTCGGGCCATTGTGTTTGTGTTTATGTACTCTAATTGATTGTGTTGGTAATAAAAGTAGTGCCTTTGTTGTTCAAAAAAAATGAAATGTATTTCTCGTAAAAGCAACATCTTTCCAAAACCCACTATTTTCGTGATGAAACTCTAGATCAAAATACCCATTTAATATGAATTCAAAACTCAACACTCACTCCAAAATATAAATATGGATTAATGACCAAATATTGTAAACATGAATAAAAACTCTATTATCCGAAAATACTCTAAAACATTGATAATGTTCAATACACAAAACTATAAATCATGGATAACAATCCATACTAAAAATGTCACCGAAAACATGGATAAAGTCTATATCCAAAATCAACACCTTTCGATGACGGAGGAGACCCATTTCCAATCCATTGAACGTGGCAGGAACACAAAGTATGTCACATATCTATGTTATATAAACATCACTTATGGATTAAAAAACATTAACATTAACCTTGTCCTGGTCCTGTTCTTTAGTCAAATGGGCTAACAAGCTCAACTCTATCCAAGTATTTCGCTTAGAAGTCACCAAGTTCAACCTTATCCGGGTCTTTACTTTGGGATCTCCCAAATCCAAGTTAAGCATGTTCACTAGAAATGACAGCCACAACGGACTACATGTTCATCAAGTTCAACTTTATCCAAGTCTTTACCTTGAGTCCCCCACTGCTGAACACACGGTCATCAAGTTCAGCTATATCCAAGTATTTACATTGAGTCACCCGCTGATCCGAGTTTATAGTTACAACACACGGATAACTATCTAATTCCAGTCTGACTCTTATGCCTATGGATCTATTGCATTACAATCTACATTACATGACTCTAGATGAATGATCAGTGCACTCAAAACATGTAACTTACAAGTAAATATACCATAACTTCATATAACCCCAAAAGTTCAACATTGAGTAACTTTAAACCGGACAAATGTCTCCAAGACTCATCTGAGTCAAAACCAAGCCAAAAGTTCAACAAATCAATTGACCCTTCAATAATAGTCAATTTAAACAATAAAAACGTATTTAACCATGAGTTATATAAACACATGCTCCAAAGGCATGATTAACTCAAAAGCCCATCATTGGCATTTCCCACATGGTTTATAAAACTAAAGACACTAAGAATGCATTAACGTTTAATGATCTTCATTTATGAAATAATTCATTAGAATGACACACTCTCAATATTTATTTACCAAAGTGTCTAAAAACCCCAAATATGAGTATTTCACAATATTTATAAATCAAATATACAAAACTCATCAAATAATCCAACATTTTATAAATATAAAGTGAAACACATAAACACATCAAAATGGACATTTTTAGCATGTACAAAGTTTTTAAAATCAACTTGAATTCACCTTGTTATATTTCAGCTAAATCTAGATTTACTCCAAACTTTGAGTTTCCTTTTTGTGAATGCTTGAGATCTTCAAGTGAGCTCTTTAACCTTAGATCCAACACTCCCACAAGGTTTCCTTTACCATAAAAGTCTCCAAAACCACACCTTAGCCATAAACTATTGTTTCCACGAAGAATGTTCTTCCAAAGCCTAAGAGTCAAACTCTAAGCTCCCAATGATCACTAAGATGAGAAAAAGGGTTTAGAAGAGAGTTTGGTGGAGAAGTGAGGATACAAAGGCTGAAAATCGGGTTTTATGTTGGACTAGACCTCCTATGCGATAGTGACATGCGACCGGGGACAATCGCCCCATTATGTACCATGGCTTGCCCCCTTGGAGCGACAGTGACATGTGATTGTGCCATTGGCACAATTGTCGGACACAATCACCCCACACGTATTGTGAGTTTTTCGACCGTTCTTTGACCGCTTTCTCGTAGTTTATTTTATAAATAACAACAAAATTTTGGGTGTTACATAATTCCTTTTTTTTCTATATTAATTATTGTATCAAGAAATCAGTTATTAATATAAAAAATAAACTCTAACTTTGGTCCTCGAGGTTTATTGAAATTTTTGAAAGTGGAACCTTAATTTTGATAAGTCTAGAAATCGTCCTTATGGTTCTCATTTTGCTCTGAAAGTGGTCTCCAGTTAGTAACTTTGTTAAAAATGACTGTCAGAGTGAGGGGTATCTTTGTCATTTTTATTTTTTGTCTTTTAAACTTTTGTCTCTTCTTTATTTTTGTAACAACGCTCAAAATATAGGGACCATCTTTGTAATTAACTCTAAGAATTAGTTCACATAGTTAACATCAATTATATAGGGTTGGGTTCTTTTGTTAACCCGATATTTGGTATTAACTTTATGAACTAATCACCACCATTAATCTTTTAAATCGATGGTTAAAATCACTCATGGCATGAACATATTTTATTGATCATGTAAGGTAATTTATTACAGGTGAACCTTATTGAACAGGGTTATTTTAGTAAAAATATCATATAGATTCCATTCCAAATATAATCAGTCGAAAATTACTCGTCCATCAATTGAAATCGACCTCCATCAATGGAAAGATAAGTGTTCATGTATGAAATACATCAAAGATCATAAAATTACCATTAATACATAACTTGTAACACCCGGATTTTTCGGTAAGAGCCTTAATCTTATGTAGTTATTCTTATCCAACATCTATCGCCTAGAAAAGTCCTTACTCGAACCTCAAGGTGAACCGGGTGCCTTCTGCGCCAAATCGACAAGTTTCGGGGCCCGAGGGGGTGCTGGGCGACATTGACTAGCGACAGAGACCGTATTGACCAGTGACTGTGACATGGTCACTGTCGCCGTGTCATGGTCGCACCAAACCAACAGAAGGTGGGTTGGCTGGTGCGCCATTGACCAGCGACAATGATCATGTCATTGTCGCATGGTCATAGTCGCCAAGTACCTGCGGGTATAAATCAGCCAACTCCGAAAATTAGGTCATTTGGTATCTGTTTTGGCTAGTTGGGAGCTCGTTTTCTCTGCAGTCCTTAGGTAAGGAATTATCCTCCATCTCTCTTCTTTAATACCTTCAACAACCATATTCATGTGTCATTTATGGTGGATGTTTAGGTGATTATAAACTCTCCTTGTGAAGATTTCTCCTCCTCAAGAGCTAGTGTTATCTCCTCTACATCTAGAGTTTTGCTAGGGTTTTGATTAAACCCCCATTATGAGTTCATACTTCCTTTTTCCAACCTTTACACATGTCACAACATTATATTTTAAACTCCTACACATCTCCTTGATTTTGGTTCATGTTTATAAGATTTTGACCTAACTTGTGTTTTGGAAGATTTTAGGGTTTTTACCACTTTCAACTAAAATGAAGGGTTCCATCATATATGATGTAAGATATGGTTTTACTTGCATATTTATGTGGGCTACTTGAAAGAATATATATATTTTTTCATTTTTATGATTCTCATTCTTATGATTGGGTTTTATTTGATAAAATGAATCTTTGGGAGAAAATACATAGATTGTTATTGTTATGGTCTATAACCACATTAAAATGGTTTAACACTTGAACGATGTACTTGGTAAAGGAAACCTATTTGGAATAGGAAAGTGGCCACATTATGGCTCATGATTGGATTTTGCATTTACTTATCAACAGTTAAACATAGAAATGCATTTTTGGAAATAAATGGTATTAAGAACTATATGTTTGATTATAGTTGGTCACAAATGAAATTGTGACAAGTCTAGACTATTACAATTGGATCCATAGGTATAGAGTCGACTTGATTTATTTGGGTTAAACCCCGTTGTAGCTAGTTGAGACATTGGGCCCTAGGGTGGCAACTTGGTACGATTATGTGGGATCGGATACTAGTCGTGGGTCGTAAATGTAAATTCTAGCGAATGAGCATGATTAGGATCATTGGGTGCCCTCCCCCACATATGAGTACGAGCCGACGAGCTCGTGGCCTTGATCCTAGTATGGTGAGCTCAATAACTTGGAAAGTGGCATACTTTTGTGTTCCGCCACAATCCTTGGAAAATCGGGTCTCCCCCATCATGGCAAGATGTATTTTGGACCGTTAGGTCACTATGTGGATATTTTATCTTGGCAAATCAAACTCTTTGAAATATCAATATGTATCGTATTTAGATTATTTCCCTTTCATTTATATTTATAAACTGTATGTTCTCACTAGGCGTTAAGCCTAACACTTTTCTTAACTAACATGTATAACAGGTTCCAATAGCGGTGGGATACCGAAGGTTTGAGTGACAAGCGGGGACTATAGGCATTTTTTAGATGAGAGTTATATGAAGTCAAAACGTATAAACAACTTTATTTATTTTAGAATTTGGGTTGACAACCGATGTAATCTAGATGTAAATAGTTTAGATTAGTTTGTTGTCAATTTTATTATTCATCAACAGGTTTTGTTAACGCTTTAAACATTTACCCTTTTTGGGTGGTTTACTCCAAGTACAAGCGTCATATTGCCAAATTTTCAATTTTTATTTACTCCAAAATTTAGGGTGTTACATAACTCATTAACCATTTTAGATTTATATAACAATATACACATCATGTTCATGTTCAAAAATGAAATTTATCCAATATAGTAAACTATACACGTATTTGAAACTAATATCGAATGAACATGTACGAATTGGGTTTTTTGAAATTGTATGAACATGTATGATCAACCATGATTTTACATGTGTGAACATGTATGAAATGGGTTTGAACTGGACTAAATATATAAGCATGTATTCACATTTGGACGAAAATGCAGGCAAGAACTATTATGAACTGTTTTGTTCAATTATGAATAAATTAAACCTGTTACATAAATGAACATTTTGTTCAAATACATTTTTATGAACACATATCCATAAACAATTTTAAAAACTTGCGAATCTAAATCCTTATCAACAGTCTCATATTCATTGGATTGTTGAGTTCCCACTCTACACGACTCATTGCTTCCATTCCCATAATTGAACTCTTCAATGTTATTGTCATGTGATTCAACCTCTACATCCATCGGTGTTGATCTCATTGACGAATATTTATATACCTCAACTCCTCCCTCGACATCGATGAATAACTCGAAAATCATGTTTCCATTTGACATATTTTGTTGACAGTTAATATGTTCATGCTAATTATCCATTTTTTCTTGCAAATTTGACTACAATCCATGATAATCCTAAATCAGAACTGAAAATGAAAAATATAACTATGGCTAAAATCATGGAACTCATATGTTTTGTAACTGCTCATTAAAATCATTTAAGGTAAGACAAAAGTTAAACTTCCTATTCTACCCTTATACATTCACTACGTATTGTTATGTCAACCATGATTCTAATAACATTCTAATTGGTCAACAAGAGTTTACAAAATTAATAACCCTTTTTGGATTAATAAAAGATATTCCTCTCTCTCTCTCTCTCTCTCTCTCTCTCTCTATATATATATATATATATATATATATATATATATATATAGGATTAGGTTCATTTGAGGAATGATAAAAATATGAAAAATAAAGAAATGAACCTAGCCCTTTATCTGGTCAATATTTGCAGCTTTGACCATGAAGCACCGGATAATTCCATGTGTGGTCTGTAGAATATAGAGGGGTAGTTTCGTAAAATACGCAGGACGAGTTCATATATGAACCAGTGTAATTCACATATAAACTCTTCTAACTGATTCATATATGAACATTTGTGATTCATATATGAACTATACGTTCATATATGAATCTGTTAATTTGTTCAACCGATTCACATATAAACCTATAGTTAATTAGTTCATATGTGAATCAGTTAATTGGTTCATATATGAATCACAAGAGTTCATATATGAATTAGTTAAAAGAGTTCATATGTGAATTACACTGCTTCACATATGAACTCGTCTCGTGTATTTGTAAAAATTACGAAACTGTCCTTCTATTTTTGGAATAGCCGCAACTTTTGACTAGTCAAAGCCGTAATTGTTGACCGGTCAAAGCCGATCTTGACCGAATGAAAGGCTAGGATTAATTATCTATTTCTCATATATTTAGCATTTCTCAAATGAGTCTCTCCATGTATATATATATATATATATATATATATATATATATATATATATATATTTAGGTTCATTTGAGAAATGAGAAATGAGAAATAGCCATTTATCTGGTCAAGATTTGTGGCTTTGACCGTGAAGCATCATATAATTCCTTGTGTCGTCAGTAGAAGATAGAGGGGTAGTTTCGTAAAATATGCGGAACGGGTTCATATATGAACCTGTATGATTTACATATGAATTATATGTTCATATATGAACCAATGTAATTCACATCTGAACTCTTTTAACTGATTCATATATGAACCTTTATGATTCATATATGAACGATACGTTCATATATGAATCAATTAATTCGTTCATATATGAATCTGTTAATTAGTTCAACTGATTCACATATAAACCTACAGTTAATTAGTTCATATGTGAATCAGTTAATTGGTTCATATATGAATCAGTTAAAAGAGTTCATATGTGAATTACACTTGTTCACATATGAACATATAGTTTATATGTGAATCATACAGGTTCATATATGAACCCGTCCATGTGTATTTGTAAAAATTACGAAACTGTCATTCTATTTTTGGAATAGCCGTAACTTTTGACCAATCAAAGTCGTAATTGTTGACCAGTCAAAGACGCAATATTTGACCAGTCAAAGCCGATCTTGACCGAATGAAAAGCTAGTATTACTTTTCTATTTGTCATATATTTAACAGTTCTCAAATGAACCTCTCCCTATATATATATAGAGAGAGGGAGGATCAAACGAGAACAGTAACTATTTAAAAGAACACGAGAACTAACAAAATCATTAGTGATTTTACATTAACGTGCAAAAAAGCCACGTGGACCTGAAGCCGCGGCCAAAGTCTTCTTTTTGCGCGTTAATGTAAAATCACTAATGATTTTGTTAGTTCTCGTGTTCTTTTAAATAGTTAGTGTTCTCGTTTGAACCCGACTCTCTTTATATATATATATATATTGGTTTGTTCAATTGTTAACCCAATAATTGATGTTAACTATGTGAACTAATCCTAACATTTAATCTTTATAATTAATGGATTAAATTCATCGTGGCATTTTTGCAATAATTTTTTTTTAAAAAAAGATGCTTAAAAATCATAAGTGAACAAACATGAACAAAGGGTAATTTTGGAAAAGATTATGAACATTTCTTTTTATCATTAATTATTTTTCTAGTAATTACTCCATCATTTCGAAATCGACGTCAAACTCTAATTACTCATTCAATTGTTAACCCAATATTTGTACTAGGAGCCTAAATTTGATTAAGAATTCGGTAATTACTCCTACAATTGTTAACCTTGTTAACCAATGTAACGACCCGAAACCAAAAACAACTAACAAATAAAACATTACAGTCCACAAGGGAAAATTTTAACTACAACTGAGATAATCTAGGTGTACCTGAACTTTGAGCTTCCTCCAAGTCCCTAACACGGCACTGCCTCCCGCAATTTCTCGGAACGAACTTCTAACAGAACCCCTTACCTGAAAATGGTTTTAGTTTTGATAAGTGAGAGTTATACCATGAGGTCTAGTGAGTTCCCTCTAGCAACAACATTTGCACCACATAAAGCACTTAAAAACAGTTTATAAGCATTTATAAATAATTCTCCACTTTAAAGCATTTAAAGTTTCAATCACACAACACACATGCAATCGGCACACTGAAGTCACCTGTGACAACGTGTCAATCTCACGCTCCCTTAACTGGAACACACCCTCCATGGCATAAATGGGACACACCCTCCGACATGATCACTGGAAGAACACACCCTCCGACTTAGCCATTACACAACCACTCCCAGATGCATGCATACAAATATCCCAACTTTTACAACACGTCGAAACATGCAATTCATATAACAGATCAACCGACAGTTTCATATATCTCATGCGTTTAATATAAAACATAATGTGCATTAACTAAAATTAACATGCGTAAGTAGCATTAACACCAGTAGCGATTTTGGTTAGAAAAACTCACTTGTCGCCTTACGCGTTTCACCTCGACTCAGACTCGGGTCCTTAAACAGAACCTAAGAGTGACAAATAAGATTGGTAAGAACACACTCGGAAAAACCTCAAAAGATTTTTGCCGAAATCCCTCACCCGGAAACCTTTCTCTTCGACTCCGAGTTCGGCCTCCCCTGCCTACTCCTTCCTCCGGGCCCTGCCTCCCGAGCTGCTCCCGGATTACCCGACTCCCGGGTCTTTTACTTGGTCGGCTCCCGGCTCACACCCACCCCGGGTCTCCCTTGGCGCCGACTCCCAGTTGCCTTCCCGGGTACACCCATTCTTGGGTCCCCCTTCATCAACTCCCGGCTGATACCCCAGTCTCCCCGGGTCTCTCTCTCTCTCCCGATTGATCATCGACCACCCGGTTAGGTCGAGTCGAGCAATATCCCCAGGATAATTGGGTGATTGTCTCGGACTTGGGTTTTTGAATCACATGGGGAGGAATCCTTCCATAGAAGAAGAAGTCTACACAAAGTTCCAATAACAGCAAAACAAACAACATTGTATGGACTTAATCCCCCATTCAAGAAAGAAACAGTCTGGAAGAATCCAGGTAAGGTTTTCTTAAACAATCTAGCATTCCTTCAATAGCAAACCTGATAACGCAAGATCGTTCTAAATCCTAGAGAGAGAAAGTAGAGAAATTTGAAAGCGCAAATGTGATCTGAATATTGAATATGCGTGAATCCTTACAAGAAACAAAGCCACAAGGGACTTAAATACCCTTGGCTAATACAGAACATATAAGCACCCTAAAACACAGTATTAGACCAAGCCTATAAATACAATGATTACTATAAAATCTGACTTAACAATCTCCCCCTTAGTAATCATTGGCACTGTGGTCTTCAATATTCATCTTCTAAATCAACACATACCATCTAAGCAACTTAGCGAAGCTTCTTGACAAAAAAAAAATTCTTCTCAGCATCTTTCAATTTATATTGTCTTTGCTGCCTTGACAAGACTGGACATGTTTGTAATAAACTTGAAAGAACAATCGGTTTATCAGCTTGTGCTCTAGACGACACACTTCTTTCAAATGTACTTGAATGAACTGTGGTGGTCGGAGCTGGAACAGCAAAAGAACTAGTATAGCTGAGAAAATAGAATTTTAAGCAGATAACTCTTTGTCGCTTTAACTTCTCGAATCTTGAGCAGATAAACTTTTAACTCTTTGTCTCTTTAACTTCTCCTTAACTTCTCCCCCTCATGACCTTGATGATCTGGATCAACTTGGTCATGCAAATGTTGGAGACGAGACAACTTCAGATCTGCAAAATTCAGAATAAAGGAGAAAAAAGGAAGTTCTGCGCTACATGTTGGTGGCGCAAACTTAGTTTTGCGCTAGCTGAAGGTGGCGCAAAATTGAGTTTTGCGCTACCAACTGTTGGCGCAAATATGACTTAAACTCAGAAATTAATCACCTGTTGAGCTCTTTTACTCCCCCTACACAAATGCACTAAATATAACAATTCAAGTTAACATTCGTATTAAAAATCAGATACTCCCCCTCGAAATATGAGATCTAATCTTTTCAAAATATTTTCCTTATTCACCCCCCCTCGCGAATAATGCACAGACCCATTGAAATAAATATGAGAACACAAGGATCGAAACATCAATGTAGAAAGAAAAATATACTGAATAACTATTTTGAAACAACTAAATAATAAAATTTTAAATACTATACAAATTAAATTCTATCTAGTAAAATATCACAGATTAATCCATCAGTGGAAATCAAATGTATGTTGTTGGATATAGATACAAGTTTCATTGCATATCAAGTTAAAACATGTTTAGTTTCAAAAACGTTCATCAATCTATTCAGTGTGCTAGCATGCGAACTTCGATTAGCTTCAAGAAAATGCAATTCTAAAAATATAATAGAGAACTTTGCATTTACTCACACTAAGCCATCAAAAATTAAGATTTTCACAAATTTATAGGTTTATCGCAACTCAAACATATCACCAAGTATCATGAGATGTGTGCTCATTGGCATCTTTTAGCATTGTGCACCTTGGCATCTTCACATGAGTGTGCTCTTTGGCATCTTTTAATCAAGAAGTTTGGTAAGTAAAGAACATGCCGTAAACGTAACTTTCTATCTGATCCTATTGCAGGATTTGGGTCAGCCGCTCCCAGACCAGTTGGCCTTAGGGGACTAGGTGTCAAGCACCCCTTGGAACTTACTCTCCCAGACCAGAAAGGCTACATCGACACATCCTAAACCCATTCATACAAGTAAAACATGACTTTCGATATGATTCTATAGAAGGATTTGGGTTCGATCACTCCCAGACCAATTGACCTTAGGGGACCAGATGACAAGCATCCCACGAAACTTACTTTCCCAAACCAGAAAGGTCACAAGTACAAACTTTTAAACTTAGAGATTTATGTATTTTATATATATAATTCATCTCAATCACTCAGTTTTACATCTAAGTACTTAGCCCATATTTTCATTACAATCTATAATTCTGACTTTTTAGGATTTCTAAGCATTGTAAACTATAAATATTCTGAATCACATAACTTTAAAACAGTATCAAAAGTTTCAAACATGTTGCTGACCTTTCGACTTTTGTAAGACTTGAAAGTTGAACATATAAAACTTCGATATAAACAGAGCAACTTGAAAATTTATCCTAAACACACATTTTATTCAAAAGAAAGAAAAACTATAAAACTTTTACTTTATAGAATAAAAATTTGTAAAGATTTAAACTTTTAAATTCAGCATGCCGAGTTTGAAAAAACATTTTTCATTTAAGACAAATGTAAAGAATTTGGCAAATTGATATTTAGTGGGAACAAAATAAAATTCAATAATATCTTCTTCCACATAATGTATAATGAATTGGTGTCTCAAATCAAAGTTTTGGGTTGTACAAATTCAGGTTTTGGTTGAACTTGCTCCGATTCTTGAAAAATATGAGAAAACTGGAATAACATCACAGTCAGAGATAAATGCAGCGGAATAAAGTAGATGCACTCACAGTTTCTCATTTGTCCAGAAGCTAAATGCATTAAAGAACGAGTTCTAAACTGATATGTTTAGAAGTCGAAGTCCATTGAAGTACGTGTTCTGAGCTGATTTACTCAGAAGCCATAGTTCTCTTACCCCCCTTGACATTAGGTGCCTGCAACTTAGAATCAATCTTTGATTTTGGTACCCATTTGTATTTGGGTCCATATTTGTTAGTTGCATTTTTAATGGGAGTAAATTTGTTAGATTTAACATAGAAAGCACGAGAAAAATAATCAGATGAATTAACAGAATCATCAGTAAAGGACGAAGCATAATCATCTGAACTAGAATCAGAAGAAGAATATGAGTCATCTTTTGAAATTTGAATCATTTGTTTTATTGAATATTTGAAAATTTTATTACAAGTAGCAAATGAATCACTTTTATAGATTTTGTCTACATATCTATCTTCATCAGTCGCAGATTCATCAGATGTCCGCTTGACCCTCCATATCTGCCTTGAAGGAGTGCTCAAAATCCTATCTGAAATATTTGAATCACAAGAATTAGAACTGTCAGAAATGACTTTAGCTTGTTTCTTTGACTTCTTTGACCTTCTTCTTTTACGCTTTGGTTTATAATAATCATCATTTAGCGTAAAAGATTCATCAATAATTTTTTTATTTAAGATTTGAATCAGAAGAAACAATTTTACCTAAGAAGCCAAACTGATCAGTCATTAAATCTGAACTTGCCTCGGAGTCAGAAAGATTTTTAGAATTTGGAAATTCCATTTTGTTTTCTTTAAAATCAGAAGAAAGACCAGAAACAGAATTTTTAATTAAATCTTGTTTTTGAAAAATTAATTTTTCTTCAAGACTTGTCGTCATGAAAGAAAGAATAACATCAGATTCAATTTCTCTTTGAATATTTTGATCTTCCATTTTATCTTTAAGATCAATGATTTTGCTTTCTAACACTAATAGAGGAATATATCTCTTAGAATCATAAGAGACTGGAGATATATTTTATTTATTAGTGTTAGTAGCATATATATCAAAATAATCATCAGACAATGAAGATTTAATGGGAGATATGACATTCAAACTGTTTCTGTTCTTCTTTGATTTATCGGGAAAATATTTGACATTTTCGTGCGTGTAAACAAAAGAAATTTTCTTTTTCCTGTTGTTCATTTTTTTCTCATTTTCGATATCTAAAACTTGCTTTTCATTCATCCAATCAATTTTAAATTGAGGAGCATATTTAGCAAGATTTAGATAATCGAATTTATATAAAGTGGGGGATTTTTCTATAGCATTGTTTAAACAATGTGGATTTTCAAAACCAAGTCCCCATTTTTCTTTAATAGACTCATAACTCTGTGGTTTGTTCAAATAAATAGTTTGTTCAGTTTAATTCCTTCGATATAATTTTTCTTCCAACTCATTTATTTTATCTGAAAAATTATCTTTTAATTTGGTCATTTCCGTCAAAGAATCAAGATAAGTCTTATTTGAAATTTCCAAATCATCCAATTTCTTTTGAAAGATTTCTTTTGTATGAATCAAAATAGAATTTTCATCTTTCAAAGAAATTTGCAATTTGTCAATCAAATTTGACTTTTCTATGTTTAAATGCTTTTCAGATAATAACTTTGAGCATAAATCATGTAAAGCAGTTATAATGATATTCATCTGTGAAGAAATAAATGTGAAATCGAATTCAGAAGGTACCTCATCTTCATCAGTTGAGGAATCATCATCATCATCATCACTCTGATCATCTCCGATGAAGCACATATGATCAGTTTCCACATTGTCAGTTTCATCGTCGGAGTGATCTAGCCAGAATTCTTCTTCAGCTAGCAGAGCGGTTCCATTCTCTCTTTTTTCGGCCAGTTCCATTTTCTTCCGATAATACGCCGAATCCCGAACTATCTTCACTCGACACTCCTTAGCGATGTGACCCGACTTTCCACAGTTGAAACAATCAGCAGCTTTCTTATGCTCGGACACTTTGATCTTAGACCCTGAAGTGAAGCGAAGGTTGTTGGAACCCGAACGAGGCTGAAACTTCTTATTATAGTGCTGAGATAGAAGAATCATATCTTTCTATAGTGCCTCACCATCATCATCAGTTGCACCGTCATAAGCATTCTCGGATAATGCTTGTTCAGACAGTTTGCTTGTGAGAAGTGCAACTGGATCCACTGTTTTTTGTTTTTCTTGTCAAGTTTGACCTTCTTATCCTTGACAATGCTCTCATCTGTCAGCAAAATCTCATATATCTCTTGGATTTTCATGGTAGAGATCCGAACATCATTCATCAATCTATGACAAGATTTGTTCCATTCCGATTGAAGAGAATTGAGGAACTTCAGATTGGTCTATAGCTCAGTCTTTTCCACTTTTATCTTTCGCAGATCATTTATCACAGCACAGAACCTGTCAAAAACATTTTCCAGTGACTCCCCATCTTTGGCTTTGAACTCTTCAAAGTTGTTCATGTAGCGTGTATGCCGAAGTTGTGTTGCAACTGTAGACCCAAGCATAATCTTCTCTAGTTGTGCCCACATTAGTTTAGGATTGTTTTTGTAACAATCAATCCGGTTGTATATAGAATTTGGGCAAGGCTAGCATCAGATTTGCCTTTATATCACGATCGGCTTTATATTGCAACGACTCATCGGGTGTGTATTCAGTGATAGGCTTATCCCAGAAGCCAGTATGGGCTTTTCAAAAGATCCTTCAGTTAGAATCTTCATCATGTCATCTCCGTTCTTTTGACGCTCGATGAAATTAAGAAACCGATCTTGCCATTGAGTGAACTCATTCTCATCAACCAGAACCGGAGGACGAGTTTCTGTGCCCAATGACATCATAATGTCATTCTTGTAAAACTGAGCTTGAAAAGCAAACTTTGCAGAATCCATAGAGAAAAGCTTCAGAAAAATGCCAAGTCTGAAACAGAAAGTCTAGCGCAAACTGAGTTTTGCGCGAACAGTGACTGGCGCAAATTGAGTTTTGCGTGAACAGAGGATAGCGCAAACACTGTTTTGCGTGAGAAGAAGGTGGCGCAAACTTGACTTTGCGTGAAACGTTGGTAACGCAAACTTCACTTTGCGCGAGAAGAGTGTGACGCAAACTAAGATTTGCACGAACAATAACTGGCTCAAACTTAGATTTGCTCGACTTTGATGGCGCAAATCTTTCTTTGTGTGAGATGAAGGTATCGTAAAATCTACTTTGCGCGAAAAACTTGTGGCGAGAAATGAACTTTTCGCGAAAAACTAGTTCCTGACTTGTCGAAAACTCGAAAAACAGAAGAATCTGGCGCAAAGTCTGGATAAACTGGCGCAAAACTCTGATGAATCTGGAGCAAAATTCGAAGAACTCACGCAAATCTCAGATCTGGCGCAAAACGTGAGAAAATCAAGAAACTTCTAAAAATTTGATTACAAACTTGAAATTGATGAGATTTTTATGCACAGGAGTGATCGAAAACAAGTTTCTAACAACTTTGAAACAAATAATTCGATCAAAAACAACAAAAACTTGAATTCGTGTAATGAGCAGTGCGTTCAACGAACTTTTCAGAAACTCAAAAATTTTCAAAATTGAAGATCAAACACTGATTTTCTTGCAAAATGATGTGAATCAAAGATATTCTATTAAGAAAAACGGATCCAACGAACCAAAATTCAAGAAAATTCGTTCAAAATACAGTCCGAATTTGATGAAAAACCAAAAATGAGATTTTCTTGAAAAATCAAGAAAATGAATCGAAATTTCTGATTCAATCACTAATTCAGAATCGAAACAAGTTTCTCTCAATTCTCTCAGATTCAGATTAGGCTCTGATACCAATTGATAACGCAAGATCATTTTAAATCCTAGAGAGAGAAAGTAGAGAGAGAGTTGAAAGTGCAAATGTGATCTGAATATTGAATATGTGTGAATCCTTACAAGAAACAAAGCCAGAAGGGACTTAAATACCCTTGGCTAATACATAACATATAAGCACCCTAAAACACAGTATTAGACCAAGTCTATAAATACAATGATTACTATAAAATCTGACTTAACAAAACCCAAAAACGATAATAAGAGATTGAATGGGGATTACCTTAATAAGCAAAACAGGATGTCCTCCAAGCTCACATCCTTCTTTCAACTTCTCCCCAAATCGATTTTCATACAAGGTCTCTGGTTCTTTCCTTAGCTGCCACCAATATAGAATGAAATGAGAGAATGGGTAGAAGGGTTTAACCCCTTTTTTTCCACTTTTACATCTAGCCCCTCAAACTTTAGGCTATCATTGCAATCCTTCCCCAACTCTCAATTTTATTAATTAGAATACGGATATTACAACCCAATAATAATTACAAGCCTATAAAACATTTTAAAAGTGTTCATTTATTAATATGGAATGTGTAACTTATGAATGATGTGCATTAATATTGTACAATTGTCATATATGAACAATGTTCAATACATAACATTCGTCATATATGGAATTAGTAGCTAATGAACAGTGTTCACCAATGAAAATATGGCATATATAAACATGCTCATTAGTGAACACATACCTGAATGTGTATGTATGTGTGACTAGTGAACAATGTTCACCAATGAACAAGTTGTCGATGTGAACAAGTTGCAAAGAGTTGAGTATTAGTTACATCCACGAGGGTGAGTAGCTTGTTGTAGTCTTTCGCCTTTATCTTGAGAATAACACTGGTATTTGGGTTTTAGTAATACCCGACCCTATTTAGTCTTTGTGTAAGACTTTATTCATGTGTTGATGGTTAAACCTAGATTATTAATTCAAATATGGACTTGTTGTAAGGGATTTATCTTTATTTGAGGCTTTGTTGAAAAATTTAAATTAGTTGATCTTCCCAATTTTGAGGGTGTTACAATTCTTACGTATTATATGTTCATAATTTCACTTAGCTAACGTTATTATGAGGATGTTTTACGTGAGTGTGCTTGGTTTACTGTTGTTATGACAATTGGTGAATTTAGTAGTACGTTTCCTTCGTGCTTAATTCTATTAAATTCTCTCTTACTCCTTTTCTTGTCGCCCGTGGCAGATCAAAATGGTTAGTATGCGCGGTAGACCGCATACACGAGTGGATGGTGGAGAGGCGACCGCTTCAACGACTGATCAATCGAAGAGGGTTGAGGTCGTTGTGCACCCATCTACCCAACCATTGCTAGGCCGAGGGCCTGAGATCATTCCACGGGTGGACCTGGCTTCATCCAACCCGGTTGTTCGGGAGGTAACTCCCCAATCCGAAATGATGGTCAAACTGATGTTGATGATGAATGAAGCGATGGCCAAGCAACAAGAGTCTCTTCTGAAAATGTTTGAGGATTGTGATGTGAGCAACCTGAGGAATACAGTTGCGGAGAACGTGGTAGTGGTTGGATCCGGGGGTACCGGCCATGAGAACCCAACTGAGGAGCCGGTGGCGATTAATGCGAGGCAAGGCAATAGAGCTCGCTCGTACAAATCCTTTCTATGTTGCAAGACACCGAAGTTCTCCGGTTCTGAAGATCCGGTTGCTTGCATGAATTAGATTCAAGGGATTGAACAGGCCTTCAACTCATCTGAGTGCGAGGAAGGTGAGAGAGTGAAATTCGGTTCCCAAATGCTGCGAGACATGACACTCACATGGTGGAATGTCACCAAGTCCACCCTCTCCCCTACTGTTTTGGCTCAACTATCTTGGGTCAGGTTTAAGAAGAAAATTATGGACGAATACTGTAATAAGAGGGCCTTGGACTGTATCGAATAAGAGTTCCGGACTCTCAAGAAAGGAAACTTGACGGTGAGAGAATACACCCATTAATTCATGGAGAAGTTAGGCCCGGTGGGGCATGTGGCCCCGACGGAGATAGAGAAGATAAAGGTTTATCTCAAGGGCCTACCACTGACATGATGTCTATGGTCCGCAACTCTAAAGCCTCCAATCTCCGTGAGACAATAGAGGAAGCGCAAATCATGGAAGATTTTAATGCTAGAGACAAGGTAGAGAAAGTTGTGGTGGTGGGAGACAAGAGAAGGTGGGAAAGCAACCCCAAGCCTCCCAAGAGGCCAAGACCATTCAACGGGGGAAAAAGTTTTGACAACCGCCGAGAGGCGCGGTGGTGCCCTATATGCCAAAGCAAGCACCACGACAACTGTAACTCCAACCCCACCTCTTGTTCCAAGTGTGGAAAACCCGATCATACTGCTATGGATTGCCCAATCAAGAGAATTGTCTGTTTTGAATGCAAGATACCGAGACATTTCCGGAAGGATTGTCCGAAATGGAAGACGGGGAGTGCCCTGGAGAAGAAGGAGAACCCTCCAAGGGTTCCTGGCCGAGCTTTCCAGATGACGATCGGTGAGGCCAAGGCATCCATCGACGTGGTACCGGGTACGTTTCTCCTAAACTTCGTACCTGCTCGTGTGTTATTTGATTCTGGCGCTAGTTTCTCTTTCGTGTCTGATTCTTTTTGCCAAAAGCTTGTCATGCCTACTAGTAGTTTAGTTAATGCTTTAGTGGTAGAGATAGCGAATGGTAGTCAAGTAGTAATCTGTGACATTTTGAGGGATTGCTTGATTGACATCGAAGGGAAGAAATTCCCAATCAATCTGATGCCCATGGTTATTGGTGGATTCGATGTGGTGGTCGGCATGGATTGGTTGGAAGAAAATCATGCCGAAATTTTATGCTCCAAGAAACTTATCCGACTCCCTACGTCGGATAATGAAGAGGTGGTTGTTTATGGAGAAAAGAGGAAGGGCGATGTGGCGGTTATTTCTATGGCTAAGGCGCGTAGGTGCTTGGTGAAGGGGTGTTCGTCCTTCTTGGCCTATGTGATAAACGCAAGATCGAAAAGAATAAGCTTGAAGATGTGAGGGTGGTGCGCGAGTTTCCAGATGTCTTCCCAGAAGACTTACCCAGTTTACTGCCCGATTGTCAGGTAGAGTTTTGGATTGACTTGGTACCGAGGCGGCTCCGATTGCTCAAGCCCCTTACTGGTTGGCGCCATCGAAGATGCAAGAAATGATGGTTCAACTCCAAGAACTTCTGGAGAAGGGTTTTATAAGGCCGAGCTCGTCGCCTTGGGGAGCTCCGGTCTTGTTTGTCAAGAAGAAGGATGGCACAATGAGAATGTGTTTCGATCACCGTGAACTGAATAAGGCAACTGTGAAGAACAAGTATCCGCTTCCGAGGATCGACGACTTGTTCGATCAACTCCAAGGAGCAGGGTGTTTCTCAAAGATCGATTTGTGTTTGGGATACCACTAAGTGAAGGTGAGAGAAGAAGACGTCCCGATTATGACCTTTAGAACATGTTATGACCATTAGAATTCCTTGTGATGTCGTTCGTTCTAACTAACGCACCGACGGTGTTTAGGGATTTGATGAATAGAGTGTGTCGACCATTATTCGACAAGTCGGTCATTGTATTTATTGATGACATACTCGTGTATTCCAAGAGTGAGCCGGAACATGAACAACACCTTCGTGAAGTTCTAGAGGTGTTGAGAAAGGAGAGGTTGTACGTCAAATTCTCCAAGTGCGACTATTGGCTTGAAGAGGTTCAATTCTTGGGTCACGTTGTCACTCGAGACGGAGTGAAGGTGGACCCATCCAAAATTGAAGCAATGATGAATTGGGAACCTCCCAAGAGTCTGTCCGAGATCCGAAGTTTCTTGGGTTTGGCGGGCTATTACCGGAGATTTATTCAAGACTTCTCCAAAATCGCTTCTTCCTTGACGGCTTTGACTCGGAAGATTGTGAAGTTCGTTTGGACCGAAGCGCAAGAGAAGGGGTTCCGAACTTTACAAAAGAAGTTGTGTGAAGCTCCAAATTTGTCGCTACCCGAGGGATCGGAAGACTTCGTAGTCTACAACGACGCTTCCAAGATGGGTTAGGGTTGCGTTTTGATGCAAAGAGGCAAAGTGATTGCTTACGCATCAAGACAACTCAAGGTTCACGATAAGAATTATCCTACCCATGACTTGGAGTTAGTGGAAGTGGTGTTCGCTTTGAAGCTTTGGCGGCATTACCTCTATGGCACGAAATGTACGCTCTACACAAATCATAAGAGTTTGAAATACGTCTTTGATCAAAAAGAGTTAAATATGAGGCGGTGGCTCGAATTACTCAAAGATTATGATCGCGAGTTGCTTTACCACCCCGGTAAGGCGACCGTGGTGACCGATGCGTTAAGTCGGAAGGACTATAGTGGAAGCATTCGGGATACCCTTTCAAGAATCGAGATAGTGTTGAGCCTCATTGAGAGAATCAAGACATCTCAAGTAGAAGCCTTGTTGGAAGGAAATCTCAAAGAAGAAGTTATTACAAAGCAACGTTTGCTCTTAACGGAAGACAGTCGTGGAGTGAAATTGTTCAACGGTAGTGTATGGGTACCCAAAGTTGGGGGCAATCGGGAACTTCTTCTCAGGATTCCCTTAAGTCCAAGTATTCCATCCATTCGGGGAGTACAAAGATGTATAGGGACTTAAAGCTACATTATTGGTGGCCGGTAATGAAACTTGATGTGGCGTGTTACGTGGAGTGTTGTGTGACGTGCTCATAAGTAAAAGTCGAGCATCAACGACCGTATGGGAGCCTTTAATCCTTGGAGATTCCCGAATGGAAATGGGAACATATTACCCTGGACTTCATGACTAAGTTGCCCAAAACTCTTCGAGGTCACGATACCATATGGGTGATAGTCGACCTGATGACCAAGAGCGCACACTTTTTGGCCATGTGCGAGACACTACCGATGGACAAGATGGAAAAGCTTTACATCGATGAAGTGGTTTCAAGGCATGGAGTGCCTCTATCTATTGTGTCGGATCGTGATAGTCGATTCACTTCGAACTTTTGCGATGGGTTGCAGAAAGAGCTTGGTACTCGGGTGAAGTTGAGTATGGCGTACCATTCTTAAACCGACGGTCAAAGCGAGAGGGTGATCCAAATGCATGAAGACATGCTAAGGTCTTGCGTAATCGACTTTGGGGGTAGTTGGGACTCCCACCTACCTTTGGTGGAGTTCGCTTACAATAATAGCTACCACTAGAGTATCGGAATGACACCGTTCGAGGCTTTGTATGGGCAGAAGTGCAGAACTCCCGTGTGTTGGCTTGAATAGGGAGAGAAGCAATTCGCGGGACCCAAAATTGTGCAAGAAACGGTATATAAGGTAAAGAATATTCGGGATCAGTTGAAAGCGGCTCAAGATCGGCAAAAGAGCTATGATGATAAGAAGAGGCGGTCGATGGAGTTCCAAATGGGTGACTATGTGATGCTCAAGGTGTCATCATGGAAAGGCATTATTTGGTTCGGAAAGCGCGGGAAGTTGAGTCCCCGTTTCCTTGGACCGTTCACGGTACTTAAGCGTGTGGGTTTGCAAGCCTACCAACTGGAACTTCCACCGGAAATGAGCGAAATCCACAACACGTTTCATATTTGTTACTTTTGGAAGTAGGAGTGTAAATGATGCGAGTCGAGCTCGAGTATCATTATACTCGACTCAAACTCGAAACCCAATTCTCAAGCTAAAACTCGACTCGAAAACTCGCGAGTAGTGAAAATCTAAACTCGACTAGAACTCGATAACCAATACCCAAGCTCGAACTCAAACTCGTTTCATGCTCGAACCAAAGCTCGAATCAAACTTGAACTCAAACTCGTTTCAAGCTCGAACTCGTTTCAAGCTCGAACCAAGGTCAAACTCAAACTCAAGGTTCACCAATGTTCTTGGGATGCTCCAATCAAAATTTTACTATAGCCATACAAGGCTCAAACCATTGGCTCAAGCTACAAGGCTCAAGCCACAAGAAATAAACCTTATGAATGGTTAAGAAAATAAAGGAGGTGGGGGTTATATTTATACTAGAGTTTAATGCAACATCTTCCTATAGCCCACCAATGTGGGATGGGTAGAAAGTGGGTTTATCATCACTTTTATTATTTAATTTTTTGGAAAAATATTATGTATTTATTATTATTATTATTATTATTATTGTTATTCTTATTGTTATTAATTAGTAGTCATTATTCAATTATTAATTTGTTAAATATTTTATTGTTTAATTTATTAAACAAACATAAAGGAACACAAATAAGCGAACATTAATGAACATAAATAAGCGAACATTAACGAACATAAATATATTCGAGTATCTCATGAGTTTATAGAGTCGAGTATCAGGTAGCTTGACTCGACTCGTTAGTATGTCGAGTCGAGCTCGAGTTCGAGTCAAGCTCGAGTTCGAGTCGAGCCTATTCGAGTCGAGTGTTGACCGAATTTTGACCAGGTCGATCTCGAGTAGCTCGCGAGTTGTCTCGTCCCATTTACACCCCTATTTGGAAGTGTTTGGTAGAAGAGGAAAGCGTCATTCCTCTTTCCGAGATCAGAGTGGACGAGGGTAACCGGTGTGTGGAGGAACCCGACGCTATCCTTGAAAAGAAGTCCAAGAAATTGTGTCACAAAGAGGTCACAATGGTCAAAGTGTAATGGAAGCATCACCATGGAGCCAATGTGACGTGAGAAGCCGAGGAGGATATGAAGCGAAGATATCCTCATCTTTTCGAGTAGTTGGGATTTCGGGGACGAAATCATTCCCAAGTTGGGGAGGATTGTAACACCTTGAATTTTCAATTAATAAATTTTATCTTAAGACCTCTAATCTTCCTTAATTTTGGGATGTATTCTTCTTACGTCTACCATAGATGCTATACCTCGCGAGAAAATCCTTTCGGGTGAGAAAAACCTCAAATTTTGAAGTTCGGAAGGCTTGGGCGACAGTGCCCGACGACCTTGCAATGGGTATTGTCGTCGTGGTCATAGTCGCCGAAGGGGGATGGGTCTCGGTACAGTTTCAGCGGGTATTCCCCGTGATTGTGACAAACGGCACTATCGCCGTGTCACTATCGCACCAAGAGATGGGGTCGCGGTACCTCTCGGGAGATTATGCCCAGCAATAGTGACAATGTCACTATAGCCGAGTCAAGGTCGCCAACGGTGTTTTGGGTATAAATTGGACAACCCGTTTTATTAAGCCATAAATCAGATATTTTGGAAGTGCTAGGTCGTTTTCTCTACTGTATTTTGGTAAGATCCAACCCTAAATCATCTCTCTTCATTAAATCTCCGAACAACCTCACTCTTATGCATTTATGGTTGATACTCTAGGTGATCTAAAGTAGCTTTTATGAAGAATCTTCATTCTCAAGTGCTAGTATCATCTCCTCCATCTAGGTTTTTGATAGGATTTTGATAAAACCCATATTGTGAGTTTATCCTTACCTTTCTAAAACCTTATACGATTGTTCGCCTTACACGTTTTCTTCTCAATGGTTTATCAATTGGACGAACAATGGGGAAATCATCTTCATCTTATTTGTGTAGCAACACTGGATTGTCAGTCGTGTTTGTGAAATTTGAGAATGAGGTTTTGATCATAATTCTCTCACTTCATTTTCGACTTGCAAGAGTGGGAAAACCCTAATAAAAACAAGAAATTAATAAAACCAAGAAGGTAATAGAATCAAAAGATGGTTTGATTCATGATTCCTGGAGAAGGTGTTCTTCGTTTATATTCAGAATGATCTCTTTTAATTGAAACGACTTGAGTGTGATAGGAGTTTAAATCGGGATATGATCGTCTGATAATCCGGGTGAAATTAGAATGAAAGAATCTACAAAGAGTATTCCGAAATTACCCCTAAGCATTGTTGACATCTATTGAAAATAAATCATAATATAAAACTATTTATCTTAACGCGGATGCCACCGCATAATACATGGTTGTAGATCAAAATTTTGGGTAGTCTAGATCAATTTACAAAGTTTGTTGGAATTGTGAGGTTTGTAATTGAAACTACCCATTCCCCCCCCCCCCCCAACACACACACACACACACACACACACACATATATATAATTTAAAAACTTGGTATGGTAACGTGGTATTAAAAAATGATACCGTTACCATATCGGCAATCTATACTTGGAGAATTGGTACGGTTTTATTAACCAAACATGTTGACTATCAATTTAATTGATATCATTTATAACATGTTGGTTGTTTTCATTTGGTATAAATTTGACACATTTATGTCCATCTTTACCAATAACATGATTTTTTTAAATAAGGGTTTTGATGTATGCAGTTAAATATTTTGTTTCGAAAATATAGCGTCCAGTTTAAACAAAGTTTAATAACACGTTTAAATGTAATTATAATAATTAATATTTTAAATGAAACAATAATAAAAAAAAACTAACATCTTATAAAAGTGTTGATGGATAAATTATGAAAGAATTTTCTTTATCAAAAAGAAAACCTAAAGCCGACAATGAATCTTATCAATATCTTATAGAAATGTTTAACCATTATTATTAAACCATCTTTCAAAAGAACCGCTATTTGACCATATTCAAAATTGATTATATGTAACTAATTATTTGGCACATGAGTGTGTAAAGGGTTGTTTAGTAGTGTGCTTTAATGAGTTCTTTGACATGCATGACTTATTCGATAAGTCATACAAGAGTGTCTATTTATAGATTGATAATGCAATGTATAATAACTAAAACAAAAGTTGTTCCCGTTGATATTACGAATACCCGGAAATAATCTCTTCTAAAGTTTGTTGATTCAACGAATACGGAACTTAAGGCTCAAATCGAATTAAAAAAGAACTCAAAATTGGATGGAGAAATGGAAGTTTTTGTATTCAAAGTCTGACCATCCATCTTACACAATCAACATATAAATAAGAGCTCCACACTTAAACGACCTAAAAAATACGACGGGCCAAACATAAAAGCCCAAACATAATGTTAGGCCCAAAATGTAATGACAATAGTAAGATAGTATTGTAGAAGGGGGTTGAATACAATACTCACAAATTTTCACTTAATTTTAATTCTTTATTGATAAAAATCAAGAATTACACACAGAAACTTTTTAAGATTGTTGTGGAAAGAACATGCAAATCTATTCTAACAATCTATCACTAAGAAACAAAAAGACTAGAACACAACTTGAAAACACAAAGATTAAAGCTATGAAATGAGAGAGAACAAACCTGCCAACTTTTTGCTTAAGTGCACTTAGGTCTCTTTTCAAAAGCGTAACCTTGCATGGGAGGAGTTTTCACCGTTTTATACTACCATGTGCATTAAATATTAAGGACACTTGTCACTTTGGGTTTGAATGTCAGGGATGCCATTCAAAAAGACAAAGTGTCCTTTTTGTCTTAACATGGAAAAAAGTTGAGCTTAGGACCTTGTTGTAGACAACACCTGAAAATGATGTAAGCGACAAACATCCTTTTTCCTGAATCTTTAGAGAATGTCCCCATCATTCCATGATTTGGTGAAGATCTTATGTACAAGACGACAAAGGTTCCCACCTATTTGTCAGGAAGGAATCGGCAGATAGAGTTCCTACCAATTTGCTAAGACAAAATCGACAGTAGGGAGTCCTATCGATTTGTCAACGGCAAATCGGCAGGTAGAGGTCCCGTCGATTGGTGAGAGGCAAATTGGCAGGTAAAAGGTAGCTTAGATGAGTATTGGAAGTTCATCTTGATCCGCATCTGAAGATTTACTTCTTGCTGATTTCGGTTGGTCTTTGACTTCACCGATCTTTTAAATCATGACTAACCTATTACAAAGAACCTAAAAATATCTATGTACAAAAGATGTTCTTCAAATAATACAAGTAGGGATCGAGAGTACATTCTTAGAGTTGATGATTCAAAGAGGAAATCATCTTCAAATACTTGATGACCCAACACCTAAAATGTAAAATATAGCAAAAAACACAAAGTGTCCAGAAACGTGTTTAAATGGCTATTTAGGCTCAAACATCTTGTAGGATCATTGAAATTGGCGTGCTCCTTGTTCCAGGTTTTGAATCGGAGTATTATGGGCTTGAAACGGAGTTTCACATCAAAAGTTGTGTGAATTTAAGTGTGACACCCTCTGTTAGCCCAATCTTGGGCCTACATGAACAATAGGACTAGTCCTCCACGTCAAGGCCATCACCACTTAATCATTCATACAGTGGCTTATTTGCTTAACTCATAAAAGTGAACTTAATCCATTAAGCCAAAACTTTTCCAAAAAAATTACCACTATCTCTTAAAACATTGTCTACCCCTTTTCTTGCTGTGAGTTAGTTTCCCATGATTCTACTAAACCAAGAAGGCTTCCTTGGCTTCCATGCTTCCCACTAGACCGATAACTATCACTTCCCCCTCTCATTTCCTTCTCATATTGAATTTCTCCTAGTTGTTATGTACTCAACAACCAAATAATCAAACACTCTTATTTGACAGAAAACAATGGGTAACCTAGTCCCACAAATCTTCATCCTCCATCCTCAAATTTGACAAAATGAAAAGGAAACGATGTGGATTGGCAATGATGAGTAAAAATGAAAGTTGGAGTTTAGCGAATATAGGGTATGTCCATGAAGAAGCCATCGATATGAGATAAACGAAAAGGAGGTTGATTTTTTCTAACGTTCTTGAAAAGAAAAGGAAATGATGGTCTAAAAAGGTTCTTTCTATAATTTTTGATAATGGAATAGGGTGAAATTTAAAATCATTGATATGAACATATTTTTCTTCTTGAAAATATTCTTTGTAGTAATTCTTTTTGTTTCTTTATCTACGGTGATCCAAAACATGTTTGATGAATTGGAGTTGGGTTCCATCTCTATTGTAATTTTTAGGGTTTTGTTCATCTCAAATTCATGTGTAATTTTTGTTCAATTTCTTAAAAGTCATAATTTAAACTTTAAAAATTATTTACAACTTCTTAAAAAAAACAAGTTAATAATTTTCGTGGAAGGATTTGGAATTGGATGGATTGGATTTGGAAGAATTTATAATATTTGGTGTGTTTGGTTGTAGGATATAGAATGGAATTGAGTTACATTCTTTATAAATAGTTTACAAAAAATAATCAAATTATCTTTTTCTTAATTGATTATTACAAAACAAATGTTTTTAAATGTATTTAAAATATTATCACATATAAATTATACGAAATCCCGTGAAATACCAACAATCCTTATGATATTTTAAAATCTTATGTTTGTGAGATTTCAATTAAATCCTGGGATTTCAAATCCATGAAAACTTTAAACCAAACATGAGATTGTAATGAAATTCAATTCTGAATCCCTCTAAATCTAATCTAATCCTTCAAACCAAACAGGACCTAAGAGCATGTAACATATTCTCCAAATACCAAAATGAAGAAAATTTATATTTTAGGGATTGTAGACATGTTTTTTTTTCTTTGTTGTTGTTCTAACGGACTCTAAATGGAGAAAGTATGAGAGAGATTGTAAAATTTTCCAATATTGGAGAACTCCCCAAAAATAGTTACAATGAAAAAAAACATTCTTTAATATATTCTCACCAATAAGAAACTTTGAAATTAAATTTGTAAAGAGAAAAATGTTGGAGATAAACGTTGACTTAGCCTTATTGATTTATCCCCTATATTGTTGTATGAGTTGTTGCTGATGATAAGCACATAGTCTCTCATAGTTAGTTATCTTAAGTATATCTCTTTTCCATACATGTATATAAATGTTGTCAAAGTTCATAACTGAATTAAGTTTTCTTCAACCCTTTCATGGTATCAGAGTAGGAAGTATCCTCAACCTATTTTTTTCTTCTTGTCCATATTTCCAGCAATCCCTTATATCCTAACATGGCTTCCTCAAACCTAATCCCAAACAACATTGAACCTAAGTCTCCATTCATTGTTGCCTTTCTCACCAACATCCTAAAGCCAACCACGACTAACTATTTGTCGTGGAAACTTCAAATTGAAGCCACCCTCATTGGCTATGATATCTTTAAATTCTTGGATGGCACCTACGAGGTACCTTCACCTACAATCGAAAAAGACCAAACTACAACCGCAAACCTGTCATACCTCACTTGGTGTAACACCCTAAAATAGGGGTTAATTTAAACCTAAAATAAATGCGGAATAGACAAGTCTATCAGAATAGAATCACCCAAAAAGGGGAATAATTGTATGGCGTTTACAATAAAGAAATCAAGTGAAACTGAACTCAACAACATACTAATATAGATCAACTAATTATAGATTATGAACGGGTATCGACATCTCACTTCCAAAAGTATACCATTACTATGCACACCTCTATAACCTTCCAAAAATGCTATTGTCCCTCAACGACTCTTCACTTAAGCCCGAGCAATCCCACCGCTATAATGACTTGTTATACATGTCATTTTAAGAAAAAATGTTAGGCTAAAGCCTAGTAAGATCAAACATTTACATTGGGAAAATCAGTAATTTCAAATGAAACAATTTAAGAAACATCGGTGAAATCAATATGGCTAAACCTTAACCTTAATACAAATACCTCTTGGGTTGACGGGGGAAACTTGTTTACTAACACAAGTGACGGAACACAAAAGTAAGTCACTTGACATGTTAGTAAAACCAAACACACAATAAAGTACACGCAATGGATGTTAGGCTCAGTATCTTTAAACGTACACCCACGAAAAGTCAACTTCAACCACATAGGGTTCTTACGTTGAGATCCTCACCCAATATCGTGTACTAGCACGTAGGTCTTATACCTCATCTGATGCCTAAGCGTGCCTCGATGTGGAAAACTAGCGTTCCATCATCGGATCAATTGATATAAATATATGGGGGTTCATGACGCCCAAATGCAACCAAATAATCCATTCAATGCCCACAAAACCAATCAATAACTTCCAACAGTTAAAGTGTCACCATATATACAAAAATCATGAGTCCATATAGTTACTTCCAAAAATTCCAAGAGGTTTCATCCTAAATTCTTTGAATAATATTTCTACACACCAAATCATTTTACCCAAATCCCCATTCAATACATATCCATATTTCAAAACCCTAGTCTTGATTTCAAAGTATTTAATCACGAGGTTATAGAAAACATGTTTCTCATGTGCAAAATCCACAATTAGATCAAAATGTAAGCTTCTTAACCTTAAAACCATACTCTTCAACATAAACCCCCATAGTCTCCAAAGTTAGGTTTTTGGTGAAAACTCACCCAATCAAGTAAATAAAAAATGGAGATGTTTGGAAGGTTAAAACTTACATTTTAACATGTATAAAGTTTATTAAAGGGAATGAACTCACCTTGTAGGGTTATAGCTTAAGAACCCTAAAACCCAAGAACTTAGAGATATGAGATTGAGATCCTTGAGGAGACTTGGTTCATGCAAATTGATATGCATTGAGAATTCAATGCGTAGTGCACTTTTTACTATCTTTTAGGATTATAATTTTCTTTTTATCCCAACAAATTGAGTCCTTTTGTTATCTTATTTTCCACTTTTTATTTTCATGGAGCTAAGTTTATCATTTACCTGTATTTTGTTATTTTGTGAAGTATAACTTAAATTCATGATAATTTCTTTGCTGCCAGTTGATGCTACAACATTCAAATCTGCTTATGGAAAATTCCATGGTAGATATTTTTGAAGATTGTTATCCATATTTCCTTGCACCAGATCTTTTGATAAATTGGAAATAGACTTGTTGGCTGGAAGAAGGAAGATGATGACCTCTTTTGTGTATAACTTTGGAAAAAACTTTTAATTGGTGT
Source organism: Arctium minus (assembly GCA_954870635.1). Classification (NCBI taxonomy): domain Eukaryota; kingdom Viridiplantae; phylum Streptophyta; class Magnoliopsida; order Asterales; family Asteraceae; genus Arctium; species Arctium minus. The sequence goes on along the minus strand of OX941082.1, from coordinate 26,146,077 downwards.
ACTTATATTATTATTTTAAGCTTTTTATTTGCAAGTTTACCATCCTTCTTTTGTATAAATAGGGATGGATAGTCTTTTGTTAGTAGTAAGTTATCAATCAACTCTAGTCTTTTGTTAGTAGTAAGTTTTCAATCAGCTTTAGAGTTGATTGGTATTCTCTCTTTTATGCTTGCAATTTAATATGAAGTATTTAAGTTTTTAGAATCCTTGTCTTTAAATTACTTTATTGCTTATTGTATTTACTTCTTGCACTTTATATTTCCGTCATTTAATTTCAGCCATTTACATTATGTCTTTACTTTATGTTGTTTACATTCTTTGCAATTTATTTTACGTAATGAGTAGTTAAATTTTATAGTTTGGGTGTGAGACGAAAAGGGAGGTTGTAAACCAAAAACTAGTGGACTTTGTTCTTCAATAACATTGTTCCACTATGTCATTTTAAGTTTTATAAAATCTAATGCACTTCTTGACGAATTGATCACTTTTTAAAATGTTAAAGTGTCATGGACTTATGAATAAGCCATGAATAAGCACGCCTATTTGAATGATACGAGAAGTATACTTGGAAGAGTTGTTAGCAAGGGAACTTTCTATCTATGTTTTTCAAACCGATTGATTCTTGACGACTTGATCACTACTCAAAGTGTTAAAGTGTAGTGGAGTCAGGAATGAGCCTCTAAAAACACGTCAACTTGAATGATATGAGAATCGACTCTGAAGGGTGATTTTTAACAAAGGCATTTGTTTATCCATATACTTTAAAGACATCATTTGACACTCACACTGGTCCGGATATTGCATAGGCATATGTTGATTGAAGGTTAAACAATAGTGCAATGGTGGATGTCCGGAAGGATACTCTTTAAAGTACATGGTGGAACTTGTTGTTGTCGAACTAATGTTATAACATCCTTATAGCATTGACCTCCAGATTTTGTGTTTACTCCTCACCTTAAGTCTTGCACCCATACTACCTTTATATATCTTGTTAATCATATCACTGTGTTAACCAACTCAAACAAAGTCTTCAAAATTGCCATCTGAAGTTAGTTTTTCATCTCAAGATCTTGCAACTTAAGATACCTATCCCTGTGGAATACGATACTTGGTTCTTACCATTTTATTACTTGAAAGACGATATACTTCCATTTAGTATACTTGCTTTTTGGTTCTATTTATCATACGTCTTAAGGTGTGCAAACATCAGTATCACAAATAAATGTTCAAAGGAACCTAAGAAGTCATAAATGATTAAGGGTTTGTAGTAGATGGAAGTCATTAATGGAGAGAGGATGAAGAGGGGATACTTACCAGACCTTCCTTGAGAGAAAAATGCATTCCAAAGAACCCTAAATGTAAACAATGGAGTAAATGTGTGTTTGGTGGCCGCTTTATTCTATTTATCAGTGATCTGTGCATGCGCGCGGGTTCTCGTGTCGTTCCACTCATGCGGTGAGCTGCGCGGAGCACTGGAGTCGTGATGGGAAGAGTCTCGCACCGATGGGTGGAACCGCGCCAAGCACTGCTGAAACCTTTCCCTCTTCTTGACAACAATCTTACCTAACAACAAATACATGAATCTTGGATCAAACCAGGAATTAAAACTTAAGATTCAGGGTGTTACACTTGGGTTCGCCAAGATAAGTTGTTATTCGGCACACTTATTGGGACACTAGACCCGACGATCGTTCCACTTGTTTCCCGCAGTGCAATATGCATGGAAGTATGGAACACTCTTGAAAACACTTTTGCAAAACATTCCCGTGGCCATCAAAAGTTGTTGAAGTCCAACCTCAAATCAATCATCAAGGGTCCACAAACAGTGACGGAGTATATGAACGCCATCAAAATATGCACCGACCAGTTAGCTTTATTGGGGTGTCCTGTCACCAATGAAGACATCACAGAGAAAGTTCTTGAAGCGCTTGATACATCCTACAAGTTGTGACTGACGCTGTGAATGCTCGTGATAGCCCGATAACATTTGATGAGCTCCATGAAATTTTTTTGAACCGTGAACTTGCCATAAGATCGCAACCTCTTCCACATAACATACCTGCTTCCGCCCATGCAACCGCAACCCACCAACACCACACAAATCATCCCAAACCACCCATCAACGTCAACTATCACCCTAAACCAGCATATACCCAGCCAAAACACACCACTTACAACACCGCCAAAGGATACCAAGGTAAATGTCAATGGTGTCATGCCCATGGCCACTCTCTTCAACGGTGTCCCGTGTTTGTAGCTCGATTTCCAAATGAACGCCCTCCTTCTCAACCTTCAAACAACCAAAATCCACCTCGAGCTCACGTAGCTACTGCCACAATCCCCACAAACCCCTCTCCATGGCTACTAGACACCGGTGCCACTTATCATGTTACACATGACCTGTCCAACCTCGCCTTGCATAACCCATATGATAGATATGAAGAGATCGTTATTGGAGATGGATCGGCTGTTCCTATTACTCATATTGGTTTAACATCTTTCCCTACCTCTTCTTCTAAATCTCTAATCATATCAAATGTTTTATGTGCCCCTACAATGACATGTAATATTTTGTCTATTCCACAACTCTGCTTTGAAAAATAACCTTCTAATTGAGTTTTTTGTGATGATTTTACTGTGAAGGATCGTCTCACGGGGGTACATCTCGTCAAGGGTCCAATTAGGCACTGCATTTATGAATGGCCATCCTAAATCTATTATCGCTCTTTCTACTATGAAATCATCACCAATTGATTGGCATCACAAGCTTGGTCATCCCCTTGCTTCAATTTTTAGGAATGTAGTTTCAACTTTTAAGATTGATGTTCCTAGCAAATTTTCCTATAATTGCAACTCATGTCAATGTAATAAGATCCACAAGCTTCCATTTAATAAATCCACTTTTATTTCTAACATTCCTCTTGATCTAATTTACACTGATTTATGGACGTCTCCTATTTACTCCGTTGACGGTTATAAATATTATGTCATTTTTATTGATCATTTCACCAAATACATCTGGTTATATCCTCTTAAAACAAATCGACACCCAAATGGTGTTTATTAGATTCAAGACATTGATTGAAAAAAAAATTCGAGAAAAAGATCAAAGTTGTTTATTCCGACAATGGCGGAGAATATCAAGCCTTAACATCTTATCTTACCATAAATGGAGTCTCCCACCTCACATCACCGCCACACACACCGGAACATAATGGTTATGCCGAACGTCGACATCGCCACATTGTCGAAACCGGGCTTTCTCTCCTAAACCATGCTCACATTGCCATTGAATTTTTGGTCACATGTTTTCGCCACTGTTGCCTATCTCATTAATAGGTTACCAATGCCAACTTTATCACATAAATTTCTTTTCATTGTCCTTTTGGAATTCCCCCTAACTATCTAAAGCTCCGTAGCTTTGGATGCTTGTGCTACCCGCGGCTTCGTCCTTATGCAAGTCACAAGTTAGATCCAAAATCTACTCCTTGTCTTTTTATTGGGTACTCTAAAACTCAAAGTGCATACCATTGTTTTGATTCAACATCTAATAAAGTCTACACATCTATGCATGCTAGATTTATTGAAACTGAATTCCCGTATGCTAAGCTTGTTACCCAATCTAATCTCCATCCCATACCAAGTCTTGATTCATGGTGTCTTCTCTCTCTGCCTACTATTTACCCACCACCTCAACACCCCAATCAATCTCCAAACCTATCCCCTCCTCCAACAGAATCTCAATATGGCATTTCACCTGACCCATCTCTCGCGTCTATTTCATCCTCCACCATAACTCCCACATCTTCTTCTTCCCAACCCATCCATAATAATCAGCTCACAAATTTCTCCAGCCCTCCTACCCCACCCTAAGGCATTATTACACGATCCAAAAATAATATCCAGAAACCAAACTCAAAATATATCAATCACACCACGGTTCAATCAAAAATCATTGAGCCAACCACTATAGTGCAAGCACTCAAAGATCCACTTTGGCGTAAAGCAATGGATGATGAAATTCGAGCCATTCACAAGTTAGGTACTTGGAATCTAGTGCATCCCAACAATGCTCATAAACTTGTCAAGTGTAAGTGGGTTTTTCGAATAAAATACAAACTTTATAGCACTATAGATCGTTATCAATCTCGCCTTGTTGCAAATGGTTTTCAACAAATACCTGGTATAGATTATTCCAAAACATTTATTCCGGTTGTCAAACCAAAAACTATCCGAATATTGTTAAATATTATGGTTACAAATTCATAGCATCTTCGGCAAGTAGACATCGATAAAGCATTTCTTAATGGCACTTTACATGAACAGGTGTAAATGTCTCAACCACCCGGTTTCATTGATGCTTCATTCCCAACTCATGTGTGTAAACTTCAGAAAGCCATATATGGTCTCAAACAAGCGCCTAGAGTTTGGTACACCGAACTCACAAATTTTTTACTTAGCTCGGGTTTCAAACGATCAATTGCTGATGCATCTCTGTTTATTCTACACCACTCCACCACGCCTATTTATCTTATAGTTTATGTTGATGATATTATTGTCACGGATCCTAATCTTCCTAATCTTGACTTGTTCATTCAAAGTTTGGCAAACTGGTTTTCTTTGAAGGATCTTGGCACACTTTCTTACTATTTGGGCGTGGAAGGCATACCAACATCTAAAGGCCTCTTTCTAAGTCAAAGAAAATATATCATTGACTTACTAGATCGTATGGGGATGCTCGATGCTAAGCCATCTCCTATGCCAATGGTGGTTCCAAATTCTTTAACGGCGCACTCGGGTATTCTTCTTGATACACCAACTGATTATAGAGCAGCAGTTGGCAGCCTCCAGTATCTAACGCTTACCAGACCCAACTTAGCGTTTGTCATCAACAAGTTGTCACGGTTTATGCAGGAGCCAAGAAGTGACCATTTGGTTGCCATTAAACGACTTTTGCATTATCTATGTGGAATGATGGACAAAGGCATCAACATTTTTTGTCATTCTCCGCAACACCTTCATGCCTTTTCGGATGCCGATTGGGGTGATGACAAAAGCACCTAAACATCTACTATGGGTCATGTAGTGTTTCTTGGTTCTACACCTATCACGTAGACTTCCAAGAAGCAAAAGTTTGTGGCAAGATCAACTAGCGAAGTAGAGTATCGAGTTGTAGCTTCAACAACAGCCGAATTAATGTGGATTAACAATATTCTTCAAGAATTAGGGGTTTGGCTATCTCACAAACCTGTGATTTACTGTGACAACCTTAGTGCTACTCAATTTAGTGCTAATCATGTCTTCCATTCCAAGATGAAGCATTTAGCACTCGATTTTTACTTCACCAGGGAACAAGTCCATAATGGTACCTTGCGCGTTGTTCATGTTTGTTCTGGTGATCAATTAGCCGATTTCCTCACAAAGCCACTTTCTCGGCCACATCTTGACCAGTTGTTGTCCAAGATCGGATTGACTGATAAGTCGTCCGTCTTACGGGGGCATGTTGGAGATAAATGTTGACTTAGCCTTATTGATTTATCCCCTATATTGTTGTATGAGTTGTTGTTGATGATAAGCACATAGTCTCTCATAGTTAGTTAGCTAGCTTAAGTATATCTCTTTTCCATACATGTATATAAATGTTGTCAAAGTTCATGATTGAATTAAGCTTTCTTCAACCCTTTCAAAATATAATATTTTATTGGATGAACGTAATATTTTAATAGTATAATCAATGTTGTACTTATATTTCAAAACGAAGAATTCGTTAGAGTTGAATGTATTTTTGTTTTAGATATTTTAAAGTTTCATTCTCTATTTTGAAAAAAATTTAGATAATCTGTTGGAGATACTCTAAACTTGGAGTTGTCTTTTTTCGTCTATTTTAAAGAACGCTATAGAGAACATATAGGAGTAAAATAGAGAACAAACATCCATTTTCTCCATTTTAGAGTTACGTCGCTTTTAAACTATAACTAATACTTTTTTTAATCACAAAATCCTACTCACAATTTTAATAAAAAGCAATAAAATTTGTCATATAAGAGCTTCTCCAAGAGGTATGCTATACTATATTTTGCGATAATTTAAGAGAGACTTGTGCTCCAACAACATGGTAAAATAGAAAAAAGAAGAGAAATAATATAAAAAACTCAATACAAGAGAGATAAATAATAATGAATATTTAATAACATAGTCGTTGAAGATACTCTTAATATTTATCTTTGTTTATGAGGTCTGTAATTAAATTATTTTTATACTTATAATTAATATAAAATATACGTCATTTTTAATTTGATGCATAATTTTGTAATTGCATTTTATTAATTAATACTCCCAAGTATTATTTATACTATTATTAAAATTTAATACATTTTTATTGTTCCCAACTCATTTGATACAAGCTAAACTTTGTTTTATTTATTAATGAGTAAACTAAGATTATCGTTTATGTGGTTTAATGTTTATAACGATTTTCGTCCTTGATCTTTAAAAACTGTTTTTTTCGTCCATATAGTTTTCATTTTGCTTCTATTTTTCTCTCTCCATCTAACTCTGATAAATATATGTGTTAAAAATATTTGAGAATTTACATATTTAGTTCTTATGGTATATAGAGTTTAAAATATTTATCCTTAAATTTCATTTATCACATTTTCTTTCTTTATTATATTTTAACACTACATATATATAGTGTATATATATATATATGCTTTTAATTTTAAATATTAAACAAGTTTGATTAATTAATAAAAATAAAGTTTAAATGAAAATATGGAATAGTGGGAGTAACATGCATTTAATAAATAAATAAAAAAACATGTTGGTTTAAGATCAAATAATTTTTTCTTAAATCCTATTAAACTTATTCAGTTGGTAATTTAAAATAGATAAAAAAATTAACTAAATCAATAAAAAAAAACTATTAATTTTAGAATATTTTAACCTAAAGCTTTGGAAAAGAAAAATAAGATACCATTACTTATCAATAATTTTAAAGAAATTATTTGATTTTTTATTACTTATCAATATCTCACTTTAAGTCAGCCCCCTTTTAAAACAAATTTAATAAGGGCTCACTTTAAGTCAGCCCCCTTTTAAAACAAATTTAATAAGGGAAAACTAATTAACACGCTAAAACCTTATATACACCCCACCCCACCCCATACCATACCCACCCTACCACTCATAATTAACTTTATGTATTTGACTTTTTTATTTTATTTTAAAGTTTAAATAACTTTTTATGTTTCCAAAGTAATTTATACCCAAGGTTGGACGTAAATAATAGGACCATTTAATAAATAAATAAAAAGGCAGTCGGTTCTTAAAATAAAATAATTTTTTTGATAAAATAATAAATAAAAAATAATTCGAATAATTTAATTAAAATTATCGATAAGTAAACGATATGATTTTTTTCAAAGTTTATAGATTGTAATCTCTTACAATTAATAGTTTTTTTATATTTTTTAAATTTTCAATTGAAAAAGTTTAGTAGTATTTAAGAAAAAAAATGTTTTATTTTATACTAGCCGGTTGTATTTTTTATTTTGTTAAATGCATTTTATTCCTACTATTCCATATTTTCATTTAAACTTTAGTTTTTTATTAATTAATCAAATAAAATTAATATTAAAATAAAAATAAAAAACATATATATGTAGTGTTAAAAACTTAAAATATAATAAAGAAAGAAAAAGTAATAAATGAAGTTTAAGGATAAATATATATACCATAAAAACTAAATATGTAATTTCTCAAATCAAATTTTAAATTTTTAACACCTATATTTTAACAGAGTTGGATGGAAATAGAAGTAAAATAAAAACCATAAGAACGAAAAAAACAATTTTTAAAGATCATGAATGAAAAACGTTATAAACATCAAACCATAGGGGTTAAAATTATAGTTTACTCTTTATTAATCCATTTGAACATTTTAATTTCAATTTCGGGATCATCACTAAAATGATCATGTTGAAATGACATATTTGTCATTTTGACAACTTGCTAAAAAAGTTAAAATAATCCAATTTTTTGCTGAGTTTAAAACATAAAAAACCCAAATTTGTACGAGTTGGATGAATTATGACAAAAATAAAGACAAATATGATAATTTCTTATTTAGTGAGTTATAAAAATAAAGACAAATGTGTTTTTTTTATTATTAAAGATAAGTTTTAATAAAACAATGAGCCAAAATATTAACACATGTTGCATTTACCATTAATTAAAAAAAAAGTAACAAACAAAATAAAAACATTCATATTTTGCAAGTTGCTTTTAAAATGCCAAAATGGTATTTAATCTAGGGTTACTCATCGAGTATAACAGCGTGATAGTATTTGGAACCCCATATTACCATCCAAAAGTGTTTTTTTCTTTTCAATCTTGAATCAAACGTCTGCCTAAATATTTAATTTTTTCTTTTTCTTTTATTTTTAATTAAATTATTTTATCTTTAATTTTTTAAATTAAATTATCTTACAAATTACTAATATTTTAAGTCGTCTAATCCACTGTGGAACATAGTTTCAAATGTTCACAAGGTTGAGCATATTTTTGCAAATGACAACTAAGATGGTATATTTCTCAAATGATCATTAGCTTGAGCATACTTTCCAGAGAACGAAACAATTAGTAGGGGGCAGTTTTTAGCGGTTTAAAGATTTAGACACCGATATTTTTTAGGGAATCGATCATAATTGGTGGGAGAACAAAAGGAGTAGCAAATAAGACGATTTTGGTTGCTTCAATAATGTTTTCTCTCTGTTAATTAGATAAAGTATTATATTTAATATTTGCATTCTTAGTATTTTATTTTCATTCAAGCTATGAGATTGTAATCATTTAAAGCTTGGATTTGTTTGAGACTTTCAATCTAAATTGTTGAAATTTTCAATCTAAATATGTTTCATTTATGTTAATCTTGATTGAACATCTTTATCATTGTTTGGTTGTCCAAATTGATAGTACCTGTTGATGTGTAACCTAACTTTGTATTTCTAATCGAAATTGAGATACATAATTGTTCTTAATTTTGATAAAGTCTAAATTTGTAACAACCCGAAAACCTAAACATCTAAAATATCGCATTACAACCCAATGGGGTCCCAAATAAAATTTAATACATAAATCTCAGCTCAAAAACCACAACAGTAATATATGACTACAACTGAGATAATCTATGTCTACCGGAACTCCGAGCTACCACCAGGTCTCTCCCACAACACCGCCTCCCATCCTTCCCTTGGACGAACTTCTAACTAAGCCCTTACCTGAAAATTGTTTTAGCTTTTGAAAAGCGAGGGTTAGACCATGAGGTATAGTGAGTTCCCTCTAAAAACAACATTCGCACCGCAAATAACATTTAAAACAATTTATAAGCATTTATAAACAATTCACAACTTTAAATCATTTAATGCATGTACAACACATGTTGAGGGCACACGATAAGGTATTGCACACCTGTGATAACGTGTCTGACTCACACTGCCTTTAATTGGGACACACACCCCATTGGCATAAACGAGATACACCCCCCGGTATGAGCATTTGCGAGACACCCCCCTGACTTAAGCCATCACATGCCCACTCTCAAATATACGCATATACAACAAATCACATTTCATATCAATACAAGACATGTTGTTTCATAATCATCTAATGCGTTAAAACAAAACGTACGTCAATCACATTTTTCAGTTAGAGAGACTCGCTTGTCGTCCTCGCTTAGCTTCTTTCTCACTTTTGCTTCTGGTCCTTAAACCGAATACCTACGATGAAAATAAGTGCAAGAGTGATTAGTCACCCAGTCACTTCTCGACATCAATTCTTATCCGAAAACCGCCCTGAGTGGTTCCCATAATCACCCAAGAGTCTTGTAACACCCTAAAAATGGGGGTTAATTTAAACCTGAAATAACCGCGGAATAAACAAAACTAACATAACCAAATCACCCAAAAAAGGGAAATAAAAGTATGGCGTTTACATTACAAGAAACGAGTGAAAAGGAACCCAACAACCTACTAATCTAGACCAACTATATCTAGATTAAGAACGGGTGTTGCCATTTCACTTCCAAAAATATACTATCATTATATCAAATGTACGCTTTTATAACCTCCAAAAATGCTACTATCCTTCGATGACTCTCCACTTAAGCCCAAGGGGTCCCACCACTAGAATTATCTGTTATACATGTCATTTTAAGAAAAAGTGTTAGACTAAAGTCTAGTGAGATCAAACAGTTATATTGGGAAAATAATAAGTTCTAAACGAGTTAAATAGAGGAAAACAGTTGGAATAAATGTGGTTAAAACATTACTTTTATACAAGTACCTCATGGGTTGACGGGGGAGACTTGCTTACCAACATAAGTGACAGAACACAAAAGTAAGTCACTTTGATATGTTAGTAAAACCAAACACATTATAAAATACACGCATTGGATGTCAGGCTCAGTGACTTTAAACGTACACCCACAGAATGTCAACTTCAACCACAAAGGGTCATTACATTGAGTTATCCTCATCCAATTCCATGTACTAGCACGTAGGACTATACCACATCCGATACCTAACGGTGCCTGGGTGCGAAAAACTAGTGTTCCAACATCGGAAGAAATGAACAAATAATCATGGGGTCATGACGCCCAAATGCAACCAAATAATCAAACCAATGCCAACAAAAGAAACCAATATCTCTAAAATAGTTAAGATGCCATCAATATGTAAATCAAGGTTTCATATAGATTTCCATGAAATCCCCAAAGAGGTTCCAATATTATTCTTTGAAATGTTCCCACATACTAAATCAATCCATACAAGTCCTCGTTCAATATATATATATATATATATATATATATATATATATATATATATATATCTTCCTCTCCTTAAACTAGGGTCCCCTTTGCAAACTGACTCAGCTCCTAAAACCCTAGTTTTGTTTCAAATGTTTAAACTTGAGATTGTGGGAAATCCATTTATACATATTCACAAGTACTTTCCCAAGGGGTATGTTATAATACCTTGAAATCAAGTATACCCACATAAACCCCAAAATCTACAAAATTAGGTTTTGGTGCAAACTCACCCAGATCGATAGAGATTAAAGTGAAGATGTTTAGAAGGTTAAAATCCATATTTTAACATGTATAAAGTTTGGAAAAGAGGGTGAACTCACTGTAACACCCATATTTTCGTCTTGATAAGTGTTACGTAATCTAAACTAATTCTCCAAAATACTCCAAAATAACGAGTAAATTTAAAACCATTTACAGCGGAAGACTTTAAAATAATAAATATGTAACTTAAATGTTAATCCGTCCCATACCAGATTATGTTACAAATTTATCTACCATAGGTGTCTGAACATAAATATTGAACTTAAATGGGCTAGACAAGCCTCTATATGTGCACATTTCCCTTGTTCAACCTGAAACCTTCTGTCTCTGAGATGCATACTATAGTCAACTTATAAAGCTCAGTGAGTTCATGGTTTGCGTGAATAAAAATCATATCACATCATACATATCAACTTGTAAACTTTGTACCAAAATAGTATGCATTTTCTTAAAACATGCAACATTGAAAGAAAAGAGATCTCATAAACTGTCTCGTCGGGTAAGGGTCATTTTGTCACTGACATTGTTTGGGTTGTCAAATCTACACCTGTCTAAACGCCCATTACGGGGTCGTGCCACTTGTCGTGTGACTTACTGGTCAAATGATCATCCGTTAAAACCGATCATTAAACTTTCATATGAAATAGCATGCTAGAGTTAATTGGAAACAAAATAAACACACAACATACAACTGATCATAAATAACATACATGTAAAATATATTGTATCATGTATGTAAACTGAAACATCATGCATACGTACACATCACCATACAAATCATATAATGCGGAAAGTAAAATTGTACGTACGTATGCATCCCATTGTAAGTCTCATAAAGACTCACCTGATCGCGTATAGATCGACTACTGATATCTCTTGACTGAAAACCTACACATTTCATATCACCATATCGAATTAATAGTTTATTTTCTCCAAAAGTTAACAAGTATGGTCAACTCAGCTTGACCTAAAGTCAAGTTCCAAAATCGGGTATCTTAATGACTCAAATATCTCCACTTGGTCTAATCGTTAAAATACTTGTGGGTCAAACTTAGTAAAAGTCAATCCTTAGTCCATTCATTCAACCTCGACCAACTTTAGTCAAACCCCCAAGTCTAAAACTAGACGACGCCTTAAAACGTCAAATTAACCATTATGTAACTATATAAAGTCACTATTCCGGATTAATGCGTCCAAATATCATTTAAACCCAAAGACGACATATTTTAATCCACTATTAAATCATTTAATAAAATGATTTATTGTAATCATTCCCTTAGAAATAAACAACTAAAATATCAAGTCTCAAGCCATGTCGGTAATTTTTTTATAAAACAAAATACCCAAGTATTGCTAACAAAAACGACCCTTTAATTATAGGGGCATTTTGGTAGTTTCATAAGCTCTAAAAACTAATACCTAGTCAAAATTTCATTTTACAAAGTCATCAGGCTTGAGGCTTGGTCTCGCCGTCACACCACGCCTCACGCCATTTAGAACTTTGATTCTCATGCATCTCCTTTTTCTCTTTTTAATTTTTATAAAAAAGAATCTCGTGTAACACACACTAGTAAACATTTTGCTATCATTCTTTAACCAAAACAACAATTAGGTTGAGATGGCTAACACTTTTGTTGATAGAGGAAAAGTGAGAGTTCAAATCCCTTCCTTTAAAAAGATAGTTTATTACTATTATTACTTTCTTTTTGTAATACAAGTAATGCAACTCAACAGAAAGTCAACCCAAACACCAATTTAGCGCAGCAACCATGGCTGCCTTTCTTATCTTTTTGAACTCGGTTTTGGCTCGTTTCTTGCCATTTTTTTCTTCATTCTTTTTTTTTGGTCCCAAAATATTGGTAACATTTTTACAAACATTTTGATATAAGAACAACATTTTTCGTTAAGTAACGAGACTCATTTCCCCATCTAAAGTTTCGGTTTCAAAACTAAAAAAAAAACACAACTTCCATAATTGATTTTCACCATGAAAACATAAATATGAGCAAGAGATTACCGGGGTATAATGGAGAACTTAAAACGAAGCTATGAACATAATAAAAAAAACATAAAACTTAGGGGCCGTTTACCCAATTAGGGTGCTCACGGGTTGGGTTGGCCGGGTTGAAGGCACTTGAACAACCCAACCCAATGTTTGCGGTTTGAAAAATCTCAACTCAACCCAACCCAATCAAAAGTGCAACCCAACCCAACCCAAACCATGCGAGTTGGGTTGGGTTGGTCGGGTTTGACGTGTTGAAATTTAATACATCATTTCACAATTTAACTAAGTGATTTCGTTTAAAAAAACTAAAATCAAAACGAATATATAAAAATAAGGTTAATAAAAGAAGAGAATAGTAGAAGAAGAGTATTCATTGCCTCTTGATTCTATCGATTTTGAAGATTTTTGAAAACTTGAAAGTTAGATTCGTGCAATTTTAATCGGTATGGTCTCGTGGACAGATATAAACTAGGACTAAAATAGGAAGATTTGAAAATTGATGGAAAGAAAGACAATAAAAGTCTAAAACCATTATAAAAAAATAAAAGCGTAAATTTTGGTCGGGTTGGCGGGTTGGTCGGGTTACTATGGGCTCAACCCATTTCCAACCCAATAGATGCGGTTTGGAAAAAAATTGTATTAATTAAGTATCGGGTTACCTCGGTTTGAGTTTTTTTTTTTCGTTTTTTCGGGTTGGGTTGGCCGGGTTGGTCGGAAATTTGAGCACCCCTATACCCAATCACTTACCCGGTAAGTGCTTACCGGGAAATTCAACACTATCACTTATCTTACCCGTTAAGATTTTAGTCCCTAAAAAACGGCATTGTACACAATAATTCATCCGATAAGCGCTAACCGGGTAAGAGTCATAACCAAAGTTCTAAATGGCGTGAGGCGTGGCGTGGCGGCGAGGTCAAGTCTTAAGCCTTAGGAGCCATGGCGAAGTCATGGCGTTTTCAAGGCGTGACTTATGGCGTCAAATTTCTAATTAATATATAATAGTATATATAAAAACATATGTTTCGTTATTGTTACTCAACGAGTCAATAGTAATAAACAAGTTAAATTAGGTTATATATTAAAAACTTACAAATAAAACATTAAAAACGCACAGAAATATCAAATATCTCATTACGATAACTGCGCATTAGACCATGGCGTGCCATGGGCTTAACGTGGCGTGACACACAAGCCTTGGTGTCATGGCGCGCCATGGCGGCTGTGCGACGAGTTTTTTAGAACATTGGAACTCATAACCATCACTTACCGGGTAAGACTCTTGGACCTTGCCATTGTTCTTACCGGGTAAGATTTATGGTTTTGCCATGTTCAACAATAAGGTAACGTGACTTGGTAAGCACTTACCGGGTAAGCGTTAGGTAAACGGCCCTTTAGTTGAGTTTCTTACCTCCATTTGAAGAAACCATAACCTAGCTCCAATGTTTTCTTCCATATATCTCCCTCTAAAAACTCTCATTTTTCTTGAAAATAATAAAGCGTAATCCTTCATAACCATAACTAGTGGGGATGTATTTATATTGAAAAAAAAAATCAATCCATATCACTCCGTATGATCATCAAAATCATAAAATCTGATTTTGTTGCAAACAGGTCCGTTGAATTTGGACAGTTTGCTACTATGCTCCCTTAGATTTCTAGGAATTACATTTCCCCCCTATGACATAAAACTTTACTATTTTCTCTCAAAGTGAGTATTATCTCTTTTATTCACATCCCACTTTCATCAAAATGGCATTGTTGACCCTTTCCATTTTCTTTCTTTACATTTTTGTTCTAATAAAATAAAACACATTTTATTTTATTTCCCTTTTTCTTTTTTTTTCCTATTTGTTTATTTATTTTCCCTATTTTAGGGTGTCACAAATCTCTCCTCCTTTAAGAAATTTCGTCTTCGAAATTATGCTGGTTAGGTTGTTGAGGATTCTTAGTCTTTATCTATTCTCTTGCTATCATATCATTTCTGAAGCTCATAATTCTAATTTTATCAATACCATCACAAGTACCAAAGACGTTTGAGGATAAATTTCACAAGAAAGTCTATACCACAAGGATCAAAATAATAATAAATGAAGTTTGAGGATAAATTTCATAAAGATGAACAATACCATAAAAACCAAATCCATAATTTACTCCAAATTTAATTAAGAGTAAACTACGATTTTCATCCATGTGGTTTGTTGTCTATAACTATTTTCATCCTTGGTCTTTAAAAACTGTTTTTTTCGTCCTTATGGTTTTCATTTCGTTTTTCTTTTCGTCCCTTGAGCTAACTCTGTTTAAAAAAGTTAGTTATATAAAAGGTATTTTTGTCTTTTTATCATTTCATCTGTTTTCCTATACAAAGTTTTGAACTCTGTCAGGTAATAACAAAATCCATGTGAGTTATTCTATTAAAAAAATTAAAACCAACCACCCCCTACAACAACCTGCATATGAGATTACTGAAACCACAAATTAAGAACATTCTAACCAAAAAATTAAAGCTCCAAGATGAGTAAAAAAAAATTACTTCAATCCTGAGGTTGCAAGTCAAATTCAAGAAAATAAACAAACCATAAATTAAGATCATTCAACCAAAAAATTGAAGAACATTCGATTCATAAATTTGGGCATTTTAATTTATATAAAGAACAATGGGAAAACATTTAGAGAAAAAGCTTTAAATCTATACTAAGTTAGGGGTATTGATGCCTACAACTGGTTTGGTTTGTCCTCAATAACTTTTTCCAGTTACCTGTTCTGTAAATTTAAAACCCAAAATTTACAGAAGATCTCATTGTTCTCCTTATCCCAATTCCTTCTCTTGACCCTGTTGCACCACTCTAATCATCAAGAAAACTTCTCCTACCATCACCAATGCCAAAGTCACCATCACTACATTGTACCACCGTCCATGAAAACCCATAACTTTCACATTGTGATTTTCATTTTGCAAAAAGAACATGGAAGTGTAAAGACTAAGATAAGAGATAGTAGTTTGTTAGTTTATCAGGGGTGAGGAGGAGATAGTATAACGAAGGGTCGAACATCGATAACAAAAACCAAGGACAAAATCGAGAAAATGATTGAACCTTGAGATCATAATGGTGTAATTTGGGGTCAGAGCAATGGGGTGGGGTGGGGGAAGAAGACGTCAGATCGAGAGAGAGGAAACCTGGGGAAGATGTGGCGATGGTGAAAGCAGTGAACGATAGAGATTGACGGGATGCAGCCGGTTGGAGGTGGTGGTGATGTTCACCGGAGATGGAGGAATAAATGCGAGGAGAAGGGAGGAGGGAGGGTCGTCTGATTGTAATTAGGGTTTTAAACTTTTTATCTCTAACTATAAGCGTACTCGCACAATGCAGCGAGATACATCACGATTTTAATGTTTCATTTTATTTTTTGTTTTTTTTGGTCGATTTACAGTACGATTTTGGATGGTTTTGCGAAAGTGATAATGTTTTTTTTTATAAATTTGTTTAATTTAGGCTTAATAATATAATTTTTTTATATAAAAAAAATTAAGTATTTTGTTAGAATTCAATGATTATTTTATATATTTTAATGACATTTAGAAAAAATAACCAATTACATATTTAATAATATAATTAAAACAAATTTATAGTAATATAATATATTAATTAATTAATAGTGATACATGAAAATGTCTGCATAAAAGGAAGACCCTACACATACCAAATTGGTGGGTGTTAGAAGTCTGCAGTAGTAACATGTATATTGTGTTTTGATACTTGTAAATTAAGAAAATTTTAAAATCTTGTAAAAAATGATGATATATTGTGCCTAATAATTTGTATTTAAGAGTTTTTTATTCCTATTTTATAATATAGTATAGATATAGATATACTTGATATATATGTATATATATATCTAGGGTTGGGTTCACGTGAGACCAATCTGTTTTCGTGAGACCGGTGAGACCAAAAAATAATACTAAACTTCACAGTGATTCATTGTGAAGGAACGAAAAACAATAAACCTTCACAATAAAAACACTGTGAAGGTTTACCTTTACAATATCTTCACAGTCTTTTGCTGTTAAGGTTTAGTATTATTTTTGTGGTCTTACGGAAATAACCTGGTCTCACACGATCTCAAGTCTATATATCTATATATATAATACCTTTAAATTTTTAATAGAAATAACTTAAAATGTAAATAGACAAAACTACCCCTAACTTAATGGAAACTTTCTAACGCCGCTAGCCTTGGGGACGAAAAAGGAAACAAAATGAAAACCACAAGGACGGAAAAACAGTTTTTAAAGACCAGAGACGAAAATTGTATAAACTACAAACGATAGGGACGAAAATCGTGGTTTACTCCAAATTTAATTAAAATCTCACACATTTTCTTTGTAATTTTAATACGTTATCGTACTAATGTTTTTTTCACACTACTTAAATGAGGGTGTACATAAATAGGGTTGTGTTTCCATCCGTACTTGCAAAACCGCTTATAGGTCGACCAAAATCTCTCAACCTTTCGGGATCGTCTCTATCCTTCAACCTTGAGACAGCCATGGCGTTTCCCTACATGGAAGCCGTAGTCGGTGTGTTCATCTCCTTTTTCTTTCTCATTATGCTTCTATATTAGTAACTATATGTTCCGATTTTGAGTTTCTTCATTTATTTGCTGATTTTCAGAAGTAATTTG
The DNA here is from genome assembly GCA_954870635.1 of Arctium minus. Classification (NCBI taxonomy): domain Eukaryota; kingdom Viridiplantae; phylum Streptophyta; class Magnoliopsida; order Asterales; family Asteraceae; genus Arctium; species Arctium minus. The sequence goes on along the minus strand of OX941082.1, from coordinate 26,128,261 downwards.
TATTTATTTTTTCATTTTTAGGGTTTTGCGATTACTACTGTTAGTTCTACCTTAATACTATTATTGGTTCGATTGTTTGTCTTCGACTGTCAGATACTTTGTTTTTGTGGAATTAATTGCTAGGGTTTTTGTTTGTGATCGTGGATGAATGGGTTTATCCTTGGGTATTAAATTATGGAGTATCTAGTATGACTTACAGGCTTAGTGTATGCTTAGAAGTAATGTTCTGGAAATGATTATTTTGTGATCCAACTTCTCTCATGGAGATTGGGATTTGGGGGGAGTAATAAATCATTAAGCACAAAGGTAACTTCAAATCATTAAGCTGAATTTTAATTATGTCAAAATGTTTACGTCGATTCAAAGTTTGACTTGATTTTTAAATCTTTCGGTCCTTGCTAAAACACTGGATTTACTATATGGGTATTCAGGGAAAGTGAAAAACTGAAGATATATATTTCATCATCATTTAGTTCACCTTACCCCTGCCACAAAAAATCTAAAATGAATTATGAGGCATATTCCGATGATTTAGGCTGTCAAAAGTGTTGCTAATTTTAGTGTTACATCCCATAGTAATCGTAAATCGTTCATGTGTCTTTGTTTATCCTGTTTCAATTTTCAGATTTCTATGAGTTCTTTGTGACTTAAATCCTGATTATTTGCAAACAATGCTAAAATTTTGTTTAAACTCGTGTTGGGTATGTTTCTGATTTTAGTTATTATTTTGTTTCCGGTGTGAGAATGATGACTGTTTGTTGTAGCTTTTTTTGTCATCTGGAAGCTTCTCAGTTTTTTTGGGTGTAACTATAAACTTTGTAATACAGATGAAGTGCATTCCTCTGACAACAATTGCTTTTGATTCCCAGGATTCATGATATTGATGTACATCTTTGAGACATATCTAGATTTGCGACAACATACTGCTCTCAAGCTTCCAACCCTTCCTAAAACTTTGGAAGGGGTGATTAGTCAGGAGAAGTTTGAAAAATCTAGAGCTTATAGTATTGATAAAAGGTATTTTCATTGTCAGAATTTTTTTTCCCTGCAGGTTCATGTTTCTTCTGCAGCATGCTGATAGTATTTTGTGATTCGTATGCTCAAACTGCTGATTCGACTTTCTTCATCATTATGTGTTCTCTTTTTTCATTTCCCAGTCGCTTCCACTTTGTTCATGAATTTGTAACAATAGTGATGGACTCTGCTATCTTGCTATTTGGTGTATTGCCTTGGTTCTGGAAGGTGGGTAGTTTAGTGCCTTGTCTATAAATTCTTTTAAAACATATTTGTAGTTGTCTTAACAACCTTTTTATCATGTTCTTTTTAAACAACCACAGAGATCAGGTGATGTTTTGGAATCCATTGGCCTTGATGCAGAGAGTGAAATATATCATACGCTCGCATTCCTAGCTGGTGTTATGATTTGGTCTCAGGTACATGTATATGCGTTTTTTTTCACTACCAATGGTTTCTAATGATGAAACTAGATGAGAAGTTCATATCTATAACAAATAAAAGATTGCTTACTTGAACATATGACATATGCCGAAGAACATCCGTTATATGCCAAAAACTTACCATCACATAGCTATAACAGTTGCATGGATTACATTCATATCAGAAGGTCTTTATGTATACGAACAAACAGAGCGCTTATTTCCACATGTAATTTTTTTTTTCTGTATACCAAATATTTAATTACTACATATCTATGCCTAATGTACCTTGTTCGATTTACGTGGATTGGACTTACGAATTTGCTTTGTCAAGTAATCCTTGTCAAAATCAAGGCTTGTATATCTAAATTGGATACATATTTCTTGTCCATATTAGTGTTGGTCTTCTCTGAACCTATTTACCTGCTTTCATGGTAAGGTCGTTTTTTTTCAAGGTCCATTTTGGTCTTCATGGGACGTGCTCATCCAATATGAATGTTTTTCTCATGCTATCTCATTATCGGCCAATTGTCTTGACTGGTTTTGTTGCCATCTAAACACCCGTCTTCAGTAAACAAATGTGTTGCTATATTAGTTTACAGACTCTGCTGACATGAGAAGTGAAGTTTGGTATAGGCAATGTTATATCTTCAACAACATGTTGAAGGCTTGTTGAGAGTTTGTTTTAGGAAGATTGTATAGGAAAAAATATGGATGTCTAGTGGATATGTTGCTGGATAAGGCTAACGTAGTCAGAATCAAGGTCTTTGAAGGGTCCTAAAGCTTACATATGGAAAAGGTTCCTTTTGGGAGTCAATTTGTTGGTTGTGCATCTAAATCACCAGTCACCACATCTATTTCGAGTTGAAAACTGTAACAGTTAATACACAGATATGGAATCATCCAATACACTATGATTTTTCTGAGATTAATTTTGAAAGTGAAGTCGGGTTGAATAGAGTAGCCTCTTGTTTGGTTTTTGTACCTATTGTGAATGGTGTGCTTGATATATGGGCAGGACGTTTATTTATTTTTTGGTTGGTAACATGTCTGGCCCTTCAAGTAGATTCTTGGTGAAGTTTGAAACACACGTGGTTGTTGAAATCCTCTCTACCGAGCATTCACAGGCCTTTCATTCTAATGTTCATTTCACAAGTATTTCTTATTGTTAATCCTTCAAACCTGTTTATACTGCTGTAATCTTACTGTTCGTTTACATTTTATTTAATATACTTTGTGCAGATCACAGACTTGCCATTTTCTCTCTACTCGACTTTTGTAATTGAGGAGCGACATGGTTTTAACAAGGTTTTATAGAGCATGATTCCTGTCATTTTTATAGTTGACCTGCTTGTTTAAGTCAAAATTTGGAGTCGATCTATATCTCTACTAGATATTATGTTTGTAACACACGATATATATACTTGCAGCAAACAGTTTGGCTTTTCATTCGGGACATGATTAAGGGCATGATCTTGGCTATAATAATAGGACCTCCTGTTGTGGCTGCCATCATTTTAATTGTACAGGTAATGGGAGTGATATCATGGATGATGTATTCCTTGCAATATTCTTTTTCGCAACTTCTATATTTTAGTTTTTTGCAATTTTGTTACAGCAACAGTGTTCTCTTTTCATTGCAGAAAGGTGGTCCCTACTTGGCTATCTATCTTTGGGGGTTCATGTTTGTTTTGTCCCTTGTCATGATGACAATTTACCCGGTTCTAATTGCACCCCTTTTTAACAAGTTCACACCGGTGAGTATTCAGCTTTTAATCTTTCGATAGAGAAAGTCCATGACATGATTGATTGTTTAAATGTATTCCATCTCTGAGAAATTTCATCTGCATGTTACCAAAAATAGCTACCTGATGGCGAGCTTAGGACAAAAATTGAGAATCTTGCTTCGTCTCTCAAGTTCCCTCTGAAGAAGCTTTTTGTCGTTGATGGATCTACAAGGTCGAGCCATAGCAATGTGAGGATGTCTATTTTATTGCAAAAATTGTCCTGATTTCTGAATTACCTTTAGCTTTGAAGATCGATAACATCCAGATTGTATACCTCAGGAATTATTTTCAGGTTTTCTGTTTCTATGTTTGGGCCGTGATTACACTTCCGCCAAAATCCCACTTTTTCTACTTCCACAAGAAAGATTTCCACCTCTCAAAAATCCTTATAAATTTTTATGAAAGAAATAGCTGATTCTGATATAGTGATTTGAGTTAACCGTTTATGTACTATTTACTTAGAAAATACTTGATTGTACTATCTCCTTTTACACTGTGGCAACACTCCACACATTGTTCAATCTCCTGTTCTTGGAATGATGTAACTTCTCGTTGCTGTGCAGGCATACATGTATGGGTTCTTTAAAAACAAGCGCATTGTTCTTTATGATACTTTGATTCAGCAGGTATTGTTTCTATATAATTATCCTTCATTTAATAAAATATCAGGTTTATGAACATATCATTGGACCTAACAAATAGTGTAATTCATTTTTACTTAAGCCAACAAGGGTTTCTACTTTAGAGCTTAATTTGAGTCTCAAATCAGCTTGTACTCTTGAATGTCAGGCAGACTTGTTGGTATGGTAGAATTTGTGAATTATGACACCTGTTGTCGTGGGATGAAACCATCTTTATATTTAACAGCTTTCTCATGATATTGATGTTTTACATAGTAAAAGTTGTGGCTGGAGCTACATGTGCATCAGTATGCCTTATAATTCAACATATGTGTCATCACTATGTTGCAGACTTGCAGTGGATATGCTAACGAGTAACAATGCAGGGTTAAAACATGTCTTGTATTGATTAGTCTTTTTCCTTCTATTTTCTGCTACTAAATCATCTTATGTGGTGGTGTATTCTTGCATGCTGTTACCTATACATTAGATGTCAATATTTCTTAGGCGTGATGCTTCAACTGTACTTCTGCTTAAAATGCTTTTTCTTAAATCAGATTCCTTGTTTGTCCAAGACTTGTTTTTTCGTTGACATGTAATCCTGTTGAACAAAATTCATGTTTTTGCTTATTGTAATTTATTTGGGTAACGTGGTATGATGCTATGCAGTGTAAAAATGAAGAAGAAGTTGTTGCTGTGATTGCTCATGAACTTGGTCACTGGAAATTGAATCACACAATGTACTCTTTCATTGCTGTTCAGGTGTGTTGCAAATGTTAATTTCTTGTAATTTTTGCATCATAGAATACCAAATTTACACATTCTGTTTATTTAACGGACTAAATTCTACTATGGGTGTATCTTTTATCTTTTAGTGAGAATCTGTATGGAAATTAAGCTGTCATATCCCTTAAGTTTCAAAAACTGTTTCCCAGATGTCTATCCACTGGGTATCAATGGTTTTTTAAATAACAGGAGCATTGTGTAGAAAACAAGCTGATTTTTCAAGCAGAACCCTGAAAGACAACCAGGCTGCGGTTGGCCCCAAACATAAAATCAGAAGATCCATTTGAAACTGGTGACCTGATGGTTCATTTGCTAGCCTAGGGAATCGTCCATTCGGTCAATTGGTTTAGTATGTGTTGGTTATCTTCCATGATCCCGCGGTGTAGGTTTTACCGCTAACTAATACTATTTTGTAGTAAGTCATTAATGATCATGTGGGACAAAGTTCTTTACAATTCTGAAGGCAAATACTGTTGCATTGGCTACTCCCCCACCCTTTTCTGTCTTTGTTGTTCACAGCTTGTCTACTTTGTTGGTTGGTTTAACATGTAACTAAGGTGTAGATAAATTATTAGTCTTGGACTCTTGTGTGTTTAGAATTTTGTTTAAGTGGTTTCTGTATGTTGCAAGTGACGTCGTCTGAAAGCTTTTTATATTTATCTGGAATCAAGTCATTTATTGTCCTTGTATGCTCCCTTTCTCCCAAAACAAATTGTTATGCAAATTATCTAGTGAAAATAATCGACTATGAGTCACTTATCAATAATTAAAAAATAGAGACAGCAGTCAATGCTATTGGTATCAATATAATTAAATCTAATGGCTAGATAGATGATTTTGGATTGAAACTTTGCTAAAAAGGGAATTGTGTTCGATTTATTTTGGGACATTCCCAGAATGGTGGAAGTACCTCATTTAATTTGGGTTTTTTGGTGTAGCATGTTTAGTATTAAATTGTATATATCTTAAGTAATTTTGCACAGGCTACTACACTAGTACAATTCAATGTGGTTAATCTAGTGATCTGTCTGCCCAATAGTTCTCGTGAGTTGATTAATGATAGGAAAACAAGATTTCCTCATGTTTACCGGAACTGTAGTTCAGACTCGTGAATATATTTGGTGTTTACCTCTTTTAGATCATGTGGCTTGTTTCATTTCTTTAGTTCATCTTAATGGCAAATATATCTTACTTTTGACTTGGAGAAAGTTTGCAGTTGACGTAGACGACGTACTAACTTTGCAGGTTCTTACACTTTTGCAATTTGGAGGTTATACACTCGTAAAGAATTCAAAGGACCTATTCGTTAGTTTTGGATTTGATACTCAACCAGTCCTCATCGGGCTCATATTATTCCAGGTACACTTATGAATTTAACAACCTTATTTGAAGTCTTATATTTGGTTTCTACTTTCTATATACCTACTTCTTGCCGAATCCCTGTTTCAGGTGCTTTAGAGGTGCCACTTGGTGCCCACTTAGTGTAGTTTTGATATATTCGAAGTCGTTGACCACAAATACAATGTGTACGTGACCGGGTTTTTTTTATTTATTTTTTATTTTTTGTGGAAATGGAAAAATAAAAATCCACATAGTAAATTTTAGAATGCAACGGGAAAAATCAGAAGTAGAAGAGAGATAAAGGAGGAGAGGCAAGGTGACACAAGTTCTCTTTTCTTGACAGTTCAGATTATTGCGATTCCACTAGCAAAAGTAGGAGTTGGGTGAAGGTTTAATCTTTAAAATAGTTTTGTTTGATTTGAGGCACATACATGTAAGTGCACACACTCGTATAAATGTACCCCTGTATCCTTAATCTATAGGATGGCCAAGTCTTAGAATGTTTGGCGAAATAGAGGTGTGAAATGTGATGAGGGGTCGTTTACTATTAAATGTGGAGAATTAGAAATGGCAGTATGGGATCCACAAAATTAAGAATAGAAATGATGTAAAAGTATGGAGCCTTGATATGCTCAATCTCGTCACTTAGTGCCTAATATTATTTTGTTGGTTTTAGAACAATGATTGCATCCTTCTTCAATGATAATAATTCATGAAATGCTTTTTTTTTAATCATGTAATCTCCCTTGTTTGAATACTCCAAGATACTGTGCTCTTACTGTTATTTTCTTTTAACTGTAATATGCTGTTTTTGTGTAGAATTTTGATGCCTATACACCCTTTTTACTGGTATAATTTGATTGCAGCACACTATAATACCTATCCAGCATCTCGTTAGCTTCGGTCTCAATCTTGTCAGCCGTGCTTTTGAGTTTCAGGTAGCTTTAACTTTGGATATTCATGTCCCAGATGATGTTTGTTCTACTTCTTGATCCCTTGAATATATTGCCTTTTCTGACTATGGCTGTTTTTTTTTACCAAGGCTGATGCTTTTGCAAAGAAGCTTGGTTATTCTAAACCACTTCGAGATGGACTAGTTAAGCTTCAGGTATTTTTCTTCTTTTTAGTTTTTTGGTTTTTGGTTTTTGGTTTTTATGGTGTCTTTGCTCTTTAAGTACTCCGCCCATCCAAGGATAAATAAGATGTAAGATTGGATATACAGTGTCATGAAGCATCTTACTAGTAGTTAAATATCTAAAATACTCCCCCGTCCCAAAATAAATGTCCACTTTCAAAAGTAAGTGCCTACTTGCGTTCTACCCTTTATTACGACATGGAGAAATTATGTACTTTTTATATTATTAAGGATAAAATTGTCATTTCGGTATATGTATTACGGACATGTGTTTTGGGATGGATGGAGTACTTAACAACATATAGAAATCCTGTGAACGCTTCGATATCTTGCGACTGTTCTAAAAGCTTAAGCTGCCATCTAAGCATTAAGTGCCCCCATTGCTTCTATTAGTTCACGTAGTTTAATTGACCACCCAGGAGTTAAGTGTACCCACTGTCTCGGGTAGCAGCTAAATTTGAATTCTGCTTTTCAAAATTTAAGTGTGGATTTAATTGACATCTCTCAAGTTGGAGGAACCCTTTTTATCCTTTCATTGGAGAAATGAAGCAAGTCATATAGGTAAATAGTTGCATCAAAACAATATAGTATTGAATTTATAGTTTTCTCATGTTCACACGATTAAAAAATGTATATTTTTTATGTTCAAATGATCCGCCTATGCTGTGCGTTATTACTATGTAGAGTTAAGTGCGAGAAGGCTAGCAAACCGTGTAGCTCCAGTTAATGCTTTTTAGAAAATTGTTAAGTAAGGATCGTAAACAGGCAAAGGTGTAATTTTGGGTTTCAACTTTGCCGAAAACGGGAACACATTCTTTTTCCGGATAGAGTGTAGGGGGTATTCGTATTACAAGCGAGTCGTTCCATGTAGGGGTGCATGCAACACTGCAGCAAAATCCAAATAATCTAAGGGGGTGTTTGGTTGGGGGTATTAGAAGGTAATCAATGGGAATGATATCCATTGTATCTGTTTGGTTCAAAAAGGGAATGAAAATGGAATGATTGATAGTGTTTGGTTGCAAGGAATCTAATCAATCATTATAATAGAAATGTGTAAAAACCATTCCTCTACAAATTGGGGGGAATCAACCGATCTATGCATCTTCCCTTTCTAAACTCACAACCATCTTCCCTGTGTCATCTTCCCCATTTCAATATCTGTTGATGAACGATTGGAGCCCAGGGGATGAAATGTTTCCATTTTTCTTGGCCTTCCACCTCCCCCAACGTCATAGATGCCCTTTCTCTTCTTGATTCCATTTCACTTCCGCAAGAACAAGAAGAAATCGAGGTTATCTTCCTACCTGCAGAAGAAATCGAGGGTATCTTTATTTTCATCTAGGGTTTTTCAAATCTCGTCCTGTGAATCTCGTAATCCAATCCCATCTAGGGTTTCTTCAAATCGATTTTCCATCTAGTATTCCAATCTCATCTTGTTCGATTTTCCAATCTCGTGGTCATGGATTTATGGATGAAACGGGGAAGATGGTGGTGAAATGAAACAGATAAGATGGTGGGGAAGACAACGATGGAGTGGTTTTTTTTTCTTTTTTTAAACATCAATAATATTACTGAAATTCCTTTATGGATAATGGATGAAATGGGAAAGATGGTGGTGAAATGAAACAGGGAAGATGGTGGGGTGAATTGAAACAGGGAAGATGGTGGGGAAGACGATGGAGTGTTTTTTTTTTCTTTTTTCTTTTTTCTTTTTTCTTTTTTCTTTTTTCTTTTTTCTTTTTTCTTTTTTCTTTTTTCTTTTTTCTTTTTTCTTTTTTTAAACATAAATATAATAAAGGAATTTCATTAATATAATATAATGGAATAAGAGATAATGATTCCTATTATACTTTATTATCATTACCATTTCCATTTTCATTCCTTAGAACGAACCAAACGCCCCCTAAATGTCCTAATAGACTGCTTCATAGGACAAAACAATTTTTGTCATACAATACGTTGATAGGACCTTATCAATCCTTTTGGACCATGTTTAGTTCTTTTAGGACATGTTTGAAATAAAATCTTCTATTCGCTTTTTTATAGGACATTTTTTTCCAACACACTTGTCAGTTGCTTTTCTTCTGCTGATTCATTGTTTGTTTTATGAATCTTTTTTCGTGATTCCTTTATGCATATATTTATGATTTTGCAGGAGGAAAATTTGTCAGCAATGAACACGGATCCATGGTACTCCGCTTATCACTACTCTCACCCTCCTCTGGTTGAAAGGTTAGCTGCCATCGACAAAGCTGATAAGAAGGCAGATTGATACAAAATAGTTTGAAGATTTAGAGTTTAGACTGATATCGATCGATGTTCTTGTGACCACACTGCTACTTTAAAAGCGATACATTTGAGTTTTTAGACAAGAATAGAACGTTAATGTGGCCGAGGTGAGGAAATGTTAAAGGGTAAGAAGGGGATAGAAGAAGTATCAGTGTAAAACATTTTCTTTATCCAGTGTAAAACATGGTTCTCAGTTCTGGATGGATGTATCTGCTTATCATTTCCTTTTATTTGGTTTTAGCTTTCGGCATTTGAGAATCGACAATTTTTGCCCTTGGTTGCCCCAAATTGGGGAGAGGGACGTCGACTCTCTTAGTCTGTGCGTTTGGTACACGGGTCAGTAGAGGACAAGAACTTGTCCACGTGTGGTGGGACAAGATGTTACCAAGTCGGACAAAAATCAGAAAATCAAGTCGGACAAAAATCAGAAAATGTCGGGGATAATGCATGATTAGTAAATTACTAAAGTATACGTGTCAAATTAAAATCTTAAAACCTTGTACAATTTCCACTGCCAATCTCACTCTTATCCCGTCCAGTTTACTTTTGTTATATATTGTTTGCATACCAAATGCACCTTAGATGGAGAACTGAATAGAACCCAGTTATGTTAAATCTTGTTTGCATACTAGACGCACCTTGGATGGAGAAAAGAATAGATCCCTTGGGACTAGGTCCAGGTCTGGTGTGTTTCGCACGGGAGATATGTCATGTTTGGTGTGACAATTAGACCGGAGTAGATGAGACTGGATAGGACAAAATACAATATTTTTGTTGCTCTTAAAATATTAATTGAAGGGAGAGGGTTTGAGATTACGGTTTCAGATAAATGGTTGGCATCCGAACAATTGGTAAAAAAAAACAAATGCAAATATTTATCTAACAAGATTTATTTAAATCAAAGTTATGCACAAATGTTTTTTTTTACTGGACGCCCTCTGACTAGCTGCTTTCAACGTCTCTGCATCCGTTGGTAACGTACTTGGACAATCCCAATGATCATGTCCCTTCTGATTGCAATCTATTATCTGTTCTCTCTATCGGGATTTCTACTTGTGGTGGAATATGTAGCTCTTGGGTTTTTGATGTAACGTACGTAGGTGTGCGGAAGAATCGACAAACGTCTAAATTCTTTAAACGAATCGAGAATTACAAACGTAAAACTCAAGAGAATTGTCTCAAAGAGGAAAACTTTTATTGATTAATAACTTGATTACAATTGAAAACAAAAACCCTATTTATAATCTAAACTAGGAAAAGATAAATACCGAAATTAAATTACTCCTAAATTCACTTAGAAAGGATAATTAAGAGAAATAAAAAATAAATAAAAAGGAAAATATGGAATAGGATAGCTGATAGCATGCAAGATTAGGTTAGACATTAGGATTATTTTGATTAAATTGTTATTTGGACCCTGTCCTCACACCTCATCTATAAGCAATAACTTTAGTAAATGTTTTAATTAAATATTTTATTTAGACTTTTCCTTTCATTTATGATTATTTAGAAATAAATAGTGTTTGTTGATGTAATTAGGGCTAAATATTTAGTGATTATTTGTGAGTCTAAATATTTTGAGACTTGCTAGATTTTGTTTATTGATATTGTTTGTTATTTGTTATTTTTGATTGATAATTGATTCATAAAGCAAGATTGAATCATGTTCCATTTCGACCAACATTTTTCATAGATTCAGCCCCCGAGGTTGTGTTCCGCCCCTGGTTGTTAGCTTTGATTTAGTTGATTTCTTCCAACACCATAATCGACAACATACAGACTAAGGGTCTGTGATGAAATTTTCAGATCAATAGCTAGAAAACTTCTCACATCGTCGTCGTTAAGTAATTCGACAAAAGCACATTTGTACGTTAACCTAAAACCATGGCGGAGGCTTAATTTTCTCGCTAGATAACTAATCAAAACCGAATGTGTCACTTCAATTGGCAACAATACAACAATTTTATGAGTTTCCTTGAATATATTTCAATAACCCGTTAACTATCTGGCATGAGCCTCCACTAAAAACACGTACGAACTTTCTTAATTTCTGTTGCCTTGTCTTTTTGAGTAAACAAAGTATGGGAAATGTGAGATTTGGGAGGAAATACTAAGCAAGCATAATTTGGATGTTTGCTTCCTTTGATTTATGAAGATGAGAAATGAGCTGTTTGGTAGTTGTTAAATGGTTTACTGCAAAATAATTAAGTGGTCAGAATAATTAAGAAGCTCTTGTGATATAGTGCAAAATGAAATATAGTTGTTTGTTAATTGTTCATAATGAAATTAGGGTGCTGAATGGTTAAGGAAGGGTCATGATACAAAATCATTCAGAGGGTTTTGGAATCATTAAGAGGCAAGTCTTTTTTATATACCAAACAAGATTACATCTTTAACAATTCAAATTTTGTTTCTTAATAAAACCATTAAGAGGTAAACAAAGATGACATACCTAATTATATAGATCGAAGAAATAGGTGAAAAAAATCTGATTATCCATATTCGAATAAGACAAAATAGTGGTCAAAGCAATACGGAATGGTCAAATCGGTCAAGTCGCTTGTCGGGTTGGAGTTATTGGGCGGGTCATTTCTCCCATGGGGCGCGAATCCAGTCATCGGTCCATTAGATCCGTCAGATTGGGCCCTTACCCATTTTTCTCAAATGGTATAATTAAAAAAATTGTACTTTTAAGTTGTTTTGTTAAATAAAAAATGTTAAAAAAATGGATTCCATAAAAAGAGCCTAGTGCTAAAATCGAGTTTTATATAATTTAACTTTATGAGTGAAAGTATGTTCAATTAAAGTTCAAATAGAGCCATTGCATTTTATGGCAATTAACAATCATTAGACATCTATTCATAAAGGATTTGGGGATGTTTCATTTACGAACCATATAATTCTAACAAATTATACAAGCCATGATCAATGTTTATATTAGGAAATAAAAGAGATTTATGAACTCTTTCAACAAAAAAGAAGAAGAAGAAGAAGAGATATTTATGAGCATTTATCATGATTTATTGATTATGATTGATATATATATATATATATGAAAGATGATAAGTTTCTGACGCATCGTAAGTGTGCGGAAGGATCGATAAGCGTCTGAATCCTTAAAACGAATCGAGAATTACGAATTGTAAAACTCAATATCAAGAGAAAACTCTTAAAAACGAAAGCTTTATTGATTGATAACTTGATTCACAATGAAAACAGTTAAACCTATTTATAATCTAAATTAGGAAAAAGATAATTACAAAATTTAAATTAAATCTAAAGATAATAACTAAAAAAAAGTAGAATTAGATAAGGAATGGTGGTGTCACGTGAGGAATTGGAAGGAAATTGGATGCATGGTGATCAGTCGCATGTGAGTTGCTTTTCTTGAAATCAAACAGTGTCCAACAGGGTCAGTCCTGAGATTTCGGATGTCCATGACGGATTGGCAAAAAAGTGCCCCTAATATATATATATATATATATATATATATATATATATATATATATATATATATATATATATCAAATAAACTATTTAAAAGGGTTTGGAACCTATTCAACCTACACGGCTCTTTCCCGCGCTGGCTCAAAAACCACAATTGCCCAAAAAAAGTACACCTAAAACGACGTTTTAGTGCGTTTTTTGAAACAAAAATATCAATCACTTTATCATAGGTAACATTCAGGGACGGACCCAAAAATATTTTCATACGGTGGCATGTGCCACCGTAAGCCACCAAGGCAGGTCCGTCCCTTGTAACATTTGCGATTTTAATTCAGAAAAAATACGTATTAATTAAGTCATTTTGAAATGCCTTTGATCATGTAATGTTTTAAACTTTGAAACACAAACAAAATTGAAATTTAGTAATGTTCAACACTTAAATAGGGTCTCTAAAGTATTTATATACCATATTTTTGTTAAAAATTGATGCTTAAATTATTTCGATAGCGTGGATAAATCTCAATTATCAAGTAAAATAATTAACATTATTAAAATGAAATAATATTACAAATATAAATAAAGACAAGAAATCTATTAAAACTCTATTGACATAAATTAAATAAATAAAAAATAATAAATGAGTTGTAAATTTATGATCACTCACTAATAATTTAAGTCTAAATTCTTTACATGCTTTTAAAACACTAGTATGCTACCTCCGAGTTTTTTATTTGCTGCCCATTAGGATTTTCTTTAGGCCTTGATGCCCATGGCCGCCGCCATCATGGCCATGGGCTAGGGCCGGCCCTGGTGTCCGTCGTGAGTTTCATGTGGCCTGTAACTCACTTGCAAGTCACTTTGGTTTCTGTGGTGAGTTTCAATTGGGTTAGGCCACATGTAACTAGCATCAAACCCGCTTCCACCTTTTTGTAATTCTCAATTTGTTTCTCAATCTCTCTCGCAAGTCTCCTCCACTTTCGAAGAACTTGACCTCGAGTTCACTTGAAAAACATCTTCTTCCGACCCATAGAACATTCGTTTCTTAAAAACATTTGGATTCACAACTTGGCCTCCAAAATTCAAAAGATTTGACCGGTCTTCAAATCCGAACGGAGGTTGTCGTGATCGTCTCTATACGAGCCATATTTTATCAAACTTGAAAGGGTAAGAGATTAAAGTAACTTTATCGGAAATTGTTTCAATTTGATCCAGAGCTTTGGGTGCGGTAATAATGGAAGTGTCACCTTCGGAATCACCGTTCTTGACTTATTGTGACAACAATTTCGTTGGCTCGAAGTTTCATTTATTATGGTCATGGCTTTAGATTAGAAAACAAAATAGAATAAGATATTATTATACTAAATGGACGGCTAAGATTGATCTGTATAGTTTTGTTTGAATTAGATGGTTTGTAAATGACACGTCCCCTTTGTTCGTATTCATTATGTTATTTTCTCTAATTTTATATTTGCATCGACAACAATTTGTATTTTCTCTACTTATATCAATTGTTACTGATTGTTCAGTGCAGAGCCTTCATTTGAGAACCCGTAAATTTGTGATAATTTTGATAATCGGTGCATCATATGTCATTTCACATGATTTTTTTCTATTTTCAGTTTGAATTTAGTGTATTGATTAATATATATTTATTTCAAAATATAAACATTTATTATATGTTAATCAATATATTAAATTCTAGTATAAAAGAATTATTAAACCTCTCTTTCTTGATTATCGATATTTATCGAGGGAAATGACCATGACAAAATAAAACGTACAATAAAATAAATTCTTTAATTAAAATATTCAACTAAATATAATAAACTAAAAAACACATGCATTTCTTGGAAGAAAGTTCTGTCATTCAGAATTAATATATCTTCTTGGGAATTTGCTTCTAATAATTTAGTCCCAACTTGTTAATTTTGTCTAAGAATATTAGAATATTCATTTTAATCAATGTTCTTAAAGCAATTATTATTTATAAAAAAAATTCAAAATTTGGATATTTATCTATACTATATTATAAAAACCACATAAAAAACTCTTAATTACAATATTTTAAGCACAAAGTACAACTAATTAAAGCCAATTACTTAATTTACAATTTCTTAATGATTTGGTACAACCTTTCCAAGCACAGTATCTCACATAACCATCTATTTGTGGAATGGATACTCATTTATTAATATACATATTTGTTTTTTTGTGGAGAATTTTATAAAATAGATTTTATATTAGCATAATCTATTTTAAATGTAGATTTTACATTTAAATCTATATTAATGAGATGTAATATAAAATCTTTTTTCTTCCGTATTTTTTTATATTACATCTCATAATGATTTTTCCATATTTTATTTTATAAAATCTTTTTACATAATGAGATACGTATTTTATATTAGCATAATATAAAATCTACACGTATTTTTTTTCACGAGCATTAAAAGAAGAAAAAAGAAGGTTGATATTAATTAAAAATAAAAAATAACGAGATACACTAATAAATTATCGTATTCTTTAAACTAAAAATATTCCGCAATATTTTCCAAATTAACCAAGTGTAAAAAAATAAAATAAAAACGATGTAGATAAAAAAAATATTCTTTCATATTTTTAATATATTTACATTTAAATGTAAAATCGAAAATGAAAATAAAAGATTTTAAAATATTCTCTACATTCACTATAAATATATATAGCTTCTCTATGTATCATCCAAGTACAATAAGAAGACGAACGGTCGGGTGTCAATGGCGGAACCTGCAACTGAACAAAAGATATTCCACTATATTTTTGTTTCTTTGAAAAACTACTTTTTTTATATTTTATTTTATTTACTGAGGATTTGTTTATATTTTTCAAAACTCACAATCATATTTTTCGAAGTAGGGGAATAAGATATATATATATATATATATATATATACATATCTTTATTTTTATCGACTAATACTATGAGGTCTTGAAGTCAATAGTCAGATAAATTTTCAAGTGGTACTGAGTGAATTTGAACAATACCAGTTGAGTTGTCGGTTACAAAAGATAATAATCATTTATTTTTCTTTGTCATATTTGATGTGGGTTGAATGTTGTTAATTAATCTACAAATTTATACGTTCAAAATGATTGTCAAGTGTTGTCGAGGAGGTTTCAGAAAAATTGCAAAATCTGTAAAAACGTATGTTCATATTTATAATTATTTCAATAATAGTGATATGTTGTGAGACATGTCGTTTGAGTTTTAAATAATATAATACAAAACTATTACCAATATTATTGCACAAACTCATAACAACAAACGATTAAGAATATATGCAAGTTAACCACTTATGAAAATACATTCGTTTTTCACATTGTATTTCATTAACTGTTAACAGATAAATTACGTTTCATTTTAACTCGGTTCAATATTTCAACAAAAAATTTATCCTACCGTGCAATACACGTACCCAACACTAGTTTATTTAATAATTAGGATATATCGTTTCTTAAAGATTGTTTGAAACACATTCATTGCTTATAATCATGTCCTTTTGATTCCAACTCAAATCATTAGCATAAAACTACAAATTTTAATAATATTAAAAAAAGTATAATAGAATTTAAAATATACATTACTCTATGCTAATTAAAATTTGTCCTCCAACAAACACCAATTTATTATTTTTTGTCGTCCCAAAATAAATATTTATAATAAAAAAATGCAGTTTTAGAAATCTATAATTTTTACACTTTTTAATTTATAAAAAAGATAATTTTACCTATAATTATAGAGATAAATTTTTTCGAGCTCATACCTAAGAATAGATTAGGAAAGTAAATATTTATTTTTTAAAAATAAATATTTATTTTATAACAAACTAAAATAATAATATAGACCACTTATTTTGAAAGGAATGAAATAATTACTTTAACCTTAATTAATCTCATTTTGCATAGGGTTATTAAAAGGATATTATTATAGTGTAATACTAGCATACAATGTACTTTTATTTCAATCCATTTTCGATAATGGAATATTTTAAAATGATGAAAGTTAAGGTATTTATTATTTTATTTAGAGTGAAGTACAATTTGGTCCATTATCTATACTTACTTTTTTATTTTTGTTTCTCGAATTCATAAACTACATTCTTGTTCTATTTTTTTGTGTTGGAGAGCCCAAACTAGTCTCTTCCATTAACGTCATTGGAAAATGTTCTGTTAAGTGCATTATGTGCCCCTCACGTGAGTCATTTTATCTTTTTTCTTTATATATTTTCAAAGATACAACTATTTAAAGCTTAACGCACAAGTATTTTTAAAGATACCTTTTTGTGAAGACGACGGTGGTGTGAAAATTCATAACGACCCTTCTCTTATCTGGGTTTGAAGGTGATGGCGTCTTTCGCAACTTCTCTTCCTCAAACATTGGTGAACTTGAATTTGAAATCCAGGTTTGTCAATAGAGAAGAAATAGAAGTCCATATATGTTTACGATTTTTAACTCCAAATTAAGAACTATTTACGGATTGAAGTTGAAATATGGATATGAGGGTTTGTATAAATTTGTTTGGAGTTTTGAGTTTTTTGATTTTAGAGATTTGATTTAGGGTTTTGATTATTTGATTTTAGAGATTTAATTTAGGGTTTTGATTATTTGATTTTAGACATTTAATTTAGGGTTTGATTTCATATGTATCATAAATATCATTAAACTTTTTGTTTATATTCTCGAGAAATCCATCGTTCTTGACTCTTAAAATATCATTTGTGTTAGATTTAGATTTTTATTATTGTTTAATAATGGTTGAGGATGAGGGTGGTGGTGGTGGTTTTGATGATGGTGGGTGGTGAGTTGCTGGAGGATGGTGGCGGCAGTGTTCGGTGAGTCCTTGGAGGATGGTGGCGGCAATGGGTGGTGAGTCGTCAGAGGATGGTGGCGACAGTAGGTGTTGAGTCGTCGGAGGATAGTGGCAGTGATGGGCGGTTGATGTTGGTGGGTATGAATGTTCTAAGTGTTGGGTTACGGGATCTCAAGCACAGCGGAAAATAAAATCGTAACCCTCCAAGGACCCATACGAACCGGAATAAATCGGGTGTTTCGAAATTATACCTCACAGTTAACGAGACTTTGAATCACAACAACAAACAAAGGTTGATGCCTCCACGGTATCCACGCGAACAATCCGAATCATTTACCTTCTCGTGATGCTAGTCACGGTTTCAAATACTTAGAAAGAAAAAGGAGCAATAGTTGTAGGTGATTTTTGAGAGAGAATTGCAAGAACAAAACAACTTGCATACAATGTCAAACATTATATATGAGATATGAGAGGTATGGCATAACCACCACCATCCCTACACCATACTTGAGTGTAAGATTTTTCATACACCATCACTCCCTTACAAAAGTCATCCCTAGTCAACTTTATTTATGTCCAACATAAATAATATCTGGTTTTATTTAATCAGAATTAATCAATACAAATCAGATATAATAATTAAACGTTTTAATTATTTAAACTCTTTATTCGGATATGTTCAAAGCGTGTGACCCAATGGGTTCTCAACATGTTGGTAATAATTATAAATCTCGTATTTATAGTTATAAACGATGAGCGGTATCTAGCAATACATCATCGTCACCCAAATGATGAGAATTGGTGATACAACAAGTTATCGGTTTGTAGTCAATTTTAGTTTACACATTTAATTCATTTGTCCTTGATGTCTAGATTGAACATGAGACATTGAATGTGTCATTCTCATTATGTATAATCTCTAGTTTCTTGATTCCCTAATATACTAATGAAACAGGTCATGATATCTCATATCAATTATCTAAGCATGCATGCATTTCTATAGTATATATTTATCAAGGGGCCGAGACATCACTCCTGTCATAAATGTAACACCCTGATTCTTGGTTTGTTGTGATGAATGCAGTGAAAAACAGTGCCCTGCGCGGGTGGAGCCGCACCATAAGCCGCACGGAGCACTGTCCGCCAAGCACTTCCAGAGGCCGGCGCGAACGACCGCGCGGGTCAAACTGCGCCTCCAACCGCGCGCGACCCCTGACGAATTAAAAGGGGGATTTCAGCCCCTTTTCTCACTTACCTCTCAATTTACTTTCTCTCAAAACTCTCTCTCTACCCTCATTACTCCCCTTCATCGATTCAAGAAGTATTCCAACCACCATCCACTACATTTATTGCAAAGATCAAGGTTCCCCAATCAAAGGTTTCAACGAAGAAGCTCAAGTTTAAGGATCATCTTCATCTTCCTCAACACTTCTAGGGTTTGGCATTTTTCTAGGTTTTTGACCTAAAACCTAGATTGTGAGTTTACTAAACCTTTGTTAAAACTAGATACACATCATAATCTTCTACTTGCTAATATCTTGAATCTTTACTTGAAATGTTCATTTCTAAATGTCTATGTATTTGGGGTTTTCCTTATGAAATATGTTTATTTGTAACTTGCCATGATTTGATGAGTATATATGTACACCTTGGCATTTTGATGACCTCTTACTTGAGAAACATTTTGGTGGTATCATATCTACGTGATGAAGTTGTAGTTATACTAGTCGTATATCGGACTTTATGTTGTTTAGGATGGTAATATCGTACCCATGGTTGGTATTGAAATATTATTGGTTATAATGTACCTTGAGACCTCCTATGAATTATGTTGGACGAACCAAGTCAGTAGACACTAGAAGGATGTAGTCTTGGGTGCCACCATGATGGTATGTACTTAGACCTCTGCCATTCGGGGTAATGTCATGGTTGTAGTCCTCGGACGTGCCGAGCCTTTCGGATGTCACTCGTGGTAGTTGGTATCAAGATATATCGACTCTTTGGATGGAACTTGATTGGTACTATGGGTCACCTCCATTGACTCCACATTTAATGAACCTTGGTTAACTGCTGATAAGAATTGTATTTGATTTTCATATGATATTTCTTGTTCAAACTCACTAGGCTTTTTGGCCTAACACTTATTTGGTGTCGATATGCATCTCAGGTTCTAGTGGCACCGCTTCTAAGCAGACCTAGTTGATCATTGGTGAGAGCTTGGGGAGTGTGCTTTGGGATGCATTTTTGGTGAAGATATTGTTTGGACTTTAGGCAACACCCTTTTTGTAATCTTCTTTCTATTTTAAGAATTAGATTAGTTGGTTGTTGTTTATTTCCGTTACATTACAACTGTAATTAACAGGTTTAAATATTTCCCCATTTTTGGGAGGCTCTTGTTATGGCAATTTTATATACCACATGTCCGTTTTATTCAGATTTTTGTTATCCCTATTTTTAGGGTGTTACAATAAAGGATGGACAAATTCTATCTCGATACATGCTAGTTCTACCATGTGATTTATAACATACCCAACAATTATTCTGCCACTCAGTTACAGAATGATTAGAACCAATGTGTTTAATTGGGTTGTTAGCGGTTTGGGTTGGACGGATTTCGCGGATTGACGGTTTTTTGTATACCCCTACTCTATTTCATTTAAGTGATACAAATATATCTATACTATATTATAAAGCACGGATAAAAAACTCTTAAATACAAATTATTAGGCACAATGTACCATCATTTTATACAAGATTTTAAAAATCTCTTAATTTACAAGTATCAAAACACAAGATACATATTACTACTGCAGACTTCTAACACCCACCAATTTGGTATGTGCATGACCTTCCTTTTATGCAGACCTTTCCATGTATCACTATTAATTAATATATTATATTACTATAAATTTGTTTTAATTATATTATTAAATATGTAATTGGTTATTTTTTCTAGATGTCATTAAAATATATAAGATAATAATTGAATTCTAACAAATTACTTAATTTTTTATATAAAAAACATTATATTATTAAGCCTAAATTAAACAAATTTATAAAAAAAACATTATCACTTTCTCAAAGCCATCCAAAATCGTACTGTAAATCGACAAAAAAATAAAATGAAACATTAAAATCGTAATGTATCTCGCTGAATTACGCGAGTACGCTTCTAGTTATCTTAAATAGATGAAAAAAAAAGAGAAAGACAAATACATTGTATAAAGACAAATTCTATCGCCTCCTAATAAAACCTGACATTCCGTATCTCTTCTATACTAAAATACATAAGCACTAAAACCACTATAATTATATTTTAATTTTTAATCATATTAATAATATTTCGTTTAAACCCTTTACATTATTATTTTTGAGTAAATTATGAATTTGGTCCTCGTGGTTTGTCGGTTTTTATGGAATTCGTCCCTAAACTTCATTAATTATGGATATGGTAAAAGTGGTATGCACTTTTTGTTGGATTTGGTCCTTGAACCAAATGGCCGTCCACCGGGTCTGTTAAAGTCGAGGGCATAAATGTCTTTTTCCATTTTAATTTATTTTAACATTTTTTAAATTAATCTTTTCTAAAACAAGGACCAAAATGTATATATTAGAAGTTGGAGGGCCAAAATGAATTAAAAATTGTACTCCATCCGTCCCAAAATAAGTGTCCACAATTGACTTGACACACAGTTTTAGACATGTATAATTATTACACATTTTTGTCATCAAATGACATCTTTACCCTTATTTAATGTTTCTCTTTCTTCACAACTCTTATATATTTGTGCATTAATTAAGGATAAATGTGAGAATTTACTTATCTACTTTTTGAAAGTGAACTCTTATTTTGGGACAAACATAAATAGAAACGTGGACACTTGTTTTGGGACGGAGGGAGTATATATATACATACACATATATATAGTTTTTCTTTCTTCTCCACATGGACCATATGTGCTACGGTATTATTTTGGAAAGTTCAAGATGGTGCAACCATACCTCATAATCAACCAAAAAACCAAAAGAAATTATTGAAATCAATCGAAAAAATCCCTTGAAAACGATAAAAATAAAACTTAAAAATCCCTCGAAAACAAGCAAACAACTTTAAAAATCCCTCGAAATTATGGAATTAGGGTAAAAACACATCGGACGATATTGAACATCGGTAAAAAGATGAAGACACGTCGATAAAACCGTGCTTTTTATAATTATTTTTTGTTTATATTATATGGTGCCACCGAATAACAAAATTTCTGGGTCCGTCCACGACTGCTGTTAAAAAAAGAAATGGATAATAAAAAAAATATAATATATAAGAATATAATTGACAATTAAATCTTCAAAATAAAAAAAAATTGTTTTTAATTAAATGTAATGTTTTTTAAAGATCTTTTCATTTGTAGTTTAAATAAAACTATAAGAAAGTTAGTAAAAATATTTTTATGTTTCAAATTTTATTTTAAGATAATCTTTTAGTTAAATGTTTTTTCGTGTAATTATTCGTATAGCTTGCAATTAAAAATGTTTATATTATTTTTAAAGTTAAAAAGGTATTTCATTTGAGATGAAAACCAAGAAACAACAATCCAAAATGAAATTGGAGCTTGGAATTTAGCATTTATTCCAATATTGTACTTTCTATCTTGTTTTTTTTTTATGGAAATTTGAGTTTCTATGCTTATGGTATCCAATATATAGAAAGATATGTTTTAATATTATTTATTGCAAAAATATTGTTACTTTTTTTTTTCTTTCTCAAAGTGTTAAAAATGCCCATCCTTCCCTAAAAACCATGTTTTTTTCCCTCTGGATGTCCATTTGTTTCACTGCAACTCCAACAACTATTCTCATCTCTCTCTTTCTAAAACAAGGATACAATATTTTAGATGAGTTTCCAACAACAAATGAGAACTAGACTGAATTAAAGTATAACATACCATCTTCAAACAAATGTTAAAACGAAAGACCTATTTAGACTCTAGAGGATAGTTTATGTCATGTGATATATATTTTGGAGACATTTGGGATAACTACTTGTTGCTACTTGTTAGTACAGTTTGCCTACAACATCAACTACCGCTCAATTATTCACGCAACATTGTTTGAGACATTGTATGGCGGGAAGTGTAAGACACTCGTGTTGGTGAATGGTAGTTAACTAGACCAGGAATATCTAAACAAACTTTTGACAAGATAGTATAGTTAAAAAAGAAATAAATTTTTCTTAAACTTTGAAAAAGATTTGTATTCAATCCCCTTCTACAAATATTGTCAAGATCTTTGGGATCCAACAAGATGTAAGTGCTAGACTGAAAGATACTGAAAGCCATAAACCGTGAAACGAGTACATTCATCAAGTGCTAGTAAAAAGGATATCTTGTAAGGATTAGAAAATGATATGAGAACCTAACGAGAAGATGAAGGTCAAGTACCCTCAATTGCTTTGCAAAATGTAATTCTAAGTGCAATTTTTTTTAAAAGAGGGAAGAGTTATAACATCTCAAACTATGACCTAATTCTGATGATGATCCACGGGAAGGACTAGAATGGTGATGTAAGGAAAGATAATGCCCATATATAGATATACTTAATGTGTAATAGTTAGAACAATGAGGATATGATAGATGCGTATGTTAAACACGTTTGAATTAAACGTAGATCTGTATCAGAAACATGAAAGTAGGAGATGTAGTTGAGTGGGATATGTTATCCCGTCTCTTATCATTAACAAAGGAAATCATAACAAAAGTTATTTTAACATCCTACATGTGCCTCATTATATTATAGTATTGTGCATAAAAATGATTTTTATGTATGTATGTATGTATGTTGGATAAATCCATCTAAGCCACCTTATAGGCAATAGTAACATACTAGGGAGACATGAAATCTTGAAAAGGAGTTTATTGCAAGTACGATTTCATAGTATTATATTGTATGCGTAATTGTTTTTGTGGACCAATGTTTCCAATATGTGTTTGTTGTACCATAATCATGAACTCAATACGCTTAATATTTGACTAGTGCCATATACATTGATGCATTCTCCTCTATGCAACTCGATGCAAAACCCAAAGGATACCATGCGTCAAAGATCACCTTCTGAACATCATATAATTACTTATTCATAACGTCTGATTTTTTTGAAGTTTCTGTAAAAAAAAAAGACCTCAGTCACTCCCTTTTGGATGACCACCATGAGAAAAGAGAAAAAAATGAACGAGTTTTATTGAGCATGAGTATAAAATGTAAAAAAAAAAGAAATATCAAACAATAAAAAGTAAATTAAAACAGTATTTTTTAAATAAAATAATCTATATTATATTATAAAGCATCTATAAAAAACTTTTAAAAACAATTGTTAAAGCTTAATGTACTGCTATTTAATGTTAATTACTTAAAATCTTTTAAAAACAATTGTTAAAGCTTAATGTACTGCTATTTAATGTTAATTACTTAAAATCTTTTAAAAACAAGCATTAAAACTTTATGTACTACATTTAATGGTATTTATTAACTTTCAATCCTTATCTCTAACCACTTTAACTTCCCTAAAATTACTCCTCACTTCATCTCCTCTAAAATCACTCCCTGCATAATTAAATACATTATAAAAATCACATTTTAAATATAAAAAATCTAAAATATAATTAAGAAAATCTAACAGAATATTAAAAACATTATATTATTAAGAGTAATTAAACAAATTTATAAAAAACTAATTATCACTTTTTCAAAACCATCCAAAATCGTATTGTAAATCAACAAAAAAACAAAAAATAAAAAAAATATTAAATCATAATGTATTTCGCTGCATTGCGCGAATACGCTTCTAATGAACAATAAACCATATATATTCTTAAGGGTACTCGTATTCTTAATATACATAGGTATATTAAGCATAAGAAATCAAATTCCTTTTTAATAAATCATCCAAAAATAATTAGGTGTCGTTTGTTTTTTAAGAGGTCTAAAGTCTGAAGTCTTATTTTAGTTATAATTAATAAGAGGTGGTGTGTAAAAAAGTCTGAACGATTCAAACTTAAGAGCTATTAAGAGGTTTTTTTTAAAAAACGAACAACCCCTTATTATCTTTTTCTAAATATACTATTTTAGTTAACGTATAATTTAATACTTTATTTATTTTAAAAATATGTCATTATCTTAACAAATTATTTGCTGGATCAAATATTAGTTTTTTTTATTAACTAGAAATGTATTTACGTAATTCTCCGCGATACATCTCAATTTGAATCTTTCATTTTTTTTTGTCTTTGTCTATATTATAATATAGTCTTGTATGGTTTTGAGAAAATAATAAATTTTTTTATTTAGAAATTTGTTTAATTTTAATTTAGGTTTAATAATGATTTAATTTTTGAGATCTAATAATATAATTTTTTTTATGGAAAAAAAGATAATTACGTGTTATGTTAATATTCAATGATTATTCTAATTATATTTTTCTAATTATATTTTAGATTCTTTATATTCAAAATGTGATGTTTATCCTATATTTGATTATGTTTATCCGTTAGTTATGAATTTAAACACGTTACTTTAAAAAGTTGTATTAATGCATATTTACTTGTAAAGTTGAAAATTAAGTAATTTAACATTAAATAGTAATACATAATATTTAAAATATTATTTTTAAGACTTTGAAACAAATGATTTATAATATAGTATATATAATAAATATATAAAATATTTTTTAATAAATTTGAACCAGAACCGGTCTTATCAAATTCGTTTAACGTACAAAACAAATAAACTTAGCAATTGTTTACTAAATTTTTACCACGGTACGTGTTTACCGACTCATTTACCTTACCGGATGAATATCGCAGGGCCGAGAATCCTATCCGGTAAGAGCGATATATGGATGAAGAGTCTAACCCGGTATGTGGAGGTGACAACTCTTACCCAGTAAGCACTTACCGGATAAATTGTTGCATTCAATAACTTTTTGATGGACTACAATCTTATCCGGTAAAGTAAGTTAAAATGTCAATTTTTACCAGTTTATGCTTATCGGGTAAGCATTTGGATAAACAGTCCCTTAGACCAAAAAAAAAAACTTTTCTTAATACTATTTCATTTTCTGGATAACTAAAAGAAAAATTATTATAAATTCAGAAAACGTTGTGTTTTTTTTCGTATAGGAAATAAAATAAAAGTGATATTTAACAACTATGCAACGGTCATTTACGTGTCAATTCATGAAATAAAGGGCTAAAAGTGTAATTAAGTCAAACTTTAAGCCCTTGTTTGTAAAAATGGAGAGAGAAATACAGCTTACTTAATTAGTGAAGACTGAAAACAGATTCTGGCGCAGACTTGTCGGAGAAATAAAAAACAATCGCCGGAAAACATCCATTTTCCGGCTAAACGGAGTCGCAGTTCCATTCATACACATGCTCCGTCGGTTGTTCATCTTCCTTCTAACAATACCAGAATGTCGGTGTATGATAAAGCATTTATCAACAGCGAGCTCTCAAAACCGACCTCAATATTCGGTCTCCGGCTATGGATCGTCGTCGGAATATTCGTCGGAGCTATAATTGTTCTCGTACTATTTCTTCTCTCCCTTTGCATCACCTCCCGCCGACGAAACTCTCCGTCGAATAAAAGAAGGAAGAAATTTGAACAAACACAAACCCTAACCCCCGCTGTGTCCAAGGATATACAAGAGATCGTTCATCATGAGTCATCAGCAGCGGTGGATCACCGTCCACCTGTGCCGGAGATTCAAATCGACATTGGGAAGTCGGAGCACCGTGTGGTTTTCTCTGATCGTCAATCCAGCGGTGAGAGTAGAGCTACAAGTATCGAAACGGCGTCGTATGGTGGTGGTAGTGGTGTGCCTTCATTGCCGGAGGTTTCGCATCTAGGGTGGGGCCGGTGGTACACGCTCCGGGAGCTTGAGGCGGCAACGAATGGACTATCCGATGAAAATGTGATCGGAGAAGGTGGTTATGGTATCGTTTATAGTGGTATTTTGGGGGATGATACTCGTGTTGCAGTAAAAAATTTGTTGAATAACAGGTAATTTTGTTATCATCATGTTATCATCTCTCAATTCGACTTTTTCAGTTGATTATATCATAGCAATTCAAATTTCTGTTGGGATCACTCAGAATTTGATAATTGATGCATTCAATCTTGATTCTTCTTCAATTTTCATAATTCATGATCCTAATATAATCTGTGAAATGATGTTAGGGGAAGTTCTTCTATACCAATATCAATTCATGATTACTCATATAAGAATTGAGCTCTAATTTCAGCTGATTGTAATTATGGCCTAATAATTTAAAAGCTTAAGTTACTTTTTACTTAAAATTCAATAATTGATACATTTTCCCTTATTGTTCTTCAATACTTGTGATTTATGACGCTAATATTGGGAGGTTTATTAGTTAATATTTAAATTGGTGTTATAAAAAACTAAGGGGGTTAGTGTTCTTCAAATTAGCTGTATATAAACAATTAATGATTACTTAAAATGAGTTGATATAATTAAAAAAATATGTGTTTTGACTGTAACAATTAATGATGCCTGTATTAAGAAGTGATAACATACATCTGGTCCTTTATTCCTGCCTTGTTCTTGAATCAAATGGCAAACTTTGATGACATGAGACTGATGTCATATGAAATGGACTTTGAGAATTGAAATAGCATGATTTGGTCAATCTTGAGATTATGATGTTATTGCTGTCATGTGTTCTTCAAGTCCCAGTTGCATCTTCAATGATTTTCTTTTTTGCTTTCAATCCAATTTCCCTTTACATTTGGATTTCATAAGCTTATTGGTGCAATTGATCTGGATGTTCTGTTGTTTTTTGTTTTATTTTTTTTATGTGCTTTATGATGGATGGAATGATGAAATACCAGGGGTCAAGCTGAGAGAGAGTTCAAAGTAGAGGTAGATGCAATTGGGCGTGTAAGGCACAAGAATCTTGTTCGTTTGCTAGGATACTGTGTCGAGGGAGCCTACAGGTAACAGTTATATATTTTTTAATTGCATAATCAAGAATTGTGTTTTTAGTTCTCATCAAATGTTTGTTTCCAGGATGTTAGTTTATGAATATGTAGATAACGGGAATTTAGACCAGTGGCTTCATGGGGAGGTCGGAGATGTCAGCCCTTTAACTTGGGCTATCCGTATGAATATCATTTTGGGAACTGCAAAGGGGTAAGCTATATATAAATCCATCTTTTTTTTAACTATCTGAATTTTGCTCCACTTTGCTTGAGGAAGTGCAGATCTTCTTTTTTTTGCAGCATGCTTCTATGATTTTAGAAGCATGGCCAAATGTTTAGCATAAGATTGCTCTATGTGGTTTTTATTCTTCATATTCTCGTTGTTTCAGTTTGGCGTATCTTCACGAGGGTCTTGAACCAAAGGTGGTTCATCGGGATATCAAATCTAGCAACATATTACTTGATCGTCAATGGAATTCCAAAGTTTCTGACTTTGGACTTGCCAAGCTTTTGTGTTCAGAAAACAGTTATGTGACAACTCGTGTGATGGGAACTTTCGGGTAAGTTTCAGTTGGTTTGTCTTCATGATTCGTAACATACGTATTCCGTTTCTTAGTTCATTTTATGCAATACCCGTTTGTTTTCTTGTGTTTCTAGAGGGTATTTGAGATATACTTCCAACGTTAGAAAGGGGTATCGTTTGACCTTTTTGAGGCCAAACTGATTATTTCTCTAATTCAAACCTGATATGTAGTATCTTTATCATGCATAGCTCTATTTTTTCGGGTAGAGTTCAGGTCTGCCTACATCTTACCCTCTCGGACCCCATCATCGGGTGGGATACACCGGGTTCGTTTGGTTATATGTAGTTAATCCACATGGCATGTCTATAGAAAACTCAATAACTAGAAAAAGGCATATCTGGAAACTCAAAATATAGAGCTTTTCCATGTGGCGGTTTTTCTTGGTCGGAAGTTAATTAATTACTCCTCCTCAGCTACGTTGCACCGGAGTATGCTTGCACAGGTATGTTGACCGAGAAGAGTGATGTATATAGCTTTGGTGTACTTATTATGGAGATAATTTCGGGAAGGAGTCCCGTTGATTATGCTCGACCACAAGGAGAGGTTAGTCTTCGGTTCTTGCATACCAAATTACCAACTACCCCGAATCAATACGAAGTTTCTTCTCAATTGAAGTGAGTCGGTTATTACAGGTGAATTTAGTGGAATGGTTGAAGACAATGGTTGGAAACCGAAAATCTGAGGATGTGGTGGATCCTAAGTTGCCTGAAATGCCACCGTCAAAAGCGCTAAAACGTATACTCTTAGTTGCTCTTCGATGTGTAGATCCAGATGCACTAAAACGACCCAAAATGGGGCACGTCATTCACATGCTCGAGGCCGATGACTTGCTTTTTCACGATGTACGCACTTTTCCAGTCCCTCTCTAGTTCTAAAAACAGAAAAAGATAACAACAAAAACCTTGAGGGCTAGCTCAACTGAGGGCTCTTCCCCATAGGTCGCCAGTTCAGGTCACCTCAGGACCATTGGAAATTTTCCTGGCTTTTATCTTCAGTGCCCCATGGGATTAGTCGAGAAAAAAGATAATGTTTTTTTTACCTTATGATTTAGTCTGTACTT
Source organism: Arctium minus (assembly GCA_954870635.1). Lineage (NCBI taxonomy): Eukaryota > Viridiplantae > Streptophyta > Magnoliopsida > Asterales > Asteraceae > Arctium > Arctium minus. The sequence continues at coordinate 26,098,931 of OX941082.1, read as the reverse complement.
TTGACTAATTTGCAGGACCGACATACCGTAAGAGAATCTTCGCGTTCCCATCAGGGTCATAAAGACGAGACTCGTAGATTAGGCGATAAACAGTCTGTTGAACGAACTTCTGATACAAGTGAAGGTGGTGATAGTAGTAGGAACCATAAATGGAGATAACAACATAATTGATTCAAGGTTTGCAAAGCCTTCTTAAGTTTATATTTATTGTTTGTTTTTTTCATTTGTTTACATGTTTTTTTCTTCTTGTATGTTAATCTCTTAATATTATTTTAAAGCCTAAAGTTACATCAAATGAAACAAACACACTTTATATATGTATTGTTGTTATTCAGATAAATTCAATTACTATTCTTTGAGGTGTTACACTTGCACAATCACTGCTCTGTGGGTTGTACTCTTGGTTGAATTTTTTGTACTCTCTTGTTTCTTCTTTGGAATATATTTTTGGCTTAATGCTTATGGGTTGTTTGTTTGCGGCTTAATGAGTTTTTAATGATATGGATGGGCTTATTCATTTTGGCCTAATGAATTCAGCCTTTCCGTCTTGGCTTTGTAGATTCAGCCATCTATTTACTTGCTATTCTAGCAATTTAACTTAATTCATACGGACAGCTCAATGTTGGAAAAACAATGGTTCATTGGTACTGATCTTTCTTTGCAAATCTTTTTAGAACATATTAATGCTATATTGGTTGTACTCTTTGCTGAATTTCTTGTATCTTTTAGGGTGGGCACTTTCTTTGCTTAAATTGATATATATAGAGACAGAGACACTCGGGTTAGTGGAAAATTTATAAAGAAATTAAAAACTCAGGAACACCCTAATAACTAATCATTTGTCCGGTATGCACATGTGCATAAAAGTAACTAAAAATGTTTTATGATTTCTATATACATGTGTATATTACACAAATGAATGATTATTAGGATGTTTCTCAAGTTTTCACTTTTTGTGGTTATCCTGTTATCCTGAGTCTATGTATATATATAGTTTAGTTGGTACCAATCCTAAGTTGAAAACAAGATTCCTATTGCAAAAGCAATTGATGGGGGGTGGTGGGACTCATTAGCCAGCTGTTCTGATTTAAAAAAAAAAAGGTAGCAAATCTTTTTGTCAGCAATAATGCTATACTAGTTTGTACATCATGCAATGAAGTTGTACCATTATATCATTGGAATTGCACAAGGGTGATGGGCTGGTGGTGCCCATTTGCCAGCTACTTTGATTCATCAAAAAAGGTAACTAGAGCAATAAAGGTTTGTACATGATGCAGTGAATAGTTGTACATTGCCTACAAAAGAAGTTACAGTTGTAGAACCCTTTTTGAAGAAAAGGAAAAGGATAAGAAGGAAGTATGCATTATGCAGTGTTCCATATTAGGACATTGGGGTCATGTCATCTGGTAATTAGGTGCCCAGCCTCTTTCTGTGTGATAATATCCTAAGCTAAAAAGTTGTACATCATTCAGAAAAACTAATACATTATGCAATAAAAATTGTACAATTCATTTAATATAATATTAAAATACATATTCTTAAGGAAAATTGACTGATATAGCAATTTCTTCGTCTAAATTCACTTTTTAGTCATTTTTTTCAATCGAATTTTCTTTTTAATCAGAGTTTATACAAATGGCTTATTACGTAAACTTGAATTTCATATAAAAAAAATCTTTATACAAATCTATGTAAGGATCCTTATGCAAATTTGCATAATTTTTTTTTTAAATTTGAAAGCCGGCTTTACGCAAATGCCTGATGCATTTGTGTAAACTCTGGCTAAAATGGGAATTCGGTTCCAAAAATGATTAAGGTATTGTTTGTCAAACATAAATTGGCTTATAAACAACTTATTTTTTGAGTACATGTTTGGATGAAAATAAACTAACTTATAAGTTAACTTATAAACTAACTTATAAATTAACTTATATGTTCATCCAAATATGTACTAAAAAAATTGGAGTAACTTGTTACTAGTTTTCTGTCACTTTTTTTATTTATAATCCTCGTTAATATTAATTATTATGTATTAATATTAACTATAAATAAATATTAATTATTAATAAATGTTAATAAAATTAATTATTAATAGATATTAATTAAAAATTATGAATTAACTTTAATTAAACATTAATATTAATAATTTAAAATTATTGTTAATAATTTAAAATTATTGTTAATCATATCAATTATTTTTACATTATTTTTTTTAAAATTATTATTCAATATATTTAGTTATCAAAAACCAAATATAAAAATTCTAAATATGTTTATGTAAGTTATCAGTATAGGTATAATATGTAAAAATTTAAAACCAAATATAACTATTCTAAAAATTACCAGTATAGATAATAATATGTAAAAAAATTAACATTTTGATGGACTACAGTCTACAATTTTACCAGGTTAAATAAGTTATAGTGTTGACTCATATCGATAAGCGCTTATAGGATAAACGTCTAGGTAAATAGCCCTTTAACAAAAAATATAATACAAATAAATAATAGAGTGAATTGTGGATTTGGTCCCTGTGGTTTTGTGATTTCTTTGACCATGATCTTCATTCTATGTTTATTGTGGATATGGTCCCTGTGGTATGCAATATATTGTGGCTAGGGTCCCTAAACATTAACATCATTAACTTTGAAGGGTTAAATGTATCATGTATCTTGCACACTATGGGTATAATAGTCATTTTATTTTTCACTTTCAATTTATTCTATACACATTTAAAACAAACAATACTAAATTGTTGATTTGGTCCCTATGTATCATTCATCATCTTTAAAACACATTTATCATCTTTCTTAAAAAAAAATTCATCCAATCTTCATTGTCAAAGTACAAGAAAAACTAATTTGTTAAAGTGTAAAAAAAATTACTTGCATTTAAAAATAACAATTGTTTGAACCCAACACTACATCCTAAAAAAGACAACCTATCAAAAAAACAATTGTTTGAAACCAATATTACATCCCCAAAAGGACAACCCATCAAAATGACAATTGTTTTATATCAACATTTATGTAGTAATTGTTGGCAACAGTTTTATTTATTTTCTCGATGACATCTAAGTGACTTGAGTATGAAGTACATTAATTTTTCTCATAAAATACATAGACCATTTGAAAGTGTGATATAATCATCTTCATTTTGGAGATCCAAACTTCATTATATAGTGCATTAGATATTAAAATGCTAATTGAAAGGGTATGGATCCCCAGCAAGTTTCAAGTGACTTGGTGTGTAATTCAAGTATGACTATTTAGAGCATCTCAAACCACAACACCAAATTTAACACAAAAATACCAAATTTGGTGGGTACATCAACACAAAAAAAAACTCAACTCCAATCACACTCTAAAAAAATCAAATATATATTAAATGTATATATAATTTACTTGATATAAATATGTTAATTTTAAAAACAAATTATTAATGTTAAAATGGTAATTTTGGTATAAATAAATTTTGATAGGCGATTTAACGGCCGATTGGAGATGCTCTTATGACACTATTGTTTTCCCTTCAACCTTCTATGTCATAATATATTTGTGTTTACAGATGTCAACTGACATGCATATAAGTCTTTTCCCACATCATGGTTTCCAAATGGTCTATGCATTTTATGAAAAAGATTAATGTACTTCCTACTCTAGTCACTTAGATGTCGTCAAGAAAATAAACAAAACCGTTGCCAACAATTACTACATAAATGTTGATATAAACAATTGTCATTTTGATGTGTTGTCTTTTTGGGAATATAATATTGATTTCAAACAATTGTTATTTTGATAGGTTGTCTTTTTTAGGATGTAGTGTTGGGTTCAAACAATTGTTATTTTTAAATGCAAGTAATTTTTTTTTTGCACTTTAATAAGTTAGGATGAAAAAAAAAATTAAGAGAGATGATAAATGTGTTTTAAAGATGATGAGTGATGCATAGGGATCAAATCCATAATTTAGTATTGTTTGTTTTAAAGGTGAATAAAATAAATTGAAAGAGAAAAGTAAAATGACTATTATACCCATAGTGTGCAAGACACATGATGCCTTTAATCCTTTAAAGTTAATGATGTTAGTGTTTAGGGACCCTAGCCACAATATATTGCATACCATGATCAAAGAAATCATAAAACCACATGGACCAAATCCACAATTTACTCTAAATAATAATCTGTTGTTGATAACATTATTTTTATGTAAAAATATTGACCTCACTAGAGATCAATTGTAATATTATAAGTAACTTTTTAGTCCATAAAATACGAATTATAGCATGTGATTGTAATAATTTCAGGTTCGAAAAATGTATTTGCCTTTCTTTCAAACACGAGATTAAGGTAGAACTTTTATTGCATTTAATATACATCAACCAATGCAACACACAACCTTTAATATTCAAACAATTTTAGAAAATTTATAAACGTTTTTCTAAGGCGCTGTTTGGTAGTTGCTGAATGATTTTGTGCAGAATGATTAAGTGATCAAAATGATTAAGATGCTCTTATGATATAGTGCAAAATGAAATACAATTGTTTTTTAATTGTTCAGAATGAAATTAGGGCTCTTATTGGTTAAGGAAGGGGTAGAATACAAAATCATTCAAAGGGTTTTGGAACCATTAAGAGGCATGCCTTTTTTTGTCAAAAAAGATTCACCTCTTAATGATTCAGATATTATCTCTTAATGGAACCATTAAAAGGTAAACAAACAACCACTAAGAATGAATCAGTCGTGTAAGCTACAACCTTCATTGCATAACTTAAATGTTGGTGCAAAATTATGCTCTAAAATTTGTCTTTTGTAAATCCCAAATAGAAAAAAATTTCGTAATGCAACAACTACACCTACAAGTATCCACAGATACATCTATTCTATCCATAACTAACGTGACAACTCATTACATAAAAGTAAATAATGAAATTTGAAAGCTTCTTATAAACCTTAAGTTGTGAGTTACTAATAACTTTCACTGTACTTTAAATTCATTTAAAATTTATTACGTTAACCTATTGTTTTAGGTTTTCAAACGTTACAGATGGTATCAAAATCATTTTTATTTTTCATTTTAAAACATTACAAATGGTATATAGTCAAATTTTGTATCATAAGGTTGGTGGTGCATACCATTTTCATAACAATGACACTTTTGTTCTGTTTATTATGGTGGCATTTGGATGTATATATGAAAAGGCCCACTTTTCTTTTAAGTTTTATTCCTCTGCACATGCTTCCTTAGTTCCTTGTACTAATAATTTGGAAAACTTCTTTACTGCTACTTGCACTTGTAACCTTACATTTTACTTGTACATCATGCAACTTTACTTGTACATCATTCATTACAGTTATCTCTTGAGCTATCTAGGTCCCATCTCACCATCTTCAAGTTGGCAATACTTCATGAGCCAAAGCCTTTTCCAAATGCAATAAAACTTGTAACTTGTGTATTAAAAGTTGTACGCTTTCTTCCCTAGACGTAACATAGTTTGTTACATGATGGAGGCCCGATACCGCTGGAACGTGTGTATACGTTAACTTGCCGTTCAAAATAATAATAATAATAAATGATTTTTTTTGGGGATTGAGCTCTTTATGGGCACTTTTAAGCCGTCCACGTAACAAACTGTTGTATATCTGATTCACCACTGGCATGATGTTTTTGGGGGACTAGAAGTATCAATTTTGTACCAATAGTACTAATTAACTTTTACTTGGTAGAATCAATATAAAATAAATATGTAACTTTAACTTTTTACAATGTTGGTATAAAACTGTACCAACTAAAAAAAGTGGGTATCAAGTAGAATTGGTTGGTACACGGTATTTTAATTTCCGTACTAATTATAATTGACACAAAATAAGAGGAAAAAAAATATGATACTGTACCATATTTACCCCAATTGAGGACAATGTAGTATGGTTTTGGATTTAGTGGCTAAAATAAAGTTGTATGTTGTGCCCTAGTCCCAACACCTGTTGTCACTCATGAGGTAAAACTTATTCCAAAATCACAAATGTCATGTTGTGTTCATATTATATTATGCAATAAAATTTGTACATTAAAAATTGTATACATTATGCATCAAAAGGTTGTACATTGGTATGGCCCTTTAGGTCCCAAATGGTGATGGACATGTTAGATTGACTTGTACATGTGCATTAAATGTGATCCAATTTTTCTTAATACGCTATTGGGCTTTATAAATGAATGGCCCATTAAGGAGACACTATACTACTTTTAACTTTTAAGACAACAACTAGGCCCAGATCTGTAGAACAATAAACGGGTTGACTTTGGGTATTGTTTGGCAAAAAAAAAAAATAGTTTATAAGCTAGCATATTGAAAAGCTACTCATAGTAGCGTTTTAAAAAACTAGCTTATCAGCTAGTTTGCCAAACATAACCTTGATCTGGTTTATTGCCTCAAGACTAGTTTATTTGTTTAGATGGGGTTAAAATGTATGTATTTTAGGTCAAATTTTATTTTAAATAATTTTTTAAAAATAAGATGGCATGTCTTTTTTCTTTGTGATCAAATTTTTGTTCGGTTTTACGAATAAAGAGTTATTATAACTGACTTAACCATCAAAATATGATATAAAAGAACAATTAAAATATACTAGAAATGTACCCTCGCAATGCAGCGGGTTTCTGAAATCTAGAACTCGAGCACTCGTTCATTATTCATACTTTTTGTTAGTCTTTTTTTATTTTATTTTACGATTTTGAGAAACCTAGATTTAAAACAAAAATATATTTTAGTTTAGTTTAATTATGTGTTTTTATAAAAAATAATAATAATAAATTTTGTTACGGGTCAAAAAATGTTTAATTTAAATGATAACTATATTTAACATATTTTATATCTATATCTATACTATATTATAAAAGAGGCATAAAAAACTCTTAATTACAACATTTTAAGCACAAAATACAATTAATTAAAGCCAATTACTTAATTTACAATTTCATAATACATTGGTACAACTTATCCAAGCACAGTATCTCACATCATCATCTATTTGTGGAATGAATACCCATTTATTAAATATTTAAATATAAAAAACAAATATTTATATTAATAAATGAGTATCCATTCCATAAATAGATGATGATGTGAGATACTGTGCTTGTATAAGTTGTACCAATGTATTATGAAATTGTAAATTAAGTAATTGACTTTAATTAGTTGTATTTTGTGCTTAAAATGTTGTAATTAAGAGTTTTTTATGTCTCTTTTATAATATAGTATTGATAAAATTATAATCAATTGATGGAAGTAAAAACATATTATTATTTTGTATAAAATAAAGAAACTAAGTTTTTTTTAAATAAACAAAAATAAAAGTGAGTTGTTATTTCAAAATATACGAAAATAAAAATAATTAGTAAGTTGTTATTTCAAAATATACGAAAATAAAAATAACTAGTAAGTTGTTATTTTACGTAAAAAAATAAATAATACAAGGGTCAAAATAGGAATTGATCTAATGTATGGTATTAATACGTATTTATAATTAATAGTTAATATATAATAATTAATATTACTGAGGGCATAATTGGAATAATCACAAAAAACTTCTCATAAGCTACTCCAAATGCTTATCAAATAGCTAGCTTATGTCCATCCAAACATATATCCAAAAATAAGCTGCCAAACGATACGTTAATAGTGTTTCAATTTGTATTTATTCAAAATTTAATACTTTAATAATTTATCATTATTATAATAAATATGATTGTTTTGATTTTTAATTATGATGGTTCAACGTTTCTTTGAATTAAACTTGTGAAAGGAACACATGCAATACGATGTGCCGATTGATCTTGTTTCATAACTCGAGCCTTTTTAATTACTTGTTAATTGATGGTTAATATCTTTTTTCGTTAGGGTTTCCGAACAAAGTTTTAAATTATTTTGGAATAGTCCAAGCAACATCAATCATGAATTCAGGTTTTAGTCTTGAACCAACAATAATCGAAGGATTAATCTAATTTCATGCATAGGTGATATCCTATTTACAATATTTAAATTGTATTTCAATAATTAAAAAAAAACGTTATAGACATGAATTAGTGTAAACGTCGTATTTGAAAAGTCGATGATAAAAACACATAGTTTCAACTTTCAACATTTAAAAAAAATATTATAATTCTAATAAATCATTTGAAACCATTTAAACCTAAAAGACAGATGGTAAATAATTAAATATTCTTTTTTTTTAATTCTCTCCTTATACACATAAACATTAATACGTATTTTTTTACATTTTCGATACATGATTTAACATAATTTTAATATAAAAGAGGGTAAATATAGAAAAATATTGGATATTATTAATTTTAATTGAGAAAAATAATTAATGGTCACATCAAATATATATATTTAAAACAATTCTTTTGTTATACTTCGATGCATTTTTGACCCTAAAAAATTGAATATTCAAGTGGTGGTGAACCGCTGAAGTATTCATTTCTTCACATTTTAGGTCACTTATTATCTCATCAGGCAAGTTCTCTCTCTCCGCCCCCCTTTCTCTTCCCTTGAACCGATCGAATTTTGGGTTATTTTGCACTTCAAAACCTCGTATAATTTCTCTGATTGTTTGAATTTCACGTTTCATTCATCAATTTTCAACGAAATTTGTGTTTTGATTTATTTATTATTGAAATAGTTGTTTCATATAGTTCAAGGTCAAAGTTGTTCGATTCTTTATGTTGATGCCGAATTTCGTGGTTTCAGATTTTGGTACAGATTAAGCTACGTGTTGATCGCTTGAATTTCTTCTTTACCTGTTCACGATCGTTGTCGGTAAGTTTCTCTCATCTTTATCCCCTTTTTTGACGGATTTTTTCTGTTTGAATTTCAATTATGTCTGGCGTTTTATTTGATGAAATTTCTGCTATGAGGTTTCTTTAATTTTAGTCATCTTTATGTTTTGGTGGTTCCGTCAACGATTTGGATTTTCGAAACCAAATAACCATAATTGCAATCTTGAATAGACTTAGGGTTTAAAACTTATAAAATTCACTTTAGAGAATTGTCGGAGAAAATAATTGGAATATAATTGTACTGGTTTTCAAAAATATAAATGAACCCCTTGTAATTGGGGTTTTTCTTTACATTTATAGTTTATCACTTTAGATTCACGGTAAACCTTCTAGTTAAAGAGTATCGGGCGTAGAGACAACGATCTGGAACAACAATTTGAGTAAGATCTTGGGGAGAGCCACTTTACAACAATTTTGTTTGCAAAACTCGAAGATCGTAATTAATTTTGTTCATAACAGAGATTATGAGTACACTAATTTGAAGGTTGCCACTATCAACAAGATTAGTAGTGATTGGCCGGGTCAGACACAAAATTTTAGTAGCAGACTAGCAGTTACCAAATTTGCTCTTTCTGAAACATGTTTATGCACATGCTGCAACTATTTCATGTAAGATTGGAGTGATTGTTGTTGAATATTTGTGGTAACTATCGACTATATGAGGATCTACTCCCACTCTTTGTAATCATTTGAAAGAGGGAGATGGTGTTGGCTTCTCTAGTTATCTATTACCATGATGATGAGGACGAGAACATGATCAATTGATCATCTCAATTGATCATTGCTTCTTCTTTACTGGGGACATAAAAATTATAGATTTTAATAGAGGAGATAACGATGTGGAAAACAAGACAGGAATTCTCTACAATGACACTGTAGACCGATGGAAGGGATGTAGCGCAGCTTGGTAGCGCGTTTGTTTTGGGTACAAAATGTCACGGGTTCAAATCCTGTCATCCCTATCTATTACTGCTTCGTAGGGGCTGGATGGGTATGGAAGCTAATTTCGGATTGTAGACTGTTTAGATTTCAGTCATGACAGTTATCCGGTCTTATCTATATTATTGTGGCCTATGGAGGGTGCGTTTGGTACGTAGACAGGAGCGGATGGGACGGGCGAGGGTGAGGTAGGCGGGTGAAAGAATTGTACACGATTTTAGGGTTTTAATTTGACACTGATAGTTTCGTTATCAATCTTGTCCCATCTCCCAGAAATTTTTGTCCCACTCAGTCTTGTCCCTGTCTTAATGTTGCACTAAACATGGGACAACAAGTTTTGTTCTGGCCTATCCTGTGTACCAAACACACACTAGATGTTGCCAACTTTTCATTTTCTCTACTACAATTTAATTCATGAATCATACAACAAAATACCAGGCCCCAGCAACATCCATGAACATGATCTTGTTGAACGATATAACTACAATGTTCTCTCATAGCTTGCTGTTGTGAATGTGTGTGTGATTGTCAATCCTTTCAGGCTCAACCTTGGAGCAACCGGTGAGGTTACTCCTTTGTGACCTTTTCAGTCACGGGTTCGAGTCATGGAAACAGCTTGTATACAAAATGCAAGGGAGAGACTGCATACAAATACTTCTCTCCCCAACACATGGAAAGCTAAAGACGTAAGAGCCTTGGTGCACCGGGGTCTCCTTTTCGTTGGCTGGCCAGATTTTTATGCACTTTGTAGTTTGTACAAAGTCACTATTGAGATATTGTGCAAATTTTGGGTTTTGCAGCTACGTCAACTATGAGTCGCTCAGAGGGGCCTCACCGGCCGTTCCTCCCAATTGGAAACCCCTTTAAGATGATGATGCCCAGAAGCTCTCATCTACCGTCAAGGGTGCTAAGTGCTTTTGAGAAAAATTTAGCCGAAAGATTTCGGCAATTGAAGCCAAATCATGCAAGCGATGTCATTGGTTTTGCATGGATGAAATCGGCATTGGGTTCCATATGTGAGACTCTTGACGATATAGGAAAGCTCATTGTTGATTTGGAACTCCCGATATGCAGCTGGGATATCAAATGGGTCGATATGTACCTAGACAACAGTCTGAATTTGCTTGATTTTTGCAGCGCTTATGGAACGGATATCGTGAGGCAAAGATTCGGGTACGTCATGCTGAAATGTGCGTTACTCGATCTAGATTCCGATAACCCGCGAAAGTTCATGCAAGCGTCATCTTCCCTTCATGAATGGAGGCAATATCAGAGCCGTTACGATAACTCGAAACTAGAGGATTGTTCCGACATTATACGCAAGCTTGAGGAAACCCTTAACTTGCCAAAGATCAAGAACATACCCAAAGCCAAGGACTTGGTCCAAGCCATGTATGGACTCAAGGTTCAGACCATTTTCATCTTTAGCACATTCGTGGCCGCATTTTCAACTTCCCCTAGGGTTCTTTTCGATTTGCAGGTTCCCAAACAATACTTGTGGCAAGAATCGTTTACAGATTTGCAGGATGTGATGAACGGTGAAATAAAAAAGATTCATGCTTCCGGGGGGATTTTTCCATTGAAAGAGCTTCGAACGATCGACCAAAACGTTAAGAGACTTTACCCGTTGCTTCACGATGGTTTGGGTGATATTAAACAGGAAGTTTTCGAGAGTTATTGTTCGGAATTGAAGGAAAATAATGAGAAGTTTCTGGTTGGGTTGGATGAGCTGAAATCAGAAATGGATCGTTTCTTTAAAGTTGTGGTGGATGGGCGTATGGCGTTGCTGGATAACTTTCAACAGCGACCCCCCAGGAGTGGTGTGCAGCAGGTAAGAATGTGAGTTTCACAAATATGTTTATATGGTTTTTGGGTCAATTATATATTACTATATATTAGCCAAATGGTGTTTGTTTTCGTTGAGTTTTTTGGTTGTTAGTTTATTATATATGTATGTTGTTTTGCATCGAATTTGCATAGTTATATGTTCACTAGTATTAGTATGTAAGGAAACTTGTGCATCTATGATGAATCCGATATATTTATTTTTAAATGAAATCAGTATATCTACTTGAAAATTGAATCTGGGGTGGGTAGGGATGTAAAATGTTTATGGGTTGAAATCAAAGAGGAGTTTTTCTAATTCTATGAAATTTTCTAGAATTGCATTTTTTGTGCATTGGGCTGTTTTATATATCAGCTAGTCAGTCTGCCATTAAAAGGATGAGCATTATTCCATTTCAATTCCTTCTCAAGGAAAATCTCGAATTTATTTATCCAACTCATCTCTCTTTTGTTTGTCCACCACTTTTTATATTATATATTTATAGTATACGTAATTTGGGAAATGAAAGACTATTAGCCCCACATGAAAGTCATTGGGGTTGGACTTGGTCGCAATGGGAAAATAGAATGGAGCACCTTTTCGTGAAAAAAATACCAATTGAAGTAGAGGGTTTTTTCAAACATACATCATGAATCAACTAAGTCCTCTCGGGGATTTTCTTAATGAAAGTGGATCTGATTTGCCAGTTATCTATTGGATTTTATCATCCATTCCAATGGATGGTTGGATCGGATTGGTTTCATCCATTTTATATTACTATTGGTTATTCATTAGATCGGATTGGATCTTTCTGATATTTCGATTCAATTTTTCAACCAATCCACTATTTTAACCAATTATTCATATATTTTTCAAATTTCTTAAAAGAAATGCCATTCTTTTAACTGGCTTTTACAGGTAATCTGAAATAGAAAAACTTAAAACTAAATTAAACATTAATATTTTAATTAATTATAGCCTAAATCATACTGCCCCATCCACCATTGCCTGGCCTGCCACCGGTGAGAAGCCGACCATCACCACCAACTGTCGCTGACACCCATTGCGTTCTTTTATTCTCTATTTCAATTTGATTCAACTTTTGTCTGGTCACCAAACTCATAATCTATATTCTATATAACATAGGAAGAAAAATCCTTTTTTAGAAGGATGTCTCAGGCTATGTCCGGACTAATCCCGACAAATTATGACTGCAAAAAATCAGCTCTGATAAACTTAGTGGCCACAACTGTCTGTTCATGGTGAGGTGAAGCTAAAAAGCAATTGCTTGAATGGTTATTCAGTGGGTTCAAGCTCACAAAAAAACATCCTACTTCTTCTCCTAAATTATTCAATTAATTCATCCTTTTGATTTGGTTCTAATACTTAAAGATTAAATCTCTTTTAAGGGATAATCAATTTTTGGATTTAAATTCAACAACTAAGTCAAGAAAATTTGATGGGACTTAAAAGATGATAATCAGGAAAATTTACAATTTAATAGCTCAAGTTTTGAAGAACATTTTAGTGGAACAGTCCTAAAATTGTTTACAATTCATTAGAATAGTCATCTTTCTTGTTGCATTTAGGTTTCGTCTGGGAATTATGATGGACTTGTTGTTAATTTTTTTTACAGGATGACATCTAATTGTAGTGATGACCCTAGTTATGAGTAATGATTCAAATGAATAGATGTCAGATTCTTTATTCATGGACCTTGAAACAAGGATGATGTAATCAATCTACATAAAACAAGTAATGATCTATTTATATACAAGCTCTGTAATCAAGTTGGTGATGAGGTTGGTTTTAATGTTGAGTTCAATGTAGACGAGGTTGGTTCCTACCCATTTAGTTTCAAGTATGGAGGACCAATTTGGTCATGAAGTTCAACATGATCCGGATACAGTTGTTGCTGATGAATGTGAGGTTACCGGTGAACATAAATAAGGGTTACATGAAAGTCAAATGGTTATATCTCAACCAGATTTGAATGAGACTCAAAATTTAGATTAAGTATTACTTTTAATTGCAAAAGATATGACTTTTTGGTATATTCTTTTGTTATTGGGACGTGTATATCTTTTAGTATATTTTCTAAACAGGATAATAGCAGTGTTTGTTTATGAGGCATGGATATGCTTTTTGGTATATTTCGTAAATAGGATAATAACTTTTAGTATATTTTGTTAAGGGTTGGACTTGGACATAATTTTTGTATGCATCTATTTATGCTTTGAGCATAATTTTTATACGCTTCAAAATCACTAATGGAAATGACATATTTCTTTCGTATGTTTTCGAATAACTTATGCACTTTGTTGTCCATGGGTGAAATTGTATATTTTTGTTGTTTTGTAAGTTCGGGGATTTACTTGTTCAAAAAATGTTTAGTGATTTCTTTTTTGAAAAAAGTTTCAGTGATTTATTTGTTAGAGAAAAGTTCAATGACTTAATTAAACAGTCAAATATGAAAATACATTGGGGTTTTTTTTTGGACTTTTCTAATAATTTTATCAGATTAACCAGTTTGTCATATAGTAACGTATTTAACTGGTTTCATAAAATTTACAGATTTATTTGTTCTAAAAAAGTTCAATGATTTAATCACTCAATATTGAATAATTTGGGTTTTTTAGACTTCCCCAAATAATACTCAACTTTATAAAATGAATTAAATTAATCGAAATCACATGAGCAAATCAAGATATTGATTAAGAAAGGAACCAAAAACACGTATTTGCAACAAGAAATGTCTAAATTTCAAAGTAGCAAGAAAACTCTCTCTCTCTCTCCAACAAATTTTAAAAAATAAATATTAAGAAGATTTTAGTTTTTTTTTTTTTTTTTAAGAGATTATCTAAAAGATGGTGAAATAATTTAAATCGTGGAACTTTCTAAAATTAAATGCTTAGGAGAAAAGAAAAAAAAACTTTTCATTGTTTCCACCAAAATTAAAAGGAAGAAATGTTTTTTTTATTTATAAAATTATATTAAATATTTTAATAATATAATGAATATCGAAAGCTCCAAAATATAGAAGTTCATGAAGTTGAATGTAGTTTTTTTAAGAGATTTTAACTTTTAATTTTTCATTTTAAAGAATCTGTTATTATAGATTTTGAATGAACGACTATATTCTAATGTACATAAATGGCTAAGATTAACAATCTAAAATAAGAAAGTTTTACACATTTATGAGATCGGAATTACAAGGAGATTTTTACACATAACTTTTGGATATTTTTGACTTGTATAGAATTCTTCTAGAATTGCAAGGCAACCTTTGTGTTGGAAGTCTTGAACTTAGCAACTCATTAGAAAATAAATGGGAATTGATATCTTTGGTTTATTTTAGGGAATGAGAAAGAGAATAAAAATAAAAATTGAAATGCAGGAGAATGAGAATAAAAGTGGGCCATTACATTGATGCTCTTTGGTTAAATCAATATAATCAATGAAAAATCATTTTATATATTTTTATATAAATGTGTTCCGTCCAATTTGAAAATATAAAATCGTTCCATTAACATCAAGAGATGAAGCGACGTACGAGAAAAGAGGATTGAGCGGGAATAAAAATTTCATTTCCCCCAATTTGGTTAGGTAAGGAAAAAATTAATGAGTTTGGGGTAATTGGCCCATTATATTATATCAAACTAAACCATATTTTTCATTATCATTCCTATTCTTTATCCTCGATACCTCCAACCAAATGCCCCCTTGTTTTATGGTGGTTTAGACCCCTACCTACATTTTACATTTACTTTTCGGGTAATCTTGAATTGAAATCCATTAAAATACTTCTCACATGTTAGTTTTTACTCATTGAGATTATAATGAATGTTCTCTTTACCGAACGTAACTAGCATTGGTTTAGTAATGATCAGATTCTTCATCTATACTATATTATAAAGATGACATACAAAACTCTTAATTACAACTCACTAAGCTTTATGTACTATCATTTAAAGTTATCTACTTAAAATCTCTTAAAAATAACTACTAAAGCCTAATGTACTACCTGTAAAGTTTTTAACCCTAATTAATATATTTCATTATTATCCCCCAAAATCCTTATCTCTAATCCCCAAACCCTAAAATTATGAAATTTGAATTCTGATAACATAATCAAAACAGGATAAACATCTCAATTTAAATATAAAAAATTTAAAATATATAAGATAATTAATGAATTTTAACAAACTACTTAATTTTTTTATATAAAAAACATTATATTGTTAAGCTTAAATTAAACAAATTTATGTATAAAAGACCATTATCACTCAATAAAAACCATCCAAAATCGTACTGTAAATCAATAAAAAACAAAAAATAAAAATAAACATTAAAATCGTGATGTATTAAGCATTATGTACTATTATTTAATGCTAATCTACTTAAAATCTCTTAAAAAACAATTAATGAAGCAATATGTACTACTTTTAAATGCTTTTAACCCTAATTAATAAATTTCATCCTTATCCCCCAAAATCCTTATCTCTAATCCCCAAATCCTAAAATTATGAAATTTGAATTCTGATAAACATAATTAAAACAAGATAAACATCTCAATTTAAATATAAAAAATTTAAAATATATAAGATAATTAATAAATTTTAACAAACTACTTAATTTTTTTTATATAAAAAACATTATATTGTTAAGCCTAAATTAAACAAATTTATATATAAAAAAAACCATTATCACTCAATAAAAATCATCCAAAATCGTACTGTAAATCAATAAAAAACAAAAAATAAAAATAAACATTAAAATCGTGATGTATCTCGCTGCATTGCGCGAGTACGCTTCTAGTAGTAAAAATATGGATAAAAACAGACAGCCGGTTCATCCTTGACTCTTTATACTGCCAATTATCATTATACAAGATTTGTAAGCAACCTTTAAATATGCGCTTTTAGGGCGCGTTTGGTTTGTGGGATTGGAATGGAATGAATTGGATTTCAAGGAGAGATTTGGATTTGGAGGGATTTGGATTTGGGAGGATTTGAAATCCCTTCATGTGTTTGGTTTGTAGGATTTGGAAAGGATTTCAAATTCATTCCTTTACAAGTCTTGTTTGGTTTGTAGGATTTGGATTGAGTTTTTTTTTTTTTGTTTGTTTTATAAATAATTTATTTTTATTGGTAAATGTCAGATTTGGATCGATACAATTTGACGTCTGGATCAATGTTTTAAAAACCGGGTCGAACCGGTAAATAGACCAGGTTTATGCCATTTTATGACCCGGATTGAACCGGTCGGTTCTATTAAAAAACCGGTTGAACCGGTCATAACGAACCGGTATCGAACTGGTTGACCCGGTAACAAAAGTTAAAAACGAATAGTCCAATAGGTGATACGTATTAGCATTAAAAACCAACACTCCAATGTCTCAAGATCCATGATTATGTTTGATCGTTATATTTCGTTTGGATGTATTTGAATTGATGAAAAACTTATGCTTATGTGTGTTTATTTAATGTTTTTGGATTGATGTAAAACTTGTTGTTATGTGTTTTTTTAATGTTTTAACTTGTGGACATCAATATTTTGGTTATATATATATATATATATATATATGCATGAAAATGAAAAATACAAATAAATTCTTGAAACCGGGTTGAACCGGTTGAACCGTGACCCGGTTACCACACCGATTCAATCAAAAAACCGGTTTTTAAAACATTGGTCTGGATCACGCTTTAGAATTCGTCGGATTTGGATTTCAAATCCAGGCCCAAAGCCACGGATTTGAAATCCGGTCAACGAAATCCTTTCATGTAAACCAAACGCAGGATTGAAATGGATTTGAAATCCAAATCCCTCCAAATCCATTCCAATCCTGCAAACCAAACACGCCCTTAGGGGTGAAAACCATAGAAACATGTGATATATTTTCTCAATATTTTTCATTTTTCTGCCCAAAAAAACATTCAAAATCTAAGTGAGAAACGTGGGGAGGGACTAGGGAGAGAGATATCTACATAATTTAAAATTAATTTTTTTTATATTGCATCTTGTCACTCATTTTGTTGGAAAGATAAAGAATTTATTACGAAACGCACCGGATACAAAGAAGAAGCTTTCTTTAAGACATAGAAAGCCAACTACCAAAACAAACATGCCAAAACAAGAGCTGAAGCGACTTCAACAAGAAAACAAAAACTAAAGAACGACAAGAAACATCATAAGCTCTCGAAAGCAAAGAAAAACCAACTGCACCCAACAAACCCGAAAAACAAACGCGAAGTAGCGCCCATCTAGCCATCCATCCCTTGTCCTCCACACCATTATGTCAACTATATCTTTTCACTCTATTTCTTGATCTTTTCTAGTTCATGTGAAGTTTGATTAATTTGTGTAAATGATCTTTTGGTGAATGAGACAACAACAAATTCGTTTGAGGGAATCCAAACGATTTAATTTATAGAAATTTTGAGTTCGTGATATTATTCAAACAATCAAGATATTATGAAGTTTATGACAAGTAATTTATGATGTAGGTATTATAACCAATATATGTATTATATATATATATATACATCTAACATTATTCTTCTTATTAACTTAGGGGTTATTTGTTTAAAAAAAAAACTCTTAATAACTCTTAAGTCTGAATCTTTTAAATCATCTTTTTAGTTTTAGACTGTTTTTTTTCTAGTTTTTATAATCTCTTAACTCTTAAATACGTCTGAAATAAGAAGCGGTGACCTAACTTCTTAAAACCTTTTATCGCCCCCTCAGTTCATATATTATTCTTTCTCTCAAGACGTTTGCAGACGTTACAGAAACATACAATCTTGTGGATTCAGATTTCAGACTTCAGCACCACCTCTTATTAATCAGAAGTAAAATAAGACTTCAGACCTCTTAAAAAACAAACGCCACCTTAGACTCAAAAAGCAAGGTGAAATTGATTTTCATGTTCGACACTATCTCAGTGAGAGAAAATAAAAATGTAATGTTTTTTCTTGCTTGTTCATGGGTCGGAAGGAACGAAAAAAGAAAATGTTAGGCTTTATAATTATATTTCAATGTTTTTAAATTGGAGAAAAGAAAATAAAACTTACTTTTAATCAAGTTAATATTAGGTCAACTGTCACTAAAAAAACATATTATAAAACTTTATGTATTTCTCTCTCTCTCTAAAGTAATATTGTCGTATTGTTTGACTATTAAGGCCAAACATCAACTTTGAAGTTAAAAGCATACGTGTTTAATACATAGTATATCGTTTTCTTGAATTTTGCCATATATGCAAATGAGTGTGAACTAGATAACCTTGTTTGTTATATGTATGGGAAAGTAACATGTCGAACTATTATCGCTACCACAAGTCCTCTTGTGATCGGAATACCTATGCATTCAATGGATGCACAAACACGAACAAATATCCACTTATATATACTCTCTAAACGATTTATCTAAAATAGTCATTGAACTCTTCAGAACGAAATTTGAAAAAGTAAGTTATACCTTCCTTTGTGGTTCATTGATCGATTTTCGGCAACTCTATAAGAAACATTAAGGCAGTGTTATAAAATCGACAAATTCACATTAGTCAACCCCTGTAATAACCAAGACCTTAGTTGTAAAGAATGGTGGTTTGGTGGAAATTTTGTGGAAGTCAAGAGTTCAAGGGCTAAATGTGTAAATACTAGAAAAGGGGTTAAAACCCTAAAACCAACATCCCTAATCATTTTGGATTACTGTGGAGGCTAAGGAGCGGATTGTTTGTGGGAGTGCAATTTGGGAAGAAGAAATCAAGAAGGGTGACTTCATAGAAAATATTTCTCATCATTTTCTCTTCAAGGTAATCATCGTTCCAAATTTTTTTTTTTTGGTAACCTCTTGTTACAGCTTTGTAGGTAAGTTTTATTGTTGGGTTTTAATGAGGAGAATGATTAGCATCTGGATGTTTTCTTGTGTTCTGTTGTTAGGATTGTTGATAAGAAGGGTTAGGAATTTAACCCATTCATTTGAATGTCAGATGTTGCATAAAATCGGATGTATTAATCTAAAATGAGAATAGTTTTTTGTAGGAGAAAAACCCTTTGGGAATCTCCCAAGGGTGATTTCTGGAACCCGAGAGACGGGGTAATCGGGTGTAACCTCGGGAGGTGGGGGAAACCCGGTAGGAAGTGGGGGTGCCAACCCAGGGAGACCGGGAAGGCACGACCCCGGGAGATGGGGTGCCAACCCGGGGAGACCGGGTGAGGCAAGAACCGGGGATAGAAGAGGCCCGGGAGGGTGGGGACCTGGACGGGGGAAGTCTTAGCAAGGGAACCCGAATGTTCGGTCCAACCAAACTTTGTAGGGTCGTCCTTTATAAACCAATTGTCTTTTAGAATGTTGCCAATCGACCGAGAGTTTATCACCTTTGAATTTTATACCATAGGTATTCGGTTAAGAATCGAGAGCACTAGTGCAAGAAAGTAAGCAAGGACAACAAGTGAGTCTTTCTTACCAAA
Source organism: Arctium minus (assembly GCA_954870635.1). Classification (NCBI taxonomy): domain Eukaryota; kingdom Viridiplantae; phylum Streptophyta; class Magnoliopsida; order Asterales; family Asteraceae; genus Arctium; species Arctium minus. Next base: position 26,078,851 of record OX941082.1, on the reverse strand, counting down.
ACTGTTATTGATGTTTATGTTACTTCGCGTAGGAAGTTTATTAAAATGCATGTTTTATCTTATTGCGATGGATGTACTATATGTATGCATACTTTGTCAATGGCAAGTTATGGCCTAAGTTGGGGGGGGTGTCACGCCTGTGCTCATACCAGGGGGTGTGTCCCGTTTTATGCCATTGGGGGTGTTCCAGATAAAGGCAGTATGATCCATACACGTTGTCACTTATGTGTGACTTCAGTGTGTGCCAACAACGTGTATTGTTTGTGTGATGACCGGTAAAGCTGAAATTGTTTATAAATGCTTTTATATATCTTTTCATATGTTGTCATGGCATGGATACCCGCTTTTAGAGGGAACTCACTAGACCTCTCGGTTTAACCCTCACTTTTCAAAATCTAAAACCCTTTTCAGGAATGCGTGAGGTAGAAGGCTCGGGTAAGGGAAAGGAGAAGCTTTGAGCTGGGAGTCTTGGACTGGAAGGAGGATGTAAGACATTTTATCTAAAATAACATCTATCTCTTGTGAATTCAATGTTTTGTATGTGTCAAAATTGTGTTCAATAAAGAAATTAAGACTTACTTGAAGAGTTGTTTGCAGAAGATTCCATCTCTTGTGATGGTTTGGTCTTCTCTTGAGTAAACCCTTAGATCACAAAGCAAATGGGACTTTTCTGTGATATTGTTACGTACTCAACAGGGACCAAAATCTGTATTTAAGATGAATTAAATATGACAGTTACTTCCATTTGAGCAACTGTCATATAACTGCCAACCTTAATTACCCTTTTATTTGCTGCATAAATACTTATTAATAAGACACTATTAAACTTTATAAGATTAATCTTTTATATTCCAAGTTCCCTAATATATTCTTATATTGATCAGATTTGCACATATGAATATTTATACAAACATTGAAAGTTCCTAAATTAAACCAACAATCTCCCACTGAACTTGACAATGTTTGGAATTCAAAACAAAAATGATACAATATACTTAAGTGTGCACTTGAATAAAAACAGAACTTGATTTATGATTCTGTCAATTAAAATTACTATAACAGGATTAAGAGATAGATTGATGATTTAGAAAATCATCAATATTTCAAAATCACAATGATAGCAAAATAATCACATGAATCCTTTTATTGCAGCAAAAACTATGTTTCATGCTTAATCAAAATTTCTAAAGGAAACATATCTTAATGTCCAATCAATTCAACATATAGTATTGAAAAGATAATTCATTAGTGAATTAAAACTGCATAAATTTCATATATGAAATTAAAATTTTACATACACCTGCTGTATCTTGGTGATGTTTCCAGAAGTCTTTTATCACTCGATCATTCAGCATCGAGCTTATCTGAAATTCCCATGTTTCTGAAATGTTTAACAAATATTGATACTGGTAGTGCTTTGGTGAAGGGATCAGCCAATTGTTCTTGCGTTTCGATTTTAATTACTTCGATTGCCTTTTCTTCTACACTCTCTCGAACCGAATAATACTTGACATCAATATTCCTTGAATGTGAAGTTCTTCTATTATTCTTCGCAAAAAACACTGCTGAAGCATTATCACAGTAAATGGTGATTGGTCTTTGAATTGATTTTATCAATTCCAATTTTGAACCAAAATTTCTTAACCATAAAGCCTATAATGTTGCTTCGTAAATTGCAATGTATTCTGCTTGAAATGTTGATGTAGCCGTGATTGTTTGCTTGGAGGTTTTCCATGATATTGCACTTCCAGCAAGCATAAAAACATACCCAGAACAAGACTTTAAGTCATCCAAATCTTGTTTATAGGAAGCATCAGCATACCCTTTAATTTCAAATTCTTCCCCTTCTAACTTTCTATAAACCAACATGTGATTCTTGGTGTTTTTCAAGTATCTTAGTACTTTCTTTCCATCCACCCAATGATCATGACCCGGACGTGATTGGTATCTAGACAACATATTTACTGCAAATGATATGTCTGGTCTTGTACACACTTGAGCATACATGAGGCTACCAACTAATCTTGCATATGGTTTATTAATCATGTCCTTTTCCTCCAATAAGGTCTTTGGGCACTGCCCTTTATGTAGTTTATCTCCTTTAGACAATGGACTCTCTCCCCCTTTACAATTTTGCATGTTGAATCTTTCCAAAATTCTTTCAATGTAACCCTTTTGGGAAAGTCCAACCATCTTATTCTTTCTATCTCGCATAATTTCAATGCCAAGTACATAATGTGCTTCCCCCATATCTTTCATGTCAAAATGACTTGAAAGAAATCTCTTAGATTCCAAAAGTAAAGACATTTTACTGCTTGCTATTAGAATATCATCTACATATAGGATTATGAGCACAAAATCACTCCCACTAAACTTTAGATAGATGCATTCGTCCAACTTATTTTCCTTGAAACCAAAATCTGTCACAACTTTATCGAATTTCAAGTACCATTGCCTGCTTGCTTGTTTGAGTCCATAAATTGATTTTCTCAGTTTGCACACTTTTCCTTGATCTTCCTCATAACCATCAGGTTGAAACATATAAATGTCTTCTTCTAAATCACCATTGAGAAATGCTGTTTTGACATCCATTTGATGCAATTCCAAATCAAAATGTGCCACTAATGCCATTAATATTCTCAAAGAATCTTTTGTAGAGACTGGTGAGAAAGTCTCATTGTAATCAATTCCTTTCTTTTGATTATATCCCTTGGCTACCAATCTAGCTTTGTACCTTTCAATCTTATCATTTGCATCCCTCTTAGTTTTAAAAACCCACTTATTACCTATTGGTTTACATTGTATAGGCTTATCAACCAATGTCCAGACCTTGTTTTTGGACATACTTTCCAATTCTTCTTCCATAGCTTTCTTCCATTTTACACAATTTTCAGACTTCATTGCTTGATGTAGAGAAATTGGATCTTGTTCCCAATTGGGTTCCACATCCAATTGATATACATGATAATCGTCTGGAATTGCAGCCCTTCTTTCTCTCGTTGACCTTCTCAATTGAATTTGTTCTAGTTGCTCTTCATTGTATGTTGGAAGTTGTTGTGTAACCTCCATATTTTGTGTATCTTCAATTTCCATCAAGGTGTCTTCAGTTCGACTTAATTATTGTGGTATGACTTCCAATATTGTAGATTCAACTTCCTGCAATTCAGATTCCATTTCTGTTGTGTTTGAATCCGGATACACAAACCAACTAACAAAACTAGTAGAAGCATCATCTTTGTCACCCCTTTCATAATGTTCTTCTTGACCAATTTCTTCATCAATAAAAATAGCCTTGGGACACTCTATAATTTGATTACTTCTCGTAGGGCAATAAATCCTATAGCCCTTTGATTTGTCCGGATAACCAATAAAATAACCACTAACAGATTGAGGATCGATCTTGCTTTGTTCAATCTGATATATCTTTGCTTCAGCTTTACATCCCCAAACGTGTAGATGATTCAAACTAGGTTTATATCCACACCATAATTCAAAAGGGGTATTTGGGATTGATTTACTTGGTGTTCTATTACTGATGTAATTTGCAGTTTTCAAGGCTTTACCCCAAAGAAATTTCGGTAAACCCGATTTCACAATCATACTTCTAACCATATTGATCAAAGTTCTGTTTCTCCTTTCTGAAACACCATTTTGTTGTGGTGTATATGGGGTTGTGTATTGTGCTTTTATTCCACAATCTTACAAATACATGGCAAATGAGCCTTTGTGTTGGCCTTGTTCCGAATATTTACCATAGTACTCACCACCCCTATCGGACCTTACAACTTTGATTAATTTCCCTGTTTGTCTTTCAACTTCAGTTTTGAAAATTTTAAAGAAATCTAACGCTTGTGATTTCTCAGATATTAAATAAACAAAACAATATCTTGAGAAATCATCAATAAAAGTTATAAAATAAGAATTACCACAAATTGTTTTAACCGGAAAAGGACCACATATGTCTGTATGAATTAGCTCAAGTAGAGTCTCGCTCCTTTTGGAAACAAATTTTCTAGATTTAGTCATTTTTCCTTTTAGACATTCAATGCATGAAGTGAAATCAGAAAAGTCTAGTTCTGGAAGTATTCGTTGTTTTACCAGTGAATTAAGCCTGTCTTTGGAGACATGTCCTAATCTCTTGTGCCAAAGAAAAGATGATGAATTTTGAAACTTTCTTTTGACACCTGAGACTTTGGACATGTGAAAAATTTCTTTACTGTTTGACATGCATTCACAATTAACTTTCCAATAACCATCACATAATTCTGCTTCACCAATGAACTTGGAGAGATAATAAAAATATATACATTTATTATCCATATTAACTCCAAATGTTATACATTTTGATACAAATTCTGATGCAGAGATCATATTCTTATTTATGCTTGGAATGTAGTACACATTCTCTAGTTCTAACACGAAATTGTTCTTAAATACAAGCTTGACAGAACCTATAGCCTTCACAACCATTTTCTGTCCATTTGCAGCACATACTTTTGTCTCATTCCTGTTTGGGATTTGGTTCCTTAACAATCCCTGCAATGAATTGACAATATGTATAGGTGATGCTGTATCAAAATACCATGCATTGTCTTTCTTTATGGACTTACACTCTAAATTAAAAATTGGTTTCAAAATGTTAACTTTCTTTTCGAGCCAAGCCTTGAAACCTTCACAATCCTTCTTGAAATGTCCTTTCTTTTTACAGAAGAAACACTTCATGGATTTCTTGCCCTTGTGTTTGTTCTTGTCACTTTTGGGTCCAGATTTGAAGGTACTGTTCTTGTTCCAACTCTTCTTTTCCTTTGAAATGGTATTCACTAATATTGTTTTTCCTTTCTTCTTTATTTCGTCTTCAACATCGGCGCAAAGTGAGATCAATTCATTTACTGTCCAGATTTCCTTTTGGGTCTTGTAGAGTGACCTCAAATTATCATATGCATCAGGTAGTTTGTTCAGTAACATGTAGACAAGAAAGGAATCACCACTGTCATGTTCAAATCTTTCAATTTATTGGCGATGTCAGAACCCTTCATGATGAACTCCCTCATATTTTCACCCTTATACTCCAGATTCAATAAAGCCTTCATGAGATTGTTAGTTTCTGCCTTATCTGAGACTTTGTATTTTTCCTCAATGGATGCAAGGTATTGTTTTGCTATCTCCACATTAGGGATGCTTCCTCTAACATTCTCAGTCATGCTTTTCTTAATCATCCATCTATCATACTGCTCCTTTTGCTCTTTTGTAGATGTTTGCGTGAGTGCTGCTGGTGGGTCATCCTTCAGCACATGGTCATAGTCCAGTATCCCCAAATTTAACTCTATATCAGCCTTCCACTTTTTGAAGGTACTGTTCTTGTTCCAACTCTTCTTTTCCTTCATGAAATGTCCTTCTTGAAATGTCATTTATTTTTACAGAAGAAACACTTCATGGATTTCTTGCCCTTGTGTTTGTTCTTGTCACTTTTGGGTCCAGATTTGAAGGTACTGTTCTTGTTCCAACTCTTCTTTTCCTTTGAAATGGTATTCACTAATATTGTTTTTCCTTTCTTCTTTATTTCGTCTTCAACATCGGCGCAAAGTGAGATCAATTCATTTACTGTCCAGATTTCCTTTTGGGTCTTGTAGAGTGACCTCAAATTATCATATGCATCAGGTAGTTTGTTCAGTAACATGTAGACAAGAAAGGAATCATCCACTGTCATGTTCAAATCTTTCAATTTATTGGCGATGTCAGAACCCTTCATGATGAACTCCCTCACATTTTCACCCTTATACTCCAGATTCAATAAAGCCTTCATGAGATTGTTAGTTTCTGCCTTATCTGAGACTTTTTATTTTTCCTCAATGGATGTAAGGTATTGTTTTGTTATCTCCACATTAGGGATGCTTCCTCTAACATTCTCAGTCATGCTTTTCTTAATCATCCATCTATCATACTGCTCCTTTTGCTCTTTTGTAGATGTTTGCGTGAGTCCTACCGGTGGGTCATCCTTCAGCACATGGTCATAGTCCAGTATCCCCAAATTTAACTCTATATCAACCTTCCACTTTTTGAAGGTACTGTTCTTGTTCCAACTCTTCTTTTCCTTCATGAAATGTCCTTTCTTTTTACAGAAGAAACACTTCATGGATTTCTTGCCCTTGTGTTTGTTCTTGTCACTTTTGGGTCCAAATTTGAAGGTACTGTTCTTGTTCCATCTCTTCTTTTCCTTTGAAATGGTATTCACTAATATTGTTTTTCCTTTCTTCTTTATTTCGTCTTCAACATCGGCGCAAAGTGAGATCAATTCATTTACTGTCCAGATTTCCTTTTGGGTCTTGTAGAGTGACCTCAAATTATCATATGCATCAGGTAGTTTGTTCAGTAACATGTAGACAAGAAAGGAATCATCCACTGTCATGTTCAAATCTTTCAATTTATTGGCGATGTCAGAACCCTTCATGATGAACTCCCTCACATTTTCACCCTTATACTCCAGATTCAATAAAGCCTTCATGAGATTGTTAGTTTCTGCCTTATCTGAGACTTTGTATTTTTCCTCAATGGATGCAAGGTATTGTTTTGCTATCTCCACATTAGGGATGCTTCCTCTAACATTCTCAGTCATGCTTTTCTTAATCATCCATCTATCATACTGCTCCTTTTGCTCTTTTGTAGATGTTTGCGTGAGTGCTGCTGGTGGGTCATCCTTCAGCACATGGTCATAGTCCAGTATCCCCAAATTTAACTCTATATCAGCCTTCCACTTTTTGAAGGTACTGTTCTTGTTCCAACTCTTCTTTTCCTTCATGAAATGTCCTTCTTGAAATGTCATTTATTTTTACAGAAGAAACACTTCATGGATTTCTTGCCCTTGTGTTTGTTCTTGTCACTTTTGGGTCCAGATTTGAAGGTACTGTTCTTGTTCCAACTCTTCTTTTCCTTTGAAATGGTATTCACTAATATTGTTTTTCCTTTCTTCTTTATTTCGTCTTCAACATCGGCGCAAAGTGAGATCAATTCATTTACTGTCCAGATTTCCTTTTGGGTCTTGTAGAGTGACCTCAAATTATCATATGCATCAGGTAGTTTGTTCAGTAACATGTAGACAAGAAAGGAATCATCCACTGTCATGTTCAAATCTTTCAATTTATTGGCGATGTCAGAACCCTTCATGATGAACTCCCTCACATTTTCACCCTTATACTCCAGATTCAATAAAGCCTTCATGAGATTGTTAGTTTCTGCCTTATCTGAGACTTTTTATTTTTCCTCAATGGATGTAAGGTATTGTTTTGTTATCTCCACATTAGGGATGCTTCCTCTAACATTCTCAGTCATGCTTTTCTTAATCATCCATCTATCATACTGCTCCTTTTGCTCTTTTGTAGATGTTTGCGTGAGTCCTGCCGGTGGGTCATCCTTCAGCACATGGTCATAGTCCAGTATCCCCAAATTTAACTCTATATCAACCTTCCACTTTTTGAAGGTACTGTTCTTGTTCCAACTCTTCTTTTCCTTCATGAAATGTCCTTTCTTTTTACAGAAGAAACACTTCATGGATTTCTTGCCCTTGTGTTTGTTCTTGTCACTTTTGGGTCCAAATTTGAAGGTACTGTTCTTGTTCCATCTCTTCTTTTCCTTTGAAATGGTATTCACTAATATTGTTTTTCCTTTCTTCTTTATTTCGTCTTCAACATCGGCGCAAAGTGAGATCAATTCATTTACTGTCCAGATTTCCTTTTGGGTCTTGTAGAGTGACCTCAAATTATCATATGCATCAGGTAGTTTGTTCAGTAACATGTAGACAAGAAAGGAATCATCCACTGTCATGTTCAAATCTTTCAATTTATTGGCGATGTCAGAACCCTTCATGATGAACTCCCTCACATTTTCACCCTTATACTCCAGATTCAATAAAGCCTTCATGAGATTGTTAGTTTCTGCCTTATCTGAGACTTTGTATTTTTCCTCAATGGATGCAAGGTATTGTTTTGCTATCTCCACATTAGGGATGCTTCCTCTAACATTCTCAGTCATGCTTTTCTTAATCATCCATCTATCATACTGCTCCTTTTGCTCTTTTGTAGATGTTTGCGTGAGTGCTGCTGGTGGGTCATCCTTCAGCACATGGTCATAGTCCAGTATCCCCAAATTTAACTCTATATCAGCCTTCCACTTTTTGAAGGTACTGTTCTTGTTCCAACTCTTCTTTTCCTTCATGAAATGTCCTTCTTGAAATGTCATTTATTTTTACAGAAGAAACACTTCATGGATTTCTTGCCCTTGTGTTTGTTCTTGTCACTTTTGGGTCCAGATTTGAAGGTACTGTTCTTGTTCCAACTCTTCTTTTCCTTTGAAATGGTATTCACTAATATTGTTTTTCCTTTCTTCTTTATTTCGTCTTCAACATCGGCGCAAAGTGAGATCAATTCATTTACTGTCCAGATTTCCTTTTGGGTCTTGTAGAGTGACCTCAAATTATCATATGCATCAGGTAGTTTGTTCAGTAACATGTAGACAAGAAAGGAATCATCCACTGTCATGTTCAAATCTTTCAATTTATTGGCGATGTCAGAACCCTTCATGATGAACTCCCTCACATTTTCACCCTTATACTCCAGATTCAATAAAGCCTTCATGAGATTGTTAGTTTCTGCCTTATCTGAGACTTTTTATTTTTCCTCAATGGATGTAAGGTATTGTTTTGTTATCTCCACATTAGGGATGCTTCCTCTAACATTCTCAGTCATGCTTTTCTTAATCATCCATCTATCATACTGCTCCTTTTGCTCTTTTGTAGATGTTTGCGTGAGTCCTGCCGGTGGGTCATCCTTCAGCACATGGTCATAGTCCAGTATCCCCAAATTTAACTCTATATCAACCTTCCACTTTTTGAAGGTACTGTTCTTGTTCCAACTCTTCTTTTCCTTCATGAAATGTCCTTTCTTTTTACAGAAGAAACACTTCATGGATTTCTTGCCCTTGTGTTTGTTCTTGTCACTTTTGGGTCCAAATTTGAAGGTACTGTTCTTGTTCCATCTCTTCTTTTCCTTTGAAATGGTATTCACTAATATTGTTTTTCCTTTCTTCTTTATTTCGTCTTCAACATCGGCGCAAAGTGAGATCAATTCATTTACTGTCCAGATTTCCTTTTGGGTCTTGTAGAGTGACCTCAAATTATCATATGCATCAGGTAGTTTGTTCAGTAACATGTAGACAAGAAAGGAATCATCCACTGTCATGTTCAAATCTTTCAATTTATTGGCGATGTCAGAACCCTTCATGATGAACTCCCTCACATTTTCACCCTTATACTCCAGATTCAATAAAGCCTTCATGAGATTGTTAGTTTCTGCCTTATCTGAGACTTTGTATTTTTCCTCAATGGATGCAAGGTATTGTTTTGCTATCTCCACATTAGGGATGCTTCCTCTAACATTCTCAGTCATGCTTTTCTTAATCATCCATCTATCATACTGCTCCTTTTGCTCTTTTGTAGATGTTTGCGTGAGTGCTGCTGGTGGGTCATCCTTCAGCACATGGTCATAGTCCAGTATCCCCAAATTTAACTCTATATCAGCCTTCCACTTTTTGAAATTGGACCCATTCAATAGTTGGATTTGGTTAATACTCATGGGAAAGTGCAAGGATGTACATGGATCAAGTCCCAAATGAATAACTTATCTCAATATATTCAAGGAAATTGTAATACAACGATTTTAATGAATGGTAAAAATACATAAATCTTTGGATGTACTGATTTTAATTTCATTTAAAGAGTTGTATTCTGTAATCATGTAATTCGAATACCAAGTGTTTTGATGCAATTTCTTTGGAAATTTACATCAATAATTTTAAGTATTTACATGTACTATAAATGAATAATTGATGCAGGCTTCTTTGAGATTTTTGCATCAGGTCTTAAATATTATAAGGCAAATCATTGGTGGATTTGTTGATGTAAGTTTCTTTGGAAATTTGCATCAGACTTTAGAAATCACATAAGGATTCGCTAATAAATTTACTTATGCCGCAAATTCTTTGAAATTTTGCATCATACATTAAATATGGAATTCAATATGATAAAGTGAAAGCATTTTGATGCCAATCAGTGAATGAATTGAAATTCCATATTCATGTAAAATATCGAAATTGGCGGATACTCAAATTCTTGTAATATGATTGCTTTGGCAATACATGAAAAGAATTTTCAATTTCGAAATATGTAATTCTGAAAACAACCAGTAGATTGTTTTCAGAACCAAGACTTATGCGGATCAAATTTGGTTCCATAATCGTTTTCAACAAAATAATCATGAATTCAAAAGAGAATAGAGATGCTCTGATACCAATTGTAAGACATTTTATCTAAAATAACATCTATCTCTTGTGAATTCAATGTTTTGTATGTGTCAAAATTGTGTTCAATAAAGAAATTAAGACTTACTTGAAGAGTTGTTTGCAGAAGATTCCATCTCTTGTGATGGTTTGGTCTTCCCTTGAGTAAACCCTTAGATCACAAAGCAAATGGGACTTTTCTGTGATATTGTTACGTACTCAACACGGACCAAAATCTGTATTTAAGATGAATTAAATATGACAGTTACTTCCATTTGAGCAACTGTCATATAACTGCCCAACCTTAATTACCCTTTATTTGCTGCATAAATACTTATTAATAAGACACTATTAAACTTTATAAGATTAATCTTTTATATTCCAAGTTCCCTAATATATTCTTATATTGATCATATTTGCACATATGAATATTTATACAAACATTGAAAGTTCCTAAATTAAACCAACAGAGGATACCCTAGCTTTCCAGTTTTAGTTTGTTTTCTTGGTTATCATTATTAGTTGTATAATAGGTTGTTTCCGCAAACCTAGTATGTTTGAGATGTACTTTGGGGCCACTATTGGCGAGCTATTTTATATTATGTTTCTTATGCTTGTTCCTGTGAGTTGGGTTGTTACAACCCCAAATTCTGAATAATGAAAATACACACACTTCCACAGAATGTTCAAGATTTATGACCAATTTTGGGAATTATAATTTTTATCTTATTTTGGAATCTGCTTATTTCAAACAACTTATGTTTTTTTTTGTAAAAGTGCATGCTTAGTAATTTATGTGGTGTTAAACCGATGTTTTGTAAAAAAATGTTTGGATTAGCTTATGGTGGTACCAAAACGTAATAAGTTAATAAGTTGTTTTTAAGGGATGTACGAGATTGCTTATACATGTAAAATGACCAAAAAGTTGATTACTTGATTCAAATAAGTTAATAAGTTAGAATAGAAACGACTTATTAAAAACTCCTTATTATACCGGTGCCAAACCGATATTGGGAGGATTGTAACACCCCAAATTCTGGGAGTTTTCGTCTTAATCCGATGTTGCGCGAAGTAGCCAAGAGGATGACTAAGAGAGCCGACAGTGTTCCACGCGGGTCAAACCGCACCTCCAACCGCGCGGAGCCACTGTGCGCTAATAAAAAGAAATATTCGGCCCCAACCCTCATTTCTCACAAAACCCTCAAATCCCTCTCCCTTTTTCTCCCAAATCGACCCCCAACCTCCCCAAACAAACCCTAACTCATTTTGGGAGTCTTTATCCTAAAATCAAGTGATCCTTCTTTATCTAGCAAGATTTAGAAGCTAAAACCATAATCCTTCCATCTTCATCTTCCTCACCAAGTTCTTGGGTTCATCCAACCATTCTATCATTTGAAGATTTGGGTTTGTGGTTTAGCTTGATGATCTAGAGGTGTGTTGATGGTGAATTCAAGCTATTGGTTAATGTAAGCTTCTATTCATTCATCTATGGAAATTAGGGTTTTGGGTATTGATGAGATCTTCATGTAAGATGTTTGGGAATGATTTTATGCGGTTGAATATCTATGTTTACGGTTGGAAATTTATGGATCTAGGTCTTGGAAATTTTGGCTTTGAAGATGCAAGTTTCTTCAAGGAAGCTCTATATGGGGTAAAATCTAGATTTAGCCTAAATTTAGCAAGGTAAGTTCAAGTTGATTTGTGAAAACGTTGTACATGCCAAAATGTTTATTTTAACGTATTGATGTGTTTTACATGAAACTATTATTTGTTGAGTCATTTGGTGGGTTTTGATCATCTGAGTGCTTGGCTTCATAAACTTTGTAAAACCCCCATATTTGGGATTTTTGGGTATCTTGGACAATGAGTCATTTTAAAGTGTTCCTGATGAACTATTGCTTAAATGGATCTTATTTGGTTAAAAGGCATTCTTAGTGTTTGTTTGGGTAAAAGGTTTAATTTTGTGTTATGGGACGTTTTGAAAGGATAAAGAGTATAAATCTATTTGGAAAACCTTTAGTCCCGACTTAAATTGTGTTGGAGTCCATTCAAGTATTTTGGAGCGTGTGATTGCTTGGTATGGGTCGAGTACGTTTATTATTTGAAAAGCGTTAATCAATGGTCAAGAAGAGGTTTTGAGTATTTTGGCTCGATGTCGTTTTAAAGGAGTCTTGAGGACACTTGTCCGGTTTTATATGGCTCAATGTAGAGTCCAGTTATGACCTACGTACTAATGTGTTGTGTTGCGTATTGAGGTTGGTTGCGGGCTCGTGTGCTTGGTCATTCATGTGTAGTCCGGTAAGGTTAGATTGTGTTGCATTGGATCCATAGGCACGTAAGTCAGTCTTTTTTGGATGGTCAATTGGGTATTGCGGGGTTGAACTCCGTGTGTGCCCAGATTCTAGTTCCTAAATGCAATTAATCAAACAAACAAGGATATATCAATCAATTACCTGTTTGATTTCAATCCAATTCAAGATTACAACTTTCTCTCTCTAGAACTCTCCTTCTCTCTCTAAACGTATTCTCTCTCTAAAATACAACTGAATTATATGCTCCACTTCTTCTTCATTCTGCCTCAGAGTCTCATAAACCTCATGTAACGGAATATCATTCAAATCCTTCATCTGCTTCATCCTACGTGTATGCTTCTTCCATTCAGGTTGTAGGATACTCAGAAATTTGACATTGTTCTCAAGCTGCTTCTTTTTGACTTTGTTCTTTGTCAATTCATTCAGAAGCAAGACAAACCGTTCATAAGTATCTTCTAAGATTTCATTCTCTTTGGCTTTAAATTCTTCATAGCTATTGATGCAGTTAGCCACTTTCATCTGATTCCCAATCTTGGATCCCATCATCATCTTTTGCAATTGATCCCACATCTTCTTAGCATTTGCTTTGTAACTATCAATCTTGATGTAGATCTCATTCGGAATGCTCTGAAGAATTAAGGCTCTTGCTTGTTTATCTGCTTTATATCGGCTTTTCTGTTCCTCAGAATACTGTGCATACTCTACTTGAACTGTTTTCATCTTCTGATCTCTTTCCTCAGTACCATCTTCACTATCAGATGAGCCATCATCAGGTATTTGAACTGTGATTGGTACCATAGGACCTTCCATGATGGACAGAAGAATATTTTCTCCATTTGTGTGCCGGTCCACGAAATCAAGGAATCGATCCTTCCACTGTTCGTACTCTTCTTTAAAAAGAACTGCAGGCTTGACATCAGTGCCAATGTAAAGAGCGTCTTTGGAAGTCATCTTGATTAAACCTGTTTGAAAAATATTTGCAATAAAAAACTAGAACTGATCGTTAGTCCAAAATATGAAATCACAAAAATACAAGAAATCTTGAAATAGAAATTCAAGAATTTTGATCACAATCAGAATTTTGTCCCCCTCCGCAGACTTAGCACGGGGGTCCCGCTACCCGGTTAGCGGGTGGGGTCAAGGGGCAACGCCCTTGCGGGGTCGAGGGGTAGCGCCCCTAGAGAAAAAATTTTCACTATTAAAGACCATATTACAGTTTTAAAATTTTCTCAGAGAAAAAAAAATTCTAAGTAAACCAAGCTTTGCGTGCCAAGTGTGATGCGCAAACCACTCTTTGCGTATCTAATGTGTTGCGCAAACCACGCTTTGCGTTTCGAATATGTTACGCAAATCAATTCTTGTGACGAGTAGCTTTGCTTGTTGAGAAGGTTACGCAGATCTGTCTTTGCGTATCGAGAAGCGTACGCAAACCTTTCTTTGCGTATCAAGACGTGTACGCAAACCTTTCTTTGCGTATCAAGAGGCGTACGCAAATCACACTTTGCGTATCAAGTAGCTTACGCAAATCAATTCTTCGCATATCACACTTCAGCTTTTCGTTTCACTTCATATACGCAAACCTCAGAAATAACACGATGAATTTTCTACAATAATCTTGCGCAAACCTAGGATGAATCTTGCGCAAACCTCGACGAACTTGCGCAAAGTTTGAATCTTGTGCAAATTTCAAAAAACGAACAGATTTCCACCAAAAAACTACTCTAGACCTCTAATTACAGTACGAAAATTTGACAATTTGCTCACCTAAACATCTAGATCACACTTCTAACAACTAATTTCGATCAAAAACACAAAAATGTACAAATCGATATGAATACAGTGTTCTTGACTCGTGAACTCCAAACTCAACAAAAATCAAAATCAAAGATCAATTACAGACTTACAGTGCAATTCTTGAAATTACCTATACAGACTCGATCGATTACACTTTTCTAACAAAAACTAATCGATTACAACTCCAAAAACACACTAATACTCAAAATCAGATCTGGACATGAAGAACACAGTGTCGAACATTTTCTTGATTTGATTTCAATTTGAATCTGCTCTGATACCAATTGTGTGCCCAGATTCTAGTTCCTAAATGCAATTAATCAAACAAACAAGGATATATCAATCAATTACCTGTTTGGTTTCAATCCAATTCAAGATTACAACTTTCTCTCTCTAGAACTCTCTTTCTCTCTCTAAACGTATTCTCTCTCTAAAATACAACTGAATTATATGCTCCACTTCTGTTAACTACTAATTACAAAGGAAAGGAAACTATTTATACCTACAACTAAAACAAGAAAAAAACAAATACAAAAACAATACATTGACTTTTATTACAAAAGACTTTGACTTTGATGAGAGTTGACTTTCTTCAGCTTTGACTTTCATGAACTTTGACCTTCAGTCTTCTTGATCTTGTATCCAACATATTTATGCTCTAACAATCTCCCCCTTTGGATTCAAGATCACTGTTGAAAGATCTAGCTATTCAGTCTTCACTTTTAAGCTCTGTCAATACAATCTCCCCTTTTTCTTTGACGACATTCTTTCCAAAACTGTCTTCAAACGATTAACAATCTCCCCAAAACTTTCACAAAACACTTTCAGACTTTGGAAAGAAATTATTTTCAGAATCAGCTCGAATTGCTTTAGCAAATAATCTTCAAAGAAAATTTCCTCAAATCTTCAGAAATTCTTTGATCTTCTTCAAATCTTCAAAACTTTACTTTGAACTTTTCTGACTTGGACATTTCTGAAAATCATCTCTCAAAACTTTATCATTTCTTGATACCATCTCCCCCTTTTTGACCGGAAACTTTACAAGTAAGCACTAGGAGGGTTGAGTCTGGTGGTGCTACCGAGGAGGTAGGAACTAGGACCTCCGCTGCTTGAAGTAATTCCTGGGAGGTAGTCTTTAAGTGTGCCGGGCCTTCGGGATGGAGTTCTTCGGAATGTTCATCAAGGTCAACTGACTTGAGGTGAAGCTTGTTAAAGAAATCGTAGGGACACTTGGACTGAGATGTCGTGAGGTGTCATGCGATTAACGTTGCATGGGTGACATACTTTTGTGTTCCTCCACTCTCAACGGATATGGGTCTCCCCCGTTGTCGGCTATCAGTATTTTAAATATAAGGATGTTTTACTTTATTGTCATTGGTTCTATATGGTCGACAGTGAATGAGGGCCTTAATATTGGATCTTCCTCCTCGTATATTAAGGTTTGAATGAATTATGTCATCCCCATGTTTTGGTAATTAGATTCCTTTCTTTTATGGTCGCGTGAGTATTGGACCTAGTGTCCATGTTTTCGGACGTACGGTATATGTGGTTTTGATGATGATTAATGGGTCGAGTATTTTGCCCCACCCATATTTGGGTGTTTTGGGATATAACGTTTTATCCACGTTTCTTAAATGGGAGTCGATTCATATTCATGTTTCGAGTTATTTTAAGTTGCATCAATTTATAAAGCATGTTTGAAATGAGATGCCCATCTTTGAAAGTGCATGACATTGGAAAAAAGTTGTTTCCACGTTTTAAAGTACATCAATTGAAATGTCGTGATTTCAAGTGAGGTTCATTCTTTTAAAGATATATTTACTCATGTAAAACTCTTGAACTCACTAGGCGTTAGCCTAACCCTTTTTATTTGTCGGCATGTGCAACAGATTCCGGTTGGGAATAGTTTTAGTATCGCAGTGAAGAGAGGAGTGCCCTTTGTGCGCCCAAGGAGTGAATAACTTGATGAAGTCTTCCGCACTAGGTTAAGGAGAGCAGCTTGTATTTGTGTTAAGTAACACCCGACTTCAAATTTAGTCTGTATGTTATTGGAGCTTAATATCTGTCAAAGTTAATTATAGAGTTCATATTTGAGGCATATAGAGTTTTGGATCGTAAGAGGAAGTTTTGTTCCTTATTTTGATGTTATGTTTAAAATTTCTAATTAGTTGCTCTTACCAATTCGAGGGTGTTACAAAAGCGGGGGTACCAACCCAGGGAGACCGGGAAGGCACGGACCCGAGAGATGGGGTGCCAACCCGGGGAGACCGGGTGAGGCAAGAACCGGGGATAGAAGAGGCCTGGGAGGGTGGGGACCTGGACGGGGGAAGTTTTAGCAAGGGAGCCCGGATGTTCGGTCCAGCCAGACTTTGTAGGGTCGTCATTTATAAACCAAGTGTCTTTTAGAATGTTGCCAATCGACCGAGAATTTATCACCTTTGAATTTTATACCGTAGGTATTCGGTTAAGAATCGGGAGCACTAGTGCAAGAAAGTAAGCAAGGACAACAGGTGAGTCTTTCTTACCAAAAATGTTATTGATGTTTATGTTATTTCGCGTAGGAAGTTTATTAAAATGCATGTTTTATCTTATTGCGATGGATGTACTATATGTATGCATACTTTGTCAATGGCAAGTTATGGCCTAAGTCGAGGGGTGTGTCACGCCTGTGCTCATACCAGGGGGTGTGTCCCATTTTATGCCATTGGGGGTGTCCCAGATAAAGGCAGTATGATCCATACACGTTGTCACTTATGTGTGACTTCAGTGTGTGCCAACAACGTGTATTGTTTGTGTGATGACTGGTAAAGCTGAAATTGTTTATAAATGATTTTATATATCTTTTCATATGTTGTCATGGCATGGATACCCGCTTTTAGAGGGAACTCACTAGACCTCTCGGTTTAACCCTCAGTTTTCAAAATCTAAAACCCTTTTCAGGAATGCGTGAGGTAGAAGGCTCGGGTAAGGGAAAGGAGAAGCTTTGAGTTGGGAGTCTTGGACTGGAAGAAGGATACCCTAGCTTTCCAATTTTAGTTTGTTTTCTTGGTTATCATTCTTAGTTGTGTAATAGGTAGTTTCCGCAAACCTAGTATGTTTGATATGTACTTTGGGGCCACTCTTGGCGAGCTATTTTATATTATGTTTCTTATGCTTGTTCCTGTGAGTTGGGTTGTTACAACCCCAAATTGCCACTCTTGGCGAGTTATTTTATATTATGTTTCTTATGTTTGTTCCTGTGAGTTGGGTTGTTACAACCCCAAATTATGAATAATGAAAATACACACACTTCCACAGAATGTTCAAGTTTTATGACCAATTTTGGAAATTATAATTTTTATCTTATTTTGGAATCTGCTTATTTCAAACAACTTATGTTTTTTTTAAGTGCATGCTTATCAACTTATGTGGTGTTAAACCGGTGTTTAGTAAAAAATTGTTTGGATTAGCTTATGGTGGTACCAAAACGTAATAAGTTAATAAGTTGTTTTTTAAGGGGTGTACGAGATTGCTTATACATGTAAAATGACCAAAAAGTTGATTAGTTGATTCAAATAAGTTAATAAGTTAGAATGTAAATGACTTATTAAAAACTCCTTATTATACCGGTGTCAAACCGGTATAAGTATTTTTCTTTTTTTCCCATCAAAACACTAAAAAATGCTTATTACCGGTACCACACGGGAATAAGTTGATAAGCACATTAAATAAGCAATCCCAAACACCCCCTAATGATATCCAAATACCGTACGATCACATACCTATACATGCTCACATGGGCATTACTTTATTGGCAAATGGTTGAATTATAACATTCATTTGTCTACTGTCTCAATCCATTTGACCATTATTTTGATACTGAGAATTTCCAAAACAATAATGATTTTTGAAATAATTAGAAACACAACTTTGGGGTCGTTCATTTAGTCTATTTGCCATTTTCCATTTTCAATTTATATACTTTATTTCATATTTGTTTTGATCTGTCACACCCCATTTAATTGGAGCCCATAAAAACGAAAAAAGAAATAGGATATTCTCATGGGATCCCCATATTAAATTGGAATTATGTCAATAATAATAATCTAATTTATATTCGAATTTACAATCAAACTGACCTAAGAAAGTTTTTATAGCAGTTGATCATTGTATATACCCCATAATGAGGTGTAGGTCTGTGCTAGTTGTGGAGGCGGTTCCGGTGAATGAGGTCCAAGTGGATGGACTAACGAATCCTCCGAGGCAAGCGACCACTAAAGGGAGAGGAAGGGGACGCGGTAGAGGAAGGGGGAGAATACCCCAGCGAGCCGCCACTCAGGTGGAGGAGGCCACCGAGGGAACACGAGGTCGTGGGAAAACCCGTGTTACTCGTAGGGCAAGGAGCGTGGAGGTTCAGGGTGATCTGGAAGTATCTCAGCAGGAGAGTTTGACTACTGTAAGGGGGAGAGGGCAATCGAGGGGTCGTGATCGGGAACGGGCTCAAACCTTTGTAACTAAAGAGGTGTTTGCCACTGAGATGGGGAAACTCCAGGAAACTTTGCAAGCATTGTTGGCACAACAGGCAAAGATGACATTTAGGAGTAAGGAGAAGAGCGAGGATAAGGAAGTTACCGAGATGTCTAGCCCACCTGTGACCGTAGTGGGTAGTCACTCTCAATCGCCTCACCTGGTAGTATCCAAGTCGGTAGTGGACAAGGAATGTAACTTCAAGGCATTCTCCTCTTGCAAGCCTTCTAACTTCAAGGGGGAGTGTGATCCAGTGATAGCTATGGAGTGGGTGAGGGAGATGGAGCTAGCATTCGACACTTGCAAGTGTGCCGAAGATGACAAGATGGTATTTGCATTATCCATGCAGAAATCGGATGCGATATTTTGGTGGGACGTCGCGACTGCTGGAAGGGTTCGAAGGCAGCGAGGGATATGTCTTGGGAAACTTTTGTTGCCAAGTTTAAGGCACGGTTCTGTCCACTAGCAGCAGTAAAGAAATTGGAGGAAGATTTTCTAGGGTTAGAGCGGGGAGAGATGACTGCTCGTGAGTATACTTCCAAGTTTCTGGAAAAGGCGCGTTCCACCGAGATTTACGTACCGAATGAGGAGCGACGAGTAGAGAGATACATCTACGGGATGGAGAGTAGTATCCAAGAATTAGTTTCGACCCGGAACCCTACCACTTTTCAAGCGGCCATTAACGCGGCCAAACTGACTAAGAAGGAGAAAGTACGTCAGATGACAGAGAAGAGTAGAGATAAGAGAAAGTGGGAAGGATGCACTCGGAATGCTAAGAGGTCCAGGAGTGTTAGGCCCAAGCCGCGGGTGACGCCAAGATTTGGGGAAAAGTCGTGTGGGAAGTGCAATCGAGTGCATAGTAAGGAATGCATGCTAGACAAGGATGGTTGTTACAAGTGTGGGAAGGTTGGGCATATAGCTCGTGTTGTCATGGTCCGCGGTCGTGTTACCAGTGTGGTTCTCCCGAACATATAAAGACGGACTACCCGCAGTTGAAAAAGGGTTTTGCAGGTAGCTTTGGGGGTGGTCAAGGAGGGATAAGTGGAGAGAGGAAGGTGGAGCTGGCTTGGGCTAAGGCGAGGGCGTTCCACATGACAGCGGAGGAGGCGGTAGAGACGCCAGATGTGGTGACAGGTACTTTCCTAATTGACTCGACTCTTGCTAAGGTGTTGTTTGATTCGGGCGCAAACCGTTCGTTTGTGTCGCCGAACTTTGTGCGGAATTTGCATATGGAACCCAAGAAGTTGAATCATGGGTTTGAGGTAGAAGTAGCCGATGATAATCGAGTCTTGGTGAGGGAAGTTTTTGAGGGGTGCAATATTTATATAGATGGTCACTTATTCCCGTTGCGCTTATACCCGATGGGTATGGGGGAATTCGATGTCATTGTAGGCATGGACTGGCTGACAATGCATGATGCCAACATAGTGTGTAATAAGAAGTTGATTCATATCACCTTACCCGATAAGAAGGAAGCGGTGATCTATGACGATCGGTGGGATAGGAAGTCGTGCTTAATCTCCATGATTAAAGCTAGACGGTGTTTAGTGATGAGATGTTTTAGGTTTTTAGCCTATGTGTTAGATGCTAAGAAAGAGAAGAGAGGTTTAGAGGAGATGCTAGTAGTAAGCGAATACCCGGAGGCGTTTCCATAGGACTTGACTAATTTTCTCCCTGATCGGCAAGTAGAGTTTAGAATTGACTTGATGCCTGGAGCGACACCAATAGCGAGAGCACCTTACTGCTTAGCACCGGCTGAGATGAAGGAAATAATGACGCAACTGCAGGAACTGCTTGACAAGGGTTTCATAAGCCCTAGATCTTCTCCATGGGGAGCACCAGTGTTTTTTGTCAAGAAGAAGGACGGGTCTATGCGTATGTGCATAGACTACCGAGAGCTCAACAAGGTGATGGTCAAGAACAAATACCCGCTTTCGAGGATCGACGATCTTCGATCAGCTGCAAGGAGCGAGTTTCTTCTCAAAAATATATTTGAGATCTGGATACCATCAACTGAAGGTGAGGGAGGAAGATGTGCCCAATACCACTTTTCGCACGAGGTACGGGCACTATGAGTTTTTAGTCATGCCTTTAGGTCTGACCAATGCCCCGACAATATTCATGGATCTGATGAACCGAGTGTGTAGTCCTCTTTTGGATAAATGTGTGACCGTCTTCATAGATGACATCCTGATCTACTCTCGGTCCCTGAGTGAGCATGAGAAGCACCTTCGATTGGTGTTGGAGTTGCAAAGTATGTTTCATCGAATGAAACACTACCACATTGTTTCATATTAAAGATGTAGTTTCAACGATTAATAATACATCAATATTAATATATATGTTGTTTCATAGTGTGAAACAATACTTGTGTCAACACTCAACACATATGTTCACTTCGTTTTAATCCATCGGTGTTAGATTGTTTCACTGTGTGAAACAAAACTTGTGTACCAATATGTTTAATAAAGTGGTTCACAGTGTAAAACAACACTTTAAAAAGTAAACAACAATTAACAATGGGAACACAATGTTCACTATGCTATTTAACATAAGTGGTGTTGTATTGTTTCATAATGCATGTGAAACAACACTTGATTGTAACTTATGTATTGTTCACTGTGTGAAACAACATTATGTTACTTCGTTGTTAAATCCATGTATTGTTTCACAATATGAAAAAATGTAATAAATTGAAGTCATTATGTTTTACAATGTAAAATAAGACAATATGTTCATTCATAAAAACAAATAAATCTTTCACCATTAATTTACACACTTATCAAACAAAAACACAAAAATATTACATGATTTACATCCATTGGCATGTCCAAACAAAAACACAGAAAAATTAATATTTTAAGAAAATAAGAAGATGTGAGTTTAAAGTGTAAAGAAAATAAGAACAGGTGGGGGTTGGTTTTGTGGGGTTTACAAAGTTAATAATTTAATCAACATTACTTTAAAAATTAAAAATTAATTATACCCTTTTTAAGAGATAAAAGATTGTGGAGATAGATTGAACAGAAAATTGCAATCCTACCTCTTTTGAAGAAAAATATAAGGTTATTTAAATAAAAATAAACTGATGAATGAAAATAATTTTTACATTTTTTGATCTTTTTATGATTCTTATTTAATTACCGTCCTAATCAAACATTCATTGTCAAACGAATATGTCAAGTCATATCTTGTAATTGTTTTAGTAAATTATAAGTACCTATACTATTTCTTGATGTGTAGGTTTAATTTAAAATTTTCAAATGATTTATTTTTATAAAACAAAAGAGTCAATTTATAATCATTGATCCTTTTTCGAAAACTTTTAATTATTTCTCTTTCAAGTCTCATCATGAATTATGCACTTGTCTTTTTTCAAGTGTATTTTGATTATTTTACTTTCAGGAAACTGTATCTTGATTATCTATTTTCTTCTTTAACCTGTTTTGTTATTTTTATTAAATACAAACAACACATATTTAACCCAAACCAACAAAATTAAACAAAAATAAAAAAACCATATAAGTTAATTTCAATATATTTTTTCCTTCATTATTTTCATTAAAACCCAGACATAGAGGTAAGAGTAAGGGGTTTGAAAATATGACGAAAACCTAAAAACAAGATTTATCCATATTCATGTGCATCAAAAGGATGTTCACAACTATCACTCACATTAACTTAGGGGCCGTTTACCAAACGCTTACCCGGTAAAATTCAACACTATAACTTACTTATCGGGTAAGATTTTAGTGCACCAAAACGGTATCGTATGCAATAAATTTTCCCGGTAAGCGCTAACCGTGGTAAGAGTTTTCGCCCTCACTTACCGCGTAAGGCTCTTGGTCCCTACCTTAGCTCTTATCGGGTAAGATTCATGGTCCTTGCCATATTCATCCCGTAAGGTAATGTGACCTGGTTAGCGCTTACCCGGGTAAGCGTTTGGTAAACGGCCCCTTACCTTATCATGTAACATTTTCGGCCATCAAAATGAATTGTTAGTAAGCGTTATAAATCTGGGAAGCGCTTACCGGGTAAGAGTCTTTTTTCTCATTTACCGAGTAAGATTCTTGGTCCTTGTTATGCCTCTTACCGATAAAGATTCCTGGTCCGTGTAATATTCAAACGATAAGGTAAATGATATTGGTAACCGCTTACCCAATAAACATTTAGTAAACGGCCCTTACATTTAAACACAAACAAAATAGATATAAAATGAGAACAAAAAAGAAAGATAAAATATTCATCATTATAAACTTACAAAAGCACAAATAAAATAAAGTTTATCATCATAACCTTATCAATATCACACCCATAATATGCTTATCAAAAACTTCCAAAGAAAAAAGCCAACATGATAGCATGATCTTTACTTTTATGACTCATCAAAAGTATGTAACTTCATCTCCAGACAGTTGTTTACACAGAGGACTAGTGGTTGACTGTTATATCGACTAAGGATGTAGTTGGTCACAAATACAAGCATCACTTATATTTAGGCAATGGTCGTTCTAGGTGTGGCCATTTTCGGGTCAAATGGTTTAGGTTGACTTAGATTCCACAACCTCCATCCAAGAGGCAGTTACAGTACGGGCATTGATGACGAGGTTGGGATTTTGATGACATGGTGAACTCGGTGCATTTGTGATAAATTTCAATAGATGAACAATGGTCGAAATTATCCACATTTAATCTAACCTTAGGTCGTTGCTTTGTTTATTGACGTGTACCGGTCACGGTTGTTGTGTATCACTTTGTCGTTTCATAGTCATTTACAATATTTATTGGGATTTTAGGTTCTACAAAAAAATGGGATTAAAGTTTTAGTTTTTAGTGAAAGATCGAAGTAGTAAAAAGACAGAAATGTCACATTTTTAACACGTAACACATAAGTTGTCTTAATAAAATTTCATTAGTTTTTAACGATTTAACCAAATCGTTATAATTTAGTTGTTTGAGAACAACCTTAAAACAAATGAAACTTTTAGACTAACCTTGAAAGAGGCATTAAGGAAGATATGTTAAGGCAAAGCCATATTGTAACACCCCTAAAATTTAAAAATAGTAGACAAATTAAAACTTCCAAAACTCCCTTAAATACGTAACTTGAAATAACGAAAATATAAAGTTTACAAGGGAAGAAACACTACGACATGTATCCGAGTTCTAAGGGAACTATCTAGCCCCACAAACGGGGACAAAGTCAATCGGGTGTGACTAAGACCACCAAATCTGCTATCTTCTCAAAACTGGATGACGTCTCTAACGCCGACCTACCGAAACTTCTACCAAGCTCCACTTGCCACTCAGATCCATCTAAGACCTGATATACATTTCGAAAAGAAAAGTGTTAGTCTTAACGCCTAGTGAGTTAAAGCAGTTTTCATCGTTTAGATTAGAAAACATTTAAAACGGATATTACACTCCCAATGCAAACGTCTCTAAAATGTAAGTTATGAAAAGGCTTAATTTATAAATCACGTTGCTTCCAATATCATACACACTTTTTAAATAATTATTCAACATCCCAATTTCCCAAAACGCACACACAAGATAGTTCCCCAAAGTACTAATTTTATAAATACAATGATACGTTTCAACACCGAAAGTATGGGTAAGGGAATACCCGAGAAATAACACTTTTCGGTGACGGGGGAGACCCGGTTCCATCGAATGTGACGGGAACACAAAGTTAAGCCACCTATCAATGTTCACGAGATTCACGACGGGTCATGGATCCCCGTATACGGCTCCGTTGAGTAACCACCGCAAGATACCCAAATGACCCTAATGTCTACTTGACCTCTAGATGAGTGTCACCACAAAAGTCACAAGTCTCCGTATCAGGCTCACCATGGGCACCACCGCAAGACTTAGCTCCATATACGGCTCTCCAAGAGTACCACTCAAGCTTACATAAAAAAACATGACTTGGGGACCACTCACTAGACTCAAACATGGACACCAAAACTCCATGATGAACAAAATGACTCCTATGCCTACGGATCCATTGCATTACAGTCTAAAGATTACATGACTCCTAATAACTAACATTTGTGCAATAATTGCATTTCCATAAAATGCTCCATATTGAGCCATTTAATCTGGACAACGTCCCCAAAACTCTTTAGAGTATAAGTTAACACATAAAGAACCATAAAACGTTTGTCAATTAAATAAAGCCAATATGACTACATACGTCAATGTACAACTTTCCCAAAACGGATATTTTCTCCAAAATAAATGGCCAAAGGCCCAATCTATAAAGTTCCCAATTTTCTAAAATAATTAAATTCAAAGGGTGTCGGTTTCCAATAACTTACACTTTTAAAGCCAAATGGACTTAAAGTCCCAACATCCAAAACTCGTAAGTTGGACCAAATCCCCAAAAATGAACCATAACCAAATATTTGTCCATAAAATTCCGATTCTTAAAATCTTTCCATTTAAACCCACTTGTAACCCATTTTGCACATGTTAGAAAACAAGTGAAATGAGTTGCTCAATTCATCTAACATCCAATACTTACTAGTGGATCGACATCCTTTTTGGTGTCCAAAACGCCCAATATCATATTGTGAATCATTTATAAACATTTAACACCAAATATGCTCAAGAATACCAAAATCATCAAAAACCCATTAAATATAAAGTGAGCACACTATTGTATGTTAAAATAAAAAACATCTATATTTTGACATGTATATAGTTTTGTAAAGCAACTAAAACTCACCTTGCTAGATTTAGACTATATCTAGGTTTTACCCACAAACTTGAGTTCCTTCGATGAGATCTTGAATTCTCCCACTAACTCCAAGTTTTCCACAACAAACCTTAGCTACAAACATTTCTAAGTTAAATCAAGACCCAACAAATGGAAAGGACAGATTACCATAAAACCCTAATTTTTTAGGTGAAGGAGATGAGAAGGTTACCTTAACCACAACTTGAATCCACTAACAAAATACTTCTAGATCACTAATATGACCTCAAAATTCAAACCTTCAAAAGAATGGAAAGGGTTTTGAAGAGGATTTAATGAAACTCTAGAAACTTGAGGATGAAGATGAAAGTGAAGAAATCTTAGTTCTAGCTTTCAAAACCTTTCTAGATTGTGAGGAATCACTTGGAATCCCAAGTTTTGGTGTCTCAATGCTCAAAATTAACAAGGGGAGTAAAGGGATTTGGCTGAGAGAGAAAGGAGAAAGATGGTTGAATGCTTAGAATGCCAAAAAGGGAGGAAATCGCACACATAAAGGTCTGGAGCCCGACGGCGATAGTGCCATGCGATTGTGCCATGGCACTCTCGCCAGACACAATCGCCCGGGTTGTACCGCGGCCAAGGGCTCTCTCGCGAGAATGCCTTGTGATTGTACCCTTTAGCACTCTCGTCGGGCATAATCTCCCCAATTGTACAGCAAGGGGTTGGAGCCCCGCGACAATGCCACACGGTTGTGCCCTTGGGCACTCTCGCCGGCACAATCACCCAAAGTGTATCGAACCTGAAAATCCCAGATTTCATACTCGAATGCTCGCGACCCAGTTTAGGAAACATAGGTAACCCAAATATAATTAACTTTCTACTAAAACATGGGTTCACAAACAAATAAGGTGGCGATTTACTATCGAGAAATTTCGAAGTGTTACACATATGCCCATACTAAATCCCCATACGAAGTCCACAGATAGAACTATGCCAACTATCACATCATAAAGCCACTTAACCATAATATTATGGGAATGTGTAATTAATGCCACAATACAGTGTGAAACATAAATGTTAGAGAGCCAATTTGGTTATTTTGATTCATGTTGGGAAGGTCCATAATTGAGGCAATTAACGTACTAAAATGCATCATGGATAAATATACAAAGCATAGTAAGGACCTACACTTCGTGTTCATAAACCTGAAGAAAGTGACAACTTACCACGAGACGTTATATGGAAGAGCTTGAACAAGAGAGGGGTAACATAGTGGTATGTTAGGGATATATAAGATATGTAGGAGGAAACAAGAAATTGCGTTAGGACCCCGATGGATGAAAATAAGTATTTCCCAATAGAGATAGGGATACACTAGGGATCGACATTAAGTCCATTCATTTTGTTGTGATTATGAGAAATATGTTTGTTTATTTAGAAGTGAGTTTACAAGAAGAATTACAAAGGTATTTATACAATTATGAAAACTCTTAATCTATGCACCAATATCTATCCACTTAATGTAATATTGTAACTCCCATATCACATTAATGTAACTTGATTTTATAACTCCCATATCAATTGATTTTGTAACTCTCATATCAATTGATTTGTAACTCCCATATCATTTGATTCCATCTTGATGGGATATGTCTCTAATATGCCCCCGCAAGATGGACGACCGGTTAGTGAGTCAATCTTGGAAAATAACGTCTGAAACCGTATGCGAGCTAAAGGTTTTGTTAAGGCATCTGCTAATTGATCGGTTCCCGAAATGTAGGAGACGCCGATGCAACCATCTTGAACATATTTATGGACAAAGTGATAGTCTATAGCAAGATGTTTCATTTTGGAGTGAAACTTTGGATTCGTGGCAATATGAGTAGCACCTTTATTATTACAATATATAAATGAAGGAGCGGTAGGTTTAAAACCAAGCTCATCAAGAAGATTAAGAATCTATAGAACATCAGCCGTTGTGTTGGCAATGACTCGATATTCAACTTCGGTTGTTGATTGAGCATGAGTTTGTTGCTTGCGAGAACTCCATGAGATCGGGTTCCTACCAAGATACACAATATACCCTGTCGTGGATATGTAGTCGTCTTTGTCTCCAACCCAATCAACATAGGTAAAGGCGTGTAAAGAATTAGGGGAGTTACGGTGGAGAAGGATACCATGATTGGTGGTGCCTGCAAGATATCATAGTAACATTTTGAGTGTAACCCAATGAAGATTAGTGGGTTTATGCATGTATTGAGATAACCTGTTCATAGGAAAAGCAATATCTGGACGAGTTAGTGACAAATATTGTAAACTACCCACAATGGCACGAAATTCAGTTGCATTGGGAATAGGAGATCCGCCTTTTAAAGTGAGACGGGGGTGAACGACCATGGAGGTAGGTGTAGATTTAGAAAAAGACATATTGGTTTTATGAAGAAGATCTTGAATGTATTTATGTTGGTTGAGGAAGAGACATTGGGTGTGAGGTTGGACTTCGATGCCAAGGAAATAGGAAAGGTGTCCAAGATCCTTAAAGGAGAATCGAGCTGAAAATTTGGAAATTAGAGACGTTAGGAGGGAAGAATTGGAGCCGGTTAGAATGATATCATCCATATATACTACTAGAATGTAAAATATGTGTTCATGATGACGTAGAATGAATAAGGAAGAGTCGGATATGGAGTTGTGGAAGCCAAGACTAAGAAGATATGATTTAATCTCATTGTACTAAGCTCGAGGAGCTTGTTTAAGACCATAGATAGCTTGATGCAACTTGAAAACGTGAGTAGGATGATTAGGGTCAACGAAGCCATGAGGTTGGGATATATAGACATCCTCAGTTAAAGTGCCTTGAAGAAAATCATTGTTTATGTCAATTTGTCTAAGTGGCCAATCACAAGTGACAACAAGAGAAAGAACAGTTCGAATGGTGACTGACTTGATGACTGGGCTAAAGGTTTCAGTGTAGTCAAGTCCAGGCCGTTGGTGAAATCCCATATCTACAAGTCAAGCTTCATGACGCTCAATAGTGCCATCAAGATTATATTTTGTTCGGAACACCTGTAACACCCCATTTTTTTATATAGTGAAATATTACGTCTCCCAAAAATACATCATTAAATCACCCAAAAATAAATACTCCAAATATAAATACCAAACATTACAGCGGAAGTCTAAACGTCAAAATAAAACAACCTTAAAAGTTAACCCGTCCCATACCGGGTAACTAAAATCCAACCCGAACAAATTAAATTACACCGAAATAGTTAAATCATAGAATCCTAGGCGAGTCCCTTTCCTTTATCGATTCCAGAACCTCCTGCTCCTAAGATGTATACTATAGTCATCTAAATAGCTCAGTGAGTTCACGATTTTTATGCAATCACACACATTAGCCATATAAATGCCAAATAAAGAGTGACATGCAAGATTTATGCAACCCATTGAGAGCTCTCAACTCCACTCCGTTAGGTAGGGACCTGCCATGTCATAGGCATTCCCTGGGCGTGTAGGTTCACAAAGAACTAACTGCCCATCCCGAGTCGTGCCTCCCCTAGATGTGACATATCGAACCGATATCCCATACCCCGGTTAATGCACCATGTTAGCCCCAAACCCCAACCAAATGCATGCAATTTATGTTAAATGAATATAACAAAATTATCACGCTTGCACCATAAATAAAAATTAAATGCACGTAAATCACCAATTATAAATAACGTGCAATTAACACCTCATCAAATACACATATTATCATACCTCATACATGTAAAAATAATTTATACATATGTATACACCCCAGTGAAATCTCGTGAAAGACTCACCTGATAATGTCGGTTCGTTAGAACTTCTCTCCAATTAACAACCTACAATTATAGACGCAATAATACCCATTAACGTCTATATTTTCTCCAAAAGTCAACCTAAAAGTCAACAAACGATTTGTAACACCCGTAATTTTCTTCAGTCAGTAAAAGTGGCCCTGGGCCAACGTAGAAGTTTATAAGGACAAACCTTGCGAACGGGAGGAATTGCCTTGGATCTCTAAAAGCATCGGAAATGTTTCGGGCAAGAAAGGTGAACTTTTGGGCTTCGGTTTGGGTTGGGCGATAGTCCCCCGCGATAGTGACAAGGTCACTATCGTCGTGTCATAATCGCCGAGTGCCAAAGCCTCTCGGTACATCTTCGGCGAGAGTGCCTCGCGATTGTGACATGGTCACTTTCGCTTGGCAGAATCGCGGAGAGCTAGGAGCTCTCAGTACATTACCAGCGAGAGTGCCTCGCGAGAGTGACCATGTCACTTTCGCTTGGCACAATCGCATTCGGGGCCAGATTGCTTAAAATCAAGTTTTTAGCCTTTTTCTCATTTGTTACTTCACCCATGTCATTCTTCTCTCCCAAGAACCGAACCGTTTACCCCCATTGTTGATTTTGGGCATTTGAAACACCAAACCTAAGAGTGTTTCAAGTGATTCTTCCTCATCTAGCAAGATGTGGAAGCTAGAGTTAAGCTATCCTCATCCTCATCCTCTCCATCTCCTTCATCATCTTCATCAATTGTCTAGGGTTTTCATCCAACCCTTTTCATCACTTAAAGTTTGGGAGTTTTTATGGCTCATTTTGGTGACCTAGAAGTATCTTGGTTAGTGGATTGAAGTTATGGTTAAGGTAACCTCCTATTTTCTTCATTTATGGAAATTAGGGTTTTGGATATATGATGAGGTCTTTGTGTAAAATGTTTGGGGAACAATTATATATGGTGGAATATGTATATTTACGGTTGGAAACTTGTGGATCTAGGTTTTTGGAAGAATTTTCTTGTGGATTCAAGTTTCTCCAAGAAAAGCTCAAGTTGGGGTAAAATCTAGATTTAGCCTAAATCTAGCAAGGTGGGTTTAAGTTGATTTGTGAAAACGTTGTACATGCCAAAATGTTTATTTTAAAATATTTATATGTTTTGCATGAAATTATCATTGGTTGGGTTATTTGGTGAGTTGATTATTCGAAGTAGTTGACTTTATAAACTTTGCAAAACACTCACGTTTGAGATTTTTGGGTATCTCGATAAATAAGTCATTTTATAGTATTTTGATGGTTTATTGCATAAATGAAGATTGTTTGGTGAAAATACACTTTTAGTGTTCGTTTGGGTAAAAGGTTTGATTTTTTGTGTTATGGGACGTTTTGAAAGGATAAGGAGTATAAATCTATTTGGAAAACCATTGCCCCAACCTAAATTGTATTGGAGTATATTCAAGTATTTTCAAAGCATGTGTTTGCATGGCGTGGGTCGAGTGCGTTTATTATTCGGAGATTGTTAACCGTTGGTCAAAAAAGGATTTTGAGCATTTTAGCTCGGAGTTGACTTAAAAGAGTCTTGGGGACAATTGTCCGGTTTTAATGGCTCAATGTAGAGTCCGGTTATGATTTACATACTAATACACCGTGTTGCATATTGAGGTTGAGTACATGCCCGAGTGCGTTGGTTTTTTCGGTATAGTCATGTAATGTTAGACTGTGTTGCATTGGATCCATAGGCACGTAACACGTAAGTCAGTCTGTTTTGGAAGACAAGAGATATTTGGTTATAACTGTTGACCGTTAGGTCACTAGCGAGTAGGCAATAGAGGGCGCAAGCCTTTGAGGTGTAACTCATCTAGATTGGATAGGCACCCTTATCTGTAAGACCTTGAGGTGTAACTCGATGGAGTAAGCACTAGAGGCATAAACGGTTTGAGGATTGTGATGTCTGTTATGGCATGAGAACTAGAACCGGGATAGGTGGTGAAATCCAATAACATCATGGGTGATCCCAGTCACGTGTTCTTGTCACCCAAGATGGAAACGCTGAGGTGTCATGCGAGTAACGTCGTATGGGCGGTCTACTTGTGTGTTCCTCCACCCTCAACGTATACGGGTCTCCCCCGTCATCGACCATTAGTATTTTAAATGTCAACGTTGTATTTTACTATCATTAGATTTGTGTGGTCGACGGTAAATGATGACCTTAATATTGGGTTCCCCCCGCGTATATTAAGGTTTGAATGAAATACGTCATTCCCAAGTTTTGGTATTTGGTTTCCTTCCATTTTATGGTTGTGTGAGTATAGTGTCCATGTTTTTCGATGACGTATCGTATTGGTGGGCTATTAACTATGATTTATGGGTTGAGTGTTTTACCCCACCCGTGCTTGGGTGTTTTGGGATACAACGTTTTATACACATTTCTTAAATTGGGAGTCAATCTCCGCTCTCGTTTCGAGTGAGTTTTGGGTTGCATTATTTTATAAAGAATGTTTTGTAATGAGATGTTTATCCTTGAAAATGAATGATATTGGAAAAGAGTCGTCTCCGGGTTTAAAGTAAATCTTTTGAAAGGTTATGATTTTAAGTGGAGTTTATTGCTTCTATAAATATGTTCATCCGTGTAAAACTCTTGAACTCACTAGGCGTTAGCCTACCATTTTTATTTGTCGGCATGTGCAACATGTTTCGGTTGGGAATAGTTCTAGTAACACTATGAAGAGAAGAGTGCTAGTTGTGTGCTCGAAGAGTATATAACTTAGTGAAGTCTTCCGCTTTTGTATTGGGAAGAGCAATTTATAATTGGGTTAAGTAACACCCGACTCCGGTTTAGTCCTGATATGTAACTGGAGTTTATAATTGTTGAGGTTAATTATAGAATTTTACCTTGAGGTGTTTGAGTTTTGATTTGTAGTAGGGAGTTATGTTTCTCACTTGATGTTATATCGAAATTTTAAACTAGTTGCTCTTACCAAATTTGAGGGTGTTACACGATTAACCTCGGTCAACCCTTAATTATAGTCCTAATTGCCCACTAAAATTTTATAATTAACCAACCCAAATTTGTTTGCGTCAAATTATTAACGTCACGACATCTCGATGTCCCAATAATAAAAAAAATCCCTTAATAATGTGGAGTTACTCCTTTTATAATTAAATAATACTAAAAGAATATATATAATTAAATATATAAATTTTAGTAATTTATTTAATTAATAAATCCTTACCAAAATTAAATTAATTAATTTTAACCAATTAATTAATTTACACCAGATCTGTAACATCCCGAGCCAACCGTACCAGATATTGTTCGATTTGTCCACACACCCGGACTCACGGTTTTAAAACGCGTCTGGTAGAGGAGGTATTCAGTCCCTTGCAACTTTCGTTCTCCTCCCCAACCAATGTGGGATCTTACAATCCACCCCCCTTGGGAGCCCAGCGTCCTCACTAGAACACTAGTCTGGCTCCCGACTCTGATACCAATAAGATTTTGTGATTGCGAAGGAGGAATTAAGTCCCATGTGTGGTTTTTCTGGAGAGCATTAAACTCAGTTTGCATAGCATCACGCCATACAACGTTTCTAAGAGCATTAGTTATAGTTGCGGGTTCTTCAAAGGAGTTCTCCACAGTTGCAGTGAGGTTGAGTTTGGTTATCGGTTTACGAATTCCATTTTGTAAACGAGTGTTATGGAGAGGGGGTGCAGGTGGGGGAGGAGGAGAAGGATGACAAGGAGTTTGTGTGTCGGTAGGGAAGGAAGTGGTAGCAGATATTTTTTGTGCCGTGGATGGATCTATAGTAGTAGGGGAATTTGGTGTTGAGGTTGGAGAGGGGTTAGGATAAGTAGTAGGGGAAAGGGGCGTTGAGGTTGGAGATGTAGTGGTAGTATGAACAATAATGGGTAGGGAAATAGTACACCATTGATTATGTGTTTGGTCCGTTTAATGAGTTGTTGAAGGAGTGGATGAAGCAAAGGGGAAAACATGCTCAACAAACTTGACATGTCTTGAAACATATATCTTGCTGGTAGCAATGTGTAGGCAGAAATAAGCACTTTATGTGGTCGAGTAGCCAACAAAAACAAATGGAATCGAGCGTGGATCAAGTTTGTTTGAGGTGTATGGGTGTAGCCATGGGTAGCAAAGGCATCAAAAAATGCGTAGTTTATGGTAATTAGGAGAAGTGTTATATATTTTATAGAAAGGAGATTGAAAGTTTAAGTTAGGAGTGGGCATTCGATTTATAAGATAAACTGCAGTACTGAAGTCAAGTGGCCAATATTTTTGATGCATTGAGGCATGAGAAAGAAGAGAGAGACCTGTTTCAACAATGTGCCAATGACGTCTCTTAGAGTACCCATTGTGTTCGGGAGTATGTGGAGGAGAAGTGAGATGAGTAATTCCATGATTTGCCAAAAAAGGATCAAGTCCTAGGTATTCCCCTCCATTGTCACTGAAAATGATGACGATCGATTTTTGAAAATATTTTTCAACTCGTAATTTAAAATGAAGAAGTATATCTTTTGAGTCAAATTTTTTTAGAGGATAATACCACATATATTTTGTGAAATGATCAACAAAAATTATGTAGTATTTATAACCATCAAAAGAAGAAATGGGAGAGGACCAAACATCACTGTAAATGATGTCGAGTGGACCACAAGAAAAGATAGAATTTTGATAAAAGGGCAATTTATGACTTTTATTGCAGTCACATGAGTTGCAATGAAAATAAGTAGACTTAGGAATTGATAAATCAAAATAAGAATTGATATGTTGTAAGAGGGATGTCCTAGGCGATGGTGCCAATTTATAAGAGAATGGGAGCTTGTAGAAGTATGAACGACATGTTTGAGAGGATGTCATTCATAGATGCAAGACTTGGTTGGACCTTGAAGTAGGGATGCCCCCGTGCGAAGATCCTTCACATGAAAGGAGTTTGGTGAGAATGTGATAGAAGAATTATTGTCTCAATAAAACTTTGAAATAGAAATAATATTGCGAGAAACAGATGGAACATGAAGTATATTACGAAGAGAAAATTTGGTAGAGGGAGTAAGAAGAGACCGAAACCGGTGTTAGCAATTGGTAGTCCGGAGCCATCCCCATTGACGAGTTCTTCAGTGCCTTCATAGGGTGAATGAAGAACAAGATTGTGAAGATCATTAGTTACATGATAGGTTGCCCCACTATCTAAGAGCCAACCTGTAGAAGGACTAGAGAAGGTAGCAACATAGGCACAAGGAGTAGAGGAGGGTTGATATGTTTTATGTGGGAATTGGTTTTGGGGGAATGGAGAATTGGAAGGTTGAATGGCATTAGAAACGTGTTGGCTAAACATTGGACATTGGGTAACATAGTGCCCTTGAGCACGACACCATTGACAACGTCCAAGAAATGAACGAGAGGTTCGAGGATGATTAATGAAGGTGGGAGTTGGAGTTGGAAGGGTATCGTTAGAAGCCATTTTGAGAAGGAAAAGAAGGGAGAGGATGATTAAGGGAGTAAAGAATATAGATTTCAAAGAAAAAAAGAACAGGTTAGACTAACTCTATAGCCTTGATACCATATGAGAAATATGTTTGTTTATTGAGAAGTGAGTTTACAAGAAGAATTACAAAGATATTTATACAAGTATGAAAACTCTTAATCTATGCAACAATATCTATCCAATTAATGTAATATTATAACTCCTATATCACATTAATGTAGCTTGACTTTGTAACTCCCATATCAATTGATTTGTAACTCCTATATCAATTGATTTGTAACTCTTATATCATTTGATTCCATCGTGATGAGATATCTCTCACATAGTGATTTTGGGTTAGATATCCTGAGAAATTCAGGGGAGTGTTTGATGGTACATGTTTATCACTGACGAAATTGCATTGGCAACAAAGTTGAGGTAAAAGTGAACCAGAGACTTGGAGTAGTATACAAAGACATTGGAATCACAAGGCTCACACATTAGTTGTTCAAAGATCAAGTACCTATGGTGCAACTTCACTAGGAAAAATATTAACAATGAGGTAGAAACAAACATTTAGGATTAAATAATACCTTTGATGTGCCTGTTTAAGTATCTAGATTTCATGATTGAAAAGGGGGAGAGGGAAAGGACGATGTAACTCATAATATAAAAACGGCGGTTGGTTAAAGTGGAGAGTTGCCATGAGGGTGTTGTACAACAAGAAAGTTCTGCTAAAACTAGAGAGAAATTATATAAGGTAACATTCAACCCAACTAGTTGTATGAGACAAAGTGGTGGGTGATGAGGTGGTGCATGGAGGGAAGTTGCACAAATGAGGATGCTCTGGTGGAGTTGTGGTAGGACCATGTTGGGCACGATACCGAACAAGGTTTTTGAGTAGAGTTGAGAGTTGCGCATATCACAAATAAATTGAAAGATGATAGATTATGGTGGTTTGAACATGTGCACGAGAGATGCATGGTAGTAGCAACAAGGAGGATAAAAGGTATGGCGATCATTAGGTAGCAAACCAATAAGAACATGGGAGGAACAACTGAGGATGGACATGACCTATGATATGAACGCTTGGAGACGTATGCTATCATATTAGTATTGAGACCTATATCAGATTAGTATGGAGACGTATTCTATATTTCTTTATTTTATGTCTATCTCATGTGTTCCTACTTTTTTTTTTGTTTATTGTACCTAATGCTTATTTGCACACACTTGACTGTCGCTTTTCTCCTATGTATCCTTGTATTTTTCTTGTTTTTCAAGTTAAGGATCTTCACATAAACAGACTCTATATCCATTGGAATCGAGGAAACATCTTTTATATGTATATGATATACCGTTTTCTTTTGGTTTAGACCAAATTTGTATATTGAGAAATAGTAGAGGGATTGAATTTGTAATTAAGTCTATATTTCAACACACATATCCCCTTTTTGTTTGCAACCAAGAAAGAGAGCACTCCCTCCTCTCTCTGCCTAAACGTTCCCTTTCCAAAATTATTTTATCTTCGAAATTATCTGAGATCATCAGCGATCAATCGAAGAGAAACTCGATTGAAACCCTAAAAATGTTGTTTCTTCGTCTCTCAGGATTCGGTTGATTCTTCTAATTTTTCATTTCTCCGATCCAGGTTATCGTATAAACAAAACCCTAGCGATTTCGGAGCCTTTCGATTCTAGATTACGAAACAAATACAAAGAATAAACACAAAACCCTAGATTTTGGATTTATGTATTGAAGAGTGATGTTTTGGATGAATGCGTTTTGGGGGAGTTGTATAATTTGTTCATGTAGTATGAAGGGATGAGTTAGTCTTCGTTCGTTTGCGTTCGGTAAGTGATTTCGAGGTTGATCTAATGGAAGCGAGTAGTTTGTGAAGATCGATGTTGGTTTAGGGGAGGATTTACCAATTTTTCTATAGGTTTGATCGGGGAAGAATAGGATTATCTTCAAACCAGGCCGTGTAGGCTGTAGATGTAACTCAGTTTTGAATTTTATAGCAGGTTGTTGCCTCCATTAATCGTAGTTGGCTCACTGGTTGGGTATTCGGCGGGGTAGTCTTTGTAGAGTATTCGGCGGGGTTTGATTGTGAGCAGTTAGATTTTCGATAGTACTGCAAAAATGAGCTTGGAAAACGAAGATGGCAGCTCAGCTATGGAGGCCGCTGAATCGGTTAATGAATCTCAAAAGTAATAAACATTTTTTTTATGTTGATATCCATTAATTGAAGTTCTCTTTCGGTTTGATGTTAATTTCGGTTGAAATTTTTTGTTTTGTGTTGGATGATTCAGGAAACCTAGAATTTCGTATACCAGAGATTTTCTCCTTTCATTGAGTGAGTTGGAAATCTGCAAGAAGCTGCCGAGTGGCTTCGACCGATCACTTCTGAGGTAGATTCTCCTAGAATTTTAGGAAGATTTATGTAATCTATCTGCCATCATGTGAACTCTTCTATTGTTGCTGTTGTATCATGTGCTTCTATTAATATGTTATCACTAAAACCAGTGAATTTGAAGATAATAGCAATCAAGAACGGCCAAGAAGTCATGGTAGTTTGCCATTGCAAGGTTTCCGTCGTAATGATTACAGCTCTTCACCACCCACTCGGGGAGATTCAAGTAATTTCTCCAGGGGAGTCTATGGAAGATGGGACAATCGTTCTTCTGGATGGAGTGATAAAGATGGGGATTCACAATCTGATTTGGATCCAGGTTGGTTTTTGAGTGCATAGCATACTCTAATTAATAAATCACTATGCACATTGCTTATTCTTCGTTTTGGTTGTCATACATAAGCAACAAGTCAATCCAGTGGTGTATCTGTATGCTATTATCTATGTAAATACACATTTTACTTTGTAAATACTATGATGCTATTATCTGGGAATGCTAGTAGTTGGTTCATGGTTGAAAACCTTAAAAGCATTATAGAGAGTTGATCCATGCATATTCCATGGTCTTTACCTTTTGCATAATGTGTGAGTTCAAATCTTATTATTTGATGTTTATAAACAGCTAGGCTCAAGGGAATTAGATCCCCAAGGATGACTAGATGAGGGCCAATTGATTTGTCCGAACCATCTTCTAGTTTATTAACTTGCTTTAAAGTAGCATGCAACTGAGACCATGTTTTGTTTTTTGTTTAACCCACAGTCCATGTATAGTTGAAAGTGGAGGTCCTAAGACCTATTTTATATCTAATGGTGGAAATCTAGAGGAATTATTTTTTCTCTTTCTAATAGATGAAATGAATCTCTTACTAGATCAGTCAGCTTCTTTATTTGTTAGATGCATCCGATGAATAGTCTACCCTAAACCTACCTGTTCAGGTGTTACTCTCTGGTTGAGTTTTGCTTACAAGGAGAAGATACTGAAAGCAAACCTAATTTGTGGTTGCTTATTTCTATTGTTGATTCACTCATTGGATTTCTGTTGTATGTAATTTAACTCAATGTTTTTAGCTATCAAAATTAGATTAGACCAGAGTTTTCTTGATCTGTTACTAATCTAATTTTAATTTTCCACCTTTTCCTGGATAGATATCGTAGTGTTATTTCCGGAATAGTTTCTTATTACTCCATTAGATGGCAGACCTTATGTTTACAGCATGTGGTTTGGGAAGTTAAAAAAGAAAACTTATTTCCTTGGTGCATGTATGTTATTGCATTGACTGATTATATATTGAAATAATAAATATCATCTTTCTCGGTGAACCGGCCTCCTAGATGTTGCTTTGCTTCTTATCAGCTAGTAGATGCTTAGTGAAATTTAATTATAGATTATTGCATTGATCTCATCCTCTTCTTAGAAGTGTGCTTTTGCTGATATGGAATAGGGTGTACTAATAGCCATTATGAAATATTTTTTCGTTCATAATCACTGTTCTACTTTTTTACTTTGTTCTGTTTACCAAATAGTCTACTTGTTTAAAAAGTGACCACCATTAACTACTCAAAAGATGGGTTTTCTTTCCATTTGACTTTATTAACAGGCTTTAGTTTTGATTATTGTGGTTCTAGATTGGGGATCAAATGGTAGCGGTATATTAGATTCCTTGATACGTGTACCCGTGAATGAGGATAAGTATTAGAGAATGGTGGCAGAAATGTCATTTCAATCGCAATACATTTTGTTAAGTTGTATGCTTATGGGTGTGTAGTATGTGTGTTAGCGATACATGCTTTATTCGGGTAGTCTCATATGGTACATTATTTGCTTACACATTCTGTCATCGATCACTGCTGGGTCGGTTGGTGAGTCACCCAAAAAGAGCATCGAGAAAGGTCAATTGGCAACTTTAGTATTTTAGTTTATATTTGAATATTTTTGTAGAATTCATTATCAGATGTAATAAATATAGGAGCTAGATCCTCTAGACGTTGTGAAGGAGAAACCAATTTTGATTGATTGATTCTTTATATTAGCAGGGTCCCACCAGTACTAAGACGAACAACAAAGTAAATGAACAAAAACGCTAATTGTTATTACCCAAATAACCATCTTGGTTCTTATTTGCCAAGTTGAAAGCAATCACAAATTTAAACCCCCTTATTAGACTATCTATTTAATTTGACCTATTTCGTCATAAGGAGAAGAGGCACACCACCCTCTCTCATTTCTATCTTTCTCTTTCGGATCATCTACCGCTTTCACCCCTTTCTCTTCCCTTATGATGAAGAGGAACTTGAAAACAATGAGGCCCAAAATTGAATTGGAGTGTGAAGACACTCAATGGGTAAGTATAAAGATCTAAACCATAATTTTGCTGTTTATTCTTTGTATGTCAAGAGTTTTATATGCTCTATTCAAGACAAGATTGGCTCTGGTGGGTGTTGTGGTGAACAAATGCACCCTTATTTGCATAGGAGCTAGCATGGATCGGATCGTGTTGTGTAAAGGGGTCAGGACTAATTGGATAACACTGGGTGGGAGTAATAACTCTCACTTTGGTTAAATTATTCGACTCATCAAGTATATATCGGGTTTGATTGTTTTCATTTTGATAAAGACTATCTATCAGGAAATCTAACACTATCTGGGTGTTCGGCAACAATTCAGAAATTTCATTTTGAAATTCTGCTACATGAACTGGGGTTCTTA
The DNA here is from genome assembly GCA_954870635.1 of Arctium minus. Classification (NCBI taxonomy): domain Eukaryota; kingdom Viridiplantae; phylum Streptophyta; class Magnoliopsida; order Asterales; family Asteraceae; genus Arctium; species Arctium minus. Next base: position 26,038,809 of record OX941082.1, on the reverse strand, counting down.
TTCTGATATCTGTCATTCTTCAATTGAAATCAATTGGCTCCCACAATGATATCTATCACCTCCAACACATTGGAAACTTAGGGTTTCTATGTCGACGATGTAGTACGTATCACTTCTTGTGTTATAATTGGTAATATTTGCAATTTATTGAGTTGGCGATTTATGCTGTTGCTTTGTTAGAAAGAGTTGCGAAGTGGTATTTGATTGCAAAGTAATATGTCGTAAATGAAACCTAAATTCTTACCCACTTTTGGAAGTCAAACGTAGAACTATCATTAATTCTTTTACACAGCACTTGGATAACCACCGAAATTAACTTGGTTGTATGTAATTGTCATGGTCAATCGGCTTAGTATTGTATTGTATTGGCTTGTTATATAGCCAAATTGTGGCTGTCCTCGTGTGACCAATAGTTACCTAATCCTAATTGTTGTATAAGATTGTCTATTGCTTGAACTTGAGTAAAAACTGATAAGTGGACTTGGGTAGAATCCACTCCCAAAAGTTAGCTCAAAGGAGGGTGCCCAAACCACACACATATATGTATCTTGATAACCTGGCATGTGGGACAAACACTACACCGGTAATGTTATGGATCACACATATAATTGTGTCTTGTTTCCTTATGTTAGCACCAACATGAATGGCTTTATCTATATATATCTATACATAAGCATTTCGATTAACCATCGTTTTCTTCTTCAGATTCTGGAAGGCGCAGTTATGGCAATCAGTCTCGGCGACCATGGCAAAACTCTGAGCATGATGGACTTCTTGGAAGTGGTTCTTTTCCAAGACCCTCTGGGTTTGCAGCTGGGACCTCTGCTCCAAAGGGCCAGACAAACGAGCCTTTCCATCTCAATAGGAGTAATGAGGCATATCAGCCTCCACGCCCTTTCAAGGTTGGCTTTTTCATGTTGGTGGTTTGGATTAGTATAAATTGTCTTCCAAATTAACCTCTGTTAAAGATAATCGAAATCATTGGAATCTATAAATACGACCTACATCCCTGCACCACATATATGTACTTGTATTCATATTTACTGTTTTATTCAGGCTGTGCCGCACACCCGAACTAATACCCACGACTCGTTCAATGATGAAACATTTGGTTCCAGTGAGATTACGAGTCAGGATAGAGCAGAAGAGGAAAGAAAGAGAAGAGGTAACATGTCTTTGTGTCATATGGCTGGACCCTTATTTTACATTCTATTGGTGATTGATGATATGTGAAGTTCGTTTATGCATTCTAATTTTCTGGCAGCTTCTTTTGAGTTGATGAGGAAGGAACAACAGAAAGTGCTACAAGAAAAGCAGAAATCAAATGCAAATAAGCATAAAAGTGACGGATTTACGGACCTTATCTTGGAGGAGACCAAGGAAGAAGGGCTATTGGAGGCCAGTGGTGAATTGAATTCTGCAGTTCAATCTGTTTCAAATGATGATTCTGGAAAGTCTTCTATTCTGTTGCAGTCTTCCAAATCCCGACCACTTGTACCACCAGGATTTAGAAGCACAATTCTGGAGAAGGGTTCAACCACAAAACCTATCTCTTCTACCGACAAAGAGGTAAATATTTATATGTATGCATGTATATTGTGTTTATGTCTAATTAATGTCTACCGTCATGCCCATTATTATCTGTATTCATGGTTTTTGACTTCTGGTGCAATGAGCAAAAACTGCTTGAATCGGTACAATGAATTGAACATTCTTTTCCAGAAGAAGGTCAACACGAATAAAAACGACCACCTTATGATCTTCTTTACTGACATATTTATTGTTCAAATCTCGTTTAGCAGAATCCTAAACCTGGAATAGAAGAAATTCATTTGCTTGCCAAGGGTAATCACACTCAAAATGAAACTCAAGATAACCAGGGGAACATACAGTCAGTTCATAAGTTAGATATGACAGAGCAGTACCTTCAAGATAAAAACATTTGTGGGATTAAGCAGGGTGAAGAGATAATGACCTCATTATCAGGGTCTTCAGTTTCAACTGAAAAGCGTGGAATGGGTGATCATAATTTACATGGAATCTCTGGTTTTCCAGAAGTCCACGAAGCTGTTGATGGTGAAGTTTTTGAACTTATGACGAATAACGTTATGGGAAATAAAATTCTCAGCAATTCGAGTCAGGAAAGCACGACGTCCATCCTAGGAAAGTTCTTTGGCAGCGCTCCAACAATTAAAGATGGTGGCTCCAGAGGTTTTCTTGAGGTACACGATTATAAAAACTTTTGCACGCAGTTTACGGTGTTGCTTAACCTAAATAATTAAATGCATTATCTGAGCTGATGAAACACAGATATTCTTGAATGTGTTGGGAAACTAGTTTGAAAACCTATACTCTCACAAATTTGTTGTATTGTGCTTGCTTAGAGGTGATTTTCGTTTTTATCCAAATTCCAGAGTAGAGATTTCAGTTGCTCATTGCATTTGTGAATAAACTGTCACTACTAACAAGGAAAAGCACTTGAGGGTTTTCACACCCTCAGCGACAAAAGACTGACAAAAACAGTATTTTGGGAAGGCATCATAAAGTTAGTTCACCCCTTGCCACTTCTAATATAAAGTTACATCATTTGACCATAGGAGTATCGATTAGGTAGCAAATGCATTAGGTGGTTTGTTGTCTCAGCCTCCTTTCCAAAATGTAGGGATTTTCCCTAAATCCATGTGAACTCTCAACCTATATTATTGTTGTTATTATGTTTGTGTTTAATACATACCCAAATATCACAAGGGTAAAAAACTAGTTTGTCAATGAGAAAGTTAGGACCTTCAGCAACAGAAAGGTTGGAAAATATATGCAGGTTCATGGTAATATAAATCGGCTATATTCTCTTGTCTAATGTTCTTATCTACGACCTAGAAAAATCGCTAGTATATATATTTTTTTCTTTCTATCAGAATGATAAGATCCTGGATTATCTGATTCAACTAGTTTACTTTTGTGAATGTGACATGCTTACAGAGGGGCCTTATAGTAATATGCTTTTGGCTAATGAAAATGGTACCTCTCCTGTTATGTTTTAGTTTATTTTTTGAAGAAAGTTTATAAACTTTAAGCAGACATGTGTTGCTTACTTTAAGGTAATGAATCTATTTTCGTTCAGCAGCAGAAGAGTAAGGAAGATGATCATCTGAGTCCCCACAATGTGCAATCTTCCAGATTTGCTCAGTGGTTTAATGAAGACGGTATATCTCTCTTTCTCTCTCTCATTCTTTTTCTCCCTCTCCCTCTCCCACTATATTTATATACATATAATATCACAGCTAATAATTTGGATCTATTTGGCTTCATATATCATAATTACTGCATCGTATCCTCTTAGTTGTGACATTTGCCATTTTCTTGAATCTTTTTGCAGAAAAGAAACCCGTGGATGATCTCTCATCCAATAGACCGAATGACTTGCTTTCACTGATTGTTGGTAGTGACAAAACTGGGTCTCAAGTTCCCAATGTCATATCTACTGAGCCCAGCGCACCAGATTTATCCTACAAGGGTTTTGGGGTTACCAAAACACCATCAGACTCCAAGCATTTGTACAACGATTATAGACAGGAGGCTGCACCTCCAGTGGCTGCAGTCCTTACGTGTGAAGATCTTGAACAAACCATAATGTCAGAATATAGCGAGAAAAGTACAACTTTGCAGCCACCCGTTCCTGATTGGAGTGTTTCTGGCCAAGAAAACATGGATGCTATACCAGTTGACAATCGTGCAACTCATCACTTGCTTTCATTGTTACAGAAAGGAACTACCATTGAGGATATGAAATCCTTTAATATAGAAAGTGGGTCGTTGGAAAACCGTCCTACTTCTGAAGTGGGAGGTATTAAGATGTTTGAAAAGCCAAAAGATGGTAATCAGGAAGCTGCACATAGTTCGGCTCAGAACCTTTCACTTGAATCGCTTTTCGGGACTGCTTTCATGAAGGAGCTGCAGTCGGCTCAAGCACCTGTTTCTGTCCAGAGGGGATCTGCTGGGTCTGCCAGAATCAATATAGCGCCTCATGAACTATCTGCCCCTGTGATGAATGGTCCTTTGTCGTCTAATGTTGATGGAATAGGATCCAACATGACAAATTATGAAAGCAATCCCTTGTCCTCAAAAGAGAAACAGCCTGCAAAATCAGATGATGCTGAAAGCTGGTTAAACTTCAATGGTCCTCAGGTAGATGTTGACCCATTAGAGTTCCAAAGGGGATTGCCAAAATCGGCTAAACAAGCCATTGGGGGAGTTGAAATCCAGCTGCCTGAAGAGGAGAGCTTGATTACAGTTGGCGACCCTGCAAACACCCATAACCAGATGTCAAAAAATACAACTATAGGGAAACTGTTACCTTCTGATGCAGCATTTGATATATCAGAGAAACTTGCGGCACTTAATTCTGGTTTTAGAGGTGATCGTTCTATGGCAGCTCAGGAAGCTACTCGTTTTGTTCGTGGGCCCTATGACATGTTGGAGCCTGAGAGACAATTTAACAATCTTCATGCCCAAGCTTCATCTCCTCAAATGCATGCAGGGCAAATGAATCATAATAGGCTGCCAATGTTTCACCCGTTAGATCCTAACCCCCCACATATGAATTCCCATATGAGATTTCCGGAGCATCTTATGCAACGTGACGCTCTTATGAATCACCAATTTCCAGCAAATATGGCACGTCCTTTTCATCACCCTGATGCTAGAGTAACAGGTTTTGATGTTCCTGCTCATCCTCAAATGCTGCCTCAAATGCGGATGCAAGGCAACTTCCCTCCTCACCTGCTACGTGATCTTCCAAGGCCTTCAATGGTGCATCCTCATCCTGGCAATCAAGCATCCAATTTTATGCCGGATAGGGAAGCAATGCATGGATTCCCGTTTGCTCATCAGCAGGCCAACATTGGTGGACTTGGTATGCCATTACCTGGTAAAATCCTGAATACTTTCTCTTAGTAATGAATTGATTTTTGCAGAAACTGTTGTCCACTTCCGTAAGTTGAATTCTTACTGTCTTCATATAAAATTTCTAGTCCAACCATGATAACCCCTGAAAACGAAAAAGAAACAAAGTGGTCATGGTGCTCTGTTATGCCATTGATCTACACTAATGTTAAGTCCCAACCTAATGCTGGTTGAACCCTCACTTGGTAACAAAATTGATCCTGGCAAAAGACCAGGATTTTAGAAATCCGTTTAGAACACTGATTCAATCTGTCAACCTGTTGATCCTGTGAGTTGTCCACATAGTCACCCTTGTAATGTTTATCGATTTATATAACTCAAAATTTTGGTTGAACCTCCAACCTTATCAGGTATTTATTACTTGTAGTTGTATATAATATAATGGCCTTATGTTTGAGTTGGTGCGTATTCACTAGCAGTTTACCATATCATAGTTGAAGATCATGTGCCACAGGAGCTCTAATATATTTCCGCTTCACTTCATGGTGGTCCAAACAACATGTGTACGGGACTGGACTGGAGTGGATGGGCGAGAGTGAAGTAGGAGGGTGAAATAATTGTGGAAGGTTATAGGATTTTAAGAAGACATGGGTAGTTTAGTATTTACCAATTCATTATGTTAGGACGAAAGTGCATTTTTGTGCGACTCAGGTGCTGTAATGTTATATCAAACATGGGACAAGAAGTTTTTGTTTTGTCCTGTCCCACGTACTAAATACCTGGTCAAAACTCATAAACAAAGTGTTAAAAGAACCGAATTCACAGGAAAAGGATCAGAGCGTAGTTTGATGATGAATGATGTTGGTTTTGTGAGAAACTAACGAACGAATGCTTGTTTGTTGTGCAAGAGACATACTAATAATAGTGCATTTTCAGTTCCTGATGGTGGTCCGGAAGTGTTGCAGAGGATGATGGAGATGGAGCTGAGATCCCAGTCGTCGAAGCAGGTTCGTCCAGTGAATAGCCATAGCCAAGGGGGGATGTATGAGCTAGATATGGGTTTTCGATACAGGTAGGTAGTTGTTGTCCATGGTCCTGCTCATGTATATGATGAATGTGAAATCCCATATCTGTAGCTGCTGCTTCTGCTTTGAAACCCTAAGAAAACAGAGATGTTTTTTCTTTTTTCCTTTTTTTTTTTTATTTTTTATTTTTTTTTTTTATTATAAAGTTTTTTTTCTAGTGAAGTTTGGTTTGGTTTTGGATACCGAGATTGAGGATATGTAGATTGGAATTGTTGTAATGCACATTTACAGGTTAGTTTTCTTTCTTTCTTGCTTGGTTGCTTCATCCCATATGCGATTTAATTTTTATCACCTTAATTAGCTAACATACACATGAAAAATATTTGATGTTATTAATTTATATGATGATTAATTTGATTTAAAATGAAATGAAATGTTTCTTTGAATGTGATTTCCTTTACCTAGGTCAATGAATTGAATTCCATTCCTTTGGAAAATGTAACAAATTTCATAATTTGGCAAATGATCATTAAGAGTCTAATTATAATAAAATCATTATTTGGATCTCTTTAAAACTTATTTATTTTTTAATAATTTATATTTATCAAAATTTGTAAGATTTCTTTTTCATTAACTTTTAGATACACTTTTCATTATAAAATTTATTTATTTTTTAATCACTCTAGTATTCTGATTTCTGAATAAAGATTCACTGTTATATGAGATCCCAATTCGTATTTTCCAGTCAAATTCCCCATTTGATGAATCTGTTTTTTTTTTTACTTCATAGCTGTCAAACTTGTATGGCTTTCCATATTATGAATACCTATTGATTATATATATATATATATATATATATTCATCAGTATGGGTAAAAATGATGAAAATTAGGGGTTATAGATGGTGAAAATTATGAAAATGGATGTTTCATGATGAATTTATAAAAGTTTCATCACTGTCAAGTCAAACATCAAACAGCTACATTAATAAATACTTGTAGAAACAGACCATTTGATACATGAGGACGTACATAAATTAATAATCAACTACATCACTCTCTTAGAACACCATATGACTTTACAGCATTTGCAATGAAGAGCCATAAGACAGTACCAGATGACTTTACAATGTTGAAATTTAGGTTCTAATGGTAATTTCCAAATTAAAATGCTCGATCTGATCGCGATGCTTAAGCTAAGCTAAGATCGAGATGCTTCAACCAAAAATAATTCATGCGATGCTTCCACCTTGATTAATTAATACTCGATATGCATTATTCAGGAAGAGCTTGTTGTCTTCTGCGAAAAACAACAACTGGGAAGTCGTTAAAATGCGTAACATAGATTTGGTACGTTTAAGATATATAAAGTTATTGTCAATTAAGCTTACTTAATTAGGATTGGTATGGCTGTAGTGATATGACATTAATTAATGACTTGATGAAAATGACATATATTTTTCACGTTACTGGATAAGGGACATTACTATCTTGTAGTTTTCAATCTGAAAAATCCATCGGTTGTTGTCGAGAGGTGGCTGATGACGATGACCTTCTACAAATTAATTATGTATGACGGACATTTTCGTATGAATTTAAAACCATTCAATGTTCAAAATAATAAACACCATGAAATCTAATACCATCGGATTCCGTTTATGCAGCAAAGGTTAATGAGTAGGCATTTAAATGCGATAGGACATGTTGCGGGAACGATCCTAGATGAAATAGGTCAAAAGAGGTTGAGAATGGATTGACAAACACATCACAACTACGATGATTGTGGAGTGTTTGCAATGAGACATATAGAGACCTATATGGGAGACAAGTTCGTTCTTTAACATGTTAAATGTGTGATTTTAAACAGAACCCCTAAACTTTTGAGGCTTAATTTTATATTGTTTGGGGCCTTTAATTTCATCAATGACTGTAAAACTATAGCACAAAGGAGTGCCTCTCTAATTTCTATCAGAAGACAAAAGTAATTTATCTCATCACTTATGTAATTTATATATATATATAGAGAGAGAGAGGTTCAAGGGAAAACCTCAAAAAAATGGAAAAGTGAGGAACACCCTGGTAGCCATTTATCTGGACGGTATGCACTTGTGCATACAAGTAAATTAAGGTGTTTTTTGGTTTTATGCACTTGTGCATATGCACGTGTGCATGTTACAATTACTTGTATGCACAAGTACATACCGTCTAGATGAATAGCTATCAGGGTGTTCCTCAGTTTTCCTTTTTTTTGAGGTTTTCCTTGAACCTGACCATATATATATATATATATATATATATATATATATATATATATATATACTACCTTATAAACCAAATTTCACAAAAGTCTTAAAGTCTTGATTACCTTTTTTTATGCATGAGGTACAAACATTCTAAAGCATAAAAGTCTTAAAAATAAATTATAAAGCATAATGTACAAACACTCAAAGCACTTATTCAGGATTTTCTTTCTTCAATTCAGAGGGTTTATGAATAAAAAAAAGAAACTTTCAGAGTTTTCTTTCTTCAATTCAGAGGGCCATCCTTCAAACTTTCCCTGTTTATGAATAAAAACAAACTTTCCCTGTTGATAATAAAAAAAAACATTCAGGAAGAAACTTTCAGGGCTTTCTTTCTTCAATTCAGAAGGTAAACTTCCTATTTCGGCTACCATTTCATCTGAAAAATCTGCTGCTATTCCAAACAAGCAACCATTTCAAATTTTAACTTTTCATGTATGCCCGCCATACCCAATATACCTTCTTCTTCTTCTTCTTTCTTCACGTTGCATGTATATATATATATATATATATATATATATATATGGGTCCAGAGTTTGCATCTTATATCTGGTTTTGTCAAGCTTCATCACTTCTACTTCTTCATCTCCTGTCTGGTTCTGATTTGAGGTAAAAACCATAACCATTGATTTTGATTTTGTTTTTGATTTGGTTCAAAGTTGTCTGAGTCCATACTCTTTCGTTTTTTTGTTCACACAGAGACTTTCAAGTTCTTTCAATTTGTTCACAGTTGTCCAACAACTTCATCTCTCACTCTCTGATTCTACCAGGTGCTTCCCATTGGTCTCTGCACACAAACACACAACATTTGCATGAAAATATATTTTAGGTTTATAAATCCACCTTGTGAAAAAAAACTTGTCTATGGAAAATTTATTTAAAGAACAAAACTCAAAGTTAAACTCAAGAGAACTTACAATAAGTATGGACCAAGTGAAATCCAAAGATTGAAGTCGAAGTCCATATCAGAAAAAATAAAATAAAAAATAATCCAGAGATACGTCTTGCTTCTTTTTTATGCTTTTGACCGAACTCCGTGCTTTGGGTTTCCTCTTCATCCCTTTAGCCTGATCATTTAAAAAACACTAAAAGACATGGGAAACAGATTGTAAGTTAGAGAAAAGAAACATTAGAGAAAAGAAAAATCCCAGAAAATTGAAAATGGAGAAGAGGTTTTTAGGTGTTGAAGCTATTTTGGGGAAATTGGGAGGGTGTTTTTAGGTGTTGAAGATAAGTAGAAGAAATTGAAAATTTTGGGGAAATGGTTGAAGTCCATGGGAAATTGAAAAAAGATATAAAAAATTGGCGTTGGGAAAAGTGAAAGCTGCCAAAGCTTTTGTTTTTTTTCTTATAGAGTATAAAGAATGATTTAAATGTATTTATCATACTTTTATTTGTATAAATATAATATACAAATTAAAGGTTAAACAAATTTTTTTGTTTGCATATATATATTTTGTTCTCATGTATATATTTTTATTAAATTAAAGGTATGTGCACTAAAAAAGTATTTCTTATATAGAAACAAAAAACATTTAATCAAAAATTAAGAATTGTTTAAGGACACATGAAAGCTTGCTTCAAAAGGTTAAATAAAAGTTTGGTCCTAACATAAATGTTTATAATTGTAAAGGTATATATTTTTAAGAGCATGTAATTATTATAATTGCAAAAGTAGGCATAGAATTTTTTTTTTTTCTTCTTTCACAATTAAAAGTCCACTTTAAAAATAGACATTTTTTTTAAAAAAGTGGACACATAATACCTTTTTTAACCACTTCTAAAAAATATGAAATGATAGAAACATTTTATCATGATTTTTAAAACTGGTGTACAATAATTGAATCATATATAAGTAATATATTTTACATATTAAAAGTTTATTGGTAAAAATAATTAATCATCCCTCTACAATTTTTGCTTAGTATTGCTTTACCAAGTATTAATCCTTGGTTATATAAGATGCATTTTCGGAGTTAGAGGAATAATGGGTAAGAGCATAGGATTTGTTTTTCTTTGATAAAGAAGATGGGGAAATTGGGGGGTGTTTTTAGGTGTTGAAGCTATTTTGGGGACATTGGGAGGTGTTTTTATGTAATTTGAGATGATAATTTTTTAAGAATGTTTTATGTAATTTGTGTTTTTTAGGAATGTTCTAGAGTTTGATTGTGATATTACATTTAATGATTTATAAAGCATTATGTAAATTGTGATATTTTTAGAATTGTTTTAGGTAAATTGGAATACTTTTGGAATTGATTTACGTAAATTGGTATATTTTTAGTTAAAAACGAAATTAGTATTTTTACGGATGTAAGACTTCAATTTAATTGTTTATTTATTACTTTATGAAGTATGATTTATACATAAAAACAATATTGAAATTTCCATAAAACATGTTTGTTAACCTTAAAATTTATAAACTTTTGTATCCCTTAAAAGTAACTTAACACAATTACATGGATTTAGATAAAACGTTTGAAGAAGAAATTGTTTTTTAGAGGATTATTTTTCTATTTAATATATAAGGTTTTTTTTATCTAGAAAATGGATTGTCATTGGACTGTTGAAGATTTTGCACCACTCAATTAACATTTTAAATGATGGAACATAACTATTGTCCAGGTGGACTATATTTGAAATGACGTGAAGGAGAAGAGGTTGCTTTTATCTACCAGAATCGGTATTCTCGCATGGACAACTTTATGTGGCATTGTCGAGAGGTATATCACGTGGCACTACAAAGGTATTAGTGAAGCCTACCAAAAAGTTCAAACCGGACGGAATCTACACATCAAATGTGGTTTATCGAGAAGTTTTGAGTGATGATTGTATATATGATTAAAACATGATTGTAATTTCTATTTTGTTTAAACATAACTTTTAGACTTTTTGGATAATAAATTGCATTAAGTTTTCATTTTCTAATTTACGATATATTCCGTCGCATTGTGTAAAACTCTTAATACAACATGCGAACCACCAAATATTTTGCAAAATTTGATGTTTAACACTTAAATGTATCTTGATAGAACTTTAACATCACCGCCGCATTGCGCGGGTATTCAACTAGTATATATATATATATATAACAGAGCCTCCAAAAAGATTGAAACGTCACTTATGAGAGACATAACATGATGAAAAATTGGACTGACACCCTAAGGAAAACATGATCAAATATCCAGATGAATCATGATGAAAAAGCTTATGTAACAAGAACAACCAGATTCATAACCAATAATTTAAATAAAATTATAAATCTTAATTCAATTCCATACTATAAAATAAGCAACATAATCCACTTCCATGAAGCTTAGAAATAAAATGCTATGAAAAACTATTAACTCATAAATAGATTATGCAGTTTAAATTAATTACTGGAACCACGATTCCGACAGTTACGTGAATCAAGTGACGACATAACCGGCACATTATCTTCAGCTTTTTCCCCTTTGAAATTTCTTTCTCAGCACCACCAATAAGCCTTTTACCAGTACCACAACTTTGTTTCGTATCGCGGTACGAGGAACAACTTCAATAGTTTCGGGTTGAGATACTCCAAGAAACTCTTGAATGGATGCCGTTTTTTCTTCAGAGTGAACATCAACTTCCCCATATCTGAAACGAGCAGGTAACCACTCAACAGGGACTAGATCTCGTCTCCAACGACGAAGAATGTATTTCTCCGGAATTCTATTAACCCCGTCATTTAACATTACGTTCAGAGCATGCCGACATAAAATCCCATTACTGAACGAAGAAGTTACAACTACAATCATACGTGTTTTCCGTCTTGTTATGGACAACCTATAATATATGAAAACGAATTCATAGGGTGAACGTAATATAAGATTCTAGTAAATGAGGGGAAAAAAAACGAATCCGAAAGTATATACCGTGTACTTTGTTATGATCCCAGAAGCTTTGTTCTTGTGAGTTATCGTGTACACTCTCGTTTCACCAACATTCGTGACGCCATTCCATCCGCAAAACCATCACCCTCTTTTATCTCTTTCTGAATTTTGAAAAATATCGTCCGTGTATATACTTCAGCCGCATGCGCTTCCAGTTTCCAAGGAGACACCAACCGCGGAACAGTACTTTTTGTTGTCACCTCAAGAGAACCATGCTTCGCCCGTTGGGTATCAATTGCATTATCCAATGAATGAAGAAAAACAACAAGATCATGCCCAGAATATGCATAAACGTTAAAAAAATGCATTGATACTCTCCGACCTGGATGTTGTCTTTATTAGACTAGACATTTGAGAATCCTTATAATAAGCCGGTATCCACGACTCCCTAATCTCGTACAATTCATCAAACCACGAGTCTCCCCGTAATCCATATAAATCCACCATATCATTCCATTGCCTCTCAAATACTTCAGGATCGAGGTGAACATTCCACACCAACTTATTAAATTCGCTAACAAACGGAGTACGATGTTTGAGGTCATTACTTATCTGTCAAGTAACCGATACAAACCAACCATGTAATAAATATATGTAAATAAAAGAAAATCATCCCCAATAAGTTTCATCATTATTACCTTAGATTTAACCTTTTCAGTGATGTGCCACATACACAATCGATGCTTAGACTCAGGGAATGCAATAGAAATTGCTTGCTTCATGGCTGCACGATGATTAGTGATGACAAAATGTGGTTGTCGTCCATGAGCTTTTACAAAAGCATTTAATACCCATGTGAAATCATTTGCCGAATCATTATGCATCAAAGCAGCTCCAACCACAACAGATTTTTTATGATTATCAATTGCAGTGAAAGGAACAAAAACCATAGCATGCCTATACAAATTAATAAAGAAAATTTTATTCGTAATATGACATGGAAAGTAAAAAAAAATAACAAACGGTAGTTTCCTAGGAAGGAAAACTTACTTGTCTGTCTTAAGCGGCGCATTAAATGAAATTACATCTCCAAATTCCCTATAATTCAATCTGGCAGTTTCATCGGCCCAAAAAATTGCTAACAACTCCTTATCATCGCACTTGTACTTGAAAAAAAACTCAGGGCACACTTTTCGCCTATTAGCCATCACGTTTAATAACGTTTGCGCGTCTTTATTGCCAACAGAAGACACCATATCACGTTCGGAGTTTTGATGATCTCTTACGGTGCCACCCGAGAAATCAACACCACCCGTAAGTGCACTCCTAAATCTATGAGATTTGGTATTTCCAACCTTCGAACCTGAACCATGAAATACATTTCTATGATCGGCACAATGTAGTTGCTTCCTAGATCGTAAAAACCTCATCTCCTCTCTATTAAAAAGCATGTGATTATGTTGCTCGACAAACTTGTATACCTCATACCCTCCCCGTTCTTCAACAAAATGAATTTTGAAGCACGCCCCACAACCCGAACGCTTGATATTTGAATTGCTCATTTTACGATCACTGAAATACTTACTTGATGGAATCCCTTCCTTATTGCACACATAATACCGACTATAACAACCCAACCAAAAGCAACTTAAATCTTATTAATATAAATAAGAAATTCATACCAAAACGGTCCAAGCTTGCCATTTACAATTTAAAGTTCTCAAAATCAACATACACAACTGAGATAATAATAAAGAATGTCTAAGATAACGGTCTTCTAACTCTTTCCGCTACATCTTCTCCTTGCCCTTATCAACTCTCACTAACTTACGCCTGCCTGAAAAGATTTTTAGTTTTGAAAGAGCGAGGGTTAGACCATAGGTCTAGTGAGTCCCCTCTAACAGATAAGCGATAAAATAACTTTCCAGCAAATTAAATCAACATTTAATAAATGCACGAAAACACGCTACGGACCACACGACCGTCAAAGACGATGTGTCTAACTCGCGCTGTCTTAATGTTGGGACACACCCCCAACGACATAAACGGGTCACACTCCCCGACACGAGTAGGCGGGCCACACTCCCCGACTTAGGTCACATATTCCACAAAAAATGTATGCATACATTTAAACATCAACAATTTATATCACACTTAAATCATTTCGTTATAAACTTGACATCGTAAATAAATCAACATTTAAAAAATCAAACTTCGCATGTTTTCGTTCATAAAGGATTTAGTTCAGAAAACTCACCTGGTGTCTTTAGCTTAACTCTTGCGCCTACTCTTAAAGTCGATCTGGAACCTATCAAGAAAACACTGGCCGGTAAACTCCCAATTCATTCTACTTACGAGTTTGACTTTAACACCAATCCCAAAGACATCTATTCTCGATGAGAAACTTATCCCATTAAAATTTCCTACTTGAAACAAGATATGGAATCCTAAACAAAATAAAACGTAGGTCGGCCTTCCACCAATTAAGGCCCACATTCTAAATAAAGGAAGATACTACTTATGGGCCTCGGTCCACACACGGAACTAGGGAGCTGGGTCGCGACCGGAGTCCAGCACCCCCCCCCCCCCCCCCCCCCCCCCGTTGACCGGAATCACGACCGGGTCTACACTTTGCGACCGAGGTCACTTAATCGACCGAAGTCCTAATTCAACCGATGCATAAGGCATTCGACCGGTGCCCCAAGGGCACCGGTGTTCCCAAGGGCACCGGTGTTCCCAAGGTCGACCGGTATTCCCCAAAGTCGACCGGTGTACCGCAGACTCGCTACAGATGCCGTCAAGCTAACTTTTGTACCAGAAATTAGCAATAATCTCAATCCCAAAATTCACTGATTAGATATAGAAACTCGATTTCACCAAAACAAATCTATTACCCACATAGATATCTTACATCGACTTCTCATTATTTCATACCCAGAAGAAAAAAAAATTCAGATTCAATTCCTCACCCCCACCTACAACTATTATAATTATATCATTTATAAATTGAAAGGTATAAACACGAGAAGATTTACCTGCAAACGAATTCGACCAAAACTTGAAATTCTTGAAGAATCCTTCTTCCTTAGCCTCTTACCAAAATCGCAATGACACTTCTCTCACTTCCAGCCGCCACATCCACCTACACACTGATATCTCTAGGGTTAAAACCCCTTTTCCCAACTTTTCACAATAGACCCTTCCTTAAAACGACTTTTCTAATTTCTCACCCAACTCTTATTTTTGTTTGCTTTAAGTCCGGTTATTACACCGACACGTGATACGACCAAGTTTATTTATCTTCTTATTGGATAAACGTACATCAAACCCAGCTTCTTCGGCATATTTCCGGTACATTTTTTCAGCCAAATCAACAGACTCAAAAACATCACCCATTTTCGGCTTATATTTCATGTCTACATTAGGAAACCAATATTTCAATCCACTCTGATCCGTTTCCCCCTTGTCGTGAGATCGAGTATCTACAAAATATATAGAACGAACCAAACTATAATTTTTACCATGATAAAGTAAACAAACCTAACTAATTAATTGCCCATTGATGAAATTAACTTAAGCAACATATTAAACCATAATCTACTGTATGAAGATCGAACCATACGTAAACCAAAGCAACAAAAGCAAAAAAAAACCTTATAATATCAAGAGTCAAAACAAAAAACAAAAAATAGGTTACAACAAATGCTTAAATTTCATGCAATCATAAGCAACAACAAAAGCAAAATATGACTTAAAATTCATGCAATGATGAGATAACCATGTATATACGAAATCTTTTCAAAGTAAATGAGTACATCAAGATTAATTACTGTTTATTTATCCAATAATTAATTAATACATAAAAATGTACCATCTGAATCTGAAAACCCATTGCGATCGTCCTTTTCGTCAAGTTGTTTTCCGTGATTCAGTGAACCTTTTTTGTCAAACAATTCACTCACTGGAACATTCGTTTCAGTTGAAGAACCAAATCTGTGACCAACATTCATGAACCCATCTCCGGATTCTAAAACGTCGCTCAGGTTGACTTCATTAGCAGAAAGTGATGGATCCATTAACGATAGTGAAAGTTGATAAAATGAAAGAGAAGAAAGTAGAAAGAGAAAGTAGAGAGAGAGAGAAGTATTGTGTATATTGAATAATGAACTGATACACACTATATATACAAGGACAGAAAAGGAAAAACTTCTCTAACTAAGTTGCTAACAAAGATAACAAAATAACAGAAATAATAACAAACTAATACCCCCCTTCAAGCTGGTGGTTGATCAACTAATCCCAGCTTGGAAATAACATCATGATGTTTAGGCCCAGATAAAGATTTTGTAAACACATCTGCAAGTTGAGACTTTGTTGGTGTAAATTCCACAGCAATAACACCTGCTTGTAATTGTTCTCTTACATAATAGCAATCCAGTTCAATGTGTTTTGTCCTCTCATGAAAAACTGGATTGTTTGCTATATGTATACTTGCAAGATTGTCACATTTTAAAGCAATAGGGGTAATATTTTCTACCCTTAAATCTGCCAAGAGTCTGCTCAACCAAGTAAGCTCACTAGTAATTCTTCTCATTGATCTGAACTCTGCTTCAGCTGAAGATAAGGAAACTGTTACTTGTTTCTTTGACTTCCATGAGATAGGACCCCCCCCCCCCCAAAAGAAACAAAGTAACCACTAACAGATCTTCTTGAAAAAGGACAAGATTCCCAATCTGAGTCACAATATGCAGTTAGAGAAAAATCTGCTTTATCATTAAAGAACAAGCCAAAAGATCCAAAAACTTTCAAATACTTCAGAACGTGTAGAGCAGCATCCCAGTGAGCCTTTAAAGGATTCTGATTGAACTGACTTAGAAACTGTACACTGAAAGCCAAATCAGGTCGTGTGTGAACCAGAAAATTTAGTTTCCCCACTAGCTGTCTATATCTGCTTGGGTCATCCAAAGGATTAGGCATGTCTAGCATGAGCTTTAAGTTGCAAGGCAAAGGAGTAGTAACATTCTCAGAAGATGTAATACCATATTCTTCTAAAAGTTCAGTAAGATATTTCTTTTGGGTTAAGAAGACTCCCTTATCACTCCGTAAAAATTCTAAACCCAAAAAGAAATTAAGAAGACCCAAATCTTTGATCTGAAAAGTATCATGCAGAAACCTTTTCAAACCTTCAATTTCGGAAACACTATCACCGGTTACTATAACATCATCCACATACACAACCACAATAGTAAAAGACTCCTTTGTCTTCTTGAGGAATAGAGAGTAATCATTCTGTGAGTGTTGAAAACCTTTTGACCTTAGTGCTTCAGACAATTTTGAGTACCATTGTCGAGAAGCCTGTTTTAGGCCATACAGGGATTTCATAAGCTTGCAAACATAGTTGTTATTTGTGCAAATCATACCTTTGGGCCTTTTCATGTAAACTTCTTCGTGCAAATCTCCATGCAAAAAAGCATTGTTAATGTCTAATTGATGAATAGGCCAGTTTTGTTTGACAGCAAGAGCTACAATGCATCAAATAGTTGTAAACTTCACAACTGGTGAAAAAGTCTCATAATAGTCTTCATTTGCTTTTTGAGTGAATCCCTGTGCTACCAATCGTGCTTTGTGTCTCTCAATTGTACCATCTTGATTGAACTTTGTCTTGTAAACCCATTTGCATCCTATAGCACGCTTTCCCTCGGGTAAAGGAACAAGTTTCCAAGTACCATTTGCTTCTAAAGCTGCAAATTCCTTTGCCATAGCTTCTTGCCAGAAAGGGTTAGAAACTGCTTCTTCATAAGATTTAGGATCCACAACAGAGACAATGTTTGCAACAAAAGATTGATTATAACTATTTAAAGCAATTGGATTAAGATTCTGAGATGAAATACATAGGTTAGTCATAGTATGAGGACAAAACTCAATATAAGATGTGGAAGTATCTGAAGAAACATGATTACAAACAAAATCATCAAAGTAAGAAGAAGGTTTAGATATTCTGGAAGACCTGCGTAAAATAGGAGAAGCTGACTCATTTTGATTTGAAGATGAAGATTGTTGTTCAAACTCAGAAACCGTGACATTGTTATTTGGCTGATGTGCTAAGTGTTCAGGTGTAGCAGAAGAAGGTGAAACATAATGGGTAATATCAGGACTGGTCGGCTTAGAACAAATGGGATCAACATGTAAGGATGGATCAAAATTGCTAGGATCATCAATTGGACTTTCAGTAGAAACAGGAAAAGGCAAATCATTTATGTCAAATGAAGAAGATGATTTGATAAAAGGAAACTCAAATTCACAGAATTCAACATTTCTTGAGTATGAAATTTTCTTGGTCACAAGATGCATTACTTTATAAGCTTTCATATGAAAAGGATATCCAAGGAAAGTATGAGGATCTGCTCTTGATTGGAGTTTATGTCTGTTAACAGGATTTGTGGACACAAAACACAGGCAACCAAAAGAACGAAGATGTTCATATTTAGGTTTAGTCTTGAATAAAAGCTCAAAAGGAGTAAGATGATTTAATACCTTTGAAGGCATTCTATTTATGAGATAAGCTGCAGTTAGGATGCTATCCCCCCAAAAAGTTAGTGGTAGTCCAGATTGAATCATTAAGGCTCTAGCTGTTTCCAAAAGGTGTTTATGTTTCCTTTCAGCTCTTCCATTTTGCTGAGGTGTATAAGGACAAGCTAATTGATGAATGATACCTTTGGAAGAGAAAAAAGCTTTACCTTCAATACTATTACCTAACTCTTTCGCATTATCAGACCGAATAACTTTGATTGTTTTGTGAAACTGAGTTTGAACAAATTGAACAAAAGACTTTATGATATCAAAAGCTGAACTTTTATATTTCAACAAATGAATCCAAGTAGATCTACTATGATCATGAACCATAGTAAGAAAGTATCTATGTCCGTCATATGTAGGAGTATGAAATGGACCCCAAACATCAACATGTAGCAAATCAAAGATAGAAACAGACTTAGATTGACTGATAGGAAAAGACAACTTATTTTGTCTTGCTTTATGACATACAATACAAGAATGGAAAACATCTTTATTACAAGCATTCGGAACAAGATTTATTTGTTTTAGCTTGTACAAAGGAAGATGACCAAAGCGTAAATGCCACAAGGAAACAATCTTGTTACATTTGTCTAGTATAACAGCATTAGAAATAGAAAAACTACGAGGATCACAATACTTGATCTGATTAGAATTCAGCAAGAAAAGATTTCTAACCCTTTTACCAAGTACCAAGAGCTTCTTGGTGAGAGGGTCCTGCATACAACACTGTGTATCAGAGAACAAAATAGGAATCTTGTATGTGGAGCATAATTTTTCTACAGAAAGAAGATTGAAATGGAATGCAGGAACATACAAGACATTATACAGAGTTAATGAATCTGTTAGAGTGATATTTCCAACAAATTCAACAAACAGAATGTTTCCATTTGGCAAAGAGATTTTGTGAGGTTTAGAGAGTTTTGTAAGAATGGAAAACATAGACTTATAACTACACATATGATCAGACGCCCCAGAATCAATAATCCAAAAACTAGAAATAGGAATAGTCAAAGTTTTACCTGCACAGGCTGCAAAACCACTTCCTTCATTAACAACTTGTGTAGTGAGAGGATCACAAGTACTGTTTGAGCTGATAGGTCCAGAATTCGGTATGACAGCATCTTTCACCTTGTAACTATTTATAAAATTCATGATCTGTTGATAATCATGACCAAAAATCTCAGTAATTCCTTCAACAGCATTTGCAGAAGAGAAGGATCTTCTTGGATTGTTGAACTTAAAATTCTCTGGAAAACCATTCAGTTTGTAACAATCAGCTTTGACATGCCCTTTCTTTTTACAATAGTTGCAAACGAGATTCCTCCTTGTCTCAGCCCTCATAAACGATTTTGCTCCTGTAGAATTGTTCTTATTTGCTAGCATTGCCATTCCTTCAGTATTTAACTTGATGGGAGCAGTAACTTCCCTCTGTTGTTCTTCTTGAATCAGAGTTGCATAAGCATCAGCAACAGTAGGAGTAGGTTTTTCATGAAGAATATTGCCTCTTACTTGAACATAACTGTCATTTAAATCCAAAAAGAAATTGGACTAACTGCTGTCTTTCCATACGTTTTATCCAAACCTCTCCTGCAGTGCATGTACAATCTGACAGATCATCAATAGCAACAAATTCATCCCAAATCCTCTTAAATCTGGAATAATATGCAGTAATTGAATCAGTTCCTTGAGAAATCTGGTTCAATTATTTCTGCAACTGAAAAACCATAACAAGATTTGATTGTTCAAACATATGATGTAATTGTTTCCAGATCGCACTTGCAGTAGTATAGTAGATTAGGCCTTCAGATATTTCCTTAGTCATAGCGTTGAGAATTCATGTAATAACAATGGAATTACATCTCTCCCAATCATCGTACGTAGGATCGTCTTCTGCAGGTTTCTTTGTTCTGCCAGTCACAAAACCTAATTTGTTCTTGACAGATAGGGCTAATGACATTGCACGCTTCCAGGCTCCAAAACTCTTTCCATCAAATATCTTTGTGACTAAAATTGTTCCTGGATTGTCATTGTGACTCAGAAATAAAGGATTCGAATATGCCGATGCATTCACATTCTTGTTTACAGAGGTCTGATCTTCTGCCATTTTTCCAAGCTAATCAACTTTGAAAGGAACAACAAAATAGAAGAAAGAAAACTAAAGAACAGATCTGGAAGATGAAAGAATTTTAGATCGGAATGAATTGGATAGCGATTGATTGCTCTGATACCATGATAAAATGAAAGAGAAGAAAGTAGAAAGAGAAAGTAGAGAGAGAGAGAGAAGTATTGTGTATATTGAATAATGAACTGATACACACTATATATACAAGGACAGAAAAGGAAAAACTTCTCTAACTAAGTTGCTAACAAAGATAACAAAATAACAGAAATAATAACAAACTAATAAAAGTCGAAATGGATGAATGATAAAAAAAACAAAAACCCTAATATATATTTAATGTAGTAGGAGGAAGATAGTGAAAGAAGTAAAAAAACTGAATATTCTCCAAAAACAAAATAATAATAATAATAATATATATATATATATATGTATGATATATAATTAATTAAAATGCCCGTATTTCAATCTCGTATTACCTAAATGTCCAAAATCTTGATGGTTTTGCCGAAATACCCATTTTGGCCGAGATCCCGGGGTTGGGGGCCGGGATCAATACGATGGACTTACGATTAACAAATGAACGGTGAGATCGATAGATAAATTAGGTTAACCCCGGGATGAATAGTGAAATCCTGGCCTAAACCCGGGATGAATAGTGAAATCCCGGCCTAACCCCGGGATGAATAGTGAAATCCCGGCCAAATTGGGTATTTCGGCAAACCAAAAGAGATTTTGGGCATTTAGGTAATATGAGATTGAAATACGGACATTTTAATTAATTTCCCTATATATATGTGTGTGTTTTGATTTTATAAATTTATTAAATTTATTTATAAATTTATAAAATTTGTAACTTTTGATTTGATTTGATTTTATAAATTTGTAACTTTTGATTTTATTATAACTTTGTAAAATGTATTTTTCTTTTTATAACAATTACATTTTATTATAACTTTGTAAAAGTGTAATTAATTCTTATCCGAATTGAACCGTAATTAAAAATAGCAACATAGTTGGGGGGTTAAACCCGCTAATTAAGTAAACTCGTTATAAATATAAGTTGGTAAGTTCACGACTTACCCGAATCGTCCCTTAGGTAGCGTTTGGTATGCAGACTAGATGAGACTGGACATGACAGAACAAGACAGGACGGGACTGAACTGGACATGACTAATTGTCTGTTCCACGTTTGGTACGACTAGAACAAGACTGGACAAAACCGTTAAAATGAAAAAATTACCCCTATATCATATAATTGGGAATCCATTGGAACAACCCCCACCTCCATATCAAAATTCAAGTCGTCTTCCCCATGTGCACTGTGCAAACTTTCTTCAACAAAATCTCTCTCTTCAAGCACCGTGTCTCCACCACCACCCGTCTATCATAATTCTAATTGGGTACGTTAATGGTAACCATTATGTGAAATTAGATATGACAGAAGGATACCCGTTTCCGCAAATTGTAGAACATTTTTTCCATTACAATTATCTGTGTGCTGCTGGATGGGCTACCCCGTATTCAGAGCGAATACAGAATTACATGCAACTTTTACATGTTAATTGTACTACGGATAATGTTATTTTCAAATAATCGAATGTAATATAGATTATTTTATGTTCTATTTATATGTTAAATCGCAATATTTATGTTTTATTTTTATAATTATATAATTATAAAAAATTAGTAATATTTATATTTATAAATATTTATTTCTTTTTAAATCAAACCAAAAAGTAAAAAAAAAACCTTTTAAAACTATATAATACAAATAAATAAAAATATATAATAAAAATAAACAAAATAAAAAAAGAAAAGACAACAAAAAGACAAAAAAACAAAAAAAAACTCAATCACTACCCAAATCATTAAGGTGCAAATAACATTTTTTTGGGTGCAAATAGCCTCCCCCATTTTTAACCTTTTTTATATTAGGAAATGATTATGATGATTATTATTTGTTTTTTAGATTACCTAAAACGTTTTGACCCTATTCATAATTTCATAGTATTGATTATTGTTTGGGTAAAAAGTACACGATCTTGATGAAGTAACATTTAATGTATATTTCACACGACTAGTCTTGGATTAAGATAAGATCCTATCGACCGAGTAGAACCCTGACTTTCGTCGAGACTAATTCGAGTGTCGGTCGAGCGACGCACGACAGTCGTCGAGACTAATACCCGACCTCAACCGTACTAACGTATGACTCAACGTTTCTTTCTTGATCATTTAATGCAGATTCAATGCCCATAAATACCAACGCTCATGACGGCTCAACACCATCAATAACATTTATGAAGCGCGACTGTTACGAAAGACACATTTATGAAGAATCAAGGCTATAAAAACCCAAGATCAACACTTCATTTGAAGGACAGAGGCAGAATACACCAAGTATACATTTACAAGCTCTCCGAAGAATATCTACAATCTTTCATTCACGTGACAGTATCAAATTACACACGACTATAGTGTTTTCACATACGACACACACTTATTTTACAATCGTACATCTATTTCCTATATAGATCGTGTAATACATTGTAAACATCAGAGGATATCACCCCTGTTTGGTGATCATAGTGCACGACGACCCTTACCTATCGTCCGTGGTTTTTTCCTCGTTGAGGTTTTTCCGCGTCACCAAATCCCTTATCTCCTTATTTTATTGTTTATCACGCATAAATGTCTATCGGTTACTTTCTTTAGTTGAATAAAGCTCCACATTGACCTTAAGTTATTCATTGAGTAATTTTTGGCATTAACAGTTTGGCACCCACCGTGGGGCACCATCTAAAGAAAATCCGAGATAATAGTGCGCCGTGCTAACAATTTCCTCGAGTGTTTTTTGCGTTTCACAGGATAATGGCAACTCAAGGAACCCATGAACACATCATGGCTCAAATGAGCATGGAGTTGAATGCAACTCGTGCTCGGATCGAGGCATTGACAAACCAGCACAGGCAAGCCGTGAAGGAGAATGAATCATTGAGAAACCGTAATGTCAACAATGCAGCGGGGCCTTCGCAAGGACAAAGTGGTTTCAGTGCGCCCTAGACAAGACCACCTCTTCCCAACTATCCAAGGGAATTTTTCTCTGGTTTTCCGAGACAGCCGATGTCGACGTTGCCACCTCCAACTCCACCGCCACCTTTCTTTCATTCGACGACATCAATCCCTACAATGCCCCCCCAGTATCGGTCTCCTCGATACCGATACCATCTTTCCAGTTCAACGGGTAGGCTTCTGACTCGTCGCAACATAATATATTTCAGAATTCAGGACATGTTCCATTAGGTGTTCAAGGAAGCATTCCGGACGATCCTGTCGCCTAAAGGCTGAAGATGTTGGAAGAGCAAAACGAGCGTGTTCTGTCACTACTTACCAAGCTTCCAGAAGCAGCGGTACCAGTCGACGTCGAACCTCGTACGGGGTTTCAGGCATCACCTTTTGTCGATGAGATCGCGATGGTCGACGTCCCAAAGAAGTACAATATCCCCACGTTCACACCGAAATACTCTGGTGTCACGGATCCAACTGAACACGTCGCTCAGTATAAGCAATTAATGTGGACAGTCTCGATCCCTCACCAGTATCAAGAGGTGTGCATGTGCAAAAGTTTCGGAGCAACCCTTACAGGTGCAACTTTGCAGTGGTTGATCGGTCTCAAGCCAAAGTCAATCGGAGCATTTGCTGAGTTGGTGAACCAATTCTCCCAACAGTTCGCCAGTAGTCGCAAGATGGAGAAACAAACTAGCGACCTGTATTATGTCGTGCAAAAGGCAGAAGAATCCATCCGCAGTTACTTCAACAGGTTTAACGCAGAAATGATCAGCGTCCGCAACTGTGACATCAAGACTGCAATCGAAGCTTACAAGCGTGGTTTAGATGAAAGTTCAGGTCTTTACACTGATTTGACAAAGTACCCCCCGAAGAACTTCGAAGATGTACGAGCAAGGACCTTGGCTTACATAAGAGTCGAGGACGACGCGACTTTTCGTCGAAAGCATTCCAACGACAAGAAGCCATTGAACGTAAAGAAACCAGAGTTCAAGAGCAGATCGACAACAAAAATTGAGCCGTCGAGACAAATCTCAAACGTCCGGTTGGGCAAGAAAAAGGTCTCGACCTCGGCCAAGTTCCCTCAGTATCCTAAAATCTCCTCGTATGGATTTAAGGGTACTTCCAAAGATTTGGTCGACGCACTGAAGACCACACAAGCAACTGTTCGTTAGCCGAAGAAAAGTGACAAAACCGACAATAAGAAAGACAAGACCAAGTGGTGTGATTTTCACGACGACTATGGTCACACAACCAACGATTGCATAACACTCAAAAAGGAACTTGCCTGGCATGCTCCAAAAGGAAACCTCAAAGGTATCCTTGACGGACAAACGACACCTAACAGAAATAGTCGACCACCGTCCCCTGATCATGAGAAAGTCGTAAACTGCATGATTGGTGGATCAGACGTGTATGGTCTAACCTATTCAGCAGCGAAAAGGCATGCGTCTCGGGGGGGGGGAAGCAATCTACCGATCCCTCGATCGTCACGATCGAAAGAAGAACAAGAGCTCGAGTCCATGAAAATAACATTTGATCAAGATGACTTGGGCGACCTACATCAGAAACATCACAATGGGTTGATCGTCCAGCTCAAGATCGACAATTGTCTGACCCGAAGGGTGTTGGTTGATGGAGGAAGCTTAGCGAACATCATCTTTCTCGACACCATTAAAGCTATGGGTCTCGACAAGTCAGAAATCGTCCGACGTTCGACAACATTGGTCGGCTTCAATAGAGACGCGACTAGCACCTACGGGGAGATCGTCTTACCAGTCTATGCCAAGGGAATCAACAAGCAGACAAAAATTCAACGTTATAGACTATTCCTCAGCATACAATGTCATTCTTGGTCGACCCTGGATCCACGATATGAGGGCAGTACCCTCGACCTACCATCAACCGATGAAGTTCCCAACTCCATGGGAATCTAGGAGATCAAAAGTGAACCGAAGGTCGCTCGGGATTGCTACAAGATAACGATAAAACCCAGAAAGCAGTCCATCTAGCAATTACAGAACCGGGATAATCCCGATACTGACGACGACTATCGATTAGAGGAAGTTATCCTGGACAAAGACAAGCCGGAGCAAGTCGTCTTCATAGGTTCGACGCTCGATCCTTCCATTAAAAAAGAACTAATATCTTTTTTGTAGGAACATGCTGACTGTTTCGCTTGGACGCACGAAGGCATGGTCGACATAGATCCTGTCGTTATTTCGCATAAACTAAACGTGGATCCATCGTTCAAACCAATAAAACAAAAGCGACGAAAATTCTCTCCAGAGCGAAACAAGGTGATCAACGACGAAGTCGACAACCTCCTCAAAACTGGGAAGATACAAGAAGTGAAGTACCTCGACTGGTTAGCCAATGTCGTGGTCGTACAAAAGAAAAATGGCAAATGGAGAGTTTGCATAGACTTCACAGATCTAAACAAGGCGTGTCCAAAGGACCCATTTCCTTTGCCACACATTGACTCATTGGTCGACGTAACTGTTGGACATGAACTCTTGACGTTCATGGACGCCTATTCATGCTACAATCAAATACTTATGAACGTTGATGATCAAGAAAAAACAACCTTCATGACGGATCGAGGTAGCTATTGCTACAAGGTTATGCCTTTTGATTTGAAAAATGCAGGTTCCACATATCAACGACTGGTTAACAAAATGTTCAAGGACCAACTGGGAGATACTATGGAAGTATATATCGACGACATACTTGTTAAGTCTCGACAAGATATCGATCATATCGGACACCTACGACAGTCGTTCGACATCCTCCGGCAATACCATATGAAGCTCAATCCTACAAAATGTTCCTTCGGAGTCAGTGCCGAGAAATTCCTGGGATACATGGTAACTCGACGAGGCATCGAAGCTAATCCCGACCAGATTAAAGCAATCATCGAGATTAAATCACCAAGAAATTTTAAAGAAGTGCAACGTTTGACAGGTCGAGTAGCAGCCCTAAACAGGTTCATCTCTCGATCGTCGGACAAGTGTCACTTATTTTACAACGTCTTGCGAAAGAACAAAGGTTTCCATTGGACGGACGACCATGAGCAAGCATTGCAAAAGTTAAAAGAATATATGGCATCGCCTCCGCTGTTATCAAAACCACAAGACAACGAGATGTTGCAATTATACTTAGCCGTTAGTTCTCATGCGGTAAGTGCAGTCCTGGTAAGAGAAGATGACAAGAAACAATTACCTATATACTATGTAAGTAAATCTCTACTTGATGCCGAAACCAGGTATTCCTCTATGGAAAAATTATTACTGTCGCTAGTTATTGCAGCAAAAAAAAGTTATGACATTATTTTGAAGCACATCCTATAACTGTCGTTACTAACTTTCCACTCAAGTCTGTCTTGAGAAATCTTGAGTTGACAGGTCGCCTGGAGAAATGGAGCATCTACCTCAGCAGCTACGACATCGACTTCAAACCCAAGGCCGCGATCAAATCACAAGTCCTAGCAGACTTCGTCGCCGAATTTAGTCCTGAACTAGAGAAAGAAGCACAAAGCAAAATTTGTTCTGTGGAGACTAACGACGACAAACCCTGGTCTCTACATGTCGACGACTCGTCCAACGCTAGGGGCACAGGACTGGGCGTCGTCTTAGAGTTGCCACAGGGTGGCAAGATGGTGTACTCCATACGATGCTATTTCAAAGCAACCAACAATGAAGCAGAGTATGAAGCCTTGATCGTTGGGATGAACATATGGCACACGACTTGGGGGAAAAAGGGTTGCACGTCAAAAGTGACTCCCTCCTCGTCGTTAATCAGATGAATGGCGAATTTGCGGCTAAAGACTCAAAGATGACAACATATCTCAAAGTAGCAAAGGCAAAATATGCAAAATTCGAGCCTTTTTCGATCAAACAAATCCCAAGAGATTTGAATACTCAAGCAGATGCTTTAACTAATCTTGGATCGACACTAAGCAAACCACTATTCGATATGATTCCTATGGTACATCTGACTATGTCGTCTATTGATCACGACGACGTCGGACAAATTGATAGCAACAACGAAGGAGATTGGTCGAGCGACATCATGAACTTTCTAGCACACGACCAACTCCCGGAAGATAGAGCAAAGCCTCGGAAGATAAGATTTAAAGCATTGCAGTATATCGTGATACAAGGCAGACTCTTTCGACGATCATCTATCAGACTTAATCTACGATGTGTCACAAGCATAACGCAAGTCCATAATATCTTACAAGAGATGCACGACGGCGAATGTGGTAATAATTCAGGTGGTCGAAGCCCAGCCAATCGAGTGTCTCGACAAGGCTACTATTGGCCGACGCTACGACAAGACGCAATCAAGTATGTACAGAATTGTGACGCATGTCAGTGACACTCGGGTTCGACGCATAAACCCTCAGAACCTTTACACTCGACATTAGTTCCATGACCCTTCATGAGATGGGGAATGGACATCGTCGGTAAGTTACCACCCGCCCCTGGACAAAAGGTATTTCTACTCGTCCTTACAGGTTATTTTTCTAAATGGGTAGAGGCAGCCGCTTTTTCCCAAATTCGGGATAAAGAGGTTATATCCTTTATCCAGACTAACATCATATGCAAGTTTGGTATACCATCCGAGATTGTCTGTGACGATGGATCTCAATTTATAAGTGAGAGAACTCAACAGTTAAGTGAGGACTACAATATAAAGCTCACGACATCGACACCATGATACCCTCAGTCGAATAGACTTGCTGAGTCGAGTAATAAAACTATTGTTAATTCAATCAAGAAACGTTTGAAAGCAGCAAAAGGAAGATGGGTCGAAGAACTCCCTTCGGTCTTGTGGGCAAATCGTACGACTCCACGTACGTCCACTGGACAAACCCCCTTTTCCTTAGTCTATGGTTGTGAAGCGGTTTTACCCATCGAGGTACAACTCCTTATGTTGAGGTATACATCGTTCGACCATAACATGGTTGACATGAGCTACGACCTTGACGCTCTTGAAGAACTTGGATAATCAACACTGATTCGAATGGCATCCCAAAAACAAACGGTCGAATGACACTTCAACAAAAACGTAAAGACCAAGGTCTTCCAAGTGGGCGACCATGTCTTGTGACGAGTGTTACAGAACACTCAGGAACCAAATGCAGGTAAACTTTCCATCAAATGGGAAGGTCCTTATCGTATATCGCAGGTCATGGGAAAAGGTTCCTATAGGCTCCAAACTCTCGACGACTAGGAGATCCCACGTAGTTGGAACGCAACGCATCTAAAGAGGTATTTCTTCTAAAACCTTAAACTATTTTAATACGATTATTCATCTCGTACAAGTACTAACTTAAGATTCGGAGGGTCATTGGTTAGCCAACGACCTACCTCTGACGTTGTTTTCCTCGCAGGATCGCACGGCGTAAGGCTACAAGTCTTTCGCATGACACGAGGTTACAAGTCTTTCATACATTTTAACCTCACAAAACACCAAAGGGTGTGTAAATCTAAGTTCTTAACTTAGAAATATTTTTATTGTGAAGGAAATGCCTTAGTCACAAGTATCTTTGGTTGAATTATGATGACATGCCTTGGTCGCAAGAATCCTTAAACTTATTTGCAAGAATGGTTGTCTTACGAACTATTTATTTGGTCGTACGATCTTTAAGTCCAGAAGAGGCCTTAAGTCGCCTGAATAGCCCTAGTCGCAAGTTCAATGACATAAATTATTATTGCAATTTAAAGTACTCGACGATGTAGCAAAAAGATCATTTATATTCAAAATTCAATGGTTACAAGGGAAAGACTCGACCACCAATGGTCGACCTATTAAAAACTATAAAATAAAAAAGGATCTCAAGAAGGGGGGCATCCCCTGCTGGCTGTGACGAGGAGGTGTCGTCAGTCTGTCCTTCATCCACCTCAACTTCATCAACCGCCTCGACTTCCTTCTCATCCTCGGAGTCCAGGTCCTGTTAGGTCCCAACGTACGCAAGGTAGAGTTTGAGGTCTTCGGTAGCGTTGGCCAAGGGACTTTTTCCATTCAGGTGGCGTCTCATGATGGCCGCCTTGGTCGTCCACCGAGTGAAAACCTCGACGCCCTTCAGCTCCTCCTCTAAACCCCCGATCATGCGCTCCTAAGCGGCTACCTTTGCCTTAAGGTCCTCGGTCTATTTCTTACTCTCGGACAAGGACGCCAAGTCTTGCTCCAGCTCGACCCGCATCCCCTTTAGCATGTCACCTGACACGTCCAAGCGGATCTGCAGATCGGACCTTTGCGTCTGGACAACGTCCAGAATCCTCTGGGTCTCTTCCAAGCGACCATTCAGGGACTCCACGTCGGCCTTGGTCGCCCTTCTCTGGCCCTAGCCACTTGCTCCCTCTCTAGTGCAACCTTCTCTCGCTCCAGGACCTTCGGCACAAAACGCCGAATTTTGTCCATTTCATTATAAAGACCGAGAGAGGACTGAAAAGCCTGCAAAACACACGACGATAAAAAAAAATAACAAATCTAAAACAGGACAAATTGAAAAAATTTGATCCTTACCAGGAAAGACAGGCCCACGACGTGCGACCCCACGTCCTCGACGGCCATCTCCCCGAACTTCTCCCTGAAATACGGGATCAAATATTTCTCTATATGAGGGAATAGCTTCACCCGGTCGAACGAGCCTTCCCTCATGAAGTCCGACGACAACGTAAAGTTAACCGTCTGGACCTTCGCAGGACCCTTCCCCTTATCGCCAGATGGGGGAGGAGGACCAGAGGCCTCTGACGCCTGATTAAGACACCCGACCTGGAAATCCTCAAGGACCTCCACCACTGGAGGCTCAGTATGGGTCACCTGTACGGTAACATCCATCTTCGTTATCCGGGGTGTGGCAACGCTTGATGCGTCACAATCCGTCGATAGCGGTTCTTTCGGGACCGACGACCGCGTACGTTTCGGAAGGTCCGGACCCGCAACCTTGACTACCTTCCTTTTCTGCTTACCCTTTCGGGCTAATTCCAAGAACGACTTCTTTCGGCCGGCCACGTTGGAGGACTTCGAAGGAGAAACACCTGAAAAAGGAATTCAAAACAATGATATAACAAGCAAGGGATAAAAACACAAAGAAATTTGAATACAGTACCTGACATCTCCTTTTTCTTCTTCTTCCATCTCCTTTGCGGGAGACGCAGCGGACGATCCGACGAACAACAAATCGTCGACGTTCAAGTCCCAGTTGACAGTATAAAATGAACGCTCCTCAACACTATACTCGAGAAAGTGTTCAACCTTTGCGTCAGAGTCAGCAGAAGGCTCGACAACAGAAAAATCGATTACTGATAAATAAAAAGACATGGGTAGTAAAAATCAAACGACTAGGCATGAAATACGGAATAAAAACCTACAATCTTACCATCAGTGTTCCACCCCGTGGAAAGCCACTGAATGTCGCCAGCGACCGAAGCTAGTCGACCAAAGACGTACTTAGTCTTCCAGTTTCGATCGTTAACTGCGCTCTTGTGGACTAAAACATTAGATCCCATGGACTTGGAGGTTAGGCTGTAGCGATGGTTTGGCTACGACTTAACCGAATAAGCCGAAAGAAGGTCCGATATAGTAAAAGACGATTCCCATTTACTCGTCACTCGTTCAATCACTTGAACGACTCTCCAAAAATAGGGCATCATCTTCCCCGGAGATAAATCGAAAATCGTAAGAAACAATCTCGACAGAGGAGAATAGGGCCATGAAAAAACTATCTCAAAGGGATATTCGTACATCACAAAACACCGGTGGAATCAGGGTTACATCCTCTGGAATCCTAGCCAATCGTCTAAAGGACTCAATGTCTTCCTCCTCGCAGATAACACTAATAGGATCCAACGACATAACAAAATCAGGGTCTTGGACAGTTGCTACGTAAAAACCAAAAGCGTCTCAACCCTTACTAGGCTTTCGAGCTTGAGTCTTTAAATGCATGGACTTGAGAAGAGAGGTCGTACCTTAAATTAACGCTCAAAACCTCGAAGGGAACCTAAAATAGGCAAGGATCGTTTGAAATCAGGAAAATATCACACGAAAAACTCAACGAAATCTCTCTCTAAAAATAACATGAAGGCGTAAAGGGAAACTATCCCCGAATGTCTCCTATTTATACGTAAGGGTCGAATCGAGTAAGTTCGCTCGATGGTCGACACGTGTCGATCGACTCTTCAGGAGCACGCCTGGATGATCGACACCTGTCACCCTTAGTTGTCACGTGTGTTCCCCAGGCCATCATGACGTCACGCGTGTCAGGGAATCTAGTTAGAAACGAACCATTTCGGTTTTGAAGCGACGAATACCTCTCCCTAAGTGACACGTGGCACTCGACAAAAATTTAAAATTCCCGCCAAATTTTTTTTTAAATTTTGGGGGCAAACTGTTTGTGTAAAAAGTACACGATCTCGACGAAGTAACATTTAATGCATATTTCACACGAGTAGTCTTGGATTAAGATAAGGTCCTATCGATCAAGCAGAACCCTGACTTCCGTCGAGACTAATTCGAGTGTTGTTCGAACGACGCACGATAGTCGTCGAGACTAATACCCGACCTCGACTGTACTAACGTATGACTCAACGTTTCTTTCTTGATCATTTAATGCAGGTTCAATGCCCATAAATACCAACAGTCATAACGACTCAACACCATCAATAACATTTATGAAGCGCGAATGTTACGAAAGACACATTTATGAAGAATCAAGGCTATAAAAACCCAAGATCAACACTTCATTTGAAGGACAGAGACATAATACACCAAGTATACGTTTACAAGCTCTCCGAAGAATATCTACAATCTTTCATTCACGTGACAATATCAAATTACACACGACTATAGTGTTTTCACATACGACGCACACTTATTTTACAATCGTACATCTATTTCCTGTATAGATCGTGTAATACATTGTAAACATCAGAGGATATCACCCCTGTTTGGTGATCATAGTGCACGACGACCCTTACCCGTCGTTCGCAGTTTTTCCTCGTTGAGGTTTTTCCGTGTCACCAAATCCCTTGTCTCCTTATTTTATTGTTTATCGCGCATCATTTTCTATTGGTTACTTTCTTTAGTTGGATAAAGCTCCATGTCGACCTTAAGTTATTCATTGAGTAATTTTTGGCATTTACAATTATACTAAATTCTTTGTAATTTGTTGGATCATAATTTGTTTTATTTACATTCTCTAATTGATAATGAGTTTTATCTATATGATATGACGAATGAGACGTTCGTGTTATATGGCTATTATCAAATATTCACAACCTTGATTTCATATATGTAACGTTTCATATTCACAACCTTGATTTCATATATGCACAACTATGATTATTTCCTATATTTGCAACCTTAATTTCAATGTTTCATGTATGATTGTTTGGCGAGTATTTCATAAATGTATTTTTATATATTTCATGATAATTACATTTGATTAAGTCTTCATATAATATTTATTTTCATATGTTTCATTCATGAAATTCATAAGTGAAATTCGTTACCCATTAAATAGATAAAAATATATGAAATTAAGAACTAATAGATTGTTGGTGATTTTAGTGAAATCATCAGTTCATTTTATGTAATTGGGTTCACAAGATAATAATAGGGTTGGTAGGTAAGCTATAACATGAGCTAGAAGGTGTGGAGTGCACACTCGTGTAAGCTAGCTAGCACCCGGGATTGTTGGATGGTCATGATTGGCGGGTTACTAAGTGGAAATGGTTAGGTTGACAGTGTCTAGCGTGAGTCTCCGCGCGGGTTCAGTTGCGCGACAAGTCGTGCAGGACTCTGGAGGGTTCGACAAACAGTGCTTGGCGCGGGTTACGGCACGACTCTATCCGCGCTACGAGCCACATGGGACACTTGATTGTTTGTCGAACAGTGTTTGGCGCGGGTTTCCACGTGGGTCCACTCGTGCCGCCAGCCGCGCGGACCTTCAGTTTTTGTAACTGCCAATCTTTATGAATTTTTTTTTGTAACCCCCAAATCATTATGTAACCACCAGACAATAATGTCCACAATCAATCCCATTAATTGGGAAATTATTATCATTAATAATATAGGATCGGTTACGATTCTCTTGGTGTTTAAATATGATCGATTTCTGACAGACTCGATACCGGTGAATTGAGATTATCCTCGAGTGAATTTCGTGATACCCAAGCAGAATAGGGTCGAAATATCATTTAAGGAAAGCGAGCTCTCACGCGATCTCACATTCTTATCCAAGTCGATCACTCTCTCATCCTTTTCTCCATCGAATTCTGTGACCTACACTCCCCAACAATCTTAAGTGATATTTCTCATAGTGTGAGAGATGGCGAGTGATCAGTCCGTGAGAGATATGACGACCAAGTTTACCAAGCTTGAAAAATTCGAAGGTGTCGACTTTCGAAGATGGCAGAAGAAGATGCATTTCCTGTTGACGACATTGAAGGTAGTGTACGTGCTAAGCACTCCTATGCCGGAGGTGATGGAAGACGAGACGTTGAAGATGACCCAGTGTCGCGGCAAATGGGAGAACGACGACTACATCTGTCGTGGCCACATTTTAAACGGTATGTGTGACTCCCTCTTTGACATTTATCAAAATGTTGAATCCGCTAAAGAGATATGGGACTCTCTTGAGTCCAAATATATGGCGAAGGATGCTTCTAGTAAGAAGTTCCTCGTTGGTAATTTTAATAATTACAAAATGGTGGACTCAAGGCCTGTGATGAAGCAATACAATAAGCTCCTACGCATTCTAGGCCAATATGCTCAACACAATATGAAGATGGACGAATCCATCTCCGTATCGAGCATAATTGATAAATTGTCTCCCTCTTGGAAAGATTTCAAACACATGTTGAAACACAAGAAGGAAGAGTTGTCTCTTGTAAAAATCGGTATTCACTTGCGCATAGAGGAATCTCTTCGGGCGCAAGAGACTGAGAAACCTAAGATGAAATAGGTTTCTGCAACTTCGGTGAACATGGTGGAAGAGGGAAGATCTAACAACTTCAAGGGAAAATGCAAGTTCAATGAATCCAAGAAAGGTCCAACAAAAAGGTTAAATTAACCTGTTGGACTTGTGGCATGACCGGCCATCTCAAACGGGATTGTCGGGTTGTCAAGAATAAGAATGGACCAAACGCAAGTGGTGGTGGGCAAGGATCCAAGGATCAACACCCACGACAAGGTCAGTTTATTGACTTTGGTTTTAATACAAATTTGAATTATGTACCACTAATATCCAAATCATTTTATGTGCAGGATGATGATGATGCTTGGTGGATTGACACGGGTGCCTCGAGTCATGTGTGTAAGGATAGACGTTGGTTCACCACTTTGGAACCGGTTGAAGACGGATCCGTGCTACATATGGGGAACGAGTCAAATGCTCCCATTCTTGGACGTGGCTTAGTTAGGCTAGAGTTTAGTTCTAGCAAAATTATTGAACTTTTAGACATTTTGTTTGTACCACAAATTCGAAAGAATTTGGTTTCTGGTAGTATCTTGAATAAGTTAGGATATAGGCAAGTTTTTTAGTCCGAAAAGTTTACCTTGTCAAAAGGTGGCTCTTTTGTAGGATTTGGTTATTTGAATAATAATATGTTTATGTTAAGTTTGAATAAAAAGGATTGTGTTTCTAATTCCGTTTATGTTGCAAATGAGAATTGTGTTGATTCTTTTTTATGGCATGCAAGGCTTGGTCATGTTAATTTTAAAAGAATGGTTGAAATGTCAAAAGACGGTCTTATTCCGGCCTTTGACGTTAAAACCGAAAAATGTAAAACTTGCATGTTGACAAAGATCACTAGACAACCTTTTCCTAATGTGAAAAGGGATTCGTCGGTGCTTGAACTAATTCATAGTGATATTTGTGATTTGCATTCAACTCCGTTTTTTGGTAATAAAAAGTATGTCGTTACTGTTATTGACGACGCTTCATGTTTTTGTTATGTTTATTTATTGCACTCAAAAGATTAAGCGTTAGAAAAATTTAAGATTTATAAAACGGAGGTTGAATTGCAAATGAACGGTTTTATTAAATGTTTACGCACCGATCGTGGTGGGGAATATTACGACCCCATGTTTTTCCAATCCATAGGAATTATTCATGAGACTACGACGCCTTATACACCACAACAAAATGATGTGACGGAACGGAAAAATAGAGTTCTTAAAGAAATGGTGAACTCTATGTTATCCTACTCGAGATTGAGTGATGGATTTTGGGGTGAAGCCATGTTAACGATTTTTTATTTATTAAATCGAGTTCCCAGTAAAAGGAACAAGATTACCGCATATGAACTTTGGTTCAAGAAGAGGCCCAACTTGAATTATATTCGAGTTTGGGGTTGTCGAGTGGTTGTTCGACTACCCGAACCCAAAAGGAAAACCTTGGGTGAAAAGGGTATTGATTGCATCTTTGTTGGATATGCCGAGCATTCCAAGGCCTATAAGTTCTATGTTATTGAACCTAATGATTCTATAGCAATTCACACTGTTATAGAATTGAGAGATGCATTATTTGATGAGACTAGATTCTCTTCAATACCTAGGCCAAAGGACATAGTTCCAAGTACTAGTGTAACTAGTGAGGTTGAAGAACAAGCAATTATTCCAACCGAATCTCCGATGCTTCGAAGGAGCAAAAGAGGAAGGATTGAAAAATCCTTAGGTCTCGATTTCCAAGTGTACTTGGTAGAGGGATCAAGAGATGAGATTGGGTCACAATTCTCTTACTGTTATAGTATTGAGGAAGATCCAAAATCATTTGATGAGGCTATGAAGTCTCAAGATATTGCTTTCTGGAAAGAAGCAATAAACGATGAGATGGATTCCATCATGGGGAATAATACTTGGGTATTATCGGACTTGCCACCGGGTTGTAAACCGTTGGGATGCAAGTGGATCTTCAAAAGAAAGATGAAAGCCGATGGATCAATCGACAAGTTCAAAGCTCGATTAGTAATCCAAGGCTTTAGGCAACGGGAAGGTATCGATTATTTTGACACCTATGCCCCGGTTGCAAGGATCTCCACGATTAGATTGTTGATAGCCTTAGGTGTTATACACAATTTAGTGATTCACCAAATGGATGTCAAAACGGCATTCTTGAATGGTGACTTGGAAGAAGAAGTTTACATGAAACAACCGGAAGGTTTTGTTATGCCCGGGATGGAACATAAGGTATGTAAACTTGTAAAATCATTGTATGGGCTTAAACAATGTCAGGATCGAAATTCTAAACAAGAATTTAAACTAAACACTCAGAAACTATGTTAAAGAAGTCGCGGAATAACACTTTAACAATAAATCAATCAAACAGTGTATGAACTCAAATCACAAGTTATATTGAATTAACTTAATAATTACAAACAAAACCTCAATCTGTTGAACAGACTCAACAGACGTTCTATACTTCTCTAAAGAAATGATTAAAACTAATCTTGAGGTTAATTCTCTGTAAACGTTTATGCAAAACTTGTTAATCTATCAAAAACTACTAGACTATACATACAGAACTGATTACAAGATAATTACTAAAGAAATATTGATCTTCAGCATCCATTCCATAATTATCTTCATCATTATCTTCAGCTCCTAGTCTTTCGTTCCAAGTCATCATTATCAACATCATCATCATAAGCAGTATTAATCATCCAACAGCATTAATCTTCAAGCAGTACTAACTACTAGCAGTACTAACTCTCCAAGCAGTACTAACTATTCTTCTAGCAGTACTAACTTTTCAAGCAGTAGTAATACTACTAGCAGTAGTAAAATCTTCAGCAGTATTAATCTTTAACACTTCAGCAGCATTATCCAAACTTAGCTCATATCTGACCCAACAATCTCCCCCTAACTTAACTTTTGAAATCCAGAAGTTAAGTTCTTCAAAATGTGGTCTTCATGATGCTTTCAAAACTTCAGCTCAATTTCCCAGATTAGGATCCAGACCTAGACTTTGATTGATAGTTCTTCTGATCACTATTCTAGCCATTTCTGAACCCTTAGCACATACCAGCTTGGCTTTCAACATCCCTTGCAGCTTTGCTTTGCTGTGGTCATATACCTTATCCACCAAGTAGTATTCATGATAACTCTTATCAATGGTTATCACAAAGACTCCACAATTTTCAAACAACATCCAGTTATCTATTCTTTTAAATCCATTCTCAAGATGTAAGTCTTTGATAACATACTGCACTCTTTCAGGATCAAACATCATGCACAAGTACTCCATGGCCATCTTTTTAATGCTCATCCCTGCTCCTTTCAGTAAATCCCCATACAATTTCAAACCAACCTTGTACATTTCTTCCAAATCCACCCTGTTACAGCTTCTGATTATTTTACCCCATGTAGCATACACTTCATAATGATCACCCATTCTCTTTATTCTGAAATACTTTGTTCTTTTATTCACTAGAGTATCCCAATGGATAATCTCTGGAGCTTCCATAGAGATGGGATAAACTTTCACTGGTTCTTCATTTGTTATTGTCATGTACAACTCAAACTGTTCATCAGACTGTCTAGGCTGTTCTGATTGTTAAGTTGAAGGCTCTTGATTCTGCTCTTGCTCTGCTGAAGGTGCAACAATAGGTTCTGATGGTTCTGCTTCTGTTCTTTCACTTTCCTTCTCCTTCTCAACTTCTTCAATTCTTGGCCTCTTTGCCTGTTTCTTTGAAGCAATAGACTTCATTCTCTTAACAGCTCTGATCTTCTGGGCTAGTGTTTCTTCTTTCTTGACTTCTGCCCTTTCTTTTGTAGGAGTACCTTCTTCACTGTCAGGGAAAGGTTGTTGAATATTCAGATCATGCCTTTCTTTCATCTTTCTTTCAAACTCAACCCTCTGACTGAAGTCTCCTTGAAGTTTAGCCATCTCCTTTCTGTACAAGTCTTCAATTCTGCCATAAGACATCTTAGCAAACATTCCTTCTTTGACTCCAACAGACCCTTTTAAGAAGTTTATCATTTTTCTTCTTTCTTGTGTTGCTTGAAATGTCATTGAAGGCTTCCTTTGTCTTGTCTTTGATGGCTGCCTTTGCCTAGATGCTTTCATGGTAACTTTCATCTCAGCAAGCTTCAAACTCTTCTGATATTTTTCACTGAGCTTTGTAGCCAAATCTAATGCAATTTGTCTGTCTTTAGCTTGTTGAATTTCTTTTTCCTTTTCTGATTCCTTCTCAAGTTGTGCACTTAACTCTTTTGCCAGTTCTTCATCCAACTCAATTTGCTTCTTCTTCTTCAATGGTCTCTCAGGCTCAACCATTTTCTCTTTGCCTTTCTTCTTGGCCTCTGTCATGCTTATCTCATTCCTTTTCTTCTCAGTGACTCCCTCTTTGATGACCACTCCCTTAGCCTTTTGAGTATCCTTGGGAGTGTCAGTCTTTGCCTTCAATAGAGTCTCTGCTATCTCTATTTCCTCTACAGACATACCAATTTCTGCTGCAACTTTCTCTGTTTCTACTGCTTTTGCAGTTTCTACTTCTGGTGTAGTTACTGCTGCTGGTTCAGTTTCTGCTGCAATTTCAGTTTCTACTTCCTTTTCAGTTTCTGCTTCCTCCATTGTTTCTGCTGCTATTTCTGTTTCTGCTGCTTGGGCAGTTTCTACTGCTTCTTTCTCTGTTTCAGCACCAATCTCCCCCTCAAATTGAGATTCCATGCCAACAGGGCTTTTCTTTTCACTTTCATCCTCTTGAGTCTCCCCCTTTTTGGAAGCATCATGATCAATGCTACTCTTCTTCAAAACAAATTGGGTTTTCTTCTTTTTGTGCACCAATTTGAGTACCATCTTCTTGAGTTTGGAAATCTGCACTTGTTGAGAAGAAATCACCTTTTTCAATTCTTTTATCTCCAAATCTTGATTGAGAACTTCCAAACTTATTGTACCAAGAGTATCCATCAATTCTTCATAGTTATATCTGTCCTCACCTCCTTTAGGTGTTTTTACCACCCTTGAAGGATCCTTGGATCTTTTAGTAGAGGCCTTCTGCCTAGCAGAAGCACCTTCTACCCCCGTGGTTTCTTGGCACCTGGGACCTTTAGATGATTGCTCACCTAAAGTTGCCATGGGGAAGGTCTTAGGTATGTTCAAACTGTCATGATCCACACCTTGTGCAGAATCAGTAGTGTGAGCCTTATTGCCCACATGCTCATCCTTCTCCTTATAGAGCACCTTCTTGGGGTTGGGAGACACCCCTGTGGTTTCCCTTTCGATATTCTTTGATGGAGAATGCTCCATCAGAGGGCTTTTAGGCTTTGGGGGTGAAGATACAAGAAGGGAAAGAACTTTCTGTACCTTTTTCCGTATATATATTTGTGTGATGGGGGATTTTGGCTTGACAACAGGGATCTGAGGAGTATTACTTGAAACGAATGGTGTGGGTAGGTCATCAGTTGGGTGGTCAGATGTGGGCTGTGACCCTGATGCCTCACCATGGGAATGAGACACCACCATCATTGTAGAGAACAATGGTGTGTCATTTCCAGAAAAGTCCTTACTAGGCCTTTTCATGTTAGAAAACACCTTCCCTTTGGGAGGTTTTGGTACATACACCTCTTGAAAAGAGGGTAGATCCGTCAATTCATTGTTCAGTACTTCTTGTACAAACCTTGGATACATATAGAAGCTTTTGGATTTGGTATCCAGGCTTGACATTAAATCATTGAAAATCATTTGAGAAAAATTAAACTTTCTAGAGGTAGCTAAGCAGACTAGAGCATAAGCTAAGGTACTGATGAACTCACTCCATCCAGTTGTTTTTCTAGAAATACAATGTTGCAAAGTATGAACCAAAAATCTCCACTGAGGTGAAAATCTGTTTTTGAAAAACTTATAGACCTCAGTTGGACCTTCATACCCCATTCGACCAAGTACTTGAAAGAGATCTTCCTTGGAAAGAGAGGTAATACCTGAGGCATCATCTAGTCGTAGATGAATGCGAATACAGCCTTTTGTGATGGTTAGAGGTTTATCACAAACCCTTGATTTGATGACCTGATTTCCATCGTCAGTGTGAATGGAAGCATTGGCCCAGAATTGTCGCAGATGTTCCACATAGATTGTGGGATTGACAGTTAAAGCATAGGCGATGTGTGAGGATTTTAGGAAATCCACAATCTGATGAAAACCCTCTGCTTGCTTGGGTTTCTGTAGCATTTCCAATTCATTGTGATCATCAACAAACACCAGTCCTGCCATCGTTCTTGGGATCGAAGCAATACTAGGGTTTATGCACTGGAAAACAAGAATGAGAGAGAGAGAGAAAAAAAGAACACTCGTAGAAAATTCAAAGAGCCGTTTGGATTTTGGCGGTCAGAGAGGGTATTTATAGGTGGAGGGTTTCAGTTAGAAGCAGTACTAAGTACCCTAGCAGTATTAACAACCCCGCAGTACTAACCCATATAAGCAGTAGTAACACATACCAGCAGCATTAACACAGACTAGCAGTAGTAACACATACCAGCAGCATTAACACAAACTAGCAGTATTAACACATACCAGCAGTATTAACACTGTCTGGTAGTATAAATAAGGTAAGCAGTAGTAACATTGCACTGGCAGTATGAACCACCAAGCAGTATTAACCATACTTAACC
Source organism: Arctium minus (assembly GCA_954870635.1). Classification (NCBI taxonomy): domain Eukaryota; kingdom Viridiplantae; phylum Streptophyta; class Magnoliopsida; order Asterales; family Asteraceae; genus Arctium; species Arctium minus. The sequence continues at coordinate 25,997,344 of OX941082.1, read as the reverse complement.
ATATTTGAACTGGCAGCAGGATTAATAGTGAGAGCAGTATTTACTTAACTAGAAGTACTAAGTATCCAATTCAGCAATGTACTCTGAAACACTTAAACACACATAGTTAGCAACACCATGTACAATACAATATGAGAAAGTAAGCAGGAAGGAATCTATACAGAAATGGTACATAAAGAAAATCAAAAGAGGCTTATTCAGTGTTTATCATGCCTACATTGTGACCAAGAATGTGAATCTACCCACATCAAAAGCTTTGGTGAATAGATCAGCAAATTGGTTACTTGTGTGTACTTTCAAAACCTGAATTAGCTTCTTTTCATTGCAATCTCTAATGAAATGGTACCTGATTTCTATATGCTTGGTTTTAGAGTGCTTGGCTGGATTATTAACAATGCTTATAGCACTGTTGTTGTCAATGAAGATTGGAGTGTGAAGAAAAGTAACACCATAGTCCAACATCTGATTCTGGATCCATAACACTTGAGATCAGCAGCTTGCAGTAGCTATATACTCTGCTTCTGTTGTAGAGGTGGACACTGTGGTTTGCTTTTTACACTGCCATGAAACTAGTCATGCACCCAAAAACTGACATCCTCCTGATGTAGACTTTCTATCCAAGTTTGCACCACCCAAATCACTATCAGAATATGCAAGTAGATCAAATGGTGAGTCATGAGGATACCAAAGACCCAACCTAGGTTGTCCTTTGAGATATCAGAAGATCCTCTTGACTGCTTGAAAATGAGATTGCTTAGGTCTTACTTGAAATCTGGCACACACACAGACAACAAACATAATATCTGGCCTTGAAGCTGTTAGATACATGAGGGAGCCTATCATAGATCTATAATGATGAACATCCACATCCTCCCCCTCAAGATCTGTAGTGATCTGTTTGTGTGTTTCCATAGGTGTGCTTGCAGGCTTTGAATATGAAAATCCAAACTTTGTAAGGATATCATGCACATACTTGGATTGACTGATGAAGATACCATCTTTCTTCTGTTTAACCTGTAGCCCAAGGAAGAATGTAAGTTCACCCATATAGCTCATCTTGAATCTTTTATGCATCATCTCCTCAAACTCCTTGCACATATAATCTTTTGTGGATCCAAAGATGATATCATCCACATAGATTTGAACAAGTAGGATGTCCTTCTTTCTTTTGATGAACAGAGTTTTGTCAATGATTCCCCTTTCAAAACCATTTTCCAAGAGATAGGTAGACAGAGTGTCATACCATGCTCTTGGTGCTTGATGTAGCCCATAGAGTGCTTTCTTTAGTTTGTATACTTTGGCAGGAAAGGTAGGATTCTCAAACCCTGGAGGCTGACAAACATATACTTCTTCATCAATTGTCCCATATAGAAATGCACTCCTGACATCCATCTGAAATACTCTGAACTGCATGAAAGAAGCATAGGCTAGAAACAACCTAATTGCCTCAATTCTGGCTACTGGTGCAAATACTTCTTCATAATCTATTCCCTCTTCTTGTGTATACCCTTGTGCCATAAGCCTGGCTTTATTCTTTATTACAATTCCTCTCTCATCTTTCTTGTTCCTGAAAACCCATTTAGTACCAATTTCCCTTTGTCCTGGTGGAAGGTCAACTAGATCCCACACATCTTGCAGCTTAAACTGCAGCAGCTCCTCTTGCATTGCTTCTATCCAACTTGGTTCTTTCATTGCATCATAGGACTTCTTGGGTTCAATCTGAGATAGAAAACAAGATAATAATCTTGACTGCAAGTCTTTCAATCCTCCTATCTTACTTTGATGCCTTGTGATCCTAGGAGAATTGATGTCACCAATCACCAAATGAGGAGGATGATTTTTCTGAGTTCTTGTTTGATGTGCAGCCTCCTCATTGATATGTGCATCCAGATTAGAGTCATTCTTCTCAGGAGTGCTTCCACCAAATACTGAAGAATTTTCTTCATCAGTATCATCTTCTGAAAGTATGGGCATCTCAGGACCTGTGTTTCCTGAATTATGAGCATCCTCTTTATCAATCTTATTCTCTTCATCACCTTTATCCTCTTCATCACCTTTATCAGCTGCATCCTGTTCTGATTCAGAGTCACCTGTGTCTAAATCATCTTTCTTATCTTGCTGGCAAAATTCAACAGGATCAACAGTAGGTATGGGGAACAACACAAACTCTTGTTTCTGTGCTTGTACCTATTCTGAATTTGTTCCTGCAGTTTGCACATTACTAAAACCCAAAGCATTAGTTAGTGAATCAATGTCAAACAACCAATCAGGACCTGTACCAATTTGATTTGGTGTGTTCTCATTGCATATGACATTGTCACTTTCCTCTATAATCCTTGAAGAACTATTAAATACTCTATATGCCTTACTCTGAGAGGAGTATCCAACAAGAAATCCATCCTCAACTTTGCTTTCAAACTTGCCTAAGTGAGATTTGGTGTTGAGAATTGTGCAAGCATACCCAAAAGGTTTGAAAAATCCAATAAAAGGTTTCTTCTTGTTAAAAAGTTCATAAGGTGTTTTTCCTTGGGATTTGACTACTAGAACTCTGTTTTGGACATAACAAGCAGTATTAACTGCTATCGCCCAAAAAGTAATTGGTAATTTTGAATCTGCCAACATAGATCTAGCAGCCTCAATCAGTGTCCTATTTCTCCTCTCAGCAACACCATTTTGTTGAGGAGTTCTAGGAGCACTGTATTGTCTCTCAATACCTTTAGTCTCACAAAAGCTGTTTAAGTCATTGTTTTTAAATTCTGTTCCATTATCAGATCTGATGACTTTAACCCTTAAATTAGTTTGGTTTTCAATCCTAAGGACAAAGGATTTGATCAGTCCACTTGTCTCATCCTTAGTCCTCAGAAAATATACCCAAGTAAATCTAGAGAAATCATCAACAATGACTAAGCAATATGACTTCTTTCCAATACTCATCACATTAGTAGGACCAAAGAGATCCATATGCAATAATTGAAGAGGTGAAGAGATTGTATTTATTTCTTTGGACTTATGAGAAGTTTTGTGATTAGGCAAGCAACACAATGATCATCACATGAAAACACTTTTTGAGGTAAACCTCTTACAAGGTTGTTTTTCACAAGAATGTTCATTGTTTTAAAATTCATGTGACACATCCTTCTATGCCAAAGAGATGATTCATCTAAAGAAGATTTTGAAAACAGACAGTTTAATGATGAATTAGATGAAACATTCTCTAAGTCCAAACAATAAACATTATCTTTTCTAGGAGTTCTAAGTTGTATCATATTTTCATCAACTACCTTGAATCCTGGAGCAAGGATAATACATTCAGTCTCAGTAAATAATATAATATGTTTCTTGTCACAGACCTGTGATACACTTAACAGGTTGTATCTCAATTGCTCAACATAGTAAACATCTTCAAAAGACATCTTACCTTTTGAAACCATACATTTTCCACTGATCTTACCTCCTGCTGGATTGTCACCAAAAGCAACACGTCCTCCATCAAATTTTTTGAAAATTTGAAGGCATGACATGTTACCTGTCATGTGCCTAGAGCAACCACTATCTACATGCCAAATGCTCTTCTTCTTGAGCTGTTGGTTGCCCTGTACATAAGATAAAACAGTTAGTTTTTAGAGGGAACCCAAGCCAAAGTGGTCTTGGGTTGCCCTTTCTCATCAACATATTCATAATCAGTAATCTTAGTCTGGATGAGGTGATCAGAATTAGGAATTTCATGGCTGGAATACTTTGTCAAAATTATAGGCTTGGCAGTATTAACACTGGTAGCAGCACTATCCTTGTTAGCAGTACTAACTTGGTTAGCAGTACTAACTTGGTTAGCAATACTAACTTGGTCAGCAGTAGTATTGCTATCAGCAGTATTATTTCTGTTAGCAGTACTATTTGAAGTAGCAGTACTAACAGGTTTCTTGACTTTTGGAACCCAAATCTTGACAAAGTTGTTTGCTTTCTTATTCTGTGAGTTACTCCTTGATTTTCTTGGAGTGTTTTCTTTTGATTTAGCAAACTTATTCTGAATATGAGATTTCAAATGTGCTGTTTTCACATTCTCAGCCATGTGATTCCTTTTTGATTTCTTCCTATAACCAAAAGAATTTTGTGTTTGTCTTTGAAAAGTAAATCTTTGGTTAATAGGATTGAAATAACAGTGTTTGGCTAAATGATTCAATTTGACACAAATAAAACAAGGCTTTGGTCTATTGATTTTGCTTAGATCAATTCCCTGTTTTTGAGCCCACTGATTATTTCTGTTTCTCTGATTTCCCCTTATTTTATCATGTTGATGGGGCTTGTTCTGTTGACAAGTACAGGGATTTACAACAGTGGTTTGCATATAATGATTTCCCTGTACCTTTTCCTTTCCTAGAGGTCTCAACTTTCTCACGGTTACCATTCTCTTTCTCTGTCTTGGACATCTCCACTTTCTCACTCTTGACAAATGGTTCCCCCCTTCTCATTTGTAAGAATGTGGTTTTCTAAGGGAGTTTCTTTATGGTCTTCCTTATTCTTACCCTCAGTATTCTCCTCTTCAGACTCTGTCTCAACCACTACTGTATCTAGTGGATCTACTTAGTAGCTCTTTCAGGTAATTCCTTCTTATCTTGTCTTTCTAAGAGGTCTGAGGTGGGTGGAATATAATTGTTATTGTAAGGTGGAGGGGTGTTGTTATAGCCTATTCCTCTTCTCAGTTTGTCATGAACTTGAGTTTTGAGTAAAGAGTCCATTGCTTTAGAAGCATTGGAATATTTCTCAATGTCTAGTTTGGCCTTCTCAAATTCACTCCTAATTTTCTCACATTCCTCTCTAGACTTTTCTAGTTCAATCTCTAACTGATTCTTCTCCCACTTCCAGTAGTTGGTATCATCTGAATGTTGAAGTTCATTAGCCTGGTATGACTTAATTTGTTCTTCAAAATTCTCAATGATCAAACTATACTCTCTTCTATCTTTCTCCAACCTTTTAAGGTCATCACACATGCTTTGATTGTGATCCCTGTACTTTTTAACAGTTTCAAGACATGTTTTAGAGCAAAGGTTAGATTTTACCTCTGTGGGAATTGCAGTGCTTAATGACTCTGAAACCTCAGCCATCAAAGCTTGGTTTTGAATTGCCTCCTCTGCTTGATCACTCCAATCAAAGCCCATTCCTTCTTGTGAGACAAGAGCTTGAGATGGATTCCTATTATAGTTAGTGGACTTTGATTGTTGATTGTTGCTTCCATGTTGTTGAGCAATTCCTCCTTTGCATTCTCTTGCAAAGTGTCCCAGATTATGGCATTTGTAGCATTCCACCTTGGATTTATCAAATCCAACACCATCTTCTCTTCTCATGGCAAAGTTGTTTCTACTTGTTCTTTTAATGAATCTTTTGACTCTCATGGTGAGCATTGCCATTTGCCACTTGATATCCATCTTATCAAGGTCATCAACATTGATCTGTTCCAGATCATCATTGATAAGAGCAGATTTAGCATGACTAGCAAGGAATGCTTCCAAAACAGAATCATTGGATCCATCCTGTTTTGAGCCATAAGCAGTGCTGACTGATTCTGTACTAGCAGAAGAATCAGTAGTAGATGATAAGAGAGCAACATTGTGAGAGTATCCAGATGGCTTCTTCTTAGATTCAACTTCTGCTTCAAACACCCTGAGATCATTGTAGAGATCATCAAGTTCCTTATCTTCCAGATTATCATTCTGTCTTAATGATACTGTATACATGACCCATTCTTCACCAAGAGACCTTAGAAACTTTCTGTTGACATCATCCTAGTCCATCTTGACACCAACAGTGGCCAATTCTCCAATTAACTTGTTGAATCTATTAAAGGTTTGAGTCATAGACTCATTCTTTGTAGACATAAAGTTTTTATATTGTTTCTTGAGAATTGCTTTCTGATTTCTCTTAGTGCTTTTAGTACATGAAAATCTCTTCTCCAATGCATTCCACATGATTTGAGCATCAGAAAACAATTGCAAAACTGATGTTGGTATTCATTAGGAATTGCCAAGAGCAGAGTGCTCAAGGCTTTCATCTCTGTCTGTCTCATCTTTCTTTCTCCATCAGTCTTTGGTGGAGGTCTCTTGCCATCTGCTCCCATCTTTCCTTCATTTGAGGGACCATTCTCAATGATGTCCCACATTGAGAAGTCTGTGAGAAGAATGTACTGCCTGATTCTGATTTTCCACATGTCAAACTCATTGGGTTTGAGCATGGGGACCTTTGAAACAAGAACACTGTCATGTGATCCGTCCATGATGATTATTGATTTATGAGTTCCTTATGCTCTGATACCACTTGTCATGATCGAAATTCTAAACAAGAATTTAAACTAAACACTCAGAAACTATGTTAAATAAGTCGCGGAATAACACTTTAACAATAAATCAATCAAACAGTGTATGAACTCAAATCACAAGTTATATTGAATTAACTTAATGATTACAAACAAAACCTCAATCTGTTGAACATACTCAACATACGTTCTATACTTCTCTAAAGAAAGGATTAAAACTAATCTTGAGGTTAATTCTCTGTAAACGTATATGCAAAACTTGTTAATCTATCAAAAACTACTAGACTATATATACAGAACTGATTACAAGATAATTACTAAAGAAATATTGATCTTCAACATCCATTCCATAATTATCTTCAGCTCCTAGTCTTTCGTTCCAAGTCATCATTATCAACATCATCATCATAAGCAGTATTAATCATCCAATAACATTAATCTTCAAGCAGTACTAACTACTATCAGTACTAACTCTCCAAGCAGTACTAACTATTCTTCTAGCAGTACTAACTTTTCAAGCAGTAGTAATACTACTAGCAGTAGTAAAATCTTCAGCAGTATTAATCTTTAACACTTCAGCAACATTATCCAGACTTAGCTCATATCTGACCCAACAAACAAGAACCCAAAAAATGGCATAAAAATTTGATGATGTTATCTTGTCCAACGGTTTTATGTTAAACCAAGCGGTACTGCAAGTGAGGAGGTAATTGTCCCAAGGTATGTGCTCGGTACTGCAAGTGAGGAGGTAATTGTCCTTTTGTAAAAGTGCATGTGCAGGTGCATGATGAAAGGAACTACCTATATGAGTGCGAAGTGTGGCCGCTTCGAGAAGCTTGGACTTGGCTTTGATGCACTCACGAATGGATAAGGACACATGGCCTGTATAGTGTCAAGTTTAAACTTTAGAGAACTTTAAATTCATGTGTATGTTATTTTCTGGTACTCAAATGGTTTGAAGGGTTTAATCCATAAGACACCGTGATTCTCGAGTATTTGAAATGTGTAATGTACTAAGATAGAAATTCAATCTTTTAGATATTTTCATTTATGCATGAGTTTGTTTCCTATATTAACTGTTATTTGTGAAAGAAGGATTGCACTAAAATGTGGGAGGAATGTTGGTGATTTTAGTGAAATCATCAGTTCATTTTATGTAATTGGGTTCACAAGATGATAATGGGGTTGGTAGTTAAGCTATAACACGAGCTAGGAGATGTGGAGTGCACACTCGTGTAAGCTAGCTAGCACCCAAGATTGTTGGATGGTCATAATTGGAGGGTTACTAAGTGGAAATGGTTAGGTTGACAGTGTCTGGCGCGAGTCTCCGCGCGGGTTCAGTCGCACGACAAGTCGCGCAGGACTCTGGAGGGTTCGACAAACAGTGCTTGGCGCGGGTTACGACGCGGTTCTATCCGCGCCATGAGCCGCGCGGGACACTGGATTGTTTGTCGAACAGTGTTTGGCGCGGGTTTCCGCGCAGGTCCACTCACACCGCCAGCCGCGCGGACCTTCAGTTTTTGTAACTGCCAATCTCTATGAAAATCGTTTTGTAACCCCCAAATCATTGTGTAACCGCCAGACAATAATGTCCACAATCAATCCCATTAATTGGGAAATTATTATCATTAATAATATAGGATCGGTTACGATTCTCTTGGTGTTTAAATATGATCGATTTCTGTCAGAATCGATACCGGTGAATTGAGATTATCTTCGAGTGAATTTCGTGATACCCAGGCAGAATAGGGTCGAAATATCACTTAAGGAAAGCGAGCCCTCACACGATCTCACATTCTTATCCAAGTCGATCACTCTCTCATCCTTCTCTCCATCGAATTCAGTGACCTACACTCCCCAACATGGATGATATAGAAACGACGACCTTATGTGAATACTTGATTAAAAAACATTAAAAAAATACACATATTATAAAAAAACCATGATCATTCAATTTCATATGAGAAATTATGTCCTCCGACCATTTGACCAAAATAAATATCCACAAAAAATCAATTATATAAAAAAATCCCAAAACAAAAAATCGATGTGAATTGATGAACAAACAATGCGAATATAAGATATAACAGTTTTGTTTGGAGTTCAAATGAATATCTTTTGCAAAAATACCAAAAACATTAATTTAGATCAATACCAAAATCGTTTCCTAATTTATAGGAATATATCTAGGATTTATCTTTTAACTATAAAAAATCAAAAACAAGATTACCTTTCGGTTAAAAAAATAAAAAGAAAAAAAATCTCCTTTTTTTTGGAAGACCCAAGGGCTAAGATTACATACTAGAGGGTTGCATGAGTTATAACCTTTGAAAGGTAGCATTTGATGAATCCTCTCTATATGTATATGTATATGTATATGTATATGTATATGTATATGTATATGTATATGTATATGTGGGTTCATACGATAACAACATCTATTTAAGAAAACACGAGAACAACCGAGTACATAAATCATATATGATTCACGTACAAAATCATATATGATTCACGCGACTTTGCGTGGAACTTTAGGTCACGCCCAAAGTCGTATGCGTCCGTTTTTTCCATGTTAATGTAAAATCACATATGATTTTATACATTATTTGTTGTTTTCTTTTTTTCTTAAATAGTTAGCGTTCTTGTTTGAACATTACTTTGTATATGTATATGTATATGTATATAGGACGATAATCAAATGAGAACCGTAAAAAGATTAAGGATCGTGAGGACTAATCTCAATCATTCAAGGGTTTTAATCAAAGGTCATGAAAAACAATGACATTTTTTGTAATATTAGTGAAAGTTTAAGGGTAAACTTGTAATTTAAGATCTCAAAACCACCTCTCTCTTCCTCATCTTCTTCCCATATGTCCCTGGTGAAGAACAGGGTTTCACCCAAAATAGTCGCCGACTTTCACCTAAATTAATCCATTTGCATGGACAATCCTTCGATCCGTTTGAATCCTTTCATGACCCCATTGGAAACCTCCATAGCTGGACCAATTTGGCTTCGATTGGTGTATTGTATGCTCCATAACAGCACCCACCACCATCGCCTCCGTCTCTCTCCCTCTCTTCACCATCTCCTTCAACCTTTCTCTCTTTAAACCTACCTCCTTCCCTCTAACCACCAGACCCTCCCCCTCTTTAACCTTCGCCACACCCCAAAAATCATGAGTTAGCTCAGCATACTAGGGTTCGGTAAACGCCCACCCACCGACGCTTCCATGGACCAGTCCTCTATTGCTCAGGGTCCCGACGACGACCTTCCTGGTCTCGGCCAACAATTCGCATAGTACGGTGCCGGTTGTTTCTGGGGCGTCGAGTTAGCTTTCCAGAGGGTTCCGAAGTCAGTTATACCCAAGGGTTTATGCATAACACTACTTATAATGATATATGTTCTGGTACTACGAACCATTCGGAGGTCGTTAAGGTTCAATATGACCCCAAAGCTTGTAGTTTCTACAGTTTGCTCGATTGCTTCTAGGAGAGGAAGACGACAGTTTACGATGGTGTGTATGGCTGAGGGTGACGAAGCAGAAGACGACAACGGAACAAGAAATGAAGATTAGTCGATCGATTTCAACAATTTATCACTAGTTTTTTGATTTTGTTCAAAATTGGGGTTTTTTGTTTCTCAAAATTGCCTTTGATTTAATGAGGTGAAATAAAATGTAGATGAAAATAGTGTTTGATTTCATGAGATGAAATAACATAGAGACGAAACTTGTGTTTGATTTCATGAGATGAAATAGATTACTAATAAAAATTGTGTTTGATTTCATGTGGTTGAATAACATATATTTGAACATTATGTTTGGATTTCATGAGGTGAAATATCATATTTATGAATTTTTTGTTTTTATTTCATGAGGTGAAATAGTATGTGTTTCATCTGATGAATCTTTGTTACCAAAATGATTATTATGTCATTTTCATATGGTGAAACAATTTTTTATTAAAACCATATGATCAAACCAGATTACGGCTCAGATTGGTTCTCATGGTTCTCAACATTTTTTTTGTTTCTCACATGATTTAATCCCTATGTGTGTGTGTATATATATATATATATATAAGTGAACGATTATGTGAGAAGATGAGTTAACGTGAGAAGCGTGATAAGTGAATCTGAACCGTTGATCACTTTTAATCTCAACCCATGAATCGCGCTTGATACGGGGATTGATCCGGTGGATTTCAGTGCATCTTATCTCGATGCATCTCATCCTAATGTGCATCAAACGGTTGATAACCATTTCTCACGCTTCTCACGTTAACTCAACTTCTCACCAGAACCCAACTCTCTTTCTCTCATTATATATATATATATGTGTGTGTGTGTGTGTAAATTTATGGGTTTAATCAAATGAGAATTTAGTAGTTTATGATAACCGATCCAATGTGAACCAATCATTTGATATGATTTAATATATTTCTTAACTGAGTTAAATATAGTAATTTAGTAATTTTGTTTATTGCAACTTATTTAAATATTTAATTACTTCTTTTTTGAAAGAAAATATGTAATTAATTCTAATTACCTGATATATATCAGTTACCTAATATATATTAATCATCTAATATTAAATTACCAATAGATATTAATTACCTAGTATGTATTACAGTGTCGTGGAACCTCTATGAACCTCACTTACCATAGTTTTTCCTGCCACATCATTGCACTTCAACAAAGGAGGTTCTTACATAAAAATGTTTAAGAACCTCCATAAAATTCTACAATAGAGGCTCTTACAAAAACCTTACTTATTTATTTATAATATATAATTTTATTTATATATTATTATATAACTTTAATATGTATATATATATATATTATAAAATTATAAAATAAATTCAAAATTTATTAATTTTCACGTTATATTAATTTTAATTTTGTCAATTTATATATTTTGTTAACATATTTTAAAAACAATTAGAACATAAATATAATTTTATACTACAACTAAAAAAAGTGCAACATTAGAGAAATATTATATCATTAAAAAATACGAGTAAATAATATATAGTAATATAGATTACTCATAATCTCGATTCGACCAAATATGTTCAGCCAAGTCAGAGCGGAGTTGATGATGAACTTCATTTGAGCGCATCTCAAAATTTCTTTGAAGATATTCTTGGAATTCATGGGTGGAACCTTGAAATATTTGTGTCGAATTATCTACCTCGTCATCGATCCAATTGACCACCATTCATCATCAACAATCTTATTATGTAAAATTATACATGTATGCATATTTTTTTTGGAAGGTATAGCGGCATCGAACCAACGAATGACTACCACGAACACACGCACACCTCCCCGGCGTTATCGGGCATCCACGGGTAGCCCACTAATCTGCCGTTGTCCCGGACCAGCTTACACTGAACCTAGAGCCTAACCACAGTCTAAGACTGAGCTGGGGGTCGGCCCAGTCAACGACTGGACCGGCCCAAGGACTGGGTACTCCTCATTCTCTCAAATTGACTCCCATTGGATTCGAACCCGGGTAGATTGGGATACCATCCACACCCCCCAGGATGTTACCGCACTTGAGAAAACCAACTGAGCTAGACATGATTTGTATACATGTATGCATAATATCTCTTAACTTTTTTTTTTTGGGGGGGGGGGGGGGGCGGGGGGAGGAATGGTGTCCTAGGCTATGCCTAGACTAATCCCTTGACAAATTATGACTATAATAACAGTCCTGATTAAACCTCAGTGGCCACAATTATTGTGTACGCCTGGATTCGAACCCTAGGCAGATGGGATATCCAACACATCCCCCAGAGTCTTAATCAGTACGTCACAATCTTTGTGGTTAATATCTTTTAACTCTTCCTTATATCACAATCGTGATGGGAAATTTGGAGGATATTGGGGAATGTAGGAAAAAATTGGAAAACTCGTTGGTCATGGAGAATGTCGAGGATATGAAGAATTTGGATGTATTTAAGAGTTTTCTTGATTCTCAATGTCCTTTCCCATTGACCTAAAGAATGACTCATATGATGTCACCTATATATAACAATTTGGTATACTTTTTAAAATTAGAAAAAATGTTTTATAATTAATAATTTTACGATTTATAAATTAATTTTAATTTACATATATACAAAATAATTGATAACTAAAAATTAAACGTATTAAAATAAAATACAAAATTTATATAAAATTTCATAAGAAACAAAAAATAGAACGAAATTAAAAAATTATTTATATTTTTTATATCTATTTTAACATATATGATTTATAGATTTATTAAAATAAAATAAAATGGATAAGAAATAATAAAAATAATAATAGAAAAGGAAGGTATTACATGAGTTCTTGTCCAAACACTTGATTTCTAATAAGAATTTGTGACTAGATAAGAACCTAGGTTCTTGTAATACCTTCCTTTTCAATTATTATTTTTATTATTTCTTAACCATTTTATTTTATTTTAATAAATCTATAAAACATATATGTTAAAATAAAATAAAATGGTTAAGAAATAATAAAAATAATAATAGAAAAGGAAGGTATTACAAGAACCCGAGTTCTTGTCCAAACACTTGATTTCTAATAAGAATTTGTGACTAGATAAGAACATTTATCCCACAGTGAAGTTTCTTGTAAAAGCCCTACAGAAAAATTGTACATGAACGTCCATTGTAGAGTAATCACCTAATATTATAATACCCACACGAAGTCTTAACCAAACCAAAACTTTTGGGGGGAACTAACCACATTCGTAGAAACCCATGCGACAACTCTCATAACATGTATCACAATGTGTATATTTTTTGTTGTGTATCATATTCATGTTTTATGAAATGTATCACAATGTGTATTATTGTTATCTTCGTTGTTTTACAAAGCGTGTTACATTGTATATCTTGTATTTATCTTGGATATATATGTGCATACTATGATACACAACAAAAAAACAACATAATTTACCTTTATACACAAGTGTATACCGTCCAGATGAAAGGCTACCAGACTGTTCTTTAGTTTTCCGTATTTTTGAGATTTTCCCCTGAACCTGACCCTATGTGTGTGTGTGTGTGTATATATATATATATTGTAACACCCGTGATTTTCTAATGATGGTTGACAAGCGGCTAAGGAAACAGTCACCGACCGGCCAAGAGAATGGTCGGGGGATGACTCAGCACGAGGCGCGGGAAGACGCGACCTGCAACGCGTGCGGCTTGGCCCGCAGCCTCAAGCCGCGGTCAGGGCCGCGTAAGTCACTGTGGTTTGCAGCTTAAGAGCACGTGCGACTTGGTCCGTGACTTGAGGTCACGACCAAGGCCGCGGGAGACAGTTTGGACGATTTAAAACCCAAATATTTAGGGTTTTCTCTCATTTTACTCCCACTTCCCATTTCCCTCTTCCTTGGGACGATTTTGGGGGCTTAAGAATCGATTATGGGAGCTTCTTGGTGTGGATCTGTAATAAAAAGATCAAGGATTTGGTGGCTTGAGGCTTGACTATGGAAGGGATGGAGGATTTCATTAGAATGGTTGATTGGAAGGCTTCAAGTTTCGGTTGAGGTAAATCCCTTGTATAATCCAAGTTTTAGTATAAGGATCTTTGTAGAACTAAAGGTTTTACTTGTTGATGGTTTAATCTAGACTTGAAGGAATGGGTTATTTGGAAACCCTAGCTCATTGTTGAAGATGACTTGAAAATGGTGGAATCTACACTATTGGAGGCTAATGATCGAGTTTGGAACCTAGGTTTAACTTAACCTAGCAAGGTGTGTTGGGTCATCTGAAGATTTGAAGATGACCTCCCGATCTTCCATTTTATATCATCATACTTAGAATATTTTGAGGTTCTTTTAGCAGCTTGGTTTCTATACAAATGTTCGGTGAAGTCGAAGATCAACCGAAGAAGACAAAGAAGGAGAATATCTTTCAAAGCGGATTGAAGATAGACTCAGTTTGGAACCTAGGTTTAACTTAACCTAGCAAGGTGTGTTGGGTCATCTGAAGATTTGAAGATGACCTCCCGATCTTCCATTTTATATCATCATACTTAGAATATTTTGAGGTTCTTTTAGCAGCTTGGTTTCTATACAAATGTTCGGTGAAGTCGAAGATCAACCGAAGAAGACAAAGAAGGAGAATATCTTTCAAAGCGGATTGAAGATAGACTCCTCAGCCTAAAGCCAAGTATGCCCACTTGATCAACACCATTGGCCAGGATGGTGCCGATCCCAGTCTTCAGGAGCCGAAGACCTCTTCGGCTGAAGACCTCTTCGGCCGAAGACGTCTTCAGTCGAAGACATCTTCGGAAGCCGAAGATTTCTCAATCTTCAGAAGCCGAAGACTTCTTAGTCTTAGGAGCCGAAGACTTCTCAGTCTTAGGAGCCGAAGACCTCTCAGTCTTCAGGAGCCGAAGAACTCTTCGACAACCGAAGACTCCTTAATCTTCAAGGCCTGAAGATTTCTCCAACACATTGTACTTTTCTGACAAAGTATATTTGTGATATCTTGCATTGACGTGGACCTCATCCGAAGATCAGAAAAAGTATGTTTTGTATTTTACACTCTTTTAAGGAAATGTCTCCACCACCCTCTGCAGGTCAACACTTCAAGCCAAAACACCTCAAGACAAAAGGTACATCCTGTACCTTGCTGAAGACCTGTGTCCATCCCTTGCTCAACAGGTGTCCCATGCATTTAATGCATGGGGCACTATAAATACGAAGGATGGTCCAACATGCAAGATAACCAACTCTTAATCATTCAAACTCTCTAAGTGCACTGGCATTCTCTCTCTAAGAAGTTCTTATTGTTTTCTAAGTGTTTTACAATTGTTCTTCATTTCTCTTTGTGTAAGATTGTTTGAATAGATTTCATCTATTCTCTTCCGCAACAATCAAAAGTTTTCTATGTGTAATTCTTGATTTCAAATCAATAAGAATTAAATTAAGTGAAAAACTGTGTGTATTGTATTCAACCCCCCTTCTACAATACTTATTTTATTTACTTACTGCTATTTGGGACCAACAAGTGGTATCAGAGCGGTTTAGTTTAACTCAATAAACTAGATCCGTGATGGCAGCCTCTTCCTCGTCTTTGAAAAATGATTCTTCTCAAAACTTCACTGCTGTTTCATACGACAATGGCTCTATAGCCAAACCACCAAGGTTTAACCCCAATAACTTCTTCTTGTGGAAAAGTCGTATGATACTCTTTCTAGAAGGAGTTGATAGCAGATATCCAACTATTTTACATGAAGGTCCTTTTATTCCTAGAGTTTGGGACCGATATAATGCAGACAAGGGAAAAGCTGATGAGGACTCTTCTGAAGAAGAAAGAACTCCAGCTACTGGGAGATACATTCTAAAGGACCCCATTAAATACAATGATGAAGACAGACGCCTTATAGCTCTTGATACTAAAGTCAGAGCCATCATTGCCCTCTCTCTGCTTGATGAGGTCTATCATTCTCTCGTTAACCTTTCTACTACAAAAGAAATGTGGTCCAATCTGTGTGTTCTTTATGAAGGTACGTCTGAGGTGAAAAAGAGCAAAAAGATTGCTCTTGTAAGAAAGTATGAACTCTTCTCTCATGAGAAGGGTGAGTCTCTCTCAGACTACTACAATCGCTTTAACAGTCTTCTCAATGATCTTAAACTTGTGGGTCGCATATATGATAATGAGGAAGTCTTGTGCAAGTTCATGGACTGTCTTCCTGAGTTTTGGGAAAACATCTGTACTTGTATCAAGTCTACCAAGGATCTTGACTCTATGCCTCTCACTGCCTTGTATGGCACCCTCTTCAACTATGAGCAGACTAAACTGCTTAGGAAGCCATTAACAAAAGACATCAAAGGCTCTTCTCTAGCCCTTGTCGGTGAATCTTCCAAAAGTACTGTGTGTGTCCCTAGGATCACCTATCCTTCTGACTCTGACAACGATAGTCAAGAGGACCCCAATGACCCTTCAGAAGGCTATCTCAGTGAGGCTGATGATGAAGGAGAGGAGACCTCTGTGGCTCAACTGTCAGATGGTGTTGCCATGTTGGCCGGCTTTTCTAAAGGCAAACCTCGCTTCTCTTCTGGAAAATCCAGGTTTTCTAGAAAACCCTCCTCTACTCTTTCAAAAATTGCTTCCTCTGACAAATCAAACAAGGAATGTTACATGTGTGGGAGGAAGGGACACTTTGCTTCTGAATGCAGAAGCAGGTCCTCTGATAAGTCTAGACGGCCCTCCTCTAACCGTATATTCTCTAGGTCTGTCAGAACCAAGTCTGATTCCTACCAACCTCCCTTTCAAAAATCAAACTCGTCTGTTCCTTCAAACTCTGACCGTGCTGAAAAGTACAAGGCCAAATACAAGAGAGAGAAGGAAAGGAATGCTCTTCTAGCCAACAAAGGAAAAGGTCTTCTTGCCGAATCTCATGATTGGGCAGATGAACCAACTTCCGAAAGTGACAAGGAAATGGCCAACCTTTGCTTTATGGCTAAAATAGATGATGTTGATGATGGTGAAACCTCTTCCACCTCCATGGCTCTTGTGTCTGCTGAGTGCTCTACTTCATCCACTCAGGTACACCCATTTTTCTCTCTCTCTGATGCTGAGAAAATTGAAGCCTTTGACTCTTTGACCATTGACTTCTATGAAGCCAAGGATGCAAAGAAGAAGGCAAATGCTCAGATAAAATCTCTTTCTTCTCAACTGCAAATCTGTCTTTCTCAACTAAAACACTTTGATAAAATCAAGGCTGAGCTTGAAGATTTGAAAACTATAAATTTTACTCTTGCTAAAGAGAAAAATAAACTTCTTAAAAAGTTTAAAAAGGAGCAAGAAACTGTGAAAAAGTGGACAAGCTCGTCCAAAAATTTAGAAAGGATTTTTCAGGATCAAATATCTTGTGATGACAAGTCTGGACTAGGCTTCGGGAAATATGACCTTGAACCTCTTTCTGACACTCATGCTCCTTTCTCTCTTCCCTCATTCTATGAATCCTCTGAAGAGAACTATGACAACTCTGAACCTTTGGACTCTTCTGATCCCTCTAAAGATCTCAAGTTTGGAATGTTCATCAAAGCTAAGAGCATTGATTCACCCAATGAGAGTGAGGAAGCCCAAGACTCAAATGACCCTTCTAAACCCATTATTGAGTCTATGTGTTCCTTAAAAATAAATGAGCCTTCCTCTTCTGAACCCAAACCTTCCAAAGTTTCTAAGCCTTCTTCAAACAAAGTCTCTTTCTCCAAAAAGGGAAAATCTGTTGCCAATCTTCCTCCCCAAAAGAAACTTCCCAAGAAAAACTCAAAGAAACCATCTTCTCTTCCAATCCCCAGAGCTGTGATGTTAAATAAGCTAAATTCCAAGACACCCTCTTCTATTCCTTCAACTGACTCTGGCAAAGGCATCTTGGGTCCTAAGCCTCTTGACTATCCTCTAACCTCTAAGGCCATGAAAGTCAATGTGACCAGTCATCACAAGGAATCTGGTCAAAGCTCCAAAAAGGTTTTTACATATAGAAAATGTTATAACTGTGGTAATACCTCTCACCTTGCTAAGAATTGTCCTCTGGAGAGAATTAATAAAAATGCTTCCAAGGATGCTTCTTCTCCTTCTAACTCAAAAGGACCCATCTCCAAATGGGTATCAAAGAACTGATTTTCTTGTGATTGCAGGGTCTACGGCACCAACAAATCTGGTATCTCGACAGCGGGTGCTCAAGACATATGACCGGCAACAAATCTCTTCTTGTAGACTTCGTGCCTTCCAAAGGTCCTTCTGTCACATTTGGTGATAATTCCAGAGGAAGTACTAAAGGTTATGGAACACTCTCAAATGGTTCCATCACCTTTAACAAGGTAGCCTATGTTGAGGGCTTGATGCACAATCTTCTAAGCATAAGCCAACTGTGTGATCTGGGCTACAAAGTGATGTTTGAATTATCTTCATGCATCATTTTCAACGAAAAAGATGGAAACCGTACTCTCTGGATACCGCAAAGAGAATGTCTATGTCATAGCCATGGGACATAGCTCATCCTTCGGAACAAACATTTGCTTTGTCTCTGAAAACTCTGCTAAAAGATGCTGGCTCTGGCACAAGCGTCTCTCTCACCTCAACTTCAAGACTTTGAATATTCTTTCAAACCAGGAGCTTGTCACGGGCATGCCAAAGTTGTCCTTTGTGAAAGAAAAGTTGTGTGCTGCATGTGAGAAAGGGAAACTCACAAAATCTTCCTTCAAGTCCAAGCAATGCTTCTCCATCACTCAGCCTCTTCAGATGCTCCACATGGATCTGTGTGGACCAGTCAGTACACCAAGCCTTGGTGGTAGAAGGTACATTCTGGTTATTATTGATGAATTCACTCGTTACACTTGGGTATTTTTTCTCAGGTATAAAAGTGACACTACTGAAGAAATCATAAAGTTCATCAAAAAATCTGAAGTGTTGAATGGGTAGCTGGTAAGATCTGTAAGAAGTGACAACGGAACAGAATTCAAGAATAGTATGTTGGATGACTTTTTCAATGAAAAAGGCATCTCTCAGAACTTCTCTGCCGTCAGAACTCCACAACAGAACGGTGTAGTGGAGAGAAAGAACAGAACGCTATATGAAGCTGCCCGATCTATGTTGAGTGAATCTCACCTCCCTACCTACTTTTGGGCCGAAGCAATCAACACTGCATGCTTCACCCAAAATAGGTCTATCATTGTAAAAAGACATAATAAGACTCCTTATGAAGTCTTTTATGGTAGAAAACCCAACATTGGTTTTCTTCATGTCTTTGGGTGTGTCTGCTACATTCTCAATGATAGAGAAAATTTGGGAAAATTTGATCCCAAAGCTGATGAAGGAATCTTCGTGGGATATTCTCTCACTTCCAAAGCTTTCAGAGTCTACAACCTCCGAAGGAAGTGTATTGATGAATCCATCCATGTCAAGTTTGATGACCTCAATATATCATCACTCTCTTGTGATGATGAAGAATTGAACAGATGGATATCCTCCTGTGTTGGTGATGGTCCTCTTCCAACATCATCAGACATTCCCTACACAGTTCCTACTTCTCTCTATCAAAACAATGAACCCTCTACATCTCACAACCCCTCCTCTCATCAAGAGGATGATCCTCAGCCTACCCAACCTCAACATCTGACATTCATTCCTCACCTATACAAGTCGATCTTCCATCCATCTCTCCTCGAAATTTTCCTTCCAACTCTCCTCTACAAATCTCTTACCCTCCTCCTTTACCTCCAGCCCTAAAGTGGACAAAAGATCACCCCATTGATCAAATCATTGGTGATCAACAAGCTGGTGTACAGACTCGAAGAGGTGTTGGTAACATTTGTCTCTATGTGAACTTCCTTTCTCTCGTTGAACCAAAGAAAGTTGACGAAGCTCTAGCTGATCCATGTTGGATCACTGCCATGCAAGAAGAACTTTCTCAGTTCGAAAGGAACAAAGTCTGGAGATTGGTCCCTCGTCCTTCCAGAAAAACCATCATAGGAACCAAATGGGTATTTCGGAACAAAATGGATGAAGAAGGCACGGTAATCAGAAACAAGGCCCGACTGGTTGCACAAGGCTATAGGCAAGAGGAAGGAATTGACTATGATGAAACATTTGCTCCTGTGGCAAGACTTGAAGCCATTAAAATCTTCCTTGCTCATGCTGCCTACAAGAACTTCAGAGTCTTCCAGATGGATGTCAAGAGTGCCTTTCTGAATGGGGAGCTAGCTGAAGAAGTCTATGTGAAACAGCCCCTGGCTTTGAAGATCCAGTCCATCCTGACTATGTGTACAGGTTAGACAAAGCTCTCTATGGTCTAAAGCAGGCTCCTCGTGCCTGGTATGACACTCTTGCTGACTTTCTCCTGAAGAACAAGTATACAAGAGGTAAAATTGACAACACTTTGTTCATCAAGCAAACCTCAGGTAATCTTATTCTTGTTCAAATCTATGTGGATGATATCATTTTTGGTGCCACTGATGAGTCACTGTGTGATGAGTTTGCCTCTCTCATGAAAAGCCAATATGAGATGAGTATGATGGGGGGGCTTACCTTTTTCTTAGGACTTCAAGTTAAACAATCTTCAGATGGAATCTTTATAAATCAAAGTAAATACATTCGTGACCTTCTGAAGAAGTTCAATTTTGAAAACTCCTCCCCCATGAAAACTCCCATGGCACCACCTTTGAAACTCCATGCTGATCCGGATGGTGTATCTGTGGATATCACCAGCTACCGAGGCATGATCGGCTCTCTTCTTTATCTTACTGCGAGTAGACCAGACATTATGTTTGCTACTTGTCTGTGTGCGCGTTACCAAGCCAATCCGAAAGAATCTCACTTGGCTGCGGTTAAACGCATTTTTCGGTATCTGAAAGGTACCATGAATCTGGGTCTTTGGTATCCCAAAGACTCAGGTTTTGATCTAATGGGGTATTCAGATTCTGATTTTGCAGGCTCTAAGATTGATAGGAAGAGCACCACTGGCAGCTGTCAACTCCTTGGTGGCAAGCTTGTTAGTTGGTCTAGCAAGAAGCAGAACTCAGTCTCCACCTCTACTACTGAGGCTGAGTATGTAGCTGCTGGAAGTTGCTGTGCTCAAATCCTTTGGATGAAGAACCAACTTAGAGACTACAATCAGTTGTACTCTCACATCCCGATTCTGTGTGACAACTCAAGTGCGATAGCCATCGCAAACAATCCGGTGCTACACTCTCGTTCCAAGCACATCGACATCCGATATCACTTCATTCGGGATCACATCTCCAAAGGTGATATCGAGTTACACTTCATCCCTACCGACCTCCAACTGGCGGATCTCTTCACCAAGCCTCTTGACGAAGCTCGGTTCAAGTTCCTAATCGGAGAACTCGGTATGTTAAATACCGATATTTAATTTTTTTTTGTCCTAAAAAAAAAAAGAGAGAGAAAGAAAAGAAATCAAAAAAAAAAAAAAAAGAGAGAGAGAGAGAGAAAGAAAAGAAATCAAAAAAAAAAAAATCAAAAACAATCAATATTCTTTTTCTCCCCTTATTTTTTTTTCTCCTCATCTCACACACAACACATCTCTCTCTCTCCCTTCCCCCCTTCGGCCTCTAGCCGAACTCCCCCCCCCCTCTTTCGGCTATCTCTCTTTCTCTCTAGCTCTCCCTAGCCGAACCCACTCCCCTCCTCCCCTCTCCCTTCGGCTCTCTCTCTCTTCCCTCCCTCCCTCCCCTCCTCCCCTCTCCCTTCGGCTCTCTCCCTCTTCCCTCCCCTCCTCCCCTCTCCCTTCGGCTCTCTCCCTCTTCCCTCCCCTCTCCTTAGCCGACCCCCCCTCCCCTCACCCCCTTAGCCGAACTCTCACACCCCTAACCCTCCCAACCGACCACCCATTCATCCCTCTTCGGTAACCGACCCAAACACCCCTCTCTTTATCTCGGTCTCCCTCAAGCCACCGAACCCACCCCCTTATTTTCTCTAGCCACCGAAGCCACCGAAACACCCCCTTATACCTCCCCTCCTTTTTTTTCTCCCTCTCTTTCGGTTTCCCTACCCACCGAACCCTCACCTTCCCCTCTTCTATTTTTTTCTCTTCTTTTCTTTCCCCTTGCCCACCGAACCACGACCCCTTCCCCTCATCCCCCCACCGAAACCCGAACTCTTTGGCCTCCCCACTCCCACCGAAGCCTCACTTCTCCCAACCCCCTTCATTCGGCCGAATCCTCAACCCCCTCCCACCGAATCCCTTGCCGCCGAACCCCTCCCCTTCGGCCTCCCCTACCCACCAAACCTATCCACCGAAACCCCTCCCCCCTCTCTCATTTTTTTTCGGCTAACACACCCTCCCCCTTAAAAAAAAAACAACAAAAACAAATCACACCCCCCCTCCCCCCACCCTTCGGCCGATTCCCCCCCTACTTTTCTTTTGATCTTTACTTCACTTCCACATCACTTCCTCACTTTTTAATTATTTCCCTTCCCTAACCTTTTTCTACCTTCCCATTTTTCAAGACTTTCCTCTCTATCCCCTTCCATCTTTTCTCCTTTTTCTTACACCTCCTACTCCCTCTTCATTCCTTCCAAATCCTTCCATAATCTCCTCCCTATCTTTCCTATTTCCCATATTTTCTCCATATATCCCATCAAATCTTCTCTTTTCTTCCTATCCCTATCATATCTTCCATAATTACCTCTCTTTTTCAAATTCAAATTTACTTCCTTTCCTCTATAAATACTAACCCATTTTCATATTTTTTACCATCCCCAACTTTCCTACTACTTCTTCTCTCTTCTCTTATTTTTTTTCATGGCTTCCTCCACCTCTCCTTCTTCCAAGGCTCCCAAGAAGAATATGCCCCCTCCTCCTCCCACTTCTCTTACGGATCTCATCTTCAATCCATGCAACCATGTTGCACGATTGGAGTGTGATCCCAGTCATAAGGAATTTAATCCTATTTCTTCCTTTCTTCAAAAATCGCCTCTTCGGTTTGCGTTGACAAAAAACCCGCCAAAAATGAGTAAAATGCTCATTGAGAATTTTTGGCTCACATGTGTTTACGATGCCACAACCAACAAAGTCTCCGCTTCCATTCTTTCGGAACCGACGTCTCCGGACATCACCTTCGGTGTCGAAGACGTTAGACGGGCCCTTGCTCTTCCATCCTACGATTGTTATGACGCATTTCCTCTTGGCATCGAACATGATGAGGTGGTTGCGGCCTTGAACTATATTCATGGCGAACATGATCGGGGTCGTGGCACACTTCTCCGCCGGCACATGGGAGGTATCTGGAACTTCTTTTTCTCTCATATTATTTTCTGCCTGAGTAAGAAGACTGGTGGACATGATCAATGTCCATCCTACCTTACTCAACTAGCCCATGCTATCATGTTCCAGCGTAAAATCGATTACGCTCAGTATTTTTTTCACGAGTTGATCTCTGTCATTACACCGCCTAAGCGACCGCATGTTGCTTACCCGCGGTTCATTTGGCTTATAATCAATAACTTACTTGCTGATGCAATTGAGGCGGACCATCGGGTCATCTATGACTATCATGCCCCGCTTGTGACAAGACCTCTTCTCAAACGGGGTCCCTTGGCGACTGATAATCCTCTCCTTCCAGGTATGGTCTCCTTCATCAACTCTCCCGATCTATAGTGGGGAGATGCCAAGGACACTCCGGTGTCCAAAGGTCACTCCTCTGTAGTGGACCCCTCTTCCCTCTCCCTTGTGACGCCTGCTAGCACTCACTCCTCACAGGCTACAGGCACCGCCGCACTTGCCCAAATGACCATACCACCGAAAGGACCTTCGGTGGTTACCCAGGTCAACCCCCACACCTCAAAGCGGCGGCACTCTACCTCTTCCCCTCCCTCTTCTCCCAAAAGAAAGAGGAAGGTTTCTAGGGCCAACCCACATACTCCACCCACCGATTCTTCAAAATCGGCCGGTGTTGAAATTGTCCCATCCAGGCCCGGGGAATCTGCTACACCTACTGCCACCTCCTCTGTATCCTCTCCAAAGGATGCATGTGAGACTTTCGGGGACCCTCACCTTCCCTCTTCCCCCTCCTCCTTCGGGGATGAGGATGACTTGGTCTTCTCCCCGGACCAAGGCTCTGACTTCTCACTGCACGGCCTATCACCCGACCATTTCATGGTCGACACTTTTGCACGACCCGGTGAGACTCTGGTCTTACCCAAGGCCAGTGTTGAGGGTATTTCACGGTATTTAGCTTACTTGCAACAGGGTCAAGACAAGGTGACAACTCAAGCAGGCCCTTCTACCTCCACCTACCGCTCTCCTCCACATTCTCCAGAGAGCTCTTCTTCTCCTATGGCTACCTCCGCTAACGGTAGCTCCTCCGATGACTTATTTTCTTCACCACGATCACCTGCCCCCGATGCTCTCCTCCAATGCAATGTATCCTACGAAGAACCATCTCGGATTCTTCCTCTTCCTCATCATCCACCGACGCCTTCACGGTGTCAGGCCTCAGCT
The DNA here is from genome assembly GCA_954870635.1 of Arctium minus. Lineage (NCBI taxonomy): Eukaryota > Viridiplantae > Streptophyta > Magnoliopsida > Asterales > Asteraceae > Arctium > Arctium minus. The sequence continues at coordinate 25,973,054 of OX941082.1, read as the reverse complement.
GCAGCGCGAGACACTCCTCCTGTTCCTGTCATTCCCCCAGAAATCCTGGCAGATATTCAGGAAGCCAATAAACAACATCGTATCATTGGTGCTCAGTTTCGCGAACATCAGAACGTTCTGGGCTCCCTCGTAAAAGTCACTTGCGACAAGTTGTTATCTCTTGAGACCTCAGTTGCTGCTCTTCAAGCGGCCTCTGATGCTCGTGATGCGGAGGTCCGGCGTCTTCAGGCAGCTTCACAGGCTCACAGTGCCATTTCCACTCAGATTCTTCAGTCTCTTCTGTCTCTTCATCAGCGGTTGGATTATTTATTGGTTACTCCCCCGACTGCCGCTGAGGGGGAGAAACAGCTGGTGGTTCAAGTCTCTTCAGACAGCGGCCGTCAGGGTCCCACTTCTGTTGTTTCTATTGATGCTCCAACTGAGGGGGGGCTACTTCCAGGACAAGGGATAGACAAAGGAAAGAAAAAGCTATCTGCTGATGAAGAGGCCATGCTTTCCCAACAACAAAAGGCTTCTGCTATAAAAGCCTTTGTTTGTGAAGCTGATCGGCTAAAACTTCAACCTCCTCCTAAAGTTGACATCCAGCAGGTAGCTGAGCTTGATGCTGATGACATTCTATGGTACCGAAAATCTTTGATGGAACGAAAGTTGAAATCTAAAATTGTTGAAGTAAAGTTTGGCACCTCCAAACGATCAGAGATAGATATCAGAATTGTCATCCGCAGAGAAGACGGCTCTCAGCAGGCTACCAGATTCTGCGACTTGGACGACTACGGACTTTCTGAATGGTATGAAATTTCTGAACTTTTATCCAAGTCCCTTAGTCAACACAAGCCTTCGGTCAAAAGGTCTCTGAACACTCTTCTGGAGAGAATGAAGAACATTGGCAAGAAGTACAAGCATTCTCATGATGAAGAAGTTCAAGTTGAGATTCTAAAGCAAATGTGTTTCTCCTCCCCTCCACAAATCTCTCATTCTGACAAACAACACATCTTCAAGGATCTCGCTGCCAAAGGAATGACTCCCAATTCTCAAAATCTGAATCTGAAGATACCAGGTGGTCCGTCCTTGGGTCCAGGCACTGTGACAGGGCGTCCATACAAAGGAGTCTATTTCTTGGATGAGACGAAAACTAAGAGATTCTTCAGACATGAAGAAATATCTATCACTCACACCGAGTTTCTGGTAGCCATTCTCTCTCTTATCCCCGTTAATTCTCAAGCTGCATTTCTTCGACATGACATTATGGGTGAACTTCATAAAAGACAGAAGAAGGAATGAAGCAATGCTCTATCTATCTTACCTATGTACTTGTAATCTTTGCTTTGTTAAGTCATATTTAATACAAGTGCACTTCTTATATTTAGTTTGTACATATATACTTCATTCTTTTATTCTTTTGTAAATGTCGGCTATACTTATAAATCCTTATACAAAAAAAAAATCTATGTGAAAAGAACCCAAAAAGAGTAAATATGGGTCAAAATGAATTTATTCAGTGTACTCTTCGTTCTATTCTTTAGTATGGATGTCATCCTCAAATAGGGGGAGATTGTTGGGTCATCTGAAGATTTGAAGATGACCTCCCGATCTTCCATTTTATATCATCATACTTAGAATATTTTGAGGTTCTTTTAGCAGCTTGGTTTCTATACAAATGTTCGGTGAAGTCGAAGATCAACCGAAGAAGACAAAGAAGGAGAATATCTTTCAAAGCGGATTGAAGATAGACTCCTCAGCCTAAATCCAAGTATGCCCACTTGATCAACACCATTGGCTAGGATGGTGCTGATCCCAGTCTTCAGGAGCCGAAGACCTCTTCGGCTGAAGACCTCTTCGGCCGAAGACGTCTTCAGTCGAAGACATCTTCGGAAGCCGAAGATTTCTCAATCTTCAGAAGCCGAAGACTTCTTAGTCTTAGGAGCCGAAGACTTCTCAGTCTTAGGAGCCGAAGACTTCTCAGTCTTAGGAGCCGAAGACCTCTCAGTCTTCAGGAGCCGAAGAACTCTTCGACAACCGAAGACTCCTTAATCTTCAAGGCCTGAAGATTTCTCCAACACATTGTACTTTTCTGACAAAGTATATTTGTGATATCTTGCATTGACGTGGACCTCATCCGAAGATCAGAAAAAGTATGTTTTGTATTTTACACTCTTTTAAGGAAAGGTCTCCACCACCCTCTGCAGGTCAACACTTCAAGCCAAAACACCTCAAGATAAAAGGTACATCCTGTACCTTGCTGAAGACCTGTGTCCATCCCTTGCTCAACAGGTGTCCCATGCATTTAATGCATGGGGCACTATAAATACGAAGGATGGTCCAACATGCAAGATAACCAGCTCTTAAGCATTCAAGCTCTCTAAGTGCACTGGCATTCTCTCTCTAAGAAGTTCTTATTGTTTTCTAAGTGTTTTACAATTGTTCTTCATTTCTCTTTGTGTAAGATTGTTTGAATAGATTTCATCTATTCTCTTCCGCAACAATCAAAAGTTTTCTATGTGTAATTATTGATTTCAAATCAATAAGAATTAAATTAAGTGAAAAACTGTGTGTATTGTATTCAACCCCCCTTCTACGATACTTCTTTTATTTACTTACTGCTATTTGGGACCAACAAGGTGAGTTCAAGTTGATTTGTGAAAACGTTGTACATGCCAAAATGTCCATTTTAATGTGTTTATATATTTTACATGAAATTATCACTTGTTGAGTTATTTGGTGGGTTTTGACTATTTGAGGTGTTTGGCTTTATAAACATTGTAAAACACCCACATTGGGATTTTTGGGCATTTTGATAAATAAGTCAAAAATGGAAGTGTTTTGATGATTTATTGCATAAATGGAGATTATTTGGTTAAAATGCACTTTTAGTGTTTGTTGGATATATGCATCGTTTATGTAATGGGACGTTTTGAAAATATGAATGTGTGAGTCATTTGATTTTAGTCCTTCCCAACCTTGTGAACATTTTAGAAATTGTAAACCTTTTTGGTTTTGGGTCGAAGGCCAATTGTGATTTGAGCGACAAAGACTTTGTGAAAAGATGTAATTTGGTTTATGTAACCATATTGGCTCACGTATTTTAGCCAACGTTTATTATGCCTTTTGGGGCTTGATTTATACTCAGATGAGTCTCTGGAGTATTTATTCAGTTTTAGTAGCTCGATAAGGAGCCTTTGACGTACGGTGTACATAGTTGCGTCGTATTTGAGAGTTACATGTTTTGAATGCGTTAGTTCATTCATTGGAGTCATGTAACGTTTTAGACTGTAATGCATTGGATCCATAGGCATATGAGTCAGTTAGTTGGTTTAATTGGGAACTTTATCCCTATTTTGGAACTGAAAATATTTATGGTTAGCGAGGACTCGAGGTATAGATCATGGGTGGTTGAACTCGATGACCATGTAACCTTTAGCGAAGGGTTTGAGGTATAGATCGTGGGTGGTTAAACTCGATGCCCGTATAATCCAGTAGGTTTATTCATTGTGGAATTTTTAATGTCCGCGTTTGAAGTCTAGTGAGTTGTCCCCAAATCAGGTTTTTATGTAAGCTTGCGGTGGTGCTCTGCAGAGCCGTATACAGAGCTAAGTCTTGCGGTGGTGTCCATGGTGAGCCGGATACGGGGACTTGTGGCTTTTGTGGTGACATTCATCTAGAGGTCGAATAGACACTAGGGTCATTTGGGCATCTTGCGGTGGTAGCTCGGTAGGGAGCCGTATACGGGGATCCATGACTTTATGTGAAGATCGGGAACATTGATAAGTGGCTTAACTTTGTGTGCCTGCCACCTTCGATGGAATTCGGGTCTCCCCCGTTACCGAGAGGTGTTGTTTTGGGTATTGAGTTTTAGTATCCATGTTTTTCGGTGACGTTTGTATATATGGATTATTATCCGTGATTTATGGGTTGAGTATTATGTCCCACCTGTGTTTTGGGTGTTTCGAGATATAAAGTTTTATCCGCGTTTTCATAAGTTGGGAGTTCAATTTCTATTCACGTTTTGATTGGGTTTTGGGTTGCATCACTTCATCGAAGTATGTTTTGTATTGGACGTCCATATTTAAAACATGTGTTTTATCGGAAATGAGTTTTTTTCATATTTAAAGTAAAACGTCTTGAAAGATTATGATTTAAGTTGCATTCTTTCCTTTTGCGTCATATTTAATAATGTTGAAAACTATTGAACTCACTAGGCGTTAGCCTAACATTTTATTTGTTGGTATGTGCAACAGGTTCCGGTTGGGAATAGTTCCAGTGATACTGTGAAAAGTTGAGTGTTAGTTGTGTGCTCGAGAAGTGAATAGCTTGATAAAGTCTTCCGCAATTATTATGGGATTAACAACTTGTATTTGGATTAAGTAACACCCGTCTTTGGTTTAGTTCTTGTATAAGATTGGAATTTATAATTGTTGAGGTTAATTATAGAATTTTAATTGGAGGTATATCAAGTTTTGATTTATAGGAAGAAGTTTTATCTTTTATTAGATGTAATATCGAAATTTTTAATTAGTTACTCTTTCCATATTTGAGGGTGTTTAATATATAAACATATAAGAGTCATTATTTTAGGTATCACAATGTGAATTTTGTGTATGTTAAAATATGATTCGCCAGAGAGGAGAAATGAGAGATAAAAATTGTAAAATACCTCAAATGTTCTTTAATTAAAAATTTAAATCAAAATTTTTAATCTTTTATGACCGATGTTGGACGTTTATTACAAATTAATGAGATCAATGAAAAAGATTAAAAACTAGAGGGTTGCAACCGCGAAAAGGATTGAATTTGACGTGTGTGTGTTGTATGTATATGCCACCTTACAGATTGTCGTCACGCCACGGCCCATGTCATTTTAGATCTTTTGGTATAATTGTGGTTCCATATCATGATAAGCCAAAAACACCTTCATATTATTCATTAGATACAATTCTTGTTGATCACACAACTAACTTTTATTATTATAAGAACATCCTCTATTCCCAAAACCACAACACATCATCTAAACAAATGATGACGATGAATATGAATTCCCACATGTTATACCTATATTAATTAATATATACAACCTAAACAGCAAGCAACTCCTTTTTTGTACATGCTATCTGAAAACCAAAAACAATTCACCTTCAAAACTCTCATGAAGATGGGATCGCACGACCGTTGCTCGATACAACTTTCCCACTCCCCGCATCGTATGAAGAAAATAATCTCCTCTGTATGTATGTATGTACATATGTCATGTTATTTGTGAAATAAAACAAACAACCAAGATCAAAAATGTTCAACTATTGGTCGATCAACATACTAAACTTTGTACACAACTTAATTAAGCCAAACACGTAACCGAGACTCCAAAATTAACCACAAAATGGTGGCTGAATCTTCCATGAGACAAGGACTAGAATAAAGAGAATGGAAACCTTTTTTTGTCCTATGAAAATTGCATCCTTACGACTCAAAACACAAAGTTTTATGTTAAAATGGTTGACTTCTTCAATGACAACAAATCTAGGAATCTTGCCAACTTAAATCAATGTCTCAAATGATTTGCAACCAGTACATGGAGTGTTTGAAACTTGTTATCTTCACGAAAGAAAGAAAGAAAGTTTCAATTTCTAAATAGGAAAGTGCTGCAATTTTTATGGGCGAAGGATGTATCACGTTCAGAGTTCCATTCAACAAAAATTCGGATCATATAAAGAAAGCGAAGACCATATTGGAAGAGTACTTACATAGTCCTCGAATTGGGGGCTTTTCAAATTAGCACAAAGATTTTTCATCAACAAAACCACCTGAACAAAATCAAACAACAAACTTGAAGATAAATGCATATATACCAACTTGAATCATTTTTCATATAATAGTAACAAATTGAGGTAGGAGCATAGAATGCATAAGCAACTATGCATCCAAGTTGAATTGCAGAGTTGCAAACATAACAAGTATTCGTACCGTTTCAACATCCACCGGATCCATCATCTTCAATTTCTGCAAGTGATTGCTTTCATTAGGATCGAAGACGTCGCCAATGAATCTGTAGACTTTTGGGAAGTCCGGCATCACTGCATTTCACAGAAAAATGAATATGAGAATGCAAAAGTGGTCATAGTTGGAAAGACAATAACTCATATCTCTCAACACTTCTTGACCTATTGCCAACAGAAAACACCGACAGAAAAGTCTGCACTTGCTCATATATTTATTGGATCAGTTAAGAACCAACCTCTCTCTGCCACTCGCGGCTTTACTTCTTGTTGGTTGTTTGTTTCACCAGTCGGCCATATCCCTGGACCGCTATCAATGCTGCTGCTACAACAATTATGCGAAACAGCAGCGCCTGATGATCTGGCATCATCTGCAATGCCCAAAAAGGAAACTTTTTTTTTTCAGAAAACCTAATCCATTGTTTTCTTTCAAAGAACAGGAATCAAGAAATGAGAGGGGGCTCAGACCTTTTGTGGGCACATCTGGTGGGGCTATTGTATTGTACATCCAGGAAGCCATACCTGCAGTGCTGCATGGGTTTGTAGGCCACAGATATGAATCTCTGTGTTCAATGAAATCAGCAGTGGGCTGCAAAATTCCTTCTACTTTCGGTACATCTGAGACCAGAAATGGAATGTCAGCAAGGTTTCTTTAGATCCCACTTAAAGTTTCTTGAAAGAGACATGAATCTTAAATAACAATCTGACCATTTTTAGGGGCTTTGTGAGGGTATGGGTGAGCTGCTTTCTTCTTTGGCCGAGGGGGCGGGACATGCTCTTTTGTCCCACTTTTCTGGACCTTCAGAAAGTACTTCTGGGCATGGCTCCGTATCTGCAAAGACAACCTTTCAATAACGCATGTATGTAGATAGGACTTACAAGTCTATTTGATGAGAAATATAGTGGTTCACTTGCCGCGAAATGCTTTCCTGGAAATTAAAGCTGTAGATGATGAACTCAGGATAAAATTATCATACATGCTACACAGCAGTTATAATGTTATATTACTTGCCAACAGATGGACCAAGTTAACAGGCCAGCTTCATCCAATGTCCGAAAAGATGGGATCATATAGATGACTTGATTATATCCTTTGCATAACAAGGATTACGTAACATATAATTATATAAATTTTGCTAAGCTTATTAATGCAGAAAGACCAGGACCTTTGAACAAATTCAGAACCACCAATAAATTGATGACGCGGTAGTAAATAAGTTTCAACCACATATTTAATCTATATCTTACCATATTTGCTTTATTTGCATAACTAAATCACACAACACAATTTCTGTCCAGTACCAATTTAAGAAGAACCTACTCTATTTAGATTCTGTAAATAAATACTCATTTCATAGATTACCTGAATAGCAGTCTTGGACCCAACAAAAGCTTCAATCTTTTTCCAGTCACGATCAAAGCTGGAAATCGTCAAACAATAAGAATCAGAATTTCACCACTCACTATGCTTACAAAAATTTAAAAATATCTATCAAATGCTAAATCAATTTTGATCTTCATTTATGTGCATGATCTAGCCTCTTGATGAGGCTACTGGACAGTAACAACTTAATTAGTTTCTCTATATCGCTTCTCTGAAATTACACACGCCAGCTTACACGATTCTGATCGATCTCACATATATAAAAACATCCCAATGAATAATCTTTTTAATGCCTATCCACTACTAGTCAAAATTAGCAAGCTTTTTTTTACATAAACTGCAACAATCCCCATTTAGGGAAGATGCTTCTCTTCATTGGTTCTTGCGACCTAAGATCACCATGTTTTCTATTTCCTGGAATTGACATTGTGTGTATGATAATCAATTCTAACAAGTTATTCCATCAAATCTTTATTTCTCTCATTTGAAACTCATCCCAGACCAATTTGAAACTAATATACCGCAATCACATTCATAGCAGATTCCTCAGTACACAAGCAGCAAAGAATCAAACTTCCACTTCCTAAACACTTCATACCTCAATTGCATCCTCATCAAACAGATTCAACAATTAAACTTCAATCAAGTGATAGAAATAGCATCACAATCCTATTTTCAGTGTATCGCCTTCTCTATCAAATGATTCAACAAGATTTGCATATGTTAAATTGGTATACATATTACATATATATATATAGAGAGAGAGAGAGAGAGAGAGAGAGAGATACAGATGAAGCGCTTCGAGAAACTTATCGTGTTCAATGTCAGTCCAGTTCTGTCTGGACTTGGTAATAGTATAGGGCTTCCGAATCTTCTTACTGGGATCATCCAACAAGGAATTCGAAAAATCGACGGTGGCAAGAGAATTATCGGTAGTCACCGGCAACAGAGAATCAAAACCCATACAAGTATCAACAAGTTCTTCTAATGGATACAAATCTTGACCGGGTGGGCAGCAAATTAGGGTTGGGTGAACAGATTATCGAGGGTTTTGGAAGTGGAGTTCCAGTTGATTTGAGAAACTTCTTAGATTTCAAGGTAAACTGTATAGACGTTTGGGGGGTCTAAAATAGTAATTTAGAGAGAGAAAAAAAAAGAAAAAAGAAAAAAAAAAAGGATAAAAGAAAGGGAGGATTAGGTATGCGCCGGAATGGGTGGCCAGACACGTGGCGGAAGTTGAATAAAATAGGTTATAACTGGCAGGTGACGCCGTTTCTCTCTCTACTACTTTAGGAATTATAGAGAATTCTCTATATTTAGAGATTTTTTGTCCTTTCTCTATTTTAGCAAACCTTTTAGCAAAGCCGTTGGAGAGAAATAGCAAAGAAAAAGTCATTTTTTTCTATTATAGCAATGCTGTTGGAGATGCTCTAAACCTCCACCATCGCCGTCATCCAATTAAAAGATGCGGTGAAAGTTTTCTTTATTGAAGTTTTTTAAAATTTATGACAAATTTGGTCCCTCTTTTTAATCGTATTTTTTTCTTATATCAAAACCTACCACCTAACCTGTTACAAGGAACGAACACGAAACAGAAAGCGACAAAGAAGCGTCAAAATTGCACCACAGCAGAAAGCCACAACAAAGTTTGCGAGGAGCAAACCTAGAAACCGAACCTGTGACCTACCGAAATACAAACACACCATAACAGCTCTGGAGCGAAGTCACAAACCCACAGCCTTAAAAAACGCTCGATCTGCTGCAGTTTCGGTAGCCGAGCTACGTCATCCTTGGGTTCGAAAGCCAAGTAACCCACTCCATACCAAGATCTCGATCTCTTTTGGTAACCCATTCGAACGTCTTTTGCTGTCACTCGAACTCCCGGTCCATGATATTAGATCTGTCTTTCTCGAAAATCGTCTTGTTGCGATGTGTCCAGATTAAGTAGAGGATACAACGCATCAATGCGTCCCACCTCCGGTTACCTCTTGCATCTCCTCCTATCTTATCACCTGTACGAAACAAATCAGTAAGAGTAGTTATCGTCTCTAGATTAAGGCTCCACCATCTTCCAATTGATTTCCACAGCTTCTTCACGTCATCGCACTCAACCAAAGCATGATCCCTTGTTTCTTCAAAATTTCCGCATCTCGGGCATAAAATAGAATCGAGGTCTACACCCCAATTATTCAGCATCGACCTTGTTGGTATTCGTCCTAAGCACGCCCTCCAAACAAAAATGTCAACTTTTTTCGGGATGGCCTTAACCCACAGTGTCTCCACCTCATGAACGCCTTCTCTAGTCGTGTTTTCTTCTAAGAGAAACCTTACTTTCTTGACCGAGAATCCTTCTTGAGGGTCAAGACACCACTCCACCCTATCCTTACCTCCCCTAACTGGTTTGATATGGCATAACGTGTTGCTTAAGGAATCTAACTCTCCTATCTCCCTCCCCCTCGGCTCCCGCCTCCATCCCCACTTCCATACCCACTCATCTCCTTGCCACTCCCCTCTCTCCCTAACCGAAACAACTTTAGAGGTCTCTAGCTGGAATAATCGATTGAACTCTTCCTTTAGCGAACGGTTTGAGCACCACTTATCTTCCCAGAAGCAGATCTCCGAGCCATCCCCTAATATCTTCCCGAACGACCCCGAGAACGGTACACCCTCTAAGTCCAATTGTCTCCCTGCCTTAATAATGTCTAACCACACCGAAACCCCACCCGATCTTTCTAGGGACCCTTCTACTAATCCCCCCCCCCCTCTACCGTAAATACTCCTAATAATCTTCACCCAAAGCGAATCCCTCTCAACATGGAACCTCCACCACCATTTACCAAGTAAACCCATGTTAGCATCCTTAAGACTCCCAATGCCCAATCCTCCCCTTTTAAAACCCCCCAATACCTTTTCCCAATTCACCCAAGAGATACACTTTTTATTAAGCACTCTCCCCCCCCCCCCCCCCCACCCCAAAAAAAAAAAGAAAGAATTTCCTTCTCACGCACTCAAGGTATTTAAGCACTCCTTGCGGGGCACGAAACAAAGAAAAATAGTATAACGATACACTACCGAGAACCGACCAAGCCAATGTCCATCTTCCACCTATTGAGATCATTTTTGTCTTCCAATCCGCGAGCTTGTTTTTTACCTTCTCTATGACCGAACTCCAGTGATCTTTTCTCCTCATTGATGCCCCGTCTGGTAGGCCTAGGTAAATAAAAGGTAGCGTATCACTACCGCAACCCAAACCATCTGCCCATGCCTTCACCTCTTCCTCCTTTACACCTACTCCCATAAGTTTACTTTTGCTAAGATTTATCTTCAAGCCCGACGCTAGATGGAAACACTTTTAAGATCTCATTAAGTTCTTCACATTTGTGATGTTACATTCGCCAAAAAAAACTACATCATCCGCTACCCACTTTTAAAGCTTCAAACAGCCCTTTGGGAGTTGTGGTTTATTTTGGGGATCTAGGAGAGTATTGTTGATGGATTCAACTATGGCAAAGGTAATATTCTCTTTTCTTCATCTATGGAAATTAGGGTTTTGGTATAAGTTGAGATCTTCATGTATAATGTTTGGGAAACGATTTTATATGGTTGGAAATGAATATTTATGGTCGGAAATTTATAGATCTAGGTTTTGGATGTTTTGGTTTTGAGGATTCAAGTTTCTTCAAGGAAGCTCTAAGTGGGAAAAATCTAGATTTTGTCTAAATCTAGCAAGGTGAATTCAAGTTGATTTGTGAAAACGTTGTACATGCCAAATTGTCCATTTTAAAGTATTTGGTGTTTTACATGAAATTACCAACTATTGAGTTATTTGGTAACTTCTGATTATTTGAAGTGTTTAGCTTTGTAAACTTTGTAAAACACCCACATTTAGGATTTTTGGGCATTTTGATAAATAAGTCATAAATGAAAGTGTTTTGATGAATTATTGCATACATGGAGATTACTTAGTCAAAATGCACTTTTAGTGTTTGTTGAAAATATGCATCATTTATATAATGGGACGTTTTGAAGGTACGAATGTGTGAGTCCTTTGATTTTGGTCATTCCGACCTTGGGAACATTTTAGAAATTGGAAACCTTTTTGGTTTTGGGCCGAAGGCCAATTGTGAATTGAGAGACAAAGATTTTGGGAAAAGATATATTTTGGTTCGCATATTTTAGACAAACGCTTTGGCTCGCATATTTTAGACAAACGCTTATTATGCCTTTTGAGGCTTGATTTATACTCAGATGAGTCTGTGGAGTATTTATTCTATGTTAGTAGCTCGTTAAGGAACCTTTGACGCAAGGTGTACTTAGTTGCATCTTATTTGTGAGTTACATGTTTTGAATGCCTTAGTTCATTCGTCGGAGTCATGTAATGTTTTAGACTCTAATGCATTGGATCCATAGGCATATGAGTCGGTCAGTTGGTTTAAATTGGGATCTTATCCCTGTTTTGAGACTGGAAATATTTGTGGTTAGCGAGAACTCGAGGTATAGATCGTGGGTGGTTGAACTCGATACCCGTGTAATCCAGTCTGTTTATTCATCATAGAGTTTTGATGTCCATGTTTGAAGTCTAATGAGTGGTCACCAAGTCATGTTTTTATGTAAGCTTGTGGTGGTGCTCTGCAGAGCCGTATACGGAGCTATGTCTTGCGGTGGTACCCATGGTGAGCCGGATACGGGGACTTGTGGCTTTTGTGGTGACACTCATCTAGAGGTCGAGTAAACACTAGGGGTCATTTGGGTATCTTGCGGTGGTTGCTCGGTAGGGAGCCGTATACAGGGATCCATGACTCTATGTGAAGCTCGAGAACATTGATAAGTGGCTTAACTTTGTGTGTCCACCACATACGATGGAATTCGGGTCTCCCCCGTCACCGAAAGGTGTTGTTTTGGGTATTGAGTTTTATTATCCATATTTTCGGCGACGTTTTGTACATATGGATTTTATCCATGGTTTATGGGTTGATTATTATGCCACACCCGTGTTTTAGGTGTTTTGGGATATAAAGTTTTATTCATGTTTCATAAATTGGGAGTTCGATTCCTATTCCCGTTTTGAGTGAGTTTTTGGTTGAATTTAATTTACGAAAAAACGTTTTATATTGGGATCTTCGTCCTTAAAATAGTTTGGATTGGAAATGTTTATATTGGTGTTTCCTTCACCTAAAATGCATATTATTGGAAAACTAGTCGTTTTCATATTTAGAGTATATCATTTTGAAAGATTATGATTTAAATTACATTCTTCCTTTTCAACAATGTTTTTATTCATGTTGAAAAATCTTGAACTCCCTAGACGTTAGTCTAACCTTTTTATTTGTCGGCATGTGTACCAAGTTCTGGTTGCGAATAGTCCTAGAGACATTGTGAAGAGATGAGTGCTAGTTATGTGCTCGAGAAGTAAATAGCTTGGTAAAGTCTTCCGCATTTATTATGGGATTAGCAACTTGTATTTAGGTTAGGTAACACCCGTCTTTGGTTTAGTCCTTGTATAAGACTGGAATTTTTTAAATGATTACAATTTTATTTTTGGAGATTTATCAAGTTTTGATTTATAGGAAGAAGATTTATCTTTTCCTTGATGTAATATTGAAATTTTAATTAGTTGCTCTTTCCAAATTTGAGGGTGTTACAAGTTGTGAATGTTGTTCCGGTAAGGCTTTAATGTCCTTTTCTCATTGATGCATCTTAGGGGCGTTTATCCAACACTTAAGCGTTTACCAGTAAAAGTCAACGCTTTCACCTAACTTACCTACCAGGTAATACTTTAGTCCATTAAATCGTATGCAAAAATTTATATGGTAAGCACTTACCGGGTAAGAGTCGTCATTCTCACCTACCGGGCAAGACTCTCAGTCCTTGTCATTGCTCTTACCAGGTATGATCCTCAATCCTTGTCATGTTCATCCAATAAGGTAAAGTGACCCTGTAAGCACTTAACGGATAAGCGATTAGTTTTGATACAAACAAAAGTTTGATCTTAAACTTAAATTAAATTGGTCAGTAACCACAGGTATAACATGAAAATAGTTGGGAGATTGGGGAAAATATTTGTCTAATCTTAATAATGTTTCTTTCCAATGCTCTTTACTTTGTAGTTTATTTCAATTTGTTACTGTTTTATAACCGTTACATACTTTATTTGCTCTCTTATCCGTTTATTTTCTGCCATTTTGTTATAGCTAGGCCACATTACTGTTTATTCAATTGATTCGCATAGCTAGGCCACAATTATTAAGTGGTTACTGTTTAGACCATCACCTTCTCGTGTCCGACCTATATGCTACACTACACTTGTGGTTACATTTTAAACATAACACATTCCATTGACCGATGGTACCATTGCACTAAAGGCCACTGAGTATCCTTCTGATGTACGCTAGTCATTAAACTTGCAAAAGATGAGGTACCATTTGAAATTTATTTTTGGTCAAGCTTATTATGGTTTATACACCTATAAAACAGAAAGTTTTGATCTGTCAAAGTATCTACAATACCCTTTGACAGAGAATTTGTGGTCTTAAACCTCTATCATTAGTTTCTTCCTAATTAATGCGATGGGCAGATAGGTAAATTTTTAACTTGAAAACTTTCGGAATACTATAATTTTCATCAGACAGAGTGAGCATCCAACGTTGCACACAAGAGAAAGGAACACATCTAGCTATGCAAATTAAATTAGAATGGAAATGCAAGAGGGAAAATACTTACGAAGGGATCCATAGAGCCTTCATACGTCCAACTCTCCCAGACATCAAAACTGCAACTAGCGAACACAAATCCCATTCTTCTATTTATCTGCGTAGTCAAAATAATATTTGAATCCTCAACACAATATGTAGCTTCCATTGATTTCAATTCTAGTCATCTTGTCACGCAATACTGAAAATCTATTTGTGGATCAAACACCATAATCATGCATTCATACAACACAACTGAGTATCTCATGAAACAAAACAAAAGTTGCAAGCATATTAACTTGATGAAGGAAACTTTTGGATCACAAAATGCATGATGTACTTAACAAAGTTAAAATCCATTATTTTATCCCATATCATTCCATCATTTCCATTTGTGGGCCAAATTTCAATTTTTTCGATCCAAATAATGTAAATGGGACCCACGAAATGGAAATGAGAAAAGAAATAAAATGGACCAAATAACCATGCGCTATGTAGAACTATTGACATGAGCTAGTAATATCAACTAAGATACGTCTCTAATGTTAAGAAACTTCTAACATTTTCTTTACATTATTCATGAGAAGATATACGACTTGCAACTTACAATATGTCAAGATTTATCAACATAAGAAACAAATCTGCAGTAACTTCCCACGACAATGAAAGGTCCTAAGCCAATTGTATCCTGCAAAAAAATGCAATCACCTAGAGAATAAGTTAACAGGAACAACTACTTGTGTCCTTTACATATATAAATTTTGAGGTAAGAATTAGTACAGTCAACTATCAAAACATAAAATTGGACAGATTACTTCCCTGGATGAATGGGGTAACTTATAAATAATCTTCGAATTGTAATAGAATGTTTAAAATCCACCAGACTGTAATGCCTAAGCACAGGAAATCTGTATTCTAAGGGGGCGTTTGGTTAGACGGAATGTTTTTGAGGAATCTGGATTTCGTGGAAGGATTTGAAATCTTTGGTGTGTTTGATTTTGTAGGATTTGGAATGGAATTGAATTCCATTCGATATAGATAATTTACAAGAATAGATTATGAATAATTAAAAATAAATAAATTACCTTTTATTAATTGATTTTTACAAAATGAATGTTCTTAACTTATTTTAAAACATTATTACAAACAAAGCCTATGAGATCCCATGAAGTACCAACTACCCCCATGGGATATCTAAATCGAATGTTGGTGGGATTTAATTGAAATCCTGAGATTTCAATTCCGGACTTTCTTTTAAAACAAACACGGGATTGGAATGAAATCCAATTCCAAATCCCGCAAACCAAACGGACCCCAAGTCTTTAAGGCAACCAAAGGTGAAAGGTTGCCACTGTAACTGAGCAACTTTGAAAACTTATAAAATCCAATAATTAAGATGATTCGAGACAATGCCAAAGTTCCCAACTTTGAAGCACTAAAACTTGAACCGGTTCCCTTACACAATAGGAAATTCAATCTCCCCACTCTAGACCAAAGAAACTAGAACTATACCTTGCAACTGCTTACAACTCGGTTCTGACATAATCAACAAAATTACAAAAAAGAAATCATTAATCATTCTTTCCATAAATAATAGCAATCCTCAGATCATCTATATGTACTATAAAAAAATATGTTTTGCTCCACAAATTCACAGGCAAAAAGTTGGTCATTCAGTTACCATTACTCTGTAATCTAGTTTAGGTAATAAAAATCTTGTCTAGCATTTATATTTAAAAAGAAAGAAAAACTAAGGCAACAACATGTCCTGCTAACGACTTTCCACACTTTGAGCTATAGGGAACATCTAATATGCACACCTTAGATGGTCTAACATTTAATTTACAAATGATACACAAAACAGCTTAAGCAAGGAAGCAATACAAGTATGCTTCAGAGTTGCAATCTCTTCTCCATTTCCCATCACAAGGAACTTTCCAGAACCAAATCAGCCATGTCTTATACACAATCCCCCCATAGAGGAAGTATCAAATCAGTGTTGTCAGGCAGTATTTCTATCAGCTCAGCTAAATAAATCTACCTAATTGTACCAATTATGCAATCACTAAATTCACTTAAGCAACTAAATATCAAAATTACCAAATGGGAGAGCTTTCCAGACAAACATCACGTAAATAACTACAGCCAACAAAACTTTAACCAATAAGTAACACTAAACAAACATTTCAATTGGAAGCTAATGCAGCAAGGAGAGAAACAAAAAATGCCCAGTCATTTTGCCGATTTTGTTGATACAGTATTTGTCACACTCATTATGTATGTAAGAGCAACACCCCCTGGCCGATCTACTACAAACTGCTTGAGCATGAGCATCAATAAGAATCTGGCTTAAGAAAGTATAATCCCTTCACGTTTCAAAGTAAAGCAACCTAAAGCCTGATTCAGATGGTTCAAATTTTCAAACCCAAAGTTACTAATCCTAACAATCATAACACTCCATAATCAGTTAAGAATTTCTAAAATAACACCTGTGGGTACCATGATGCATTTAATAAATGACATATTTTTAGCAGTAAATTCAAATTCAAGAATGAATTTACAAAATATTTCAATTTTAAAAGCTGTACTGAATTGGATTGTACTATAACTGTAAAAAATTTATACCTTGTAAACATCATAATAAAGCACACTGATCTTGAACACCAAACTTCGAGTAGTCAAAGCCTTAGCAGAAGCTGACCTGCAATTATCCCTAGCACAAGCCCTCTGCATCTCCGCATTCCACGACACTGAGGCTGCACGGAGCCGAGCCATCCAGGAGCTGAAAGAGCATGATGTGAGAGCAGGTGCATGCACCGTAGCAGTCCAAGAAACAACGCCATCATGGTATCAACAATCTCCTTAGCTCGCGACACGTACTCATAGACAAACTGATGGATCCCTAATTCTGTGGCAAGCGCAGAATCGACTGAACGATCGGACAAGCCGAGGCAAAGAACAAGCTGCTACAGTGGATTCTGGGTGGCACAGGGAAGGAAGGCCAGAGAGTAAGGGTCTAAAACGCAACATGTATGCAGACCTGACGTCTAGCCAAAAAAAATAGAATGGTTGTTCCATGAAGACCACGGCTTGTGAATAACCCAAAAGCACTCGGTGTATCTCACCCAGAGGTAGGGTCTAGGGCGTAAGATGTACACAGACTTAGCCTCTACTCCATAAAATAAAGCGGTCGTTTCCATGAAGACCCCGGCTTATGGAGAACTAAAAAACAAAACGAACTAGCAAGCTCAGTATATATCCACCCGGAACTGGGGTCTGGGAGTAAGATGTAGGCAAACATGGACTCTATCCCAAAGAATAGAGCAGCCCGCTTGTGAAGAACTCAAAAGCATCAAAGATTCCAAGAACCCAAACACCCAAAAGATGTACAAGTGCATTATTACTTGAGATTCCATGAAAGAACTTATTACAAGAAATAAGAAGCATTGCAAAACAAAGGCTATGCTGCCACAAGGAGGGAGATTACATGAAACAGACAGATAAAAAACCAAACCTCAGAATGACTTTAAGCCGCGAAACCAAAACTATCTACAAAAACAACTTTTAGACCAAACTCATCCATCGTGCTACCATGTCCATTGCATTTATGTAAAAACTCTGATTGATGCTACTGGCATGATGGGTGGTTTTGCCCCATAAGAACTGGATATTTGAATCCACAGTATGTTACTTTGCCATTTTTGAAGATGCAGAAAGTGAGAAAAGGTAGGCTCAAAAGAATCTCCTCCTGAAATTGCGGGTGGTTGCTTGATACGAGCGCATCAGCAATCCTACACCAATGCCAATACCAAGACACATCCCGAGCCCCAGCCCAACACCGACTCTTACACCAGCATTGAACCATGTAAGTTGACCATCCTCATCATAATACATCTCCTCTGAATAGTAGCTTGGTCCAACTTTCCCTTCTGATTCGTACTCATCGGCTTCTTCCCCTGCATTCTGGAAAAAAAGAACACAATGTCAACAAATCCAGGATATGTACAATTGTCAATGCATGAGGTATCACTTCACATTGGGAACTGGTTCAAGAAACGTGTATTATACATAGCCATACTGGATCTAAAGCTAGCATCTTCACACTCAAAAATATGAGAACAAGATAGCAGTCTCTATGTTCCAAAAACAGGCTTTCAAATAATCCACAGGCTCTACTAATACCGTCTTTTAAGTGAAAGCTGGAAACAGACAATACATAAATTGTACCAGAGAGTAGAGTATGAGAAAAGTAAACTTGCATTCAAAATTGCTGAAAATGTCAAGTACATGGAGTTGAAAGGCATTGACAGATAAAGAAAGATACAAATAAAATAATATTTGTGGAGAGTTGAAAGGAGTTGGCATGAACCTTCATCGGTACTTGACCTATTTTGTCGAATTCCCATCATTTGCTACAGGGATCCTAGCACTATGATAAGCAAAGGATGAGCAGGAATACCAGAGTAGATGCTCCTGTTGTGACCTGAAACTAAATGGCAACAGTAATGTAACTTGCTAGTGACAGGAACATCGAGGGTGAAAATCTAAACAAGCAACAGTTGGCACTTTTCAAGCTACGCCTACAGATACTAGCTATCAGCGAGATGATAGTTCTTTCAGGGTGTGTTTGGTACGCGAGACAGGACAGAACAAAAATTTATTGTCCCATGTTTGGCGCGACATTAGACCGAACAGAACAGGACTAAGTGGGAACAAAATGCTTTTTTTTTGTTCCACCAAAATAGGTGGAACAAAATCAAGAGATGAGACAAGATTGGTAAACTACTAAGATACCCATGTCAAAACCAAGTATTTAGCTTGATGGTATTTACGCCCACATCCAGAATTAGATAAAAAAAATCCCTCCTTTCCCCTTGCTTTCTAAACAACAGATTCTATCAACCCAAACTAGTAAACCTTTAGACATCCACCATGAGTACCATATCGCAACATTCTGCATTCTCCTCATTATAGAATCTGACAAAGAGACACCTAGTATCATTGCATAAATTTCAGCTTGTAAAACACACTTTCCACATAGCACAATTGTTTTATGAACAGTTTGGATGTTGATGCTGAAAATTTGTACAAATGGTGACAACGATTATACTCCCCTTTAAATTTTCATAACCAATATATGATACTTCTGTCTTTTACCAAAACAAGGACATATATATAGAAGAAGAAAAAAAGATTTTTGTGCATGTCATCATCCTCCTCCTAATTCACAATATACATATATCCTTTCATGTTACCCTAATTAATAACATATTCTCTAAGTAAGCACTAATCAAGGCAATGCTAAAGCTTTAAAATATAACTAATTCAACCATGACAAAAATTTAGAAGGCAGTACCACAAAGCAATTTACCAGGAGCCCTTCACACATAAATTCACTAATGCCTGTTCACATATATAAGTTTAGTCCATTTGCAGGTCCTGTCTCCAATTCTCATCAAGCAGATGGGGTCCATAGTCGTACTACTCATATCTACAGTCTTATTCACACCATTTAGACGAGACCATAGAATGAAAAAGTTTAATGCTAGTAGAGATCTGATTGGTAATGTAAGTATCCTTTAATGTATTGTGCTAGCTAATTAAA
Organism: Arctium minus; assembly: GCA_954870635.1. Classification (NCBI taxonomy): domain Eukaryota; kingdom Viridiplantae; phylum Streptophyta; class Magnoliopsida; order Asterales; family Asteraceae; genus Arctium; species Arctium minus. The sequence continues at coordinate 25,953,389 of OX941082.1, read as the reverse complement.
TGTTCCACAACTAAGCTCTGTTCAAGGCAATCTTTAGCTCTAATAGACAACCATTCTGCAATCCTAGCAATCACTCGACTTGAGTAGGCAGTACCTAATGACTGCAATTTCACAAAAGACCTTCAGACATAAATTCACAAAGATTCCATTTGTTAATATTCCTTCCTTCCCAAAATAAGTAGATCCTTTCGGGGTTGTCATAAAATAATAGTAACATTTCTCTTTAAGCCTTAGGGTAATGTTTCGATAAAAAATTATGTTTTTGCCAAACAGTAACTGGTATAAACTAGTGGTAACCATGATTATGGTCCATGAGACACCTTTTGTCATCAATCAGGAGAATTGTAGATCTCTAACTAATAAATAATCTTGTCAAACTGTAAACCATATGTTGCGTTTATTTTGGGATGAAAGGAGTACAGTTTTCTTCTCCATTTATCATACAGTGAGATCTGCACCATCCCGCACCATCCATATAAGATACCCAAAAAGGAAATTTTAAATGGTAAAACTAATAAAGCCTACAAGGGGATAGTCACCTCGAACATGATTTCTAGATGCAAGTTCGATTTAAACATCAGTGGGAAGTTTTTCCAAATGATAACTGCCACGAAGATTTCAATTGTTTGTGTACATTTCATCTATTTGTGGTTCATATCTCGATCTTAAAATAAATGGTACCTATAGCAGGGCTAGTGTCATCCAACATATTCTCTAGTTGTATCTTCAACTGAAACACCAGTTAAGAGTTCTTTTTTTCCAAATAACTGGTCATTGCAATCTCCAAAAGCCACAGAATGTGACAGAAACTACCATATATCATATGGTAAGTTAGTAATCACCATAAAGAGAACACATGTTCAGAAAGAAAACTTATGATGGATAAATGGATTCCTCAATGAGAGCATGTTATTTACCGGCAATTTCCGCTGCCGGACAACACCATTGTCCCTCCTCGGTTCCTTATCGACTTCTTCATCCTCCGGGATAGCATGAAGCATCCCATGCCTTGAACCCCGTCTCCTCGGACTAACTTGAATAGTTTTAGTCAAAATCACCGGCACCGAGGAGCAACACCCTGCAATGTAAACTTCGATCGACGGAGAAGAGGTCCCAAACTTCGACAAATTTGCAGCGTAGAAATCCATACTCCAACCCGTTTTTGATCCGTTGTTATTGTGATTATGATTGTTGCCGTTATCTAAACTCCCATTGCTCCAAGTTGGTTCAATCCTCTCCAAAGACCCACACAAGATCATCTCCCTGTCCTCTCCTTCGTTTTCAATTACCTCAAATTCAATCGCCCCAGTGACCCTAATATTATCCGTGCTAACATATGTCACTTCCGACGACTCTTTGTCGACACGGTCCCTTCGTAACGTCACTAAAGCAGTGTTAGCTGACGGAACCCTAAATCCATTAATCTCGAGTGATACGCCGATTTCACGGCGTAGGTTCCGCAGCGTTAGATGTTCCGGCACGGTGTTCACGGCGCACGGCGTGATTCGAACGTAAAACAACCGAATTTCGAGCCAACCTGACGTCGGTTGATGATGAATGTTACCCGAACCATTCATTAGCCTGTAATTGAACGGTTTGTATTCTGCTATCGACAAATTACTCTCCTCCCGATCCATTGAATCCAGGTTCTCAACCAAAATGGTGATGCAAAACAAAAAAATTCATACAACCTCCGAAAACTCAAGTTTTTCCGGGTTCCGGAACGAGAAATTGAGGATTTCGAAGAGGTTTCTGATAATCTGGTGAGAAGAAAACCAGAAATTAGGGCAATTTGAGGGACGATTGAATTGGGATTTTGAGATGGAGAATGGGAAACATAGAGATTTTTTGGGCTTAAGGAACTGTCGGATGTACACGCGCCACTCCACGCGGCGGAGATATCTAAGACACGTGTGTGAGGTTGCCATTAAGATGTACAGGTCAACAAAGTTAACAAATTTTACTTACAAGTCCTTAAACTATGGAAGATTTATATTTGCACCCTATGGATTTACTTTATGACACTTTGACCCTTTTGGGCTCCATTACACCGGGGTGTAAGACTAGATGGTCGAACCAAATCCAACTACTTCATACGGTATGGTTGTCGAGTTATGTGGTTCAATCTCTGTTCAAAAGAAGTCCAGATCAGTTATACTTCAAACAATTTCATGAATTAATGTAATGAATTAAAGCAAACAAAATTGTTCGTATTGTAAGGTCGTTAAATTCTCATCAGTTGCACAAAAATATGAAAAGAAACAGTGAGGTGTTAAAGTGGCATAAGAAAAAAAGTTATCGGCTTGAAGTGAAGAAAAATAGAAAATAATCAGGAACCTACTTTGTCAAATTATGAAACGTATGAACACAATCTAAGATTGAACACACGTTTAAAAGAAACTTAAAAAATACATGTCATAGTTTCATTATGTGGTTAATTTAAATCATATTTAAGTAGTGATTTAATAAAATGAATTCTATAAAAACATTAGTCAGCCTTCTACTGAGACTGCAGACAATTGAAGCGGAGGAGTCACTATGGAGCGTGAGATTAATGGAGATCAAACTATTGTTCGTGGGTATTGTGATTCAAAAGGGAGTTTTAAAATTCTTAGATTTTGTTCAAAGAGATCAATGCTTAGTTTTATAATTCTTCTTTTTGCTTTGTGTTTTATCACCTTCAAGATGAACTAATCTTTAGATGTTGAGGGATTGAATTAACTTTGGTTTGTAAGCTTATGAGCACGTAAGTTTGTGAATTTTATTAGTTTTTTCAATTAATGAAGCATATGAATTTGAGATTAATTGTTTTGTGAGTTTGCTCAGTTTTCAATTGATTTGTTTGTTATAAATTAAATTCAAGAGAATTAATTGATAACTAGAATTGGATTTGTATGCCTAAGCGGAGAAATTGTATAGAGATATACCAAGTAAACCTTAATACTAATGAAACCTAGATCTTAATGAACTTTTGAATACTTGTGGTTGAGATCAATGTGTTTTCAAAGATAACTTTGTTGCTACTCAAGAGAGAATAATAGTTAAATTAGTGATTGTGTATTCAATTAATTGGGATAATCTGGTAATTGTCATAATTGAAGTGTTCTTTGTGAAAGTGGGTGGGATTTCAACCCTCAACTATTTTCCTCATAAAAAGTTCCCAACTTTGTTTCCTGTCTGCATTCAAGTGTTTATTTAATTTAGTTAATAATTAAGTTCCAAAGAAATCATCATTTGGATCGTCCAGATTATAGTCAATATAGTCATTGTGATACTAACGCCGCGTTTGGTTTGCGAGATTGGAATGGATTTGGAGGGATTTGGATTTCAAATCCATTCCAATCTCGTGTTTGGTTTGCAGGAATGGAATTTGTTGACCGGATTTGAAATCCTTTGACCTCTTTAAATTTCTTAACTTGATGGATTTGGAATTCCTTTGCAATGGGCAAGGATTTCAAATCCCCCAAATCCAAATCCCTCAAAATCCAAATCCTTACTTGAAATCCAATCCATTCCAATCCATTCCCGCAAACCAAACGCGCCCTAAGTTCCTAGTTCCCTTGGTTTGATACTCGTACTTCTAGTATATATTACTTGATTCGACTCGTACACTTGCGGTTAGATTTAGAGGATGTAAACCCATCTATCAAGTTTTTGCACCGTTGTTGAAGAACTAGTTTGCACTTATAGCACTACTAGCTATAAACATTATTACATTGGATATTTTTTTTCAGTTACTTTTATTTCTTGATTCTTCAATTTTATGGTTCACTAATCTCTTTATTCTATTTTGTAGGTCATTCTTGGTTTATGCTAAGAAAGTTCGGCGATAAGGATTTAGAGCCATTTGACCCGTAGATTGAAAGGACCATGCGGCTCCTAAGGAAGGAAACTAGACTCAGAAAGCTATATAAATGCCAGGAACATGAGATGAACGACTTGAAGGCGAGCGACATGAAGATGAAATCTTGCCTAACCTAGTTTTTGTTCCCATGAAGGCATATGCTAATCCGACAAACGCCCATATCAACATCTGAGTGCAAGCCCCTACTATAACTGCCAATAATTTCGAGATCAAGTATGACACTATCTAACTACTACAGCAAAATCAGTTTGGGGGAACACCAACCAAAGATCTTCACGGGCACATTCAGTCTTTTGAGAAGATTTACAATACTTTCAAAATGAACGGAGTGTCGGATTATGCCATCAAGTTTGTTAGTGTGTATGCCCCAAAGCCAATCATTAGATGATTCTCTTTGGACATTGTGTCGTGATATTCGTTTAATGAAAGACATTGCCCAATTATTATGTTTATGGAATATTCTGTGTTATATATAAACGTAATAAAAACCTTAGAATGATGTATTCAAAATGTCCCTAGTCAAGTATTAATTTGGGTTTAGGTTGAGTTAATACGCCACGATTAGTATATGTAGGGATTTGTATAGAGATACATAATCCACATATGGCTACAAGATGGGATATTGTGTACCACACATGACTCTCTATGAGAACATTTCATTGGATGTCATATGAGTGTCATAGACGTTCTCATGTGGTCATTGTACAATTAGTCATTTGACTTGAGATCATAGAGTTTGCTTTGTGTGAGTGGTGTACTTTGATAACTAATTCTAATCATTCTGTAACTAGGTGACAGAGCGGTTGTTGGGTATATCGTGTATCACTTATTAGTACTCGTATGAATCAAGATAGGATTTGTTCCTCTTGTATGTCGAGAGTGATATCTCTAGGCCCCTCGATTGAATAATAGTACCAAGAAAATGTATACATGCTCAGATGATCAATATAAGATATTGATAATCAGTATAGGATACTGATATGTGTCTTATCAGTATATTCCGGAATCGAGAAACTAAGGATCGGATATAACGAGGATGACACATCCATGCCTCGTGTTCGATCTGGATATCTGAACAAAGGGACAACGATATGTACACTGATAATGATCACACAGTTTGCTGATTAGCTGAATCATCAAACTTTATTATTTGGGTAATAATGATGTATTGCTAGATGTCGCTTCGTTTATGATTATAAATGAGATTTATAATTATTATTTCATTGCCAACATGATAAAATCCCAATGTGTCACACATATTACATGTATATCTGAATAAGGAGAATAAATAATTAAATAAAGTATTTAATTATATATATATATACGATTTATTGACAAATTCGGATTATATATATTATGCTTGTTAGACAAGCATGGAATCAGATTCCAAGGGGACATGTTTGACAAGTAGAGACTTGTCAACATTATGGTTGTGTAAAAAGAAAGAAACTTTTTGAAGATAAGAGATATTCTAAAAGGATTGCCCCACTCTTTTTTCCTGTAGTACCTATAGGATAGGTATCATTACACTCTCCCGGGGGTGAGCAAAGGCGGGTACCCGCCTAAAATTCCCGGAACCAGAACCGGTTGTTCCTATAATGAAGGAACAGGAACCGGAACCGGTTACACCGGTTCTTTATATTTGGGAACCGGAACCGGAACCGCGGTACCGGGTACCCAATATCTAATTTTTATTTTTTTTTTATAATTCATATTATAAAAAGGTAAATATTAATTATATTACAAAGTCCAAACATAAAGAAATAAATACCACAAATGTGAAAACTAATAAGATAAAAACTAAAAACTAATAAATTCTACAAACGGTGCTTACAAAACAAATAAAAATTACAAACGGTGCTTACAAAACAAATAAATACTACAAACGGTGTTTCCAAAACACTTCATGTCATTAAAATTAGTTTATGCTAATAAATACTACGAACGATGTTTCACTAAAAGGTAGTTTATTAAATTTTTATAAATAAATAAAATGTATTTTATTAAAAAAATAGCGGGTACCCGCCGGTCTCGGTTCTGGGTACCCAGCAGGGCCGGGTACCCGGTCTCGGCGGGTACCCAGCGGGTAACGGTTCCAAAAAAATGAGAACTGGAATCGGTCCCGATCGGTTCCATATTTTAGGAACCGGAACCGGAATTAATCACATCAGTTCCGGTTCTGGAACCGGCAGTTCCGAAGCGGTTCCGGTTCCAAAGGCGAGTACCCGCTTCCGATGCTCACCCCTACTCTCCCATATATAAATAGAGAGACCATTGTTGGAATGGTGTGAATACAATCAGATGAGTTCCTTTTGAAAGATTGAAAATTGTTCAGAAGGATTCTCTCTCAATATATCCTTCAAAACTACTCTTCCTTTTTCCAAAGAGTTGGAGACTGTTAATGTATATGTGTAGAGGGCCCAAGCCCTTTTAGTCTATGTATAAATATGTTGTATCTTGTAGTCTAGGTTAGATTACTCATTATTTACTTTTCATATTGTACGCTTTTCTCTCTATCAATATATCGAGGTTTCAAACCTTCAGCATATTCATCGTCTCCTTCAACCATATTCATTTTCTAACATGGTATCAGAGCTGTAGGTTTATTCTTCAATTTTATTGTTCATCATCACTGTTCATCCGAATCGATTTTACTGTTCATCACTGTTCATCCGAATCGATTTTTGTTTTGAATCGATCGCTTGGCATCGCCTTTTGAATCAATTCTGTTTATTGAATCGAATGCCTAAATCGATTCTGTGTTAGAATCGATCTTTCTTTTGAATTGTCAACATCGATCGATCTGAAACCGATCGATCTGTGTGTTTTGAATTGCCGCCGCCGCTGTTGTTTTCTGAAACCTTTATCGGTCGAACGCCTCTCGGTCGAACTCCTTTCATCGGTCTAATCCTTTACCGGTCGAACTCCTATCGGTCGAAGCATTATACCGGTCGAATCCTATCGGTTGAAACCCTATCGGTCGAACATCACCCTATCGGTCGAACCCTACCGGTTGAACATCACCCTATCGGTCGAACACCTTACCGGTCGAAGCACTATCGGTCGAATCTCTCTACCGGTCTATACTAGTCGCACTTGTTTACCGGTCTATATCGGTCTGAACTGTTTCTCACTCTCATGGATGCCAATCTCAGTCACTCAAATCCCATCTCAGTTGTTTTCAATGGTAGCAACTACATTATTTGGCATCATCATATGACAATTCTGCTAAAATCCCATAGCCTTTACACCTATGTTACTGGTGCATCCAAAGTTCCAGTTCAGGAACCAACTGAGAATGTTGTTGACTTTGCAAAACGCATGAATGAGTGGGACATCAATAATGCTCGTATTCTGGGCTTCATTAATGCCTCCACTACTCCTGAGATCAACCAACAGTTTCTTGGTTACCTTACCGCCAAAAGTCTCTGGGATTTTCTCGCCAAGCGGTACACGTCATCAGGCCTATCTCATCAGTATCAACTGTGGACCACTTTTCAGAGCAAACATCAGCTTCCTGATCAATCCATAAACTCTTATATCTCTGAAATGCAGTCTCTCAGAGATCATATAAGTCTTGGAGCACCACAGATTTTTGATGACATAGCTCAACAATTCACTGCCTACTTCAACCAGCTACATTTGATTACTATTCTGATGGGTCTTACTGAAAAATTTGAGAATGTTCGTGCTTATCTTCTTCATAGGCATCCATTACCTACTCTTGAAGAAGCAATATCAGAATTGATAAGTGAAGAAACCCGTCTTCACATGCGATCACCGATGCCCGCTACTGATAGCGTTCTCTACATGTCTCATCCCAAGTCCAAAGGCAAATGGACCAACAACAATCATTCCAAATATGTGGGAAAGACGAACACATCCGAGTGTGCCTTTTGCCATTCTCCTGCTCATCTTCTTCTTGAGTGTTCTATCCGTAAGTGTCGTAGGTGTGGCATCACTCATCCGCGTCATTATGAGTCTGACTGCCCTAAGAACTCAAAGCACACTGGTTATCAGAACTGGGCTCACGCTGTTGCTGGGTCTACTATTGATGATACCGATGTTTCTTCAGCCTCCTCACCTGACCTAATGGAACTGATGTATCGCAATCAGGAACTCATGGAGCAGATCATGTCTGGTGCTATGGGTATGAATTCTCCACACTCAGCTGCAACAGGTAACGTATGGATTTTTGACTCCGGGTGTTGCAATCATATGACACCTTGCCCTGATGGTTTCGTTTCTAAGAAACCACCTCAGCAATTTACGTTAGTAAGAACTGCTGATAACACTAGCCTACCAGTATCCTTTAGTGGAAACATTTCCACTCCTCATATACAATTACCGGATGTTCTAAATGTTCCGAAACTATCTCTGAGCTTAGTTTCGATTGCGCAACTTCTTGAATCAAATTTGATCATTTTATTTCATTCTTCTGGTTGTGTTGTACAGGATCCAAAGACCAAGCAGATCATTGGACTCGGCCGTAAAGTTGGACGGATGATTGAAGTGGTCTACCTTCGCCTTCCATTACCCTCTTCAAGTCTTGTTGCCTCAGTTTCCAGCACTTCCTCTTTTGAGTTGTGGCATGCTCGGCTAGGTCACTTATCTCTAGCCAGAATAAAATCATTAGCTCATTTAGGAGTGTTAGGGAATTGTGTATCAACTGATAATATTTCTTGTTTATCATGCAAACTTGGCAAACATCATGCTTTACCTTTTGAAATGAATGAGTTTAGTTCTACTTCTTCTTTTGATCTTATTCATTCTGATGTATGGGGACCAACACCTCATCCATCCATGGGGGTGCTCGATATTTTGTTATTTTTATTGATGACCATACACGTTTCACATGGACATATCTCATGAAACATCGTTCGGAACTACCCAAAATTTATATTATGTTTGCCCGGATGATTCACACCCAATTCTCAAAATCTATAAAGATTCTTAGAGCTGAAAATGCTATGGAATACAAAGAGTCATCTCTTCTCTCCTTTCTTCAATCTCAGGGGGCTCTCTCTCAGTACTCCTGTCCCGACACATCTCCTCAAAATGGTCGTGCCGAACGCAAACACCGTCATATTCTTGATACGGTTCGCACTCTTCTCATCTCTGCCAAATGTCCAGAACATTTTTGGGGTGAAACTGCTTTCACTGCAGTTTATACTATCAATCGTCACCCTACTCCCATCCTTAATAATAAGTCTCCTTATGAGGCTCTTTATGAGGTCACTCCTGCCTATGAACTTCTAAAATTTTGGGATAGTGCTTGTTTTGTTCAACTACAATTTCATAAACATACCAAACTTGAACCTCGCTCCAGACTGTGATGCTTCCTTGGATATGGTATTGAGCACAAGGGTTATCGCTGCTGGGATCCTATCTCCCAGCGTCTTCGTATATCTCGTCATGTTACCTTCTGGGAACATGTTCCTTTCTCTTCTATATCCAAGTTTCGTGAGTCTCCTAACCTCACCACTCCATTTTTCACTGATGCTTCCGTCTCATTGGACTCACTCCAATCTGACATCATATCACCTCTACCTGTTGTTCCAACTCCTTATGAGTCTGCCTCTCCTTCAGAGTCTCCTGCCCTCACACAGCCTGCCTCTCCTAGTTTTCCTGATCAACATCAATCATCTGCTCCATCCACACAACCAACATCTGAGGTGCCTGTTGAGTCCTTGGCTCCTGGAACTTCTCAATCTCAGAATGTTAGACGATCAGATCGGGTAAGATAAGTTCCTTCTCATCTTCGTGATTATCATGTTTATGCTACTCTGCTATCAAATCACGAACCGACTTCCCACAAGGAAGCCTCCTCTAACCTTGATTGGCAGAAAGCTATGGATGAGGAACTTCAGGCACTTGACAAAGCTCAGACATGGGAATCTGTCCCTCTTCCACCAGGCAAGTCACCCATTGGCTCCAAATGGGTGTTCAAAATCAAAACCAAATCTGATGGCTCTATTGATCGGTACAAACCTCGTCTTGTGGCCAAGGGATTCAATCAAGAGTACGATATTGATTATGAGGAGACTTTTGCACCTGTTGCTCGAGTCACTTCTGTTCGCAGTCTTCTCGCCATCGCAACTACCAAACAATGGCCTCTCTTTCAGATGGATGTTAAGAATGCCTTTTTGAACGGTGACTTAACTGAGGAAGTCTACATGACACCTTCTCCAGACGTTCGATTTCCACAAGGTCATGTTTGTCATCTTCGGAAGGCTCTTTATGGACTCAAGCAATCTCCGCGAGCTTGGTTTGAGAAATTCAGTTCCACAGTCACCTCTCTGGGCTTCTCACCCAACAACTATGATTCAGGACTGTTTACTCGGACCACTGAGGCTGGTACAATCTTACTTCTTCTGTATGTGGATGATATGATTATTACTGGCAGTGACTCTACAGGCATAGCTAATCTCAAGAAATCACTCAACTCCTGTTTTGAGATGAAGGATCTTGGCTCTTTACACTATTTTCTTGGTCTTGAGGTGATCTTCAATCCATCGGGAATTTATCTTTGTCAAGCCAAATACACCTCAGATCTTTTGTTAAAAGCTGGGATTACTGACAACAAAACTACATCCACTCCTCTTGAGCACAACCTTCACTTGGCTCTGAATGCTGGACCTCCTCTACGTGATCCTACTTTATATCGCCAGTTAGTGGGGTCACTTGTCTACCTGACAGTAACTCGACCTGACATTGCCTATGCTGTTCATACTATCAGTCAGTTCATGTCTGCACCCTGTTCTGATCACTACGCTGCTGTTATGTGCATTCTTCGATATTTAAAAGGGACCATGTTTCATGGTCTTCATTTTCCATCCACCTCATCATTGACTTTGCGAGGTTTTTCTGATGCTGATTGGGACAGTGTCATGACTGATCGTCGCTCCACTACCGGCTACTGTTTCTTTCTTGGAGACTCTCTTATATCTTGGCGGAGCAAGAAACAATCTCTCACAACTCGATCCAGTACTGAAGCTGAGTATCGAGCACTAGCTGACACGACTCAAGAACTTGTGTGGTTACGCTGGCTACTCTCTGACATGGGGGCTCCTCAACAGTCTCCAAATCCATTGTGGTGTGACAACAACAGTGCGATTCAGATTGCTCACAATGATGTCTTTCACGAGCGCACAAAGCATATCGAAATTGACTGTCACTTTGTTCGTCAACATGTGACTTGTAAGACGATACAACTTCTTCCTATTTCGACTCTTGATCAATAGGATGACATTTTCACTAAAACTCATCTACCAGGACGGTTTCGTGATCTAGTTTCCAAACTCCATCTGACTCATTCTTCTCCCGATTGAGTTTGAGGGGGGATGTTAATGTATATGTGTAGAGGGCCCAAGCTCATGTTAGTATAGGGCCCAAGCCCTTTTATTCTATGTATAAATATGTTGTATCTTGTAGTCTAGGTTAGATTACTCATTATTTACTTTTCATATTGTACGCTTTTCTCTCTATCAATATATCGAGGTTTCAAACCTTCAGCATATTCATCGTCTCCTTCAACCATATTCATCTTCTAACAGAGACCACACCTAGCATCCGGGGAGGAAGAGGATCTCCTCTCTTGGCGTAAGATGACAAGAGGATTTTGAACATTTTTGTGGATACCATGGAGACAACGAGCAGAGTTCATTGCTGAGATTCAGATACGATATCAAAGGTTGTTGCTCGTACTCGTAAAATTTCAAAACACCTATCCTACCCCATTTTGTATGGATTCTTGGAGGAGTACGATTAATTTCCGCTGAGTGTATGGCTCCCGTATTCCAACAAAGCTGAGGTTGTTCACTTTCTCATTAAAGGGAAGGGCAACGATATGGGAAGAAAGCATGCCTAATGGTCAGATTACTACTTGGGCATATATGGTCACAACCTTCCTTCAGAAAATTTTCCACCAGGTTGGACTTCTCAGTTGATGGCTGAGATCACCCACTTTGTACAATGGGACCAGGAATCATTATATGAGGCTTGGGAGAGGTACAAAGACATGCTCAAGAAATGTCCACATCACGAACTTCATGGGTGGATGATCATACATACTTTCTTTGGAGGCCTACACCCACATATACAAGAATGACATTATTGCAGCCGTTGGGGGTGCACTGATGAACAAGTGGCTGAATTGACCATCTGCATAACACTAGCCAATAATTTGGCTTGAGGGTTTACCTCTTGAATAACTGGGTTGGAAGATGCAAGTGTCACTCTCAGCACATGTTCGATTCTTCCGCCCAACAATGGCGGTAGAGGTGGGGGATTTGCATTGTTAGCCCTCTCGACTTGATTTGGATTGAATACGCTTGCCTCTTGACCATCTCCTTGAGTTGGCGGTCTACTCCGCGTGTTAACCATTTAGACTGCTACATACGAGAACGAGAATATGATATTATACTAAAACTATAGTAACAATTGAAACAAACTACTACATTCATAATTATCGCAATAAGGGTAGAGTCAAACACGCTCACACAACAATATATTCACAATAACATTAGCTAAGTGAAATTATGAACATATTATACATAAGAATTCTCGTTTTTATTATCACCATAGTGCCACTAGGCACTATCTCCCGACGTTATAGTCGGGTCCGTACCAAGGGCTTTTCTTACACTTCATTCATTTGAGTCTTTTTATTCCTAAAGATGATACCCAAAGCATTCTAACCTCTAGATAACCAACCAACCAATAAGGTAAGCATAAATATATGACAAAGTTACAAAATTTTACTCACTGAAATTTCCGAGTGTTACAATCCTCCCAGCCTTGAAATTGATTTTGTCCTCAAAGTCTTCACTACTTAAACAAACTGTGATATCGTATCTTTATATCCTCCTCAGCTTCCCATCTCACGTTGACACTGCGATGAGACGAAGATTCTTTGATTTCCTCTCGATAATGGCGTCAGGCTCCTCAACACAACAGTTGCCTTCATCTACCCAGATTTCTGAGAGAGAGATAACACCCTCCTCTTCCGCCAAACACTTTTGTAAGTAACAAATGTGAAACTTGTTGTGGATTCCATTCATTTCTGGCGGTAACTCCAATTGGTAAGCTTGGAGTCCAACTCACTTTATCACGGTAAACGTTCCAAGGAAACGGGGACTTAGCTTCTCCCGCTTTCTGAACCGGATTATGTAACACCCTAAAATTTACAGTAAATTTAAAATTCAAAAATTCGACAATATGACGTATATAAATGGAGTAAACCACCCAAACGGATAAATGTAACATAGCGTTTACAAAACCTGTAGAAGAATATAAAAATCGACAACAACCTAATCTAAACAAGTTACATCTAGATTATATTGGTTGTCAACCCAAATTCCCAAAAGTGTTATAATCTTTTGTACGCCATGACTCCAACGGTATCTATCATCCCAAAAATGCCTCAATGACCCACGCTCATCCCTCAAACCTTGGGCGACCCACAACCAAAGGAACCTGTTATACACGTCATTTGAAAAAAAAGTGTCAGGCTTAACGCCTATTGAGAACATAGAGGCTATATCAACGATTTAGAAATGATTTAAATGCAACAAATAAATGATCTTACAATAATTTGGATTATAAAATGTAATAATAACCACGTGAGGACCTTTCGGTCCAAAACACATCTTTCGATAACGGGGGAGACCCGATTTCCAAGGATCGTGGCGGAACACAAAATTAAGCCACTTTCTGAGTTATTGAGCTCACCATACTAGGATCAAGGCCACGAACTCACCGGCTTGTACTCAGATGTGGGGGAGGGCACCAAATGATCCTAATCATGCTCATTCATTAGGATTTACATTTATGACCCACGGCTAGTATCCGGTCCCACATAACCGTACCAAGTTGCCTTCCTAGGGTCCAATGTCTCAACTAGCTACAAACGGGAATTAACCTAAAATTAAGCCGACTCTATACCTATGGATCCACTAGTAATAGTCTAACGCTTGTCACAGTTACACTTGTGACTAGAACCATAATCACACATATAGTTCATGTAAATGTTTCCATAAAATAGCTTACTTGCTTCCATAAAATTCGGTCTACCATTTGTTATAAACTTGACAATAACCATCATTAAAACCAACCACCATTCATAAGTTCCAGTTTCTCAAAAATACTTTCATCAAAAGAGTCTCATAATATAGTGAAAGTCATGAACATGACTAAAATGCATTTAGTTAGATATTTACCCACCAATATATAAAGACAACCACATTTTATAGTTCAAGACATAGAATATTGCATCATATCTCAAAATAGTGAGAAACCCTAAAAATCTCCAAAAGCCAAGTTGGGTTAAAAATAATTTATATAAGAACAAGTGAACAAGGAGATGATTAGGAGTCTAAAATCATGGTTTTGACATGTATAAGGTTTTAAAGATTGAGAATGTACTCACTATGTAGGTTTTGTCAAAACCCTAGCAAACCCTAGGAGTAAAAGATTGAGTAATTGCACTTGGAGATGAAGAATCCTGACAATAAATGCTTAAGAACACCTAAACAACCACCATTAATGTATCAAGGATTTGGTAGTTAGGAGAAGTAAATGAAATGGGAGGATATGGAATGAAACCTACCAAAAATCTGGAGAGAATCGACCCCAAAGCTTCCCAAAATTAGATAAATGACCTAAACCCCGTAACTGGTCATTTTATACACTCAGCCCCCTTTCGGCGACTATGCCACGCGACAGTGACAAGTGTCACAGTCGTTGGCAATGTCGCGCGGTCACCATGCCTCTCGATACCATGGTCACGACTATGCCATGTGACAATGACATTTGTCATAGTCGCGGGCATTGTCGCTTGGATGGTACCGCAAGGCCTTCTCCACCCGCAGTTGTGCCCCGCGACCTTGACACTCTGTCATAGTTACGGGCATAGTCCCATGACTGACCCGAGGCTTGTTTTCGATTTTCAACGATGATTTAACCAATCGAATCATTGTTGGTTAAGGCATAGAGGGTAAGGATTCTCTCGAAACCCAAATATAGATCTAATTCGAGTCCTAAAGCACAAGAAAGGAAAATAAGATTCTGAGAATTACTTACCGTAAATTTCGGGCGGTACAATACTCCCCAACTTGGAAATGATTTCGTCCTGAAAATCTGAGCTACACGAACAAGTGAGGATATCTCCGCTTCATATCCTCCTCAGCTTCCCATGTCACATTGGCTCCAAGATGATGTTTCCATTGCACCTTGATCATGGCGACTTCCTTGTAGCGAAGTTTCTTGGATTTCTTCTCAAGGATAGCTTCGGGTTCCTCCACACAACGATCCCCTTCATCCACTCTTGTCTCTGAGAGGGGAATGACGCTCTCCTCTTCCGCCAGACATTTTCGGAGATAACAAATATGGAAAGTGTTGTGGATCCCACTCATTTCTGGTAGAAGTTCCATGGTAGACTTGCAAACCTACACGCTTAAGCACCGTAAATGGTCCGAGGAAACAGGGATTCAACTTCCCACATTTTTCGAACCGGATAATGCCTTTCTAAGGTGACACCTTAAGCATCACACAGTCACCCACTTGGAACTCCATCGGCCGCCTCTTCTTATCGGCATAGTTCTTTTGCCGATCTTGAGTCGCTTTAAACCGTTCCTAAATGCCCTTTACTTTATTGGCCATTTCTTGCACAATTTTGGGTCCGGCGAATTGCTTCTCGCCCGCTTCAAGCCAATACACGGGGGTTCTGCACTTTCTCCCATACAAGGCCTCAAACAATGTTATCCCAATACTCGAGTGGTAGCTATTATTGTAAGAGAACTCCACCAAAGGTAGGTGAGAGTCCTAACTACCCTCGAAGTCGATAACGTAAGATCTTAGCATGTCTTCTAGCGTTTGGATCGTTCTTTTGCTTTGACCGTCGGTTTGAGGATGGTAAGCCATACTCAACTTCACCCGCATACCAAACTCTTTCTGCAAGCCATCCCAAAAGTTTGAAGTGAACCGACTATCGTGATCCGACACAATAGACAAGGGCACCCCGTGCCTCGAAACCACTTCATCGATGTAAAGTTTTGCCAACTTGTCCATCGGTAGGGTCTCACGCATGGGGAAGAAATGAGCACTCTTGGTCAACCGATCGACTATTACCCAAATGGTGTCGTGACCTCGCAAGGTCTTAGGTAGATTTGTCACGAAGTCCATGGTAATATGTTCCCACTTCCACTCGGGAATCTCCAGGGATTGGCGTCTTCCATACGGTCGTTGATGTTCGGACTTCACTTGTAAGCACGTCACACAATGCTCCACGTACCGTGCTGTTAGTGAATGCCCAAAAGCTAATCATACGATGATTTTAATTTTGAGTTTTGTTTCATGAAATTAATAAATAAATAAAAGGCATTGCCCAATTTATTATGTCTATGTTATATTCTGTGTTTTAATTATTCATAATAAATAACCTTAGAATAATGTATTCTAAATGTCCCTAGTTAAATATTATTTTGGGTTTTAAGGTTGAAGTAATATGATAATGACTAGCATATGTAGGGATTCATATAGAGATATTGAATCTGCATATGGGTACAAAATGGAGATTTTGTGTATCAGACGTGACTCGCTATGAGAACACTTCATTGGATGTCATGTGAGTATCATAAGTGTTTCTCATGTGGTCAATATACATGCAATTCTTTGACTTGAGAAATATGGAGTTTGTTATGTGTGAGTAATATATTTTGACATTTGTTCTAATCATTCCGTAATTGGGTGACAAAATTATTGTTGGGTATGTTATAAATCACATGGTAGAACTAGCATGTATTGAGATAAGATTTGTCCCTCCTTTATGACGGGAGTTATGCATGCATGAACAAATAAATGATATGAGATATCAATTTCTGTTTTTATTTGTATATTCGGGAATCAAGAAACTAGAGATTGGACATAACGAAAGTGACACATTCAATGTCTCGTGTTGAATCTAGACATCAAGGACAAATGAATTAAATGTGTAAACTAAAATTGACTACAAACCGATAATTTGTTGTATCACCAATTCTCGTCATTTGGGTGACGATGATGTATTGCTAGATACCGCTCATTGTTTATAAATATAAATACGAGATTTATAATTATTACCAACATGTCGAGAACCCATTGGGTCACACGCTTTGAACATATTCGAATGAGGAGTTTAAATAATTAAAAACGTTTAATTATTATATATGATTTAATTTGATTTAACTTGATTAAATAAAATCAAATATTATTTATGTTGGACATAAATAAAGTTGACTAGGGATGGTCTTGAAAAGATGAGTTATGGTGCATGAATACTTCTACACTCAAGTAAGGTGTAGGGATGGTGGTGCTTTCATGCCATGCCTCTCATGTCCATATATAATGTATGACATTGTATGCAAGATTATTTTTTGTTCTTGCAATTCTCTCTAAAATCACCTACAACTATATGCTCTCTTTCCTTTCTAAGTTTTGAAACCGTGACTAGCATCATGAGAAGACAAAGGATTTGGATTGTTCACGTGGATACCGTGGAGGCATCAAGCTTGCTTTGTTGTTGTGATTCAAAGTCTCGTTAACTGTGAGGTATAATTTCGAAACACCCGATTTATTCCAGTTCGTATGGGTCCTTGGAGGGTTACGGTTTTATTTTCCGCTGTGCTTGAGATCCCGTAACCTAACAGTGGTATCATAGCTACTTACGAACCTCTAGATCGGTTTTTGGTGACATGCATGCATTTTTAAAAACTGTTTTGCTGCTGTATGTTTTTGTTTCGTAAATGTTTTGTTTTTTTCGTCCCATAAATATTCTGAATCTGAGAAAACTTAAAACATGAAAAACGTGTAGATTTCTGTTAGGGTTTCACAGGATTTTGAATCTCATCATTTCGACTTCGTATGATTTTTTTATGATATTTTTACGACAGTGTCGCAATGTTGTCCGAAAATCGAACCCACTACGGGTTTGACTTGAATTTCGACCCATAAGGGTTCTGGATCTTTGAAATCCTAAAACATAAAAGAAGTGCATCTTTTTGTTAGTTTTCTAAAGAACTTTGAATCATCATTTTTTGATATCGTATGATTTTGTATTAATTTTATACGGTGGTGTTGCAAATCGATTTTATGTTTCAATGTGATTGAATATGTATAATGTGATTTGCTTGATGAATGGTTATAGCCCTTAGTCATGGATGTATTATATTTGATAAATACGACTTGCATGTCATGCCTTTCTCTATATACTCTCTTTGTACATTCTCCTCTCATCCAATCCCCTCGAATGTAACTCTAGGTTTCTTTGTTTGAAATGTAAAGTATTTTGTATAAAAGAAAACAAAAGATGGAGGCGTTATGAAGTGATGAAGATGAGAAGACTTAGAACCATAAGAGTTTATTTTATGTAATGATATTCATACTTGGCTATATGAATATCGCATAGGGGGATTATAACCATCTCACATTTATTTTTACGCTTTATTTTACGCTTTATATATATTGTGATATATTATGTGTGGTTGTATGTATGTGATACTTGTTACAACATATTAAAACAAAATATGATTTCAAAATATATAAGTAAAAGAAGTTTTACAAATCAAAATGAGTTTTGATAAAAAAAATTGGTATTTATATAAGATATAAAGTAGACCGTCGATCTTAAGTGATAAGGTCTTAGTACATCATAGTTAGATTTCAACCGGTTTTGTCACAAAGGCCTAAACCGCCAAAGAAAGGAAGGTATTTAAGTGATCCTCATGATCCTCCTCCAATCTGGATTCCGGTTAAATCAAACTATGAGGAAACGATCTATTACAAAAGAAAGAAGGGTAAAAATCATACTAACTAAAATCCCTCACCAAAATATTAAGTTTAAGATGTCTTCCAAACATGGCACTTGTCAAGACTTTGATCATCGAGGATGGGTCATGCTAAAGCTGGGTACTCTCTTTAATCTTAGTAAAATAAGGTAATCATAGTATTCCTACAAGCCATTTTGGGTCGGACTTAACCAAATTAAGCCTAATAGGATTGGGGATTTGGAGGCATGTGTTGGGAACATTCATATGATGAATTTAAATAAAAGTTATTTACCTAACTATCCAAGAGTTACATAGAGATGTAATTAGCAATGTTGTTGCTTACCTAAAACATTATTGGTTGATCGGTTAGCTAAAGTTAATTTGATCGATAATGAGAATATGGATCTTGGCCCGCTAGAAAGCTTATGACGTTTTTCGAAACAATAAAAGAGGGTTGTTTTGATTAAAATAGTGGGAGCTTGTTTGATGAAAGTCCTTATTAAACAATAAAATTTCATGACACTAAGAACTCTGCTTCTCTATTGTAGATTACCAATGGCACAAACCAACAATGGAAACAAAAACACTTTGCGATCGATTCTCGAGAAAGAAAAACTAAATGGAACAAATTTCATCAATTGGCATCGCAACTTGAGAATTGTCCTCAAAGCTGAAAAGAAAATGTATGTCTTGGAGTAACAAATCCCTGAAGAACCTAATTCTAGTGCTCCTAGAACTGAAAGGGACACTTTTAAAAAACATGATGAAGATGCTTTGGACGTCTCATGTCTAATGCTAATAACCATGGAACCTGAACTTCAGAAGCAATACGAAAATATGGGGGCTTTCGATATGATCGAACACCTAAAGTTGCTATTCCAAGAGCAAGATAGACATGAGAGGTACGAAACATCCAAAGAACTGTTCCGTTGTAGAATGTCTGAAGGTAGTCCTGTTGGCACTCATATGCTTAAAATGATTGAGCATATTGAGCGTTTTGAAGGACTAGGTTTTTCTTTACGAAAGAAGTTGGCCATTGATGTAGTTTTGCAATCGTTGCCAAATAGCTACAGTCAATTTGTGATGAACTACAACATGCATGACTTTGACAAATCCCTTCCAGAATTGCTCAATAAACGAACAGCCGAGTAAGAGCTTGCAAAGAACAAGTCCACCATTTTGATGGTCCGCAAGGACAAGAGAGGGAAAGGCAAAGGAAAGTCCATTGCCAAACCCACTTCTAAATCTTTGAAGCTAAAAGGAGGCATTAAGAAACCCAAGGTAACTGTACCTAAGGAGGGTGAGTGCTTTCATTGCAACAAACCCAGGCATTGGAAGAGGAAATGTCCTCTCTACCTTCAGGAAAAGAAGAAAGGAAGTGTAACTTCCATTTTAGGTATCTATGTGATAGAAGCTAATCTTTCTACTTCTTGTACATCATGGGTATTAGATACTGGATGTGGTTCTCATATTTGTAGAAACGTACAGGAACTAAAAAGGACTAGAAGGTTGAGCAAAGGTGAAGTTGATTTGCGTGTTGGAAATGGGGCAAAGGTTGCTGCTATAGCCGTAGGATCTATTTTGTTAACTTTACCGACTGGATTATTATTAGGACTTGATGACTGTTATTGCGTACCATCTATTTCTAGAAATTTGATTTATGTATCTTGTTTGGAGAAGAAAGGTTTTACCTTTAATATTGGGAATAAATGTTGTTCATTCTCTTTTGGTAATATATATTATGGTGATGCAAGTTTGATTAATGGTTTTTATGTTCTTAATATGAAAAATCCGATTTATAACATAGATAAAAGGGAGGTCAAATCGAATAGTTCAAATTTAACCTATCTATGGCATTGTCGTCTTGGCCATATAAACGAAACTCGCATTTCCAAACTCCATAAAGATGGATTATTGAACAAATTAGATTTTGAATCATATGGGACGTGTGAAGCATGTTTAATTGGAAAGATGACAAAGGCTCCTTTTGTTGGACAAAATGAGAGAGCAAATGATGTATTGGGAATCATACATAGTGATGTATGTGGTCCAATGAACATACATGCTAGAGGTGGTTATAGATACTTCATTACATTTACTGATGATCTCAGTAGGTTCGACTATGTATATTTAATGCGACATAAGTCCGAGTCCTTTGAAATGTTCAAAGAATTTCAAAATGAAGTACAAAACCAACTTGGAAAGAGTATTAAGATTCTTCGATCTGATCGAGGTGGCGAATACTTATACCATGTTTTTCTTGATCATCTTAGAAATTGTGGTATTGTATCACAACTCACTCCACCTGGAACACCACAATGGAATGGTGTCTCCGAAAGGAGGAATCATACACTGTTGGACATGGTACGATCTATGATGAGTCAATCTGACCTTCCGACATCCTTTTGGGGATATACTCTAGAGACAGCAGATTTCACACTAAACCGAGTTCCATCAAAATATGTTGAAAAAACACCATATGAGATATGGACTAGGAAGAGTCCTAAATTATCTTTTATGAAGATTTGGGGTTGTGAGGTTTACATACGACGTCTAATCACAACTAAATTAGAACCAAAATCTGATAAATGCATATTTGTAGGATATCCCAAAGAAACTATGGGATACTACTTCTATCATCCTCACGACAATAAAGTGTTTGTTGGGCGTACTGATGTCTTCATGGAAAAGGAATTTATTTCCAAAGGTATTAGTGGGAGGAATGTAGAACTTGAAATTGGTCAAGATCAAAATATGTCAATACAGATGGAACCAACACAAACACCACAAGTAATTTTGGATACACAAAGTGATGTGGAAAGGCAGTATGATGTCGTAACACAAAGTGCTCGTAGATCTAGTAGAAAACGGAATGAGTCTGAGAGATATGGATTTCTCATCACTCATACCGGGGATGTGATGCTCATGGATGATGAGCCCACTAGTTACCAAGATGCTATGGCAAGCACTGACTCTGAGAAATGGCTAGATGCTATGAGAATAGAAATGAACTCCATGTATGAAAACCAAGTTTGGAACTTAATTGACCCACCCAACGAGGTACGACCTATAGGGTATAAATGGGTGTTCAAGAAAAAGACCGACATGGATGGTAATGTGATTTCCTATAAAGCACGATTGGTTGCAAAAGGTTTCAAACAAATTCAAGGTGTTGATTATGACGAAACTTTCTCTCCAGTCGCAATGATTAAGTCTATTAGAATTTTACTAGCCATTGCAGCATATCACGATTATGAGATTTGGCAAATGGATGTCAAAACATCTTTCCTTAACGGAAAGTTACTTGAGGATGTATATATATGATACAACCCGAAGGTTTTATCGCTCTTAAAAAATCTCATAAGGTATGCAAGTTGCAACGATCTATTTATGGATTGAAGCAAGCTTCAAGGAGTTGGAATCGTCGTTTTGATGAAGCGATTAAAGAGTTTGGCTTCTCAAAAAATGAGAATGAACCTTGTGTCTACAAAAAGGTTAGTGGGAGCACCATATCGTTTCTTTTATTATATGTAGATGACATACTACTCATTGGAAATGATATTCCGACACTTGAGTCTATAAAGGCTTGGTTAGGAAAATGTTTTTCAATGAAAGACTTAGGTGAAGTTGCCTATGTATTAGGCGTTCGGATCTATAGAGATAGATCGCGGAAATTACTTGGCTTAAGTCATAGTACATATATAGACAAAGTGTTGAAACAGTTCAATATGTCTGATAGCAAGAAAGGGTTCTTACCTATGTCTCATGGCATATCACTTTCTAAGGCGCAATGCCCTACTACATCTCAAGAGAGTGAATGGATGAGTAAGATTCCATATGCTTCGACAATTGGATCTATCATGTATGCCATGATATGTACTCGACCTGATGTATCGTATGCTTTAAGCATGACGAGTAGATACCAATCTAATCCAGGTGATGGTCACTGGATTGCCGTCAAGAATATCCTAAAATACTTAAGAAGAACAAATGATTCATTCTTGGTATATGGCGGTGAAGAAGAGTTAAGTGTAAAGGGTTACACTGATGCAAGTTTCCAAACGGATAAAGATGATTTTCGATCGCAGTCGGGTTTTGTGTTTTGTCTTAATGGTGGTGTTGTGAGCTGGAAGAGTTCCAAGCAAGCAACAGTAGCTGATTCTACAACGGAAGCTGAGTACATCGCAACATCAGATGCAGCCAAGGAAGCCGTTTGGATCAAGAAATTTATTTCTCAACTTGGAGTTGTTCCTAGCAATGATTGTCTTATAGAGTTGTTATGCGACAACAATGGAGCTATAGCACAAGCCAAGGAACCTAGATATCACCAAATATCCAAACATATTCTTAGAAGATATCATCTCATTAGAGAGATTATTGAAAGAGGCGATGTTAGTATAAGCAGAGTGTCAACTGACAGCAATGTTGCTGATCCACTAACCAAGTCGTTAACACAGCAGAAGCATGATGGCCACTGTTGATCCATTGGTATACGATGCATGGATGATTGGCTTTAGTGCAAGTGGGAGATTGTTAGTGAATCCCCAAAAGCTAATCATACGATGCTTGTAATTTTGAGTTTTGTTTCATGAAATTAATAAATAAATAAAAGGTATTGCCCAATTTATTATGTCTATGTTATATTCTATGTTTTAATTATTCATAATAAATAACCTTAGAATAATGTATTATAAATGTACCTAGTAAATATTATTTTGGGTTTTAAGGTTGAAGTAATATGATAATGACTAGCATATGTAGGGATTCATATAGCGATATTGAATCTGCATATGGGTACAAAATGGAGATTTTGTGTATCGGACGTGACTCGCTATGAGAACACTTCATTGGATGTCATGTGAGTGTCATAAGTGTTTCTCATGTGGTAAATATACATGCAATTCTTTGACTTGAGAAGTATGGAGTTTGTTATGTGTGAGTAATATATTTTGACATTTGTTTTAATCATTCCGTAACTGGGTGACATAATTATTGTTGGGTATGTTATAAATCACATTGTAGAAGTAGTATGTATCGAGATAGGATTTATCCCTCCTTTATGACGGGAGTGATGTCTCTGGGTCCCTTGATAAATATATACTAAGGAAATGCATGCATGATCAGATAAATGATATGAGATATCAATTTATGTTTTTATTTGTATATTCGGGAATCAAGAAACTAGAGATTGGACATAACGAGAATGACACATTCAATGTCTTGTGTTGAATCTAGACATCAAGGACAAATGAATTAAATATGTAAACTAAAATTGACTACAAACCGATAATTTGTTGTATCACCAATTCTCGTCATTTGGGTGACGATGATGTATTGCTAGATACCGCTCATTGTTTATAAATATAAATACGAGATTTATAATTATTACCAACATGTCGAGAACCCATTGGGTCACACGCTTTGAACATTGTCGGTCCAACAATACTTTATAACAAGTTCTTAGAAACAACACAATAAGATTACCAACCTGTTTGATATATAAAATAACGATTACAAGGTTGATCGATTAAGCTTTGCTTTGTGTTCTCTATGTTTTCTCTCTTTTACACCTTGATGTGTGTGTTTGTATGTGTGATAAGTGATCTGATCTTGAGAGACTAGAGATACACTTAAAATCTAGCAAGTGTGTTGAACACACTATCAAGATTAATATCTAGATATTAAATCTAGATATTATATCTAATATAAACTAGAAACTAAATAACTAACTAAGTTACCTTTAACTAACTATTACAATACTTTAACTTAGATATATAGATCTAAGTAAACTAAAACATATTACATTAAATTACATTGACATTTATTACAAATAGACATAGACTTTTATATCAAGAGTCGACGTTCCGGCTTTAGCTTCAGATTACGATCTTCAGATTGGATGATCTTGAATCCAATGAGACTGTGGTCTAACAATCTCCCCCTTTGGATCAAGATCATTTAATAAAAAGATTTATCCAATTCAGTCTTCTTGTTCAGCTCAGAAGATGCAATCTCTTTCTCTGAAATTCAGCATGTCTTCAATCTAACAATCTTCTCTTTTGAAGAGTAGACATGATTCTTGAAACATGTGATCTTTGCCATTTCTTGTGTAGTCATTCTCCCCCTTTTGATGTTAAGTGCAACGACTTCATCAAAATTTGTGGTAAGAAATGTCAATCTTGCGGTTAGAGCCCCTGATTCGTCAATTCATAAGAGATTCATCTAGATCTTTGCAAATCCAGACAAATGTGTCGTGTAACACCTGAAATCAACTAATGAATCAGTTATCATGCCTGTCAGTAACACTAAGTCACTGAGTGTAACGAATACACATGGGAAAGGAGCTGTTTGATGTTGACTCCCCCAGGGCTTCCATTTAATCATCGAAACACCACAAATGTAATTTCTATAAACGTTATGACAAAGAAACTAAATCCTTGTGTGTTCGTGCTTGTGTTGAAAGAATTAAGCACGGATGATTGCTTATTGGCTCAAAATTGTGTAAACCACTGAGACAACAGTAAGTTAAACACAGACTCAATGTGCATGATTGAAGTGCGAAGGTGGGGCAGACTTCCTTCTTTTCAATATCTAGATTTTCCGAATGAAAATCAGATAGCATATGTGTTGCATCCCCTTTGAAAATGAAACATTTTCTTTTTGAGAAGAAAATGAGTAGATAGTGAGGTTTGATCAAGAGTTGGCATGGGTTAGTTGCCTGTTTCAATAATGATCACCAAAGAATTGTGAATCACTAGAATGGTGGCTACCAGGCTCAGAAAAAGTTGGTGCAGAGTGGTGATATTCTTTTAACTCTGTTCTCACACGCTCTTTCTTTTAAACTTTTTGCTTTCTCTAATCACACTCATTTCTTTTCTATTTTCACACTCAATCACTAAGGATTAACTTCTTGGGTAGAAATCACTGGTTAAGGTGATTCCATAGAAGTTGTGTTAATACCTAGCACAATGATTCGTTGTTTTCCTATGATGCATGTGATGCTCAGAATGGTTTAACTATTTCAGTTAAAGCACAATTTAGATCATGAAAACATTTAAAAAATACACTCCCAAAATATAAAATGTGAGGAAAAATCGGGAAGTGGTTTGAACATTAAAAATAATGTTTTCGATGATTGAAAGTTGTCCTTCTTTCATCCATATGTGAGATGAAGATATAGAATTATACCTTTACGTATGATCTCCCATCTCATGAAGCTAAGCTTTAAGTCATAGAAATATGAACTTGTAAGCTTCTCTCAAAAATTCTGCAAAAGTCTAATGTCAAGTCAAAGTAATAATTATTCACTTATATTGAAAAGACAAAAAGCAGTAAAACTTTTTAAAGTATGAGTCCTGATCTGAAATAATCAGAAGTCATGTCCGAACTCCCTTTTTTTCTGATTTGAAGAGCTCCCCCTAAAATCTTGCATAACAAAAAAAAAATTGGCATTAAAAGGTACATGCAACATTTTATGAGCTCCTCCTCGAAGTAATATTGACCAGATGTCAATTTCTTCTCATTCTCCCCCTTGGATCATGAACATTTTGATAGAATGACAGATATCAATCAGAGTTAAGAATGAAGAAATGATGAAAAAGTATACAATAGAAAACTTTGTTAGGTAATTACCGATTATATCTTAAGATTTAGCATACCAAGCTTAGAGACAAGAAAGTTGAACCTCTTTTCATCTAAGGGTTTGGTGAACAAATCGGCAAGTTGATAATCAGTCTTTACAAAGAAAAGTTCAATTGTTCCTTTTTCAACATGATCTTTAATAAAGTGATACCTGACGTCTATGTGCTTTGTCTTTGTGTGCTGAACAGGATTCGCTGTGATTGCGATGGCGCTCTTGGAGTCACAGTAGATCGGGATCTTGTTGAAGTGGAAACCGTAGTCGCGTAATTGAGTTCTCATCCACAAGACTTGAGAACAGCAGCTAGCAGCAGCTACATATTCTGCTTCTGCCGTGGAAGTTGAAACGCAAAGTTGCTTCTTTGATCCCCAACTTACTAATTTGTCACCGAGGAACTGCACATGTCCTGACGTGCTCTTCCTGTCTAACATACAACCTGCATGATCTGCATCTGTGTAGGCTGTTAGTTCAAAACTAGTATCTTTAGGATACCATAGACCAAGATCTGCAGTGCCCTTTAGATACCTGAAAATGCGCTTTACAGCAGACAAATGGATTTCTTTTGGATTGGCCTGATATCGTGCACATAAACATGTTGAGAACATTATATCTGGCCTACTCGACGTAAGATACATTAAAGAACCTATCATCCCTCGATAAGTCCTAATATCAACAGCCTTTCCCGAAGGATCGGTGCCAATTTTAGTACCTGGTGCCATTGGGGTACCAATCGTTTTTGAATTTTCCATTTGGAACTTCCGAAGAATATCCCTAATGTACTTTGATTGATTGATAAAGATACCCGTAGAAAACTGTTTTACTTGTAAACCGAGAAAGAAATTCATCTCTCCCATCAAGTTCATTTGAAATCTAGACACCATAAGGTTTGCGAAGTTCTTACAGTACTTAGTATTTGTAGAACCAAAGATAATATCATCTACATAGATTTGAATTAAAATGATATCGCCTTTTTCCTTTTTAATAAACAAAGTGGTATTCACCGTACCTTTGGAAAACCCAGACTTGACTAGAAAATTAGAAAGGACATCATACCAGGCTCGAGGTGCTTGTTTCAGACCATATAGTGCTTTGTCGAGAATGTATACGTGATTCGGTTTCTCTTGATTGATAAAACCTTCTGGCTGAGAGACGTAGACTTCCTCCTTCAGAATTCCATTGAGGAATGCTGTCTTCACGTCCATTTGAAAGACCGTGAAGTTCTTGTGGGCTGCGTAGGCTAGAAACATTCTGATTGCCTCTAATCGCGCCACAGGAGCATATGTCTCGTCATAGTCTATACCTTCCTCTTGTCTGTATCCTTTGGCTACTAGTCTTGCCTTGTTTCGGATAACGGTACCAACTTCGTCTTTCTTAATTTTGAAAATCCACTTCGTACCTATAATGGTTTTACCTTTAGGCTTCGGTACGAGTCTCCAGACTTTAAGTGCATCAAACTGATTCAGCTCTTCTTGCATTGAGATCACCCATTCTGGATCTGCAAGTGCTTCCGATACGCGTGTTGGCTCGAACTTGCTTAGAAAGGAGTCATGCATGCACAGGTTCATTGATGCTGACCTAGTTTGCACCGGTTTTGATGGATCGCCAATTATCTGGCTTATCGGGTGCTCTTTGGTCCATTTTTGTTCATGAGGCAGTGGATTAGATGACTGTATGTCAGTTGTGTCATCTAAGAATCCACTTGTACCTTCTTTTGTTTGATTGGGAGGAGTTATGATAGTTGCTTCAGTTGAAGTTGTTGGTACAGAAGTCTCAGTAGGTACAGCTTGTTCCTGCTGTAGATTGATCTGAATTGAACATCCTACTGGTTCAGCTTCTTCTGACTCTGCATGACTTGGCACTTCTTGAAATGTAGGAGTTGGTATTTGAATTGTGACGTCTTGATGAATCGGGGTACTTGATTCATTTGGAATGTCTGAACTGGTTGGATGAGTAGGCGTTGGCTCTTCTATCCTGTCAACCAAAACAGATTTCTTTATGTTAGTTCCAAGAAATTCGTCATAAAACAATTCAAATAATAAATCTAAATCAGATAAATGGTTAGTTGAAGTTGAAGCTTCGTCTGATTTATTCTGTTGAGACGCAGGTTCTGGACTGAGTTGCCCAGAAGCTAGTACTCCGGTTATAACGGGTTCTGAACGTTGTTGTTCGGAAGCCATTTCTTCATCAAAGGTGACGTTGATGCTTTCAATCACCGTCTTTGACTTCTTTAGATAAACACGAAATGCAGTCGATGTTGAGGAATATCCAATGAAGATTCCTTCATCTGCCTTAGCGCTGAACTTGTTAAGATTCTCCCTATCGTTTAGTACGAAACACTTACATCCAAATATATGGAAGTATTTGATTGTCGGTGTTCGGTTGTTGATTAACGCATAAGGAGTCTTCTTGAACCTCCGATGTATCATGGAACGATTCTGTGTGTAGCACGCGGTCGAAACAGCTTCTGCCCACAAAAATAGAGGTAAGTTGGAATGACTTAGCATAGTACGAGCAGCCTCGACTAGCGTTCGATTTCTTCTTTCAACTACTCCATTTTGTTGAGGCGTTCGAGCAGCAGAGTATTGATGTGAAATCCCGACAGATTCGAGATATTCTTCAACTTTGTTGTTCTTGAACTCTGTGCCGTTGTCTGTTCTTAGAATCTTGACCGGTTTCTGCAGATTCACCTGGGTCGTTTTCAGGAATGTAATGAGAACATCAGGTGTCTCATCTTTTGAACGTAGAAACTTGACCCATGTGTATCGTGAGTAATCGTCCACGATCACGAGTATGTACTTCTTTCCACCTAAGCTTTGAGTACGCATTGGACCGCATAGATCCATATGTAATAACTCTAAAGGAGCATTGGTACTTGGTTCTGGCTTCGGTTTATGAGGTGCCCTCTTCATCTTGCCCTTCTCACAAGCTGCACAAAGATGTTCTCTTTCATATCTCAGCTCTGGAAGTCCTTTGACGAGCTTTCCACTGACCAGGTTGTTGATGTACCGAAAGTTGAGGTGAGAAAGACGTCGATGCCATAACCAACTTTGTTGCATCGAAGCTTTCGATAGTAGACAAACTTGTTTATCAGTCTGGACATCTGATAAGTTTATTGTGTAGAGGTCTGATTCTCGTGTACCGACCAAGAGTTCTTCGCCTTCTTCATTGCGAACAGAACAACTCTTGGCTTTGAAGTTGACCTCTAAGTCTTTGTCACAGAACTGGCCTATACTGAACAAGTTGTGTCCTAAGCCTTCTACATAGCTCACCCTATTGATAGTTACATTGCCGTGTTGTACATCACCATATCCCATGATTGGAGAAAACTGGTCGTTGCCAAATCTTACTGTTCCACAATATTTGTCTTTGTAATTGGACAGTATCTCTTTTTGACCTGTCATGTGTTTGGAACATCCGCTGTCCAAGAACCACGTATGACTAGTCTGCATAAGAGAAATTAGAAATTTAGATTTGTATATGACAACATTGGAATATACACTTTGGTCATCGAAGTGCGGGTCTTGAACTGATTTGTTCAAAAGCCTATTTTGATCTTCGATGTTCGGGTTTTGAACTGCATTATCCAAAAACCTATTTTTGACTTTGAAGAACGAGTCCTGATCTGTACATAATCAGAAGTCGCTTTCTCTCTAAGCTTTGTGTGCCTGCAACACAGATTTTACCTTAGGTACCCATTGGAATTTGGGTCCTACTATGTTAACACATGATTTTGGTATCCATTTCAAATTGGATCCTATTTTCTTTTGAAATGCATGAGAAGAATTGGTATGAGATGAATGCACATGGTAATTTCCAAACCAATCTTCAGAATCTTGACAAGATATAGATATATGTTTATCATAAAAAGAAGACTTTCCAGCAGATAAAGATAACTGAAATAATTGCTTCATTGTATATTGTTTACGAGAAACAGCAAGTTTTGGGTTCAAAACAGCAATATCAGCAATTACAACATCTTTAGTAAGCTAAGTCTTATTACAATTAACACTACTAGACGTTAAGACGGTCTTGTCAAGGTTCCGTTTGGGTTGCCACAGAGAATTTGCTTCTGGCCTTTGATTTCTCAGATCTGAAACATGTAAAGCTGGTGAGTTAGACCTTGGAGCAACAAACGAATGCTTCTTCTTGGAATTACCAGTAGTGGTCGGTTTCTGTGAATGCTGAGATATTTTCTTACCTTTAGCACTCTTAGCGTTCACAGAGACTGATTTATCAACGAAAGCTTTTGTTGATTTTGCACTGTTCACAGGCTTACTGGTTTTTCTCAACGTTTTCTTAATAAAAGATGAATGGTTAGGAAGTTTTGCATTAAAGTCAAAAAGATTAGAACCATCATCTAAACCACCGTTAGAGTTCAAAAATTTAAATCCTTTATTTGATGAACCAAACAAATCATTAGAGTTTGAAGCTTTTGAAAGAACAGAATTTGAAAACACGGTTGTAAAAATGCTTTGCTCAATATTTATCATAAGTCTTTCATCTGATAAGGAAGTCTCGAGTTGAGAAATTTTACGTTCTAAAACGAGAGGAGGGACATATAATTTACCTTTGATAGGCTTCGCCTCCATTTCCTTTACAGAATAACTTGGAAAGAAATCAATTGAAATAGTTTCCTTCTTTTTGTATATTGGGTTTTCATCATAACTATTATTCAACTTCGCATAATAAAATGGAAGATGAACTTTAGCTGATTTCATCCGTTTTTCCGTTTCATTGGCTTCATCCTCTTTTGACAGTTTAGTCCAAAAGGTTTTAAACGCGGGGAGTCTGCGGGCTAATTGCATATTTAGATGATCATAAAGTCCAGGAACTTCAGACATCCCCTTTTCTAGACAGTGAGGATTCTTATAACCGATTCCCCATCTCTCTGTTTCCTCTTTGGGTTTGTTCAGAAAAATAGTCTGTTCAGTTTGACCCATTTTATACAACTTCTCTTCCAAACTTTTTAGTTTTCCTAACAAAGAAAAGTTCTCTTTTGTACAAGAAGCATGCAACTTTTTAAGCTCAAAAATATCTATTGCACCTTTTAGCAGTTGAGATTTAAGATCAGAATTCTCTTTTAGAATTATTGTCTTTTCCTTAGCATTGGTGTCATTTTCTTTATGTAAAACCTCAATTAATACTTTCTTCTCAGCAATTTCATTGCTAAGTTTCTGTATCAACTGGTTTTTGTCTGTCATGACACCATTATCTTGTTTAGGATTAGATTCTAACTCTCTTTGTTTCATACTCATGGCATGCATTTTATTCATGAATTCTAAATCAGAAAGATTACATACCTCCTCTTCTTCATTGTCAGAATCAGCTTCAGCATCTGATTCTATCTTGCCCATCAAGCACATGTTGACAGCTTCTTCTCTATCTTCATCATCTTCTTCTTCATCATCTGAGTGATCGAGCCAGTATTCGTCCTCAGCCATCAGTACCTTGCCTGCCTCTTGTTGTTTTGCAAGAAGCATCTTGTTCTTGTAATAGTCTGAATTTCTGACTTTAGATCTGCGGCAGTCTTTGGCATAGTGACCTGGTTTACCACAGTTGTAGCATGTAGGCGGTTCTGGATGACTTGATCCTTCATCTTTGAATTTCCTTTCTTCCGGTCTCCTCTCCTCTATCCTCTTTCCTTCCGACTGAAACCTTCTCTCTTCTGGTTTCCTCTCCTCTGATCTTCTCCCATCAAATCTCTTCCCTTCGTATCTGCTACCTTAAATCCTTTCTTTATGAATGTAGTTGTTCGGACCAGATGAATATCTTTGATTATTTGATGTTGGCTTTGTGTAGAACCTTTTCTGAAAGGCACTAGTCAGCATCATCATTTCTTGCTTCAGCTGATCGTTTTCATCTGATTCTGAGTTTGCACAACCTTCATTTTCTTCATCTGATTCATATACAGTCGCCTTGTTCTTCTTCTTTCTGACTACAAGGGCGACTGTGTCTTCAACTACCTTTCCTCTCTGTCTCTTCTCATCCAGAATTTCATCCACCTCTTCTTCATTCTGACGGAGGGTTTCATACACCTCGTGAAGTGGAATCTCATTCAAGTCTTTAATTTGCTTCATCTGACGAGCAAATCTTTTCCATTCAGGTTGAAGAATACTAAGGAATTTGATATTCAACTCATTTTGAGATTTGTGAACTTTGTTCTTGCTAAGTTCATTCAGCAATGTCACAAACCTGTCATAGGTTTCTTCTAAGGTTTCTCCCACCCTGCCTCTAAATTCTTCATAGTTATTTAGGCAGTTGGAGATCTTCAGCTGATTTCCAATTTTTGAACCCAGCATCATTTTCTCGAGTTGATCCCACATTTCTTTACCTGAAGCCTTGTAACTGTCAATCTTGACATATATTTCATTTGGGATCCCCTGTAAGATGTATGACTTTGATAATTTGTCGCCTTTGGCTCTTCTGAGGTTATCATCTTGTAGCTCGTGATACTTCAGTTCAACCTGAGTAGGCACGTTATCAATTACATGAGTCGTCATTGGTGGTGTCATAATCCCTTCTTCAATAGATGTTCTGATATAATCACCCAGCTCGTGTCTGTCAATGAAGTTTAGAAACCTATCCTTCCACTGTTCGTATTCTCCTTTAAAGAGAACTGGTGGCTTGGTGTCAGTTCCTATTGCAAGGGCTTCTCTGGATGTCATCCTGTTTGATTTGATGTGCAAAAAGAACTGTTTGATTTGACCGTTAGTACAGATAAAATTTGATCACACAAGAAATTTTGTCCCCCTAGGCAGACTTAGCACGGGGGTCCCGCTACCCGGTTAGCGGGTGGGGTCAAGGGGCAACGCCCTTGCGGGGGTATGGGGGCAGCGCCCCTAGAGAAAAAATTTATGACAATTAAAGACCCTATTACAGTTTCGAAAAATTCTCAGGAAAAAAAAATATTCTAAGTGAGGTTCGCGTTTCTAATGGGACCCGAGAAGTATGCTTTGCGGGTCACTTGGGAACCGAGAAGTTTGAGCTTTGCGGGTCACTTGAGAACCGAGAAGTTGAGCTTTTCGGGTCACTTGGGAACCGAGAAGTTGAGCTTTTCGGGTCACTTGGGAACCGAGAAGTTAAGCTTTTCGGGTTATTCAACCTCTGGAATGCGGGTGTTCGACCTGTTCTTCTGAAAATCGTATGAATCTTGTTCCTGAAACGATTTAGCAATAACAAACACTACCCTTATGTCTAGAAACACTTCTAGAACAGATTGTAGGCACTCGATCTCACTAAAACACTCTTTTTAGAAATTAATCTGATCGCACAGTGACTTACTCTTCTCAACTCTTTTCTCACAAAAACCACAAATTGGAACTCGATTTAAGCTTTAACGTGAAATTAAACACATACAACTCGATCTAGCATGTATTTCGATCACACTCTGATCGATTCTAACACCTAAAACACTCTTACACTCGAAATCAATTTTTTTTTTCTTGAAGAACACAGAGACGTTTTTCTGAAAAACTTGTTTGATCTTAATCAGGCTCTGATACCAATTGTCGGTCCAACAATACTTTATAACAAGTTCTTAGAAACAACACAATAAGATTACCAACCTGTTTGATATATAAAATAACGATTACAAGGTTGATCGATTAAGCTTTGCTTTGTGTTCTCTATGTTTTCTCTCTTTTACACCTTGATGTGTGTGTTTGTATGTGTGATAAGTGATCTGATCTTGAGAGACTAGAGATACACTTAAAATCTAGCAAGTGTGTTGAACACACTATCAAGATTAATATCTAGATATTAAATCTAGATATTATATCTAATATAAACTAGAAACTAAATAACTAACTAAGTTACCTTTAACTAACTATTACAATACTTTAACTTAGATATATAGATCTAAGTAAACTAAAACATATTACATTAAATTACATTGACATTTATTACAAATAGACATAGACTTTTATATCAAGAGTCGACGTTCCGGCTTTAGCTTCAGATTACGATCTTCAGATTGGATGATCTTGAATCCAATGAGACTGTGGTCTAACAATATTCGAATGAGGAGTTTAAATAATTAAAAACGTTTAATTATTATATATGATTTAATTTGATTTAACTTGATTAAATAAAATCAAATATTATTTATGTTGGACATAAATAAAGTTGACTAGGGATGGTCTTGAAAAGATGAGTTATGGTGCATGAATACTTCTACACTCAAGTAAGGTGTAGGGATGGTGGTGCTTTTATGCCATGCCTCTCATGTCCATATATAATGTATGACATTGTATGCAAGATTATTTTTTGTTCTTGCAATTCTCTCTAAAATCACCTACAACTATATGCTCTCTTTCCTTTCTAAGTTTTGAAACCGTGACTAGCATCATGAGAAGACAAAGGATTCAGATTGTTCACGTGGATACCGTGGAGGCATCAAGCTTGCTTTGTTGTTGTGATTCAAAGTCTCGTTAACTGTGAGGTATAATTTCGAAACACCTGATTTATTCCGGTTCGTATGGGTCCTTGGAGGGTTACGGTTTTATTTTCCACTGTGCTTGAGATCCCGTAACCTAACACGTGCTACATCAAGTTTAATCACCGACCACCAATAATTTAACTTCAAGTCCGTATACATTTTTGTACTCCCCGGATGGATGGAATACTTGGACTTATGGGCATCTTCAAGAAGAAGTTCTCGATTACCTCTGACTTTGGGCATCCACACACGACCACTGAATAATTTCACCCTATGACTATCTTCCATCAAGATCAAACGTTTCTTCGACATAATTTCCTCTTTGAGATTCTCTTCCAACAAGGCCTCTACTTGAGCCTCCTTGATTTTCTCAATAAGGCTCGACACTAGCTCGATTCTTGAAAGGGTAGTCCGAATGCTTCCTCTATAGTCCTTTCGACTCAAGGCATCGGCCACCACATTTGCCTTACCGGGGTGGTAAAGCAACTCGTAATCATAATCTTTGAGTAACTCGAGCCACCTTCTTTGCCTCATGTTCAATCCATTTTGGTCAAAGACATATTTCAAACTATTATGATCGGTGTAGAGCGTACATTCGTGCCATAGAGATAGTGTCGCCATAGCTTCAAGGAGAACACCACCGCCGCCAACTCCAAATCATGGGTAGGATAGTTCTTCTCGTGAACCTTGAGTTGCCTTGATGCGTACGCAATCACCTTGCCCCTTTGCATCAAGACGCACCCTAAAGCCATTTTTGAAGCGTCTATATATACCATGAAGTCTTTCGACCCTTCGGAAAGAGATAGAATAAGGGCTTCACACAACTTCTTTTGTAAGGTCCGGAATGCCTTCTTTTGCGCCTCGGCTAAAAAAAATTTACATTCTTCCGGGTTAGAGCGGTCAACGAAGAGGCTATCTTGGAGAATTATTGAATAAATCTCCGATAGTAACCCGCCAAACCCAAGAAGCTTCGAATCTCTAATGGACTTTTGGGAGGTTCCCAATTCATCATTGCTTCAATTTTGGAGGGGTCCACCTTCACTCCGTCTCGAATGACAACGTGTCCCAAAAATTGAACGTCCTCAAGCCAAAAGTCGCACATGGAGAACTTGGCATACAACTTCTCCTTCCTCAACACGTCTAGGACTTCAAGAAGGTGTTGCTCATGTTCCGCCTCGTTGTTGGAATACACAAGTATGTCATCAATGAATACAATGACCGACTTGTCAAGGGATGGTCGACACACTCTGTTCATCAGATCCATGAACACCACCAGTGCATTAGTTAGGCCAAACGACATCACGAGGAATTCGTAATGGCCGTAACGTGTCCTAAAAGCCATCTTCGATGTAACACCCCGAATTTTTGTTTGGTTTTGCGAGGTGGTTTAGAGAAAAAGAAGTTCCTGTTTGTCCCCGTGCGCCCTCCTTCAGGAAAAACGCACGGGTCGTGCGCATGGATCAGGGTGCGAGGCAGTGACTTTCGCACGGGCCGTACGCCATCCCCCTTTGAAAAACGCACGGGCCGTGCGCTATGTTGGGAAGCATGAGATACTTTGATAAAATATCTCATTTTGTGGAGATTTTCTAAAAATCTCAGATTTCTCTCTCTCTCTTCCTTTTCTCTCCTTTTCTCTTTCGATCTTCAAAGGCTCGTTTGGTTGCTAGTTTTCGATGTTTCTAGCAAGGGGTCGGTGTTTTAAGCTTCACCTCTACGTCGTGGTCGTTATCTGATTTTTCGGGTTTTATTCTGAAAACCTACCGGTGAGTTCCTACTACCATTTTACAAACTTTATACATGTCAAAACTATTATTTGCGAAATCCGAAGTATTTCTACGGTATGATTTCATGTTCTCTACATTTTGATATAAATAAAGTTTTGGTGATTTTCGGGGTTCCCGATCAGTTTTGACTAAAATGACTGGTTCCGCCTTATTAAAAGTAAAATGATGTTTTACTTGCACTCAATGTGGATATGTGAAAAGAATGTTTATGAACTCATTTTAATGATTTTCATTCTTACCAGAAGTTGAACTGGAAATGACATTTTGTTTATAAAATGTGTTAATACCATATGTTTATTTATGGTTGGTCACATATGTTGTTGTGACGAGTCAGTACCATTACTAGCGGATCCCTAGGTTTTGAGTCGACTGTATTATTGGGAGGTCATATTCCCCATTTTGTAACTATGGATGCATATGTTCCTAGAGGGCAACTTGGTACGGTTATGTAAGGCCAGATACTAGCCATGGTTCGTAGTGATCCTAGTGAAGGAGTATACATTGGTTTTGCTTGGGGGCGCGATCTCACATCGTAGCACGGACCTATGTGTTCGTATCCTTGGATTCCAAGTGTTTAGCTCATAACTCGGATTTTGGCCTACTTAGTGTTACGCCACCATCCTTGGTAAAATGGTCCTTTTGTCATCATATAATGAGTTTTGAACCGAAAAGGCCCGGTTGTGGCAAAATGTTATCTTTATGAATTAAACCTTTATGAAAAGATTTCCTTATGATACTGATGTTTATATCTTTTGAGTTTTATAAACTGTATGTTCTCACCAGGCTTTAAGTCTGACACTTTTTCTCAAATGATGTGTATAACAGGTTTCCCTTAGCGGTGGGTTGCCAGGGTTTTGAGAGACGGGTTTGGTCTCTAGGCATTTTGAGATGACTAGTATTGTTTCAGGGCATTTGTTAAGTCCCATTCTTTTGGTACATTATGGATTGTCAACTGATGTAATCTTGATATAGGTGTCTAGATTAGTTTGTTGACAAACTCTATATCGATACAGGTTTTGTAAAGTCTTAAGGACTGATCCCCTTCTTGGGAGTTTATTATCAATACGAATGTCATGTTGCCAGGTTTTTCAGGTTTTAATTTACTCTGATTTTTAGGGTGTTACAGGTTGGTATCAGAGCTCTAGTTTAAGCGAACTAGGCATGAATGTA
Organism: Arctium minus; assembly: GCA_954870635.1. NCBI lineage: Eukaryota > Viridiplantae > Streptophyta > Magnoliopsida > Asterales > Asteraceae > Arctium > Arctium minus. The sequence goes on along the minus strand of OX941082.1, from coordinate 25,915,690 downwards.
AGATGTCTAGACTTAGACTGAGTATGCTAAGAATTGATCTGCGAGATTTGGGTAGAGCTTCTAAGATGGGTTAGTCTTAGAGTCAACGGAAAGTACGTTTATCAGGCGTTGTGGTGATCATGACGAGAACTTTTATGTGTTATATGTTCCCAATCTCACTTAGCTAATGTTATTATGAAGATATCGTACGTAAGTGTGCTTGAATTTCTATTGCTATGACAATTGGTAATGTGGTAGTACGTTTCCTTTGTGTTTATTCAATCTCTCTCTTATCTCTTTCTCTGTTCTGTGAAGCAGTTCAGTAATGGTGATTACGCGTGGTAGACCGCGTACGCGTGTTGATGGTCTGGAAGCGACAACCTCCACCGCTGATCAGCCGGAAGGAGTTGAGGTTGTCGTGCGTCCACCAGTTCAACAAATACTAGGTGGGGGGCCAGAGGTCATTCCGCGTGTGGACCTGGATTCGTCCCACCCAGTAATCAGGGATGCTAGTTCCCCGTCCGAGTTGATGGCCAGCATGATGTTGGCAATGAGGGAAGAGATGGCAAAGCAGCAAGAGTTCCTGCTGAAAGTGATTGAGGACCGCGATGTGAACAATCGGAGAAGTGAGACGGTTGTGGAAAACATTGTAGCAGGTGCTGGAGGCGTTGGTACAGGGGTCAGGGCTGAGGAAAACAGGATTGTTGGTGCTCCGGGAGGTAGGAAAAGTTGTTCCTACAAATCCTTTCTGGGTTGCGGACCACCAGAGTTCTCTGGTTCCGACGACCCAATCTTGTGTGTGAAGTGGATCCGAGCGGTTGAGCAAGCTTTTGGCTCTTCCGAGTGCGGAGATGATCAGAGAGTGCGGTTCGATACCCAACTGCTGAGGGATACTGCACTCATTTGGTGGAATGTCATCCAATCCACCCTAACTCCTGCTGTGTTGGCTCAGTTGTCTTGGGCCGAATTCAAGAAAAAGCTGTTAGAAGAATTCTGCAACGAAAGAACAATGGACCGAATTGAGAAAGAATTTCGGTCTCTGGTAAAGGGAAGCCTGACGGTGAGGGAGTACACCCGTCAGTTCATGGAGAAGCTAGATCTGGTGGGGCATGCTGCCCCAATAGAGAAGGATAAGATGAAGACCTATCTGAATGGCCTACCTGCGGACATGCAACCTACGGTCCACAATTCTAAAGCTTCTAACCTCCGTGAGATGATTGAAGAAGCTCAGTACATGGAAAAGATGTTCGCAAGGAACAAAGTTGAGAAAGCCGTAGTGGTGACTGATAAGAGAAAGTGGGAGAGCAATTCTGCTCACCCCAAGAGATCACGACCTTTTGGCGGAAACCGAAACTTCAGCAATCAGCAGGAAACTAGGTGGTGCCACAAGTGTCGAACCAAACACCACGGTGACTGTTTTACCATTGCTCAAACTTGTTATAAGTGTGGGAAGCCTGGTCACACTTTCAAAGATTGCCCGGTCAAAGGACTCGTATGTTATGAGTGCAAGGCACCGGGGCATGTGAGAAGAGATTGCTCGAAGCTTGTGTCGGGTAGCACGCCAGCAAGGAAGGAGAACCCGCCGAAGGTTCCAGGTCGAGCATTTCAGATGACGGCCGAAGAGGCCAGAGCATCTGCTGACGTGGTATCGGGTACTTTCCTTATAAACTCTGTACCTGCTCGTATTTTGTTCGATACGGGTGCTAGTTTCTCTTTCGTATCTGAATTGTTCCGTCAGAAAATTTCTATGCCCACTACTAGTCTTGAGGATGCATTAGTGGTAGAAATAGTCGATGGTAGTCAAGTTCTGATCCACGACGTTCTGAAGCAGTGTACTCTTAGTATCGAAGGGAGAGAATTCTTGATCGATCTACTACCGATGTTAATCGGGGGTTTTGATGTTGTGGTCGGCATGGATTGGTTGTCAAACAATCATGCCGAGATCGTATGTTCCAAGAAGTTGATTCGACTTCCCAACCCCTCTGGCGAAATCGTTGTCATCTATGGTGAAAGGAGAAAGGGTGAAGTGGCAATAATCACAATAGCAAAGGCACGCAAGTGTTTAGTAAAAGGATGTTCGTCTTTCCTAGCCTATGTGATCGATGCCAAGTTAAAGAATCAAAGCTGGAAGATGTGAAGATCGTGCGTGAGTTTCCAGACGTCTTTCCGGACGACTTGCCCGGGTTACCACCCGATCGTCAGGTAGAGTTTCGGATTGATCTTGTGCCTGGAGCAGCACCAATTGCTAAAGCTCCTAACCGTTTAGCACCGTCGGAGATGCAAGAGATGATGGCACAACTCCAAGAGTTATTGGAGAAAGGCTTCATAAGACCGAGTTCGTCACCTTGGTGAGCTCCGGTCTTATTCGTCAAAAAGAAGGATGGCACAATGAGAATGTGCATTGACTATCGTGAGTTGAATAAAGCTACAGTAAAGAACAAATATCCGCTTCCGAGAATAGATGACTTGTTCGATCAACTTCAAGGAGCGGGTTGTTTTTCTAAAATCGACTTACGTTCGGGTTATCACCAAGTGAAGGTAAGAGAAGATGATGTTCCGAAGACAACTTTCAGAACGCGTTACGACCATTACGAATTTCTTGTAATGCCTTTTGGTCTAACGAACGCACCAGCTGTGTTTATGGATTTAATGAATAGAGTATGCCGACCATTCCTCGACAAGTCGGTCATTGTATTCATTGATGACATACTCGTGTACTCCAAGAGTGAGTCAGAGCACGAACAACATTTACGTGAAGTTCTGGAAGTGTTGAGAAAAGAAAGGTTGTACGCCAAATTTTCCAAGTGCGACTTTTGGCTTAAAGAAGTACAGTTTCTGGGTCACGTAGTTACTCGGGTCGGAGTGAAAGTAGACCCCTCCAAGATTGAAGCTATGATGAATTGGGAGCCTCCTAAGAGTCCGTCCGAGATCCGAAGTTTCTTGGGTCTGGCGGGATACTACAGGAGATTTATCCAAGACTTTTCAAAGATCGCTTTTTCCTTGACAGTTCTGACTCGGAAGAATGTGAAGTTTGAATGGACAAAAGCCCAAGAGAAGGCGTTCCGGATCCTTCAAAAGAAGCTGTGTGAAGCTCCGATCTTGACGTTACCTGAAGGGTCGGAAGATTTCGTGGTATACAGCGACGCTTCAAAGATGGGATTGGGTTGTGTGTTGATGCAACGAGGCAAGGTGATCGCTTATGCCTCGAGGCAGCTTAAGATACACGAGCAGAATTATCCAACCTATGATCTGGAGTTAGCGGCGGTGGTGTTCGCTTTGAAACTTTGGCGACATTACCTCTACGGCACGAAATGCACACTATACACGGATCACAAGAGCCTGAAATATGTCTTTGATCAGAAAGAGCTGAATATGAGGCAAAGGCGGTGGCTCGAGTTGCTCAAAGATTACGACTGTGAATTGCTTTACCATCCCGGTAAGGCGAACGTGGTGGCCGATGCGTTAAGTCGGAAGGACTATAGCGGAAGTATTCGAGCTACCCATTCGAGAATCGAGCTAGTGTCTAGTCTTGTTGAGAAGATCAAGACATCACAGGTGGAAGCACTGTTAGAAGAGAATCTAAAAGATGAAGTCATGACGAAGCAGCGTTTACTCTTAACGGAAGATAGCAGTGGAGTAAAATTGTTCAGCGGTCGTGTGTGGGTACCCAAGATTGGGGGTAACCGTGATCTGTTGCTAGAGGATGCTCACAAGTCCAAGTATTCCATTCATCCGGGGAGTACAAAGATGTACAGGGACTTGAAGCTGCACTATTGGTGGCCGGTAATGAAACTTGATGTAGCGCGTTACGTTGAGCGTTGTGTGACGTGTTCGCAAGTTAAGGCCGAACATCAACGACCATATGGGAGTCCTCAGTCTTTAGAGATTCCCGAGTGGAAGTGGGAGCATATCACTATGGACTTCGTGACAAAGTTACCTAAAAATCTTCGAGGTCACGATACCATTTGGGTGATAGTTGACAGATTGACAAAGAGCGCTCACTTTTTGGCTATGCGCGAGACTCTACCGATGGATAAGTTAGCAAAGCTTTATATTGATGAGGTGGTCTGGAGGCACGACATACCATTGTCGATCGTGTCGGATCACGACAGTCGGTTCACTTCGAACTTCTGGGATGGGTTTCAGAAAGAGCTTGGTACACGAGTTAAGTTGAGTACGGCTTACCATCCGCAAACCGACGGGCAGAGCGAGCGAACGATACAAACATTGGAAGACATGTTGAGGTCTTGTGTCATCGATTTCGGGGGTAGCTGGGACTCTCACCTGCCTTTGGTGGAATTTGCTTACAACAATAGCTACCACTCGAGTATCGGAATGGCACCCTTCGAGGCTTTGTATGGGCGAAAGTGTCGGACTCCCGTGTGCTGGCTTGAAGCGGGAGAAAAGCAGTTCGCCGGACCTGAGATCGTGTAAGAGACTGCCGATAAGGTCAAGTGCATTCGTGAAAGAATGAAAGCGGCTCAGGATCGTCAGAAGAGTTATGTAGATAAGAAGAAGCGACCGATGGAATTCCAAGTGGGCGACCGCGTCATGCTTAAGGTGTCGCCGTGGAAAGGCATTATACGGTTCGGAAAACGTGGGAAGTTGAGTCCCCATTTCCTCGGACCTTTCAAAGTGCTTAAACGGGTGGGTTTGCAAGCCTACCAGTTGGAACTGCCACCGGAGTTGAGCAGAATACACAACACGTTTCATGTTTGCTACCTCCGGAAATGTTTGGCAGTAGAAGACAACGTCATTCCCCTTTCAGAGTTAAGGGTAGACGAAGGAAACCGTTGTGTGGAAGAACCCGACGCCATCTTAGAGAGAAAGTCTAAGAAGTTGCGTCATAAAGAAGTCACTTTGGTCAAGGTGCAGTGGAAGCATCACCGGGGAGCAAATGTGACGTGGGAAGCCGAGGAGGATAGGAAGCGAAGATATCCTCATCTTTTCGAGTAGTTGGGATTTCGGGGACGAAATCATTCCCAAGTTGGGGAGGATTGTAACACCCTGAATTTTCGTTTGGTTTTGCGAGGTGGTTTAGAGAAAAAGAAGTTCCTGTTTCTGTCTACAGGGCGCACGGGTCGTGCGCCCTCCTTCAGGAAAAACGCACGGGTCGTGCGCATGGATCAGGGTGCGAGGCAGTGACTTTCGCACGGGCCGTGCGCCATCCCCCTTTGAAAAACGCACGGGCCGTGCGCTGTGTTGGGAAGCGTGAGATACTTTGATAAAATATCTCATTTTGTGGAGATTTTCTAAAAATCTCAGATTTCTCTCTCTCTCTCTTCCTTTTCTCTCTTTTTCTCTTTCGATCTTCAAAGGCTCGTTTGGTTGCTAGTTTTCGGTGTTTCTAGCAAGGGATCGGTGTTTTAAGCTTCACCTCTACGTCGTGGTCGTTATCTGATTTTTCGGGTTTTATTCTGAAAACCTACCGGTGAGTTCCTACTACCATTTTACAAACTTTATACATGTCAAAACTATTATTTGCGAAATCCGAAGTATTTCTACGGTATGATTTCATGTTCTCTACATTTTGATATAAATGAAGTTTTTGGTGATTTTCGGGGTTCCCGATCAGTTTTGACTAAAATGACTGGTTCCGCCTTATTAAAAGTAAAATGATGTTTTACTTGCACTCAATGTGGATATGTGAAAAGAATGTTTATGAACTCATTTTAATGATTTTCATTCTTACCAGAAGTTGAACTGGAAATGACATTTTGGTTATAAAATGTGTTAATACCATATGTTTATTTATGGTTGGTCACATATGTTGTTGTGACGAGTCAGTACCATTACTAGCGGATCCCTAGGTTTTGAGTCGACTGTATTATTGGGAGGTCATATTCCCCATTTTGTAACTATGGATGCATATGTTCCTAGAGGGCAACTTGGTACGGTTATGTGAGGCCGGATACTAGCCATGGTTCGTAGTGATCCTAGTGAAGGAGTATACATTGGTTTTGCTTAGGGGCGCGATCTCACATCGTAGCACGGACCTATGTGTTCGTATCCTTGGATTCCAAGTGTTTAGCTCATAACTCAGATTTTGGCCTACTTAGTGTTACGCCACCATCCTTGGTAAAATGGTCCTTTTGTCATCATATAATGAGTTTTGAACCGAAAAGGCCCGGTTGTGGCAAAATGTTATCTTTATGAATTAAACCTTTATGAAAAGATTTCCTTATGATACTGATGTTTATATCTTTTGAGTTTTATAAACTGTATGTTCTCACCAGGCTTTAAGTCTGACACTTTTTCTCAAATGATGTGTATAACAGGTTTCCCTTAGCGGTGGGTTGTCGGGGTTTTGAGAGACGGGTTTGGTCTCGAGGCATTTTGAGATTACTAGTATTGTTTCAGGGCATTTGTTAAGTCCCATTCTTTTGGTACATTATGGATTGTCAACTGATGTAATCTTGATATAGGTGTCTAGATTAGTTTGTTGACAAACTTTATATCGATACAGGTTTTGTAAAGTCTTAAGGACTGATCCCCTTCTTGGGAGTTTATTATCAATACGAATGTCATGTTGCCAGGTTTTTCAGGTTTTAATTTACTCTGATTTTTAGGGTGTTACATTCGAGATGTCATCTTCCTTCACCTTTACTTGGTTATATCCCAAACGCAAATCGATCTTTGAGAAGCAACCCGCCCCTTGGAGTTGATCTAACAGATCATCGATTCTCGGGAGTGGATACTTATTCTTCACCGTTGCCTTATTCAATTCAAGGTAATCAATGCACATTCTCATTGTGTCGTCCTTCTTCTTGACAAACAAGACCGGAGCTCCCCAAAGTGATGAGCTCGATTTTATAAAAACCTTATCTAGAAGCTCTTAGAGTTGAGCCATCATTTCTTGCATTTCGGATGGCGCCAACCGGTAAGGGGATCGAGAAATCGGCGCCGCTCCCGATATAAGGTCAATTTGAAACTCCACTTGACGATCGGGTGGTAAACCGGGCAAGTCGTCCGGGAAAACATCGGCGAACTCGTGTACTACCTTCACCTCCTCAAGTTTCTTCTTTTCAAGCTTGGCATCGATCACGTATGCTAGAAAGGACGAGCATCCCTTCACTAGGCATTTTCGCGCCATAGTCATTGTGATAATTGCTACATCACCCTTTCTCCTTTCACCTTATATCACCACCATCTCACCACTCGAAACGGGTAGCCGAATCAATTTCTTGGAGAACACAATTTCGGCTTGGTTCTCTGCTAGCCAATCCATGCCGACCACCACGTCGAATCCGCCAATAACCATAGGCCTTAAGTTAATCGATAATTTCTTCCCTTCAACATCAAGCGTGCAACCCTTCAAGACGTCGCAAATCACTACTTGACTACCATTCACTATTTCTACCACTAGAGACTTTTCTAAACTACTAATGGGCATGACAAGTTTATGATAGAAATCATAGGATACAAAAGAGAAACTGGCACCTGAGTCAAATAACACACGCACAGGTATGGAGATTAAGAGAAACGTACCCGATACCACGTCGGTGGATGCCTTGGCCTCATCGGCCGTCATCTGGAAAGCTTTTCCAGGAACCCTAGGAGGGTTCTTCTTCTTCTCCAGGGCACTCCCCATCTTCCATTTCGGACAATCCATCCAGAAATGTCCCGACATCTTGCATTCAAAGCAGACGATTCCCTTAACTGGACAATCTCTGGTAGTGTTGGGAACTGAAGATGTAACCAAGTCATTAATGCTGCTATTTCAGAGTTAGTACTACCAGATGATCTTAAAGTTAATACTGCTAGATATTACTACTTCTAGTAGAATTAATACTGCTAGTCAAAGTTAGTGCTGCTTGAACAAAGTTAGTACTGCTTAGCTAGTTAGTACTGCTAGTAGTTAGTGCTGCTTAGTAGTTAATGCTGCCAAGACTCAGTTAATGCTTCTAAGGTGATCAAGGTGATTAATGCTGCTTCAAAGATAATGTGAAGATAATACTGAAGAGATAGCGTCTGAAGATAAACATGGAAAGCTTGAAGATAATTATGAAGATTATTTTGAAGATCTTTTTAAGTTTTGAAATTATCTTTATTTTCAGTATATGTATAGAATTGTTTAGAATAGTTAGATATAGAATTAATTCTGAGTTTTTTTTGTTCTAGAGAGAATCAACCTCAAGGCATAGTTCCTAATTCTAGAGAAGTAGAATTCGTCTTGATAGAGCTTGTTCTTCAAGATTGAGGTTGTGGGTGAAAAGCTTGTAACTTGAATCATTAAATAAAGTTTGCAAGTTGTGATTCATACTGTTTTTCTGTTTATTGAATATTAAAGTGTTTTTCCGCAACTTCTTTAATATTGTTTCTGAGTATTCATAATTCTTGTTGAGAATTCGATCCTGACAAGTGGTATCGGAGCCTGTTCTCTCAGAAACATTCATTCATTCATCATGGAAAACTTTGCAGAATCAAACAGTACTCTTGTCTCTAAGGTTCCAATGCTCAAACCCAATGAGTTTGACATGTGGAAGATCAGAATCAGGCAATACATTCTCCTCACTGACTACTCAATATGGGATGTCATTGAGAATGACCCCTCTACTGAAGGTCAAATTGGACCAGATGGGAAAAGATCTCCACCAAAGACAGATGGTGAGAGGAAGATCCGGCAGACAGAGATGAAGGCCTTGAGCACTCTGCTCTTGGCCATCCCCAATGAATATCAGCATCAATTCTGCAACTGCACTGATGCCCAGATTCTCTGGAATGCTCTAGAGAAAAGATTTGCTGGAACTAAGAGCACCAAAAGAAATCAAAGGGATGTTCTGAAGCAGCAGTATGAGAACTTCACTTCTTCAAAGAATGAGTCTATGACTCAAACTTTTGACAGGTTCAACAAGCTTATTGGTGAACTGCTACTGTTGGAGTGAAGATGGAGCAAGATGATATCAACAGGAAGTTCCTCAGATCTCTTGGGGATGAATGGACTATGTACACTGTCTCATATAGACAGAGTGACAATCTGGAAGAGAAGGAACTAGATGATCTATATAATGATCTAAGAGTTTTTGAATCAGAAGTAGAAGCTAAGAAGAAGCCCACTGGGTATATTCATAATGCAGCACTTCTATCAACATCTACTGATACTACTGCCAACCCTGAAGCAGTTAGTGCTGCTAGTGGAGTGAATTCAGAAAAAGGCACTGAAACTGTCTTTGAAGCCTTTTTGTCCAGTCACAGTAACAACTCCTTGATTAATGATGATCTGGAACAACTTCACCCTGATGATCTGGAGGACATGGACATTAAATGGCAAATGGCCATGTTATCTATGAGAGTGAAGAAGTTCATTAAAAGAACTGGGAGGAACAACTTCTCTCAAAGAAGAGAAGATGGAGCTGGTTTTGACAAAACAAAGGTGGAATGCTATAAGTGCCATATGAAGGGACACTTTGCTAGAGAGTGCAAAAGTGGTGTGCCAAATAACAACCACCAACAAGCTCAGAATGGAGGCTACAATCAAAACAAGAACTCTGCTCAAGCCCTTGTTTCTCAACAAGGAATGGGATTTGACTGGAGTGACCAAGCTGAGGAAGCCATTTAGAATCAAGCTCTTATGGCAGAGGTGTCTGATCTCACTTCTGAGGTAATTTCTAATCTTTGTACTCAATCTTGCATAGACACTGTCAAAAGGTACAGGGATCATAACCAAAACATGTGTGATGACCTCAAAAGATTAGAAAAGGACAGAAGAGATTATGTGTTGATAGTTGAGAGGTTTGAAGAACAAATCAAAGGTTTCCAAGCCAATGAACTTCAACACTCTTATGACACAAACTACTGGAAGTGGGAAACGAATGAGTTAGAGACCAAACTATCTAAGTCCAAAGAAGAGAATGATAGGTTGAAAGAAGAACTAGCTAAGGTTAAGCTTGATATAGAAAAGTTTTCATACGCTTCAAAAGCAATGGATTCTCTTCTGAAGGCTCAGATTCATGATAAGATGAAGCCTGGTGTTGGATACAACAACACACCCCCTCCTTACAACAACAACTACATCCTTCCTACATCAGACTTGTTAGAGACCAAGGAGAAAAAGAACTTGTCTGAGGAAGCATTTAAGATAGATCCATTGGATGAGGTGGTTGTTGAGGATATGACTGAGAAAGAAGCCAGTGAGAATAGGAATAATGCTGTGAGTAAAGAGATACCCTTAGAAAACAACATTATCACCAATGAGGGATGTGAAAAAATCTGGGTCAAGTCTAAAGAGATAGAGAAGGCCAAAGGAAAGGCTAACAAGGTCCATTACAAACAGACCACCGTTGTGAATCCTGGCCCTTGTAAACAGTGTGCTTGCAATAAAACTGAGAGCCCAAATTCTTGTACAAAGAGAGGTAATCAAAGAAACTGGAATAATCAATGGGCTCAGAAACAAGGAGTTAATCTGAGTAAAATAATCAGACCAAAACCTTGTTTCATATGTGGCAAGTTGAATCATTTGGCTAAGTACTGTTTCTTTAACCCTATTAACCAAAGGACGAACTTTCAAAGATTTGTGCAAAAACCTGTTGGTTATAGGAAGGCTGGAAAGAAACATGTGGCTAAGAAATCTGTTGAAACCAAAGGCCAAATGAAGAAAAAGGTTTTAAAAGAGAGTATTAAAATGTGGGTGCCTAGAAGCACTAAAACTGTTAGTACTGCGACAAAAAATAGTACTGCTGACAGAGATAGTGCTGCCAGTAGCAATACTGCTACTACCAGTGTTAGTATTGCTGAGAATATTAATGCTTCTAACACTGTTAGTACTTCTTCAAAGGTTACTACTGCTAACACAATTACTCCTGCTGACACAGTTACTACTTCTAACAAGGTTAGTACTGCTAAGCATGCAAGTGCTGCTAATGCAGTTAGTTCTTCTAAAACCAATACTGCTTCTAGCAAATGTGCAGCCAAACCCATTATTGTGACAAAGTACTCCAGCAATGAGGAGTCAAAGTTTAAAAATCTTGTCAAGAAGGAATGCAAATATTTTGATGAGAAAGGGGTACCCAAGACCACTTTGGCTTGGGTTCCTAATCAATACTAACTGATTTATCTTATGTGCAGGGCAACCAACAGCTCAAGGAGAAGAGCATTTGGCATGTGGATAGTGGTTGCTCTAGGCACATGACAGGCAACATGTCATGTCTTCAGGATTTCAAGCATATCAATGGAGGACATGTTGCATTTGGAGACAATCTTACAGGTGGAAAAATAAGTGGAAAAGGTAATGTCACAAAAGGTAAGATGACATTTGAGGATGCCTACTATGTTAATCAGTTAAAGTACAACCTGTTAAGTGTATCATAGGTTTATGACAAACAACATAGTATATTATTTACCAATACAGAATGTATGATCCTTGCTCCAAGATTCAAGGTAGTTGATGAAAGCATGATACTACTTAGAACTCCAAGAAAGGACAATGTTTATTGTCTAGACATGGACAATGTTTCAAGTGATTCATCCCTGAACTGTCTTGTTTCAAAAGCTTCTGTGGATGAATCCTCTCTTTGGCACAGAAGGATGTGTCACATGAACTTCAAGACAATGAACAAACTTGTTAAAAACAACCTTGTAAGAGGTTTACCATCAAAAGTCTTTTCATGTGATAATCATTGTGTTGCTTGTCTTAAAGGCAAACAACACAAAACTTCTCATAAGACCAAAGAGTTAAATACAATTTCTTCTTGTCTCCAGTTATTACATATGGATCTGTTTGGTCCTACAAATGTGATGAGCATAGGAAAGAAATCATATTGCTTAGTTATTGTTGATGATTACTCTATATTTACTTGGGTATATTTTCTAAGGACTAAGGATGAGACAAGTGGACTGATCAAATCCTTTATTCTAAGAATTGAAAACCAAACTAATCAAAAAGTAAAAGTCATTAGATCAGACAATGGAACTGAATTTAAAAATCTTGATCTAAACACATTTTGTGAAGAAAAAGGCATTGAGAGACAATATAGTGCTCCTAGGACTCCACAACAAAATGGAGTTGCTGAGAGAAGGAATAGGACACTAATTGAGGCTGCTAGATCTCTGTTAGCTGATTCAAAATTGCCAATTACTTTTTGGGCTGAAGCAGTTAATACTGCCTGTTATGTCCAAAACAGAGTTCTAGTGGTTAAGCCAAAGAACAAGACACCTTATGAGCTCTTAAATAAAAGAAAACCCTTTATTGGATTTTTTAAACCATTTGGGTGTCCTTGTACAATTCTCAATACCAAATCTCACTTAGGAAAGTTTGATAGCAAGGCAGATGATGGATTTCTTGTGGGTTACTCATCTCAAAGTAAGGCCTACAGAGTTTTTAATTCTTCTTCTAGAATAATTGAGGAAAGTGACAATGTCAAATGCAATGAGAACACACCAAATCCTATTGGGTATGGTCCTCAGTGGTTGTTTGACATTGATTCACTAACTAACTCTTTTGGTTTCAGTAGTGATGATTATGCAGGTTCAGGTAATGGAGGATCAGGGACTACACAAGTTCAAGAAAACATACCTCAGTCTGTGATTTTTCCCATACCTACAGTGGCTCCTATTGAAGACTGTGAAAAGGAGCCATCTACTGAACCAAATCAGAGTGAAGAAGAAACAAGAAATGAGGAGAGTCAAGAAAATACAGAACCAGAAGTAGCTGCTGAAATCACTTCAGTTGAGTTGAATGACACTAATCTAGAGGTGGGACTCAATGAAGAACCTAGTCATCAAACAAGAACTCAAAATAATCATCCTCCTCAGCTGGTAATAGGAGATATCTCTTCTCCTATGATGACTAGAAATCAAAGCAGGCTGCAAGATATGCAAGACCAACAGCATACAGTGCTTTCTTGCTTTCTATCCCAGCTTGAGCCTAAGAAGGCTTATGATGCTATGAAAGATTCCAGTTGGATAGAAGCCATGCAAGAAGAGCTGCTACAATTCCAGCTGCAAGATGTTTGGGATATGGTAGACCTTCCTAAAGGTCAAAGAGCAATAGGCACAAAATGGGTCTTCAGGAATAAGAGAGATGAGAGAGGAATAGTAATAAAGAACAAAGCAAGGTTGGTGGCACAAGGGTATACACAAGAAGAAGGAATAGATTATGAAGAAGTATTTGCACCAGTGGCTAGGATAGAAGCAATCAGATTATTCCTGGCCTATGCTTCTTATATGAAGTTCAAAGTCTATCAAATGGATGTAAAAAGTGCATTTCTATATGGCTCAATTGAAGAAGAAGTATATGTCTGTCAACCACCAGGGTTTGAAAACCCAAGCTATCCAGACAGAGTATACAAACTGAAGAAAGCACTTTATGGACTACATCAAGCACCAAGAGCATGGTATGACACTCTGTCATCCTATCTCTTGGAAAATGGTTTTGAAAGAGGAGTCATTGATAAAACTTTGTTCATCAAGAGAAAGAAGAAGGACATCTTGCTGGTCCAAATCTATGTGGATGATATCATCTTTGGATCTACAAGAGACAATATGTGCAAGGAGTTTGAGGACCTAATGCATCAAAGGTTCAAAATGAGTTCCATGGGAGAGCTTACTTTCTTCCTTGGACTCCAAGTCCAACAGAAGTCAGATGGTATTTCTATTTGTCAGTCCAAGTATGTGCAGGACATTTTAACCAAGTTTGGTTTCTCAGACTCAAAGCCTGCCAGCACACCTATGGAGACACACAAGCAGATAACAGCAGATCTTGAGGGGGAGGATATGGATGTTCATCACTATAGATCCATGATTGGCTCTCTCATGTATCTTACAGCCTCTAGGCCAGATATAATGTTTCCAGTCTGTGTGTGTGCAAGATTTCAAGTTAGGCCAAAGCAATCACACTATCAAGCTGTTAAGAGGATATTCAGATATCTCAAAGGGCAACCTAGATTGGGACTTTGGTATCCTTATGACTCATCATTTGACCTACTTGCATACTCAGACAGTGACTTAAGTGGAGCAAACTTGGACAGAAAATCTACTTCTGGAGGATGCCAGTTTTTGGGTGCCAGACTAGTATCATGGCAGTGCAAGAAACAAACCACAGTGTCCACATCTACAACAGAAGCAGAGTACATAGCAGCTGCAAGTTGCTGTTCTCAAGTCTTATGGATTCAGAATCAAATGCTAGACTATGGGGTAACCTTTCTACACACTCCAATCTTTATTGATAATAGCAGTGCTATTAGCATTGTTAATAACCCTGTCAAGCACTCAAAGACAAAGCACGTTGAGACCAGGTATCACTTTATAAGAGACTGTAATGAAAAGAAGCTTATTCAGGTTGTAAAAGTTCATACTGATAACCAGTTTGCTGATCTATTCACCAAAGCCTTTGATGTGGGTAGATTCACTTTCTTGGTAACAAGTGTGGGAATGATCAACTCTGAATAAGCTCCTACTTAAAAAGTGATTCAATACCTGTATATAGTTTATGCTTGGTGTTACTAATTTTCTTTCTCAGGAAATGTATAGCAGTACTCAGTTCATCACAAGCTTAAAAGTGTAAGTATGGTTAATACTGCCAGTACAGTTTTAGTACTGCCAGTAAAATTTTACTACTGCCAGTGCACAGTTAATACTGCTAGTGGTTAATACTGCTCTCAGTTAATACTGCTAGTTAGTTAATACTGCTAGTAGTTAATACTGCTCTCAGTTAATACTGCTAGTTAGTTAATACTGCTAGTAGTTAATACTGCTCTCAGTTAATACTGCTAATTAGTTAATACTGCTAGTGGTTAATACTGCTCTCAGTTAATACTGCTAGTTAGTTAATACTGCTAGTAGTTAATACTGCTCTCAGTTAATACTGCTAGTTAGTTAATACTGCTAGTGGTTAATACTGCTCTCAGTTAATACTGCTAGTTAGTTAATACTGCTAGTGGTTAATACTGCTAGTTAGTTAATACTGCTAGTCGTTAATACTGCTCTCGGTTAATACTGCTAGTTAGTTAATACTGCTAGTAGTTAATACTGCTCTCAGTTAATACTGCTCACTGTTAATACTGCTTTCACTATCTTTTTAAGGTTAATACTGCTTATAATCCAAAAAGCTATAAATACCCTTTCCCCGCCTAAAAGATCATAACGACTCTTTGTCTACTGTTCATCTTCTCTCTCACTATTGTCTCTCAAGTATCCAGTGCTCGCTAGTCAAGAATCCTTGCGTAAGATGGCTTCAATGGTGTTTATTGATGAGCACAATGAGATAGCCATGCTCCAAAAGCCAAAACAAGCCGAAGGTTTTCACCAGATAATCGAATTTCTGAGGACAAGCCACATCGCTCATGCTCTCACTGTGTCTCCTACCATCTACATAGAGCATCAAAGGCAATTCTGGGCCAATGCCACTACTAGCACTGAAAACGGAGTGTCGTGCATCAAAACAAGGGTTTGTGACAAACCCTTGACAGTTACTGAGGAGACCATTCGCATCTGTCTACGTCTAGACGATGCTTCAGGTATATCTTCTATTCCAAATGAGGATTTGTTTTCAAACCTCACCAGAATGGGGTATGAAGGCCAAATGGGGATTTTCAAGTTTTTCAAAGCTCAATTTACACCCCAATGGAGGTTCTTTGTTCATACCCTGATACACTGTATTTCTAAGAAAACTACTGGTTGGAGCCAATTTAGCAGTCCCATTGCCTATGCTTTGGTATGTTTATCTACTGCTAGAAAATATAATTTTTCACTGATGATCTTCAATGATCTTATCTCAAACCTGGACAACAAAAAGAGTTTCTTCATGTATCCCAGGTTTGTACAGGCAGTTATAACCAACGAATTGACGGATATACCTCACTTTGATGGGGTATATGTACCTAAACCCCCTAAAGGCAAGGTCTTCTCAAACATGAGAAGATCTGCTAGGGACTCGGAAGGAGTTGACACCCCATTGTTCTCAACAATGATGGTGGTGTCCCAACCACAAGAAGGTATGGCCTCAGGGTCAAGGCCCTCATTAGACCAACCCACTGAGAGCCAATCCCAACCTTCCCTCTCTCACATTTTTCCTTAGTCCTTTGCTGCTAAACCCACTCCTCAAGTTTCCAAGACTTATGTCAAGAGAAAGGTACACAAGGCTCCTTCCCTTGTTGTACCTACTATTAACCAAGAGCCTCAAAGCCCTCTATTGGAGCATTCTCCAATAGAGAATATCCAAAGGGAATCCAATAGGGTGTCTCCCAACCCTGAGGAGGTGCTCTCTAAGGAGCTGAATGAGCATATGGGTGAGAAGGCAGCCACTACTTCTGCTAGCACAGAGAAGGACAGTGGTAACATTTCTAAGACCTTCCCCATGGCAACTTTGGGTGAGAAATCAACCAAAGGACCCCGGTGCCAAGAAACCAAGGGGGTAGTTGATGCTTCTGCTAGGCAGAAGGTTACTACTACAAGATCCAAGGATCCCTCAAGGATGGGCAAAACATCCAAAAAGGGTGAGGACAGAACTGAAACTGATGAATTGATGGAAAAAGATTCCAATGATCCTTCAAGGGTGGGTAAAACACCTAAAGAAGGTGAGGATAGCTATACTTACTTGGAATTGATGGAAACAATAGCCAACATCAATGTTGATGTGGTTAATCAAGGAAAGGAAATCAAAGCATTGCAGCAAGTGGTCATCTCCCAACAACAGCAAATTTCAAAACTCAAGCAACTGGTGGGAAAGCTCATGGCCAAGAAAAGAAGAAGTCAGTTTGTTCTAAGGAGGAGAAAGGGGGCAACCAAAAAGGAAAATGAGAATGCTTCCAAAAAGGGGGAGAGTTCAAGCTCAGAACAGTTGGATCAAAAAATTGAGGGGGAGAATGTTGAAGCCAGGGGAGAGTTTGTTGAAGAAAAAGCTGAAGGTGTGATAGAAGCAGAAAGTACCAAAGCAGCAGAAACAACACCAGCAGCAGAAACAACCCCAGCAGCAGAAACTGTTAGTGCTGCTGAAACTTCAAAAGCAGCAGTAACAGGGTTAACACAAGCAGAGATTGAAATAGCATAGATGCTTGTCAAAGCAAAGAATGACACTCCCAAAGCAAAGGGAGTGGTCATAAATGAAGGGGGGGCAAAGAAAACAGAAAAGAAAGACAAGGCTGCAGATGCAATGAAAAAGGGGAAAGAAAAGATGATAGAATCTGATCAACCATCCAAAAAGCAAAAGATGGTTGAGTCAGATGAAGCATTAGCTAAGAAAATGCAAGAAGAGTTAGATCAAGCAGAGAAAGAGCAGGTTGAGAAAGACAGAGAAATAGCCAGAGCACTTGCCAATGAATTAAATGAAGCATTTCAGAAAGGGTTGGAAACAGAAAAAGCAAAGCAAAGAGCAATAAGCTTGAGAAAGGCTATGATGGCCAGATCAAGTGCAAAGAAGAGAAGGCCTTCACAAGCTTACCTTGCAACTCAGGAAAGAAACAAGATGATAACTTTCTTGAGGAGTGCAATTGGTGTAAAGAAAGAAATGTTTGTGAAGATGACTTTTGATCAAGTCAAGGGATTATATGAGAAAGAAATGGAAAAACTGAAAGGTAATGAAAAGGACAGAGTGGAGTTTGAAAAGAAAACCAAGGAGAGGCATGATGTGAATATCAATCAACCCTTCCCTGAAAGTGAAGAGGGAACTCCTACAAAAGAAAAGGTAGAGATAAAGGAAGAAAAGAAGAAGGAAGCTGCTATAGGGCAAAGTCAAAGGATTCTGAAGAGAACTAAGATGATGGCTAGAAGAAAGAAAACTGAAAAGAAGCCCAGAGTAGAAGAAGAGAAAAAGGTTGCTGAAGAAGAAGAGGCACCAAAGAATGAAGAAAAGAGAACTGAATCTCAGGAAGTACCACAGAGTTCAGATGTAAATTTGTACATGGTGGTAATGGATAAAATTCCAAAGCCTATCACAGCTGAACCTGTTGGATTCAAACCTCCTGAAGTTATCCACTGGGATACTATGGAGGTGGATGGTAAAGAGTATATCAGATTGAAAAGAAAGGATGATAAGTACTATGTGTTTGCAACATGGAACAAAATTGTCAGAGAATGTTCAAGATCTGATTTGGAAGAAATGTATGAAGTTGGTATGAAGCTACATCCAGATCAGTTGAAAGCTCCAGGGTTACCAATTGTGAAGCTGGTCATGGAGTATTTGTGCATGTTATTCAATCCAGAAGCAGTGAAACATTTAATCAGAGATGTGTTCAAAACTGTTAGAGGATGGACTCTGTATGAAAGGAGTGGAGTCTATGAATTGGCCTTGGATACTTTTCACATGGAGTATTACTTGGTGGATAGGGTCTACAATCACACACGTCTGAAGCTTCATGCCATGTTAAAGAAGAAGCTGGGTTGTGCATCAAATTCAGAAATGGCAAAGTATCTAATTCAGAGAACTATCAATCATAGCATGGGACTGGATCCTAACATGGGACTGGATCAATGAAAGTTTTGGAAGCATCTAAAGAACTTGACTTCTCTTTCTAAAAGTCAAGTTAGGGGTGGATTGTTGGGAACTGAAGATGTAACCAAGTCATTAATGCTGCTATTTCAGAGTTAGTACTGCCAGATGATCTTAAAGTTAATACTGCTAGGTATTACTACTTCTAGTAGAATTAATACTGTTAGTCAAAGTTAGTGCTGCTTGAACAAAGTTAGTACTGCTTAGCTAGTTAGTACTGCTAGTAGTTAGTGTTGCTTAGTAGTTAATGCTGCCAAGACTCAGTTAATGCTTCTAAGGTGATCAAGGTGATTAATGCTGCTTCAAAGATAATGTGAAGATAATACTGAAGAGATAGCGTCTGAAGATAAACATGGAAAGCTTGAAGATAATTATGAAGATTATTTTGAAGATCTTTTTAAGTTTTGAAATTATCTTTATTTTCAGTATATGTATAGAATTGTTTAGAATAGTTAGATATAGAATTAATTCTGAGTTTTTTTTGTTCTAGAGAGAATCAACCTCAAGGCATAGTTCCTAATTCTAGAGAAGTAGAATTCGTCTTGATAGAGCCTGTTCTTCAAGATTGAGGTTGTGGGTGAAAAACTTGTAACTTGAATCATTAAATAAAGTTTGCAAGTTGTGATTCATACTGTTTTTCTGTTTATTGAATATTAAAGTGTTTTTCCGCAACTTCTTTAATATTGTTTCTGAGTATTCATAATTCTTGTTGAGAATTCGATCCTGACAGGTAGTATGATCGGGCTTTCCACACTTGGCAAAAGAGTTGGGGCTGGAGTTACAGTTGTTGTGGTGCTTGCTTCGGCATCTTGGGCACCACCGCGCCTCTCGGCGGTTATCAAAGCTTCTTCCCCCGTTGAAGGGTCTCGACCTCTAGAGAGGTCCGGGGTTGCTTTCCCATCTCCTCTTGTCTTCCACCACCATAGTTTTCTCTTCCTTGCCCCTAGCGTAGATGTCTTCCATGATCTGCGCCTCCTCTATTGTGTCATGGAGATTAGAGGCTTTAGAGTTGCGGACCATAGACATCATGTTTGCTGGTAGGCCTTTAAGATATGCCTTAATCTTCTTCTTTTTTCTATTAGGGCCACATACCCCACTAGCCCTAATTTCTCCATGAACTGAAAGGTGTACTCTCTTACCGTCAAGCTTCCCTTCTTAAGAGTCCGGAATTCTTCTTCGATGCGGTCCATGACCCTCTCATTGCAATACTCCTCTAAGACTTTCTTCTTGAATTCGGCCCAAGACAGTTGAGGAGAGGATGGACTTGGTGACATTCCACTAGGTGAGTGCCGGGCCCCTAAGCATCTGGGAGCCAAATCTCACTTTCTGACCCTCCTTGCATTCAGACGCGTTGAAGGCCTGCTCGATCTCTTGTATCCGTTTCATGCAAGCAACTGGATTGTCAAACCTGGAGAACTCCGGTGGCTTACTGCACAAGAAAGACTTATAAGAGCAAACCCTCCTTCCTTGCCTCACGTCAATAGTTGTTGGTTCCTCGTTTGGGTTACCTCCGGATCCGACCACCACCATGTTCTCCGCAACCATTTCATTCCTACGATTGCTCACGTTTCAATGTTCTATTATCTTCAAAAGAAACTCTTGCTGTTTGGCCATGGCCTCATTCATTGCCAGCATCATGGTGGCCAACATCTCATACTGAGGGGTCACTTCGCGAATGACCGAATTTGATGAAGTCAGGTCACCCGTGGAATAATCTCGGGCCCTCCGCCTAACAATGGCGGTATGGGTGGACGAGTAGCGGCTTCAACACTCTCCGGTTGATCCACACTCGAAGCGGTCGCCTCGCCTCCGTCGGCCCGTGTACGCGGTCTACCTCACATACTAACCATCTTTAATCTGCCACACACGTACGAGAATGGAGGTAAGAATAGGTTATATGAATTTAAACACAATGAAACGTACCAATACATTCATTAATCATCATAACAATAGTACATCAAGCACGCTCACGTAATAATACATTCATAATAGCATTAGCTAAGTAAAATTATGAACATATTCCACACAAGAAGTCTCGTTACCATCATCATGATTTTCAATTAATGTATTTCCGTTGAATTCTATGACCGTCCTATCTTAGAAATGCTACCCAATCTCACCATTCATAACTTAATATTCTCAGTGTATGTCTGCACATCTTACATTCATGTCTAGTTCACTTAAACTAGAGCTATGATACCAACTTGTAACACCCTAAAATTTAGAGTAAATTTAAAATTCGAAAATTCGGCAATATGACATCTATAAATGGAGTGAACCACCCAAACGGGTAAATGTAACATAGCGTTTACAAAACATGTAGAAGAATATAAAAATCAACAACAAACTAATCTAAACAAGTTACATCTAGATTATATTGGTTTTCAATCCAAATTCTCAAAAGTGCTATAATCTTTTGTACGCCATGACTCCAACGGTATCTATCATCCCAAAAATGCCTAATGACCCATGTTCATCCTTCAAACCTTGGGCGGCCCACCGCCAAGGGAACATGTTATACACGTCATTTGAGAAAAAAATGTTAGGCTTAACTTCTAGTGAGAACATACAGTTTATATCAACGATTTAGAAATGATTTAAATGCAACAAATAAATGATCTTACAATAAGTTGGATTATAAAATGTAATAATAACCATGTGAGGACCTTTCGGTCCAAAACATATCTTTTGATGACGGGGGAGACTTGATTTCCAAGGATCGTGGCGGAACACAAAAGTAGGCCACTTTCCGAGTTATTGAGCTCACCATACTTGATCAAGGCCACGAACTCATCGGCTCATACTCAGATGTGGGGGAGGGCACCCAATGATCCTAATCATACTCATTCACTAGGATTTATATTTACGATCCACTACTATTATCCGGTCCCACATAACCGTACCAAGTTGCCTTCCTAGGGTTCAATGTCTCAACTAGCTACAAACGGGAATTAACCCAAAATTAAGCCGACTCTATACCTATGGATCCACTAGTAATAGTTTAATGCTTGTCACAGTTACACTTGTGACTAGAACCATAATCACACATATAGTTCATGTAAATGTTTTCATAAAATAGCTTACTTGCTTCCATAAAAGTCGGTCTACCATTTGTTATAAACTTGAAAATAACCATCATTAAAACCAACCACCATTCATAAGTTCCATTTTCTCAAAAATACTTTCATCAAAAGAGTCTCATAATATAGTGAAAATCATGAACATGGCTAAAATGCATTTAGTTAGATATTTAACCACCAATATATAAAGACAACCACATTTTATAGTTCAAGACATAGAATATTGCATCATATCTCAAAATAGTGAGAAACCCTAAAAATCTCCAAAAGCCAAGTTTGGTAAAAAAAATCATTTATACAAGAACAAGTAAACAAGAAGATGATTAGGAGTCTAAAATCATGGTTTTGACATGTATAAGGTTTTAAAGATTGAGAATGTACTCACTATGTGGGTTTTTTCAAAACCCTAGCAAACCCTAGGAGTAGAACATTGAGTAATTGCACTTGGAGATGAGGAATCCTCACAATAAATTCTTAAGAACACCTAAACAACCACCATTAATGTATCAAGGATTTGGTAGTTAGGAGAAGTAAATGAAATGGGAGGATATGGAATGAAACCTACCAAAAATTTGGAGAGAATCGACCCCAAAGCTTCCCAAAATCAGAAAAATGACCTAAACCCCGTAACTGGTCCTTTTATACCCTTAGCCCCCTTCCGGCGACTATGCCACGCGACAGTGACAAGTGTCACAGTTGTTGGCAATGTCGCACGATCATTATGCCTCTCGATACCATGGTCGCGACTATGCCATACGATAGTGACATTTGTCATAGTCGCGGACATTGTCTCTTGGATGGTACCGCAAGGCCTTCTCCACCCGCGGCTGTGTCCCGCGACCTTGACACTCTGTCATAGTCGTGGACACAGTCGCATGACTGACACGAGGCTCGTTTTCGATTTTCAACGATGATTTAACCACTCGAATCACCTTCGGTTAAGGCATAGAGGGTAAGGATTCTCTCGGAACCCAAACATAGATCTAATTCGAGTCCTAAAGCACAAGAAAGGAAAATAAGATTCCGAGAATTACTTGCCGAAATTTTCGGGCATTACAGATTATACCTTTCCAAGGGGACACTTTTAACATTACATAGTCTCTCACTTGTAATTCCATCGGTCTCCTCTTTTTATGGGCGTAGATTTTCTGACGGTCTTGGGCCGCTTTCAAGCTCTCTCGAATGCCCTTAACATTGTCAGCCATCTATTGGACGATCTCAGACCCACCAAATTGTTTCTCACCCACTTCAAGCCAACAAACGGGGGACCCGTTGGTTTGAAATATTTTAAATTTCCAACATTAGGTTGGGTTGTTCAAATGCATTCAACCCAATCAACCCAACCCATGAGCACCCCTAAGTATAACGTAACACCCCGATTTTTGGATAAACATCTTTCATGATTCTTAAATAACTTTGCAATCACATGGGATATTTGGTGGTCCCTTTATCATTATGTGTATGTATATATTTATGTGATCATATATAAAATTGTGTATTATTGTGTATGGGGTCTTATGGGGTCAAAACGAAAAATTCTCGAACTTGGGTCACACCTGAAGGATATGCTTGGCGAGAGTGCCATGGTCATAGTCGCAGGGGCACAATCACCAAAGGACATTTGGCCGCGGTACAGGTCGAACGAGAGTGCCCAGCGATAGTGCCAAGGGTCACTCTCGCATGTCATACTCGCGGAGAAGACCCCGCCCTCAGTACACACTCAACCAGAATGCAGGGGCACTCTCGCGTGTCACAGTCGTGGCATGCCTGCAGGGTTTTATACCCGGGCCTGTTTTGTTTGGGGGAAAAATCTAAAATTTAGGAATCAAAAGGAGGCTCATTTTCTCTCTTCCAAAAGGGTGACCCATTGTCATCCCTTAGCATTTATTGCAACGTCCAAGTCTTCTCAAATCATTGAATGGTCAACATTTGGGTTTCACCTACCTCAAGAGCAAGCTTTCAAGAATTTTAAGCTTTAAGTCATTCTTCTTACTTTCTAAGGTTTCATCATTTAAGGTTTTCACCATACAAACCTAATAGGTGAGTTTTATACACTATTATTTCCATAAATATGGTTGTTTGTGTGTTTTCTTAACATATATGTTGATTTGGTGATTTTGACCTAATTTGACAACTTTGGGTTTTGGAAGATATTTAACCTAAAATGGAGTATTATGGACTTTGGGATGTTTATAAGTTAATATGATTTCTAAAACATGAATATATTGATTTCTTGGCTCATATGTGTGTTTATGTATATAAGGAGCCTAAAATGCCATAAAGTGAATATAATGGGATATTTTACTAGTAACTTGCGATTCATGAGTATTGAGCATGTATAAAATGAAATGAAGTATTTATGTGATGGTAATTAAATGTGCACTATTTACTTATGTATGAGAATTAGAGATATTTGGACCCAGATCCTTATGCATGAGGAATTGGGAAATCTAGATGGAATATGTAGTGTTCATCTATGGATTCTAGAGAGTAGACACTAAAGGACCATGGATTCTTGAGTTGGAACTCGTCTATCATGGGTAAGCACTAAGGGTCATCAAGGCCTTGAGGTGTAACTCTTTGGAGTAGGCACTAAAGGTAAATGTGTAGGTTTGAGGTGATGCCTAATTGGTACGTGCACTAAACACGGAACCTGAGGTGTAGTCCCACTAACAACGTGACTCCACTTACGTGTTCTTGTCACCTTGGTGGAAACATGTCTCCCCCGTATATCAATTGTAGTATCTTGTATATATGTTCAGATGTGGAAAATCATGTGGAAGTGAGTTATATGGTAATGTATTGCTATTGCGGAACGGGTAATATCATACTATGCGTTATTGCTACCCCTTTCTAGTTATGATTTTATCTTATGTTTGATCTTACTAGGCTTCTAGCCTAACACTTGATGTGGGTGTTTGTTCTACAGGTCCCACTAGTGGTGAATCTAGGACTAATTGAGGTGTCAAGTGTGGTCGTGGGAAGCATCTAATGCGCGGGCTTTTGGGGATATTTTTATAAAGATCGTTATTTTTGGAGACATATCGACGCCCACCTTAATCTATTGGTTGATTTACTAGATTATTTAGGTTGTTAATTATATGTGTCATTATTCTTTGGTTGTTGATTGTACAAACTTCCCCTTCGCGGGTTATAGTTGTTTATAACTTTGGATGTATATGTTATCCAGTTTTAGAAATACCATACATTGGAATGTTTAAATTTTATGGTGTTACAAGTTGGTATCATAGTCAGGTTTAAGCGAACTAGGTATGTAAGTAAGATACCTAGACTTAAGTTGTAACGTTAAGTGATGATTGGTGAGGATATGGTAGAACCTTCAAGTAAAGGAAAGTTTAGAGTCGATGAAAATTACACTAACTGAAAATTGTAATGATGATAACGAGAATCCTTATGTATAATATGTTCATAATCACACTTAGCTAATGCTATTATGAATGTGTTAATACGTAAGCATGCTTGACTTCAATATTATTGCGATGATTGATGAATGTAGTAGTACGTTTATTATTGTATATATATTATTATACGCTCTTTCATCCTTATTCTCATGTGTGGCAGACTGAGATGGTTAACACATGGGGTAGACCTTGAGCTCGAGTGGATGATCAAGAAACGACTGCATCCCACGGCCGATCAGATAGAGAGAGTGGAGACAGCTGCAATCCTGCCTATACCGCACCTCGCCCGAGCTTGTGCCAAGGGTTAATTTGGCATCCCCAAATCCAGTTATGCAAGAAGTGAACCAACAGTCCAAGATGTTAGCTGGTGTAATGCAGATGGTTAGTGCAACTTTAAAGAAGAAACAAGAAACTTTTATGAAGATGCTAAAGGACAAGGACAACAGTCACCACGGGCACGAGGCAGTGGCTGAGAATGTAGTGGCGGATTCCAAGGGACTGAAAACGTCACAAGATTGGAAGATCAGGTCAACACAGTTGCTCAGAGGGGTGAAAGGCCCTGCTCCTTTAAGACCTTTCTATGCAGCAAGCTACCAGAATTTTCAGGCTCGGACAATCCGGTGGAATGCATGAGTTGGATCTGATAGATGGAACAAGATTTTAGATCGAGCGAGTGCGGGGAAGATCTGAAGGTGAGGTTCGCCTCTCAGATCATGGGCCCAACCATTCAATGGTGGAATGTTACCACCTCCACTCTTTGAAGACTCTGTGCTAGCCCGTTTGTCTTGGGCTTCTTTCAAGAAGAAAATTCTAGAAGAATATTGTAACGAGAGAGAAGTTTATTGGATTGAAAAGGAGTTCCGAACACTCAGAAAAGGGAATCTGTCAGTGAGAGACTACACCCGACTATTCATGGAGAAGATAAATTTGGTGGGGCACGTTGCCCCAATGGAGAAAGAGAAAGTGAAAGCGTACCTTAAGGGCCTACCTGCAGAGATGATATCTATGGTCAGAAATGTTAAAGCCTCGACCCTACGAGAGGCAATTGAAGAGGCCAAAGTTATGGAGGATGTCTACGCTCGTGATAAGGAGGAGAATGCCGACATAGGGGAGAAGGGAAAGTGGGAAAGCCCAAAAGGTTCATTTAAGAAACCGAAGTTCAATCCTAGTGGAAAAGGAATAGACGCACGAAGGGAAGCGAAGTGGTGTCCCAAATGCAAGAGCAAGTATTTCGAACCTTGCAACCCCACCATAATAGTTTGTTACAAATGTGTGAAAGTCGGGACATACTAGTCGTACTTGCTCCATCAAGGGGATGGTATGTTACGAATGCAAGGAGATGGGTCATATGAGATATGAATGCCCCAAGTTGAGGGACAATTCGAAAGGGGCAAGCGTGGGGAGTCAAGCAAGGAAAGAAGTTTCTCCAAGGGTTCAAGGGAGAACATTTCAGATGACAAACGAGGAAGCGAAGGAGACCGCCGATGTGGTGTCGGGTACGTTCCTACTCAACTCCATACCCACTAGGGTAATTTTTTATTCCAGTGCAAACCGCTCTTTTGTGGCGAATCCTTTTTGCAAATCTTTAAACATGCCCCCTAGTCCTCTTAGTGACGCCTTAGTAATAGAAGTGGCCAATGGGGAGCAAGTAGTTATTACATAAGATGCTAGAGAAGTGTCATTTGACGATCAACGGTGAATGTTTTGAGGTAGATTTGCTTTCGATGGCTTTAGGAGGTTTTGACGTCGTGATAGGAATGGATTGGTTAGTGAAGAACCAAGCCGAGATTCTATGCTCCAAGAACATTATTAGAATAACGCTAGTAAATGGGGATTTCGTCCTTGCTTACGGGGAGAAATAGAAAGGTGAGGTGGCAATCATTTCTTCTATCAAGGCATGAAAATACCTACAAAGAAGTGTCCTTCATTCTTAGCATATGTGATCGATGCCAAATCAGAGAAGAAACAAGTAGGAGATGTGAAGCTTGTAAATGAGATTCTGGATGTTTTTCTCGATGACCTTCAGAGCTTACCACCCAATCAACAGGTGGAGTTTCGAATCGACTTAATCCCAAGAGTGGCACCAATAGCTTGTATGCCATATCGACTCGCCCTGACAGAAATGCAAGAGATGATGAAACAAATACAAGAGTGGCTAGAGAAGGGTTTCGTAAGACCATGTTCTTCACCATGGGGAGCCCTTGTGCTCTTCGTCAAGAAAAAGGATGGCACAATGCACATGTGCATCGACTACAGAGAGCTGAATAAGGAGACAATGAAGAATAAATTCCCACTTCCCCGGATTGATGATATGTTCGACCAGTTGCAATGGGCGGGATGCTTCTCTAAATAGATCTTCGTTTGGGATACCACCAAGTGAAGGTAAGAGAAGAAGATGTTCCGAAGACTTCCTTTAGAACACGTTACGGATATTACGAGTTTTTGGTCATGCCATTCGGGTTAATCAACGCCCCGATCGTGTTCATGGACTTGATGAATCGAGTTTGTCGACCTTTTCTTGATAGGTCCGCTATAGTATTCATCGATGACATCTTGGTCTATTCTAAGAATGAGAAGGAGCACGAACAACACCTTAGGGAAGTATTGGAAGTACTAAGAAAGGAGAAAATATACACTAAGTTCTCTAAATGTGAGTTTTGGCTACGGGAAGTCCAATTCCTAGGCCACGTGGTGACTTAAGAGGGAGTGAAGGTAGACCTATCAAAGATTGAGGTGATGATGAATTAGGAACCGTCGAAGATCCCAACGGAGATCCAATGTTTCTTGGGTTTGGTCGGTTACTACCGAAGATTCATCCAAGACTTCTCCAAGATTGCCTCACCGTTGACAATATTGACAAGAAAGAATGTGAGATTTCTTTGGACCAACGCTTAAGACCAAGCCTTCAAGACCCTACAAAAGAAGTTGTGTGAAGCTCCAGTCCTATCCTTACTCGAGGGGACGAAGGATTTTGTACTCTTTAGTAATGCATCAAAAATGGGGTTGGGATGCGTCTTGATGCAAAGAGGCAAGGTAATAGCCTATACATCGAGACAACTAAAAGATCATGAGAAATATTACCCAACCCACAATCTAGAGTTGGCGGTGGTGGTGTTGACATTGAAGCTGTGGCGATACTATTTGTATGATACGAGATGTACGCTTTACACTGACTATAAAAGCTTAAAGTATGTCTTCGACCAGAAGGAGTTAAACATGTGTCAACGGAAATGGATAAAATTACTCAAAGATTACGATTGTGAGCTTCAGGCATGCTACACTTTTAAGTTATTGGGAGAACCCAAGTACTCTCTTTCGTATTCAGGAAAAAACTCTTTTCTCTGACATATGGTTAGAACTTTATCTGGGTTCGAATCCTACAGAGAGGTCCAACTTTATCCCAGTTTTGCCGAGGGAGCAACCCCATTTTTCACCTTGAATTGGTCAAAATATGCGGATTTTCTTACTCTACCATCCCAACAAGGCTAATGTCATGGCAGATGCTTTGAGCCAGAAGGAGTATAGTGGTAGCATCCGAGCAAGAATCTCAAAAATTGAAGTGGTCTCGAGCTTGCTCGAGAAAATCAAAATGTCACAAGCGGAGGCATTACAAGGAGGAAACCTTAAAGAAGAAGTTGTTTCAAAGCAACACTTTCTTTTGACGGAAGAAAGTAGAGGTTTGAAACTGTTCCAAGGACGTATATGGGTGCCCAAGATTGGTGGGTGTCAGGAAATTGTTACTATAAGATGCTCATAAATCGAAATATTCCATTCATCCTAGGAGTACGAAGATGTACCAGATTTAAAGCTAACTTATTAGTGTCCGGTGATGAAGCTAGATGTGTCTAGCTACGTGGAGAAATGCATCACGTGCCTACAACTTAAGGCCGAACACTAACGACCCAATGGTAGCCTACAGTGTCTCGCAATCCCAGAGTGGAAATGAGAGCATATTACTATGGATTTTGTGACGAAACTACCGAAGACTTTGAGAGATCATGACACCATATGGGTAGTGGTGAATCGGTTGACTAAAAGTGCAAATTTCTTAGCAATGCGAGAAACCTTATCATTGGATAAATTGGCTAAGTTGTATATCGATGAAGTGGTTTCGAGACACGGAGTGCCATTGTCCATTGTGTCCGACCGCGACAGTCGTTTTACTTCATACTTTTGGGATGGGTTTCAAAAGAAGTTGGGACGAGAATAAAGTTGAGTACAATCTATCATCCTCAAACGGACGACCAAAGCGAGAGGACCATCCAAACCTTAGAGAATCTGTTGAGATCGTGTGTTATCGATTTCGGAGGTGTTAGAACATATTTTATGTTCTATTTAGAAGTTTTATAAAGTAATCAATGTTATTGTAATGGGCCTTGTATTGGGTTTGGGCTTATAGTGTTTACAAGGGACTTGGGGTATAAATAGAAATCATGTAATAGATTTTAGGTTAATTTTTCATTTGTGTAATTTCCAATCATCAACAATGTAGCCGCTTACTATTCTTGCTCTCTTAATGTAAATTTATTTTGCTTTCAATAATCTAATATTTCTATCCCCTAATCTTCTTGTGTATCATCAATCAATACCAATCATGATCTCAATTGGACCTCACAATTGGTATCAGAGCTAAACAGAAAACATCTTTCTGAACGATCGAGAGATCTGATTTGGTTTTGATAGAACAATCCTGTTGAATTTCGATTTCTGTGGTTTGTAGTGAAATTGATTGTTCTTTATTGTTTAATTGATTCAGGGGTTATTGTCTATCATTATTGAATCATTTGTTTGTATCAATTTCATCTCAGAAAATCGAATCAGTCGATTTTGAGTTTATTTTTGTTCGAAATATTTCTCTCTGTGGTTGGTTCGATTTGAGGTTCAGAGTCAATATCAGACAAAGTGATCAACTACAAATGTGCTTCAATGGTGTTTTTAGACCTACGTTTAAAGTATTAACTCAAGAATCGAAGCTTTGAAGAATTTGTTGAAGAAAAGTTGATAATTCGTCCAGATCTACAAGAATTCGCTAGATTCAAGAAGAACTCGCAGAGAGAAAAGATTTCGCAGAATGAAGATTTCACAGAACATTGGACACAACAAATTTTACAAGGGAAGAATTCGCAAGTGGCATATTGCGAACGTTGAAGGATTCGCAGGCCACTGTGCTATATGTTGTGTGCCAATTTTAAGGATTTACAGGCCACTTGATTCTTAATGTCTAAGTTTCGTAGGTTGTATGTTTGCGAAAAGTGGCTTCCAAAACATGAAAAATGTTCTAAGTATAGACTTCGCAGGTATGTGTATTGCGAAAGTCAAGAATTCGCAAGTGTATGGTTAGCGAATTCTGAAGGATTCGTGAATGTGTGAGCTGCGAAATGTGAGGATTCACAGAATGAGCTCTTGCGAAAGTTGAGAATTCGCAGGATAGAGCTATGCGAATTGTGGTTTAAGCTTAATGCATCTTGCGAATTGTGCTTCATTATCAATAGGGATCAGCGAATTTCAGTTGTTTGCGAAAGTTGGTGATGTTTTTGAGAATTCTGACTGTTCTGAAACCTGTTTCATACAAGTTTGCCCTGTTCCTGAGTTTTATACGCGGAATGCATATGTGACAGCTGGTTGGTCACATATCCTTAGCAACTGATCTATATTTCACGAGTGTTCATGATCTGCAAAGATTTTCAGATTCTGGATTTGATGATTTGGTCTTTGCTTGGATTGAGTTAGTTGCCTGAGAATCTGCAATCATCAGTCTGGAAAACTTCTTTTGTGGTTAGACCGTTGAGAGCATTTTATCATTCTTCTGACTTGATCACTCAGTAGTGTGAGCGACTGCAATCACTGTTCTGCACTTTGGTTATGCTTCAGAATCCTGAGAGTCGATAATCATCCAGCTGATTTGTGAAGAAAGGAGTTCTGGGTTTGATGACTCGGTATTCTGGAAACCAGTTAGAAAATGAGTACCTTTCATCAGTTGTTGAACATTTCTTGCCTTCTAACCCTTGCCTTGTAGTGTTGCTACCGGATGCTACCGCCCGTAAGCTTATCAGATGAAGTTCTTAAGCTAAATTCTAAATTCAACTCATGGTTCACAGACATATCAGATGTTATATACTGAAGATGCACTTGGGTGTCACTCCATAATCCACACATATCATTCTTGTGGGCGTTAAGGAATGTGTTGGATTTACTAGAGGAAAAAGTTGTCTTTATGTGCACTCAGTCGAGGTTATTGTCTACATCAGATCTGATATTTCAGTTGATACTTCGAGGATAAGAGCTACATTCTAGGGGGAGCTTGAGGATGCTTTGTAGTTTATGCAACGCTAAGTTTTATAAAGAAATCAAGGGGGAGAAGAGCTGAAGCTGGAGCTGATCAGAAAAATGATTACTTTACAAAACTTAGGGGGAGAATGTTAGAACATATTTTATGTTCTATTTAGAAGTTTTATAAAGTAATCAATGTTATTGTAATGGGCCTTGTATTGGGTTTGGGCTTATAGTGTTTACAAGGGACTTGGGGTATAAATAGAAATCATGTAATAGATTTTAGGTTAACTTTTCATTTGTGTAATTTCCAATCATCAACAATGTAGCCGCTTACTGTTCTTGCTCTCTTAGTGTAGATTTATTTTGCTTTCAATAATCTACTGATTTCTATCCCCTAATCTTCTTGTTTATCATCAATCAATACCAATCATGATCTCAATTGGACCTCACAGGAGGCAATTGGGATTCTCACCTACTGCTAGTAGAGTTTGCTTATAGTAACAACCATCATTCGAGTGTAGACATAGCACCGTTTGAGGCCTTGTATGGTTGAAAGTGTAGGACACCCGTATGTTGGTTAGAAGTGGGAGACAAACAAATTGTCGGCCTAGAAATTGTTCAAGAGACGGTCGACAAAGTGAAGAGCATTCGAGAATGCTTGAAAGCGGCACAAGACCGTCATAAGAGTTACACGAATAAGAAGAGAAGGCCTATGGAATTACAAGTGGGTGATCGCGTCATGCTAAAGGTGTCGCCTTGGAAAGGAATCATAAGATTTGGGAAGCATGGAAAGCTTAGTCCCCAATTTCTTGGACCTTTTTCTATCATTGAACGTGTCGGGCTGCAAGCGTATAAACTAGAATTGCCGCCAGAGATGGAAGGGATTCACAACACGTTTCATGTGTGCTACTTACGCAAGTGTCTAGCAGAGGAAGAAATCGTCATTTCATTGTCGGAAATCCGAGTGGACAATAACCAATGTGTGGAAGAACCCGATGCCATCTTGGAAAAGAAGTCTAAGAAACCCCGTCACAAAGAAGTGAATATGGTTAAGGTTCAATGGAAGCATCACTAAGGTGCAAACGTGACGTGGGAGGCGAAGGAGAACATGAAGCGACGATACCCTCATCTTTTTGAGTAGTGCGAGCTTTCAAGGGTAAAATCTTTTTAAAGGAGGGGAGGATTTTAACACCCCGGTTTTTGGATAAACATCTTTCATGATTCTTAAATAATTTTGCAATCGCATAATATGTTTGATGGCCCTTTTATCGTTATGTGTAAGTATATATTTATGTGATCATATATAGAATCGTGGATTCTGTGTATGGGGTCTTATCGGGTCAAAATGGAAAATTCTGGAACTCGGGTCACATATGTCGACTATGCCCGACGAGAATGCCATGGTCTCATAGTCGCAAGGGGCACAATCTCCAAAGGACATTTGGTCGTGGTACAGGACTAGCGAGAGTTCTCAGTGATAGTTCCAAGGGTCACCCTCGCATGTCATACCGCAGAGAAGACCCAACCCTTGGTACATACTCGACGAGAGTGCCCGGCGAGATTGCCAAGGGCACTCTCGCGTGTCACAGTCGCGGCGTGCTTGCGGGTTTTTATACCCAGACCCGTTTTGTTTAGGAGAAAAGTCTAAAATTTGGGAAACAAAAGGAGGCTTTCTTTCTTCCAAAAGGGCGATTTTCACCTATTTTAATCCTTTAGCATTTTTTGCAAGGTCCAAGTCTTCTCAAAGCATTGAATGCTCATCATTTGGGTTTCACCTACCTCAAGAGCAAGCCTTCAAGAGTTTTAAGCTTTAAGTCATCCTTCTTATTTTCTAAGGTTTCATCATTTAAGGTTTTCACCATACAAACCTAATAGGTGAGTCTTATACACTATTATTTCCATAAATATGGTTGTTTGTGTGTTTTCTTAACATATATGTTGATTTGGTGATTTTGACCTAATTTGACAACTTTGGGTTTTGGAAGATATTTAACCTAAAATGGAGTATTGAGGACTTTAGGATGCTTATAACTTAGGATGATTTCTAAAACATGAATATATTGATTTCTTGGCTCATATGTGTGTTTAAGTATTTAAGGAGCCTAAAATGCCATAAAGTGAATACAATGGGATATTTTACTAGTAGTTCTTTTTTTGTTGCTTCAGAAAGACAACCCTGCATGCCCCAAAACATTAGGAGGAGCTCATTCGACTTAGAGAGGCCTGGACCGTAAGTTGGCCCCCTATAGGCGGTCGTCAGTCCTACAACCGCCCGAAAAGGAACTGTAGTGATCATGTTCGGATAAAAGAAAAGTTTTACATACCCTGAGCTTTGCGATTCATGAGTATTAAGCATGTATTAAATGAAATGAAGTATTTATGTGATGGTAATTAAATGTGCAATATTTACTTTTGTATGAGAATTAGAGATATTTGGACCCAAATCCTTATGCATGAGGAATTGGAAAATCTAGATGGAATATGTGGGGTTCATTTATAATTTCTAGAGAGTAGACACTAAAGGATCATGGATCCTTGAGGTGGAACTCGTCTATCATGGGTAGGCACTAAGGTTTATCAAGTCCTTGAGGTGCAACTATTTGGAGTAGGCACTAAAGGTAAATGTGTAGGTTTGAGGTGATGCCTAATCGGTACGTGCACTACAACCGGAACCTGAGGTGTTGTCCCACTAACATCATGAGGTGACTCCATCTACGTGTTCTTGTCACCTTGGTAGAAACATGTCTCCCCCGTATATCAATGGTAGTATCTTGTGTATATGTTCAGGTGTGGAACCTGAGGTGTTGTCCCACTAACATCATATGGAAGTGAGTTCTATGGTAATGTATTGCTATTGCAGAACGGGTAATATCATACTATGCATTATTGCCTCCCTTTTCTAGTTATGATTATATCTTGCGTTTGATCTCACTAGGCTT
Organism: Arctium minus; assembly: GCA_954870635.1. Lineage (NCBI taxonomy): Eukaryota > Viridiplantae > Streptophyta > Magnoliopsida > Asterales > Asteraceae > Arctium > Arctium minus. Next base: position 25,881,576 of record OX941082.1, on the reverse strand, counting down.
CTATCCTAACACTTGATGTGGGTGTTTGTTCTACAGGTCCCACTAGTGGTGGATCTAGGACTAATTGAGATGTCGAGTGTGGTCGCGGGAAACACCAAATGCGCGTTCTTTTGGGGATATTTTTGTGAAGAGCATTACTTTTGGAGACATAGCGACGCCCACCTAAATCTATTGGTTATTTACTAGATTATTTAGGTTGTTAGTTATATGTCTGATTATTCTCTGGTTGGTGATTATACAAACTTCCCTTTCACGGGTTATAGTTGTTTATAACTTTGGATGTGTATGTTGTCTAGTTTTAAAAATACCCTATTTTAGAATGTTTAAATTTTAGGGTGTTACATATAACAATATTCCTAAAGAAAAGGCTAAACTATGATTTCCAAATTCTGTTTGGACAACAATGTGATATTTTTTCTCAAATAAGGGTTAAGTTATAAATTATATTAATTTTTTTTGTCATACTCCTGTCTGAAATGAAACAAATAGCACTAACTAGGGTTGAATGTTGAGTATATATCAAACTATAGAACTAAATTGAAACCTTTAGATGTACATGGACTAAAGTGTAAGAGATTTTATTCATAGGGGCAAATATGCAATTCTTTGGAAAACGGTGCCATTCTAGATTATTTTTGTAACTGTTTTGTTAGTAAGTGCCAATTTGCCTTCTTTTAAAACAGTGAAACAACCACTTATAAATTGTGGCAAAAAAAAACTAGATTTTTTTTTCTTTTGAGTTGAACATGTACCATACATTATATTTAGAATTGATTATGGATTGGTCATCCGATTTGAAAAAAAGGAAAGGGGATGAAATCCCGATTTTCTAGCGACCATAATCCAAAATCATTTCGAAGCGATTATTGATGAACGATGATAAAAATGGAGAAGAACGGAGATGGAAAAGAGATGAACGAAGATGAATGTAGCTGAACGGAGATGAGAACGGAGATGAAAACGGAGATGAAACAAATTCAACATTCATCTCTTTCATTTTCTAAACGATGAACATGTACCTTCAAAACATATAAGACGTCATGAACATGAATTTCATTAAGAGAAACAAATTGAACGTTTGAATCATTCAGTTTCTGGACGATATACAATAACATGCAAAAGAGAAGAAGATTTGTTTTAAAAATCGTTGGTTACCAATTAAAAGAAGAAGATTTGTTTTATAAAAAAAGTTTAATCCCAAAATAGGCGGTTTCCAAACATAAAATTAAAAAAAACATGTAGATAATTGCCTAAAATAAACACTTCTAATCAAAATGACAATTATACTCCTTGGTTTCGATCCATTTGGTGGTAGAAGACTGTTCATTCTATGGTAATTTTGACCGCTACGCCGATATATGTATGGAGCATTACCTCTATTAATGGATGAATCAATCAACTTTCTCACCCATTGAGGTAAATGAAAACATTTCATTATAACGATGAATGTTCTTCATGAAGTATTTGCTTTTAGAATCTACGCAACAAAAAAGATTTGCGTAAGTTGCCGGCATTTCTTTTTCTTTGGGAAGCTCAACCTTGTCGTAAAGACAACAAAGTGAATAACTTGTTTTCATCCTACATCTTCTTCTCCTAAGAGCTTCATCTCTCCATAATTTTGCATGACACAATTCACATATAACTGTTTGATCACCATGATCCAAGTAGTCTGTTGAATAATATGTTGGTGAAGTATTATAATAAATTCAATAACAGTAATAATTTATAAATGTGAAATAACTGATTAACAAAAGTCACCTTGAGATATCTCTGCAATTATGTCTCCAAGTTGTTGTTCATCGTTTAATTCTTCATCTGATGTCAAGTCAATTATAGGTATATCAGATACATTTACATTCTTCCTTCTTAATCTATGTTGTCCTGATGATAACTTTGTAATAAAAGAAGTTTGCTCAATTGTCGATGAGTTGGTTGATGTCATGCCATTAGAAGATAAGGAATAGCGTCTCTTATTTGATGGCATGTGTTGCACTGTTATTATTTAAAAGAAAGATGTCTGTTTCAAATATAAAAACGTTAGTAAGGTATACATATATTGTAATATATGTTAAAATACATTTGAAGGTAATCAGTATATTAACAATAAGATGTTAAAGAAAATAGACATACAATTGGAAATATTAGATAAAGGACTTCTGATAGTTATATTTGAAGAAGGATATTGAATGCTTGTATGCTGATATTGATGATATGTATTTGGATTGACATTTTCATCATCATTGCAAACATTTTTGGACTTATTTGAAGACTTTTAATTGTCTTTGAGAAATGCGATTAGCACCCATAAAACGAAATTGTAAATAATAAAGAAATAAAACAAGTGTAAGGTCTTAGTTCAAGAGTCATACTGTTCTCGTTCTCCATCATATTAGAGTTCACTCTGGTGATTGAAGAACCTTGAGTGTCTAATGTGATAGACATAGAACACTTTTTACTGTTACTCAAAATTATCTTTTTAAGTTTCCTCCTTTCTCTAGCATCATCAGTAGAATCCATGTTATAGTTGAAATGTGTAAAAAAACATGAAGTCATTTAATCATGAAAAAGTACATGAAGTCATTTAATCACAAATCGTTAGGAACAACAATAACAGGAAAATGAGAGATTTGAATAATTGTTTTTTATATATTGAAACATTTTTTATAACGTAAATTCAGTTTGTATGTCTTATCAAAATATGTTGCTGATTTACTGGATTGAAGAAATTTGTTTTGGAAATACACAAGTATTGAGTAGGGGTGGCAATTTTCGACACGACAGTTTTTTAGAAGCTTAAAATATGTAGGGATATTTTATACTATAAATTTTGATGAACATTGGATCTTTTATCTTTCGTCAGGAGATATGATAAACTCAATATAAGGCAGACAGTTTTTTTATCGGGCCCATGTGGGAAAAGTAAATCTCAACGATTCTCTTACGACTCGATTATTTCAAATAAAACCTCAACATCAATTGTATCATAAACAACAGAACCAACGAGCGAAGTCCACGCAGAAAAGTCGGGCATTTTTTCATGGCTAACCATATCTTCCAGCCATATGGTTAACTCATATGGTCTGCCCATTAAGCAAAGACCCCTAATAACTCTACCAAAAGTATCACTATTTGGCGAATATGAGTTAACCAACATTTTCTCCATAACTTGACGTGCTGATCAATATAACTCCCATCTTCACAAAGACCATCCACCAATATGAAATAAGTATCCTTATTAGGATCACAACCCAATTGCCTACTCATCTTCTTTAGATATCCAAGAGCCTATGTGGATCTCTTATCACCACAAAGGCCTTTGATCACACTTTATACACACCAACAATTGGAACACAGCTTGATCACACTATTGTCTATATATATCTTAATTGTTTTCTAATATAAACATTGGTAAAAATGTTTATTAACTTATGTGGTGTGGAAAAAGAATTTTATAAAAAGTATTTGGATTAACTTATTGTTGTACCAATAGGTGATAAGCTAATAAGTTGTCATGTTAGGTTTGACAAATTTTACCTTTTTGTGTGAATGGCCAAAAAGGATATTGTTCCATATTATTAAGTTATTTGCTTTTTTACCTCTTAACACCTAAAAATCATGTAACCCAAAACAACATACACCAAAAGAAACCTATCTAAGATCATATTAAACAACAACTTGCTGCAAACCCCATCGGTGCAAATATCTATTGCAATTAAATAGAGCAGGAAAGTTCACTAACTAAACCAAATAGTAAGCAAAATTCACCAATTAATCCTAATTACCTTATTAACGTAAAAATTGATATGAAATTGCAAAAAAAAAAATATACGACAATTCAATGATTATATGTATCAAATCCCATACTAAGCGCTAACCGTGGTAAGATTTTTGGTCCTTTTATATTCATCTAGTAAGATGATGTGACTTGGTAAGCGTGACGTCTTAAATATTTATATCAATCGTATACTTATATTTTATAATAATATCAATCAAATTTTTTTATATATTATAACCAAATCAACTATTATGAAAGATTAATTTAAAGTGAATTGACGGGAAGCATAACAATTTGACTTTGAAAATATCATTACCTAACCATCTGTTGATAATTGATATTATGTAATTCAATTAAAATTAGAGGAACTAATATAATCATGATTAGGAAAGTATAAATAATTAAATATACTATACTAAAATATTTGCATATTTATATTTTTGAAAAAGGTTCGAACCCATAATCCAAAAGTCAGTTTATAAGTGATATCTTTTTTTTTTCAAGTAACTAAAGCTCTTATGATAATTCTAAGGGTGTTTCGTTGACATAATGGAATTTGATAGAATTGTAATTGTCGAAGGAATTCGACTTTGAAGTAAAAATTGATATGAGATTGCAAAAAGAAAATCACGACAATTTAGTGATTATTTGTATCAAATCTCATACTAATTTCAATAAATCTCATACTAATCACGACACATTAATTCGTATATATTTATGATATTTAATAATATAATTAAATCCAAAAATATTCAATATTTGGCTCATTCCAAAGGTATTGACGAAACGATTACAATGGTATAATTTGTAAAAAATATAAATGTTTTTTAATGCATTTTAGTTCATATACATTATTTATGTTTATATGATAAGAGTCTAAAATGAAAAATAAAAAAGTTAAAAGATTAAAAGTAAACTACATACCTAATTATAAGGGTAGTAAATGCAACGTATAAATTAAAAAAATTGAATTAAGGAGGAGTGAATGTGAGTGTGGTAAAATACTGAAGTCGGCTCACCAGAAGACGACACGTGACATGTTAGTTACTTATTTATTATATCTATAGATAGATATAGATATATAGATTCAGAGAGATTTTTTTACAAACCCTTTAATTAGTATAAATCAATCAATTGAGATATTTATGAAAATAATGATAGTTCATTTATTATGATCTGAATATATTAGATTTATTTATTATGATCAATGTTCTAAATTAAAAAATATCAAGATGTTTATGAAAATATATTCATGGAGTGTCGAGATTGGATTATGTAAATTTAGAGATTAGAAAAGATTGAGATTCTATATTATTTTATATGTAAAACGGCCAAGATATTGCCTTCAAAAAAAAAACGGCCAAGATATTTCCAAGTTGACTTAGGAAGTAAAAAAAAAGGAATGAAATCCAAACCATAACTACCGCCAAAAACATGTACTTAACTGAGCGCGGCTTGAAAGGCAAATTGAGTTCGATTCTGAAACAGCAGCGGTGGAGTTTCAATTTTGAAACAACACAAAAAAAAATTGGATTCAGCAGAAAGAAAAAACTTAATCAGGTTTCATCTTCACCATTAATTCGATATTATTAATTAAAACATTTTTTGCATGCATCTTTCCTAGTGATCTATATATCTTTCTTTCTTGTAATTGTTGGAATTTGAGTGTGAGGTTGGAATTTTCCATCTCACATTGGTAGAGAAATAAAATAAAGTGTTATTTATAAGGCTATCATTTCAAGTGGGTTTTGAGTAAAATGGTAGGCTTATGGCGGGGGTCTCAAAGAAGTGCAACGCACGCGCGCGCGTGGTTGTGGCCGATGCGGAGGTTCTCGCGAAGAGTCGCGCACTTTGCACTTCGCATCGGAGCTGAGGAGCATCGCTACGAGCTTTCTTTTATGGATCGAGATATAAGAAAAAATTAATTAAGTGAAGTTAATTAATTTTGAGCAGATAATTATTTTCCAGCTGATAATTATTTTAAGCAGATAAAGATTCAATTTTTCAGATAAATTTTTGGTTTTAGCTCATTAAAAACGTGGGTTAATAGAGTTGGAAATCAGTTGGAGACTTAGGGGTTGTTTGTTTTTTTTAAAAATTTCTTAATATCTCTTAAGTCTAAATCGTTCAGACCTTTTTACACATCACACCTAATTAATCATAACTACATTAAGACTTCAGACTTTAGACCTCTTAAAAAACAAACGACACCTTAGTCTCCAACTCTATCTCCAATTCCGATTCTTGGGGAGGAATTTAGGGAATATTATCAGATTATTCTCTGATTTTTCAAGTATAAATTGAGGCTTCCGGTTATTGATTCTACACATTGAAAAAAACAATCTTATGCTCTCTGCACTCTCTCTCGATCTGTCTCTTCTCTGCCATACGTTTTCTGTCTCAACTTTGTATTGAATCTAAACACTATCGCTGTTAGTGTTTGAATATACTGCATCAAATATTGGGGGTTTAGCGGGTATCAGTCTCACAGCGTTCAAAGAGATTCACAAAAACCTTTAAGGACAGGTTTAGAAAACCGTGCAGTTTTGTTCGTTGGTGCTGTTCGTTGGAGATCATCTACTCAGGTTGGTTTTATAATTTTTGTATTGTTTTTATTTTCGTCCACTAGAGTGGACAGTCTGGCTTCTACTTCTTCTAACGTATCTATATCGAAGGATAGACTCGTTATTAGGTTCACATTATAATCTTTATAAATTTGTTTTCGTTTGATAATTGTCAAACTTTATAAATAAAGTTTGGATTTTTACAAATAATGTTGTTGGCTTTATATCGATAACTCGTTGTATTGTTTTAACTGAATTTTACTAATCCAAAAATCAACAGTAGCTGTCGTTGCTTCTATATTTTATGCATAATTAAATATCTTATGATTGAGATCATGCATTTATATATATATATATATATATATATATATATATATATAATACTTATCGTGATTAATAAGTGTGTGTTTTTTTTCTTAAAATTACTTTTTATTAATTATAGTTTCTGAAAAGAAAAAAAAATCGTAGATGGAGCGGAAGAAGCCGATTTGTATAAGTGATGAATTAGTTACCCTGTCTTCTTCAGACCATCCGTGGTTAGTTGCTCATAACCTAGATCCAGAAGAAGACGACAACGAAGACCGAATTTTCTACACGGTACATGACCCGATGTCTCATTATCGTTGTCAAATCCCTGAGTTGGTCGGGAAGCGTATCCGAGGTTGTTTCCACGGGTGGATAATTCTATCCAAGCGTAATCCACAAGACATCGAGTGGTCTCTTTGGCCTCCCTCGTCTCATAATTCTGAAAGATGAAGAAGATGACGGTTACTTCCGTCATTGTTGTTGTTAGAAGATGAATATGATTGAAGGAGACGATGAATATGCTGAAGGTTTGAAACCTCGATATATTGATTGAGAGAAAACGTACAATATGAAAAGTAAATAATGAGAATTCTAAACCTAGACTACATATAACATCCTAAAATTCAGAGTAATTTAAAACTTCTCAAAATAGGCAACATGACGTTTGTATTGATATAAACCTCCCAAAAAGGGGGTATCAGTTTTTAAGAATTTACAACAACCTGTACTGATATAGGGTTCATCAACAAACTAATCTAAATATAACTATCTAGATTACATCAGTTGACGATTCAAAATTCATCAAAAGAATGGGACTTAACAGATGCCCAACTATCAATACTTAGTCATCTCAAAATGCCTCGAGACCAAGCCCGTCTCTCAAAACCCTTGGCACCCACCGCTAAGGGAAACCTGTTATACATATCATTTGAGAAAAAATGTTAGGCTTAAAGCCTAGTGAGAACATATAGTTTATCAATTTCAAGAGATATAAATATGTTCATCCAAACGGAAACCTTTTCAAATAAGCATTTCCAAGATAACGGTTGATAAGAATAAAATTCATTAAAACAAGGTCATAAACCTTCTTTCCAGAACCTCACAATTTAATGCACATGTAGTTCTTCGTTTTGGTTACTATATAGAACCTCACAATTTAATGCACATGTAGTTCTATATTTTGTTAACGGCCAGAACCTCACAATTTAATGCACATGTAGTTCTATAATTTGTTAACGGCCAGAACCTCACAATTTAATGCACATATAGTTCTTTATTTACATTACTTGGTAACCTCAAATAATGAAATATAAGTCGACTCAAAACCTAGGGATCCACTAGTAATGGTACAAACTCGTCACAACAACTTATGTGACCAACCATAGATAATCATATGGTATAAACACATTTTATAAACAAAATGTCATTTCCAGTTCAACTTCTGGTAAAAATGAAAATCATTAAAATGAGTTCATAAACATTCTTTCACATATCCACATAATGTGCAGGTAAAACATCATTTTACTTCAATAAGATAAGATCCATCATTTAGTAAACAAAATGATCGGGAACCCTAAAATCTCCCAAAACTTAAGTTATATCAAATATGTAGAAAACTTAAATCTGAAACAATGGAGATATATAGGAGCTTAAAAATGTAACCTTTTGACATGTGTAAAGTTTTAGAAAAGTAGTAGGAACTCACCCAATAGGTTTATACGAAAACCCGAAGAACCAGATATCGACCCTTTTGACAAGACGAATCTTTCTACACCGGAACCTCGGATCGAAACTTAGATAATAATCACCAAACTTAGAGAGAGAGAATCGATTTTAGAGAGAGAGAAGAGAGTCAATCTGAACATCTTCTTCTCTTAGAGAGAGAGAATCAATTTTAGAGAGAAGAGAATCGATTTTAGAGAGAGAGAAGAGAGTCTTCGAAACATCTTCTTCTCTTACTTTTACTTGGTGATAACCTGAACGTATGTCAATCTTGGAAAAACATCCCGCCTCTTGAAGTTGATCGAACAAGTCGTCTATTCTCGGAAGCGGATATTTGTTCTTCACGGTTGCTTTGTTCAACTCACGATAATCGATGCATATTCTCATCATGCCGTCTTTCTTCTTGACGAACAGGACCGGAGCTCCCCAAGGTGACGAGCTCGGTCTGATGAAACCCTTCTCCAAAAGTTCTTGGAGTTGTTCCATCATCTCTTGCATCTCTGACGGCGCTAGTCGATAAGGAGCTCTAGCGATAGGAGCTTCTCCTGGCACAAGATCAATCCGAAACTCTACTTGACGATCAGGTGGTAATACAGGCAAGTCGTCAGGAAAGACGTCTGGATACTCGCGCACAATCTTCACGTCGACCAACTTTGACTTTTCTAACTTGGCGTCGATCACATAGGCTAGGAAAGATGAACATCCTTTTACTAAGCACTTGCATGCCTTAGCCATTGTGATTATTGCCACATCACCTTTTCTCTTCTCACCATAGATCATAACGACTTCGCCACAGGGATTGGGAAGTCGAATTAACTTTTTAGAACACATGATCTCGGCATGATTGTTCGCTAACCAATCCATACCGACTACCACATCGAAACCTCCGATTAACATTGGCAGTAAATCAATCGAGAATTCTCTCCCTTCGACTCCGAGAGCACACTTCTTCAGAACATCATAAATCAGAACTTGACTACCATCATCTATCTCTACTACTAATGCATCCTCAAGACTAGTAGTGGGCATAGCAATCTTTTGACGGAACAACTCAGATATGAAAGAGAAATTGGCACCCGTATCGAATAAAACACGAGCAGGTACAAAGTTTATAAGAAATATACCCGATACCACATCAGCGGATGCCTTGGCCTCTTCGGCCGTCATTTGAAATGCTCGACCCGGAACCCTAGGAGGGTTCTCCTTCTTTTCCGCCGCGCTACCCGACACGAGCTTCGGGCAATCTTTTCTTACGTGACCCGGTGTCTTGCACTCATAGCAGACAAGTCCTCTGATCGGACAGTCACGGGTGATGTGATCAGACTTTCCACACTTATAACAAGACTGAGAAGTGGTATTACAGTTACCGTGGTGCTTGGTTCGACATTTTTGGCACCATCTAGCTTCCTGCTGACTGCTGAAGCTTCGATTTCCGACAAAAGGTCGGGATCTCTTGGGATGAGCAGAACTGCTCTCCCACTTTCTCTTTTCAGTAACTACCACCGCCTTCTCTGTTTTACTCTTCGCGTAAACCTCTTCCATAAACTGTGCTTCCTCAATGGTTTCCCGAAGTTTAGAGGCCTTCGAATTTCGGACCATAGTCATCATGTCCGACGGTAGACCTTTCAGATAGGCCTTAATCTTCTCTTTCTCAGTAGAGGCCACATGCCCCACTAACCCCAGCTTGTCCATGAATTGACGGGTATACTCCCTCACCGTCAAATTCCCTTTTACGAGAGCTCGAAATTCTGCCTCGATCCGATCCATAGCCATCTCATTACAGTATTCCTCCAGTAATTTCACCTTGAACTCGCCCCAAGTCAGTTGGGCCAGAACGGTAGGAGAGAGAGTAGACTGGATTACATTCCACCATGTCAGTGCGGTATCCCTGAGCAGTTGTGTACCGAATCTCACTCGCTGGTCATCACCACACTCGGATGAACCAAAAGTCTGTTCGACCGCTCGGATCCACTTAATACATGCAACCGGGTCTTCGGAACCCGAAAACTCTGGTGGTCCACAACCCAGAAAGGATTTGTAGGAACAACTCTTCCCATCCTTCGATGTACCAATGACCCTATGCTCCTCTGATCTGACTCTGTTCTTGACACCTCCAGAGCCAACTACCACATTTTCTGCCACTGCCTCAGGCCTCTTGGAGCTCGGATATCGATCCTCTAACATCTTTAGGAAAGCCTCTTGCTGTTTCTCCATGGCCGACGTCACCATTTGCATGACACTGGCCATCATATCAGCTTGAGGATTTGCCACTGAAACAACGGGATTAGTGGACGCCAACTCCACTCTTGGCTCTGGCTCCACTCCCCCAGTAAATATTGGTGGCATGCCCGGAGGAACGACTGCGGACGTTGTTACCACTGGATTAGGCTCACGCGAACTAACATCGCGTAGATCTCCGTCACCCAGCGGACGACCACGAGTGTTCACCATACTAAAGGATGGTTGCTACACAGGCATGAGAAAGAGTAAGAGGTAGATCAACAGGATAACACAAAAAACGTACTATCACGTTATCAATTGTCACAGTAACGACATTTCAAGCACAGTTACGTATAAATATTCTCATAATAACATTAGCTAAGTGGAATTATGAACATACAATACATAAAAGTTCTTGTCACCATTGCCACAACGTTCGACAACTATAATTTCCGTCGACTCTAAGACTAACACATCTTAGAAGTTCTACCCAAACTCATGAATCAATACTTAACATAGTCAGTCTAAGTCTAGACATCTTACATTCATGCCTAGATCACTTAAACTAAGCTCTGATACCAACTTATAACATCCTAAAATTCAGAGTAATTTAAAACTTCTCAAAATAGGCAACATGACGTTTGTATTGATATAAACCTCCCAAAAAGGGGGTATCAGTTTTTAAGAATTTACAACAACCTGTACTGATATAGGGTTCATCAACAAACTAATCTAAATATAACTATCTAGATTACATCAGTTGACGATTCAAAATTCACCAAAAGAATGGGACTTAACAGATGCCCAACTATCAATACTTAGTCATCTCAAAATACCTCGAGACCAAGCCCGTCTCTCAAAACCCTTGGCACCCACCGCTAAGGGAAACCTGTTATACATATCATTTGAGAAAAAATGTTAGGCTTAAAGCCTAGTGAGAACATACAGTTTATCAATTTCAAGAGATATAAATATGTTCATCCAAACGGAAACCTTTTCAAATAAGCATTTCCAAGATAACGGTTGATAAGAATAAAATTCATTAAAACAAGGTCATAAACCTTCTTTCCAGAACCTCACAATTTAATGCACATGTAGTTCTTCGTTTTGGTTACTATATAGAACCTCACAATTTAATGCACATGTAGTTCTATATTTTGTTAACGGCCAGAACCTCACAATTTAATGCAAATGTAGTTCTATAATTTGTTAACGGCCATAACCTCACAATTTAATGCACATGTAGTTCTTTATTTACATTACTTGGTAACCTCAAATAATGAAATATAAGTCGACTCAAAACCTAGGGATCCACTAGTAATGGTACAAACTCGTCACAACAACTTATGTGACCAACCATAGATAATCATATGGTATAAACACATTTTATAAACAAAATGTCATTTCCAGTTCAACTTCTGGTAAAAATGAAAATCATTAAAATGAGTTCATAAACATTCTTTCACATATCCACATAATGTGCAGGTAAAACATCATTTTACTTCAATAAGATAAGATCCATCATTTAGTAAACAAAATGATCGGGAACCCTAAAATCTCCCAAAACTCAAGTTATATCAAATATGTAGAAAACTTAAATCTGAAACCATGGAGATATATAGGAGCTTAAAAATGTAACATTTTGACATGTATAAAGTTTTAGAAAAGTAGTAGGAACTCACCCAATAGGTTTATACGAAAACCCGAAGAACCAGATATCGACCCTTTTGACAAGACGAATCTTTCTACACCGGAACCTCGGATCGAAACTTAGATAATAATCACCAAACTTAGAGAGAGAGAAGAGATAGATTGAGAGAGTTATTTCTGATAACTCAAAATGAGATATTTGTGTTTTGAAACCCTTAAGTCGGTCCAGGCAATGTCGCGGGTTATGCCGCGACTTCAAGTCGCGGTGCAACTCGCCCGTGTCCTCAAATCAAAACCCAAACAGTGGATGTTGCGGGTTATGCCGCGACTACTGTTCCCCATGCAACTCGCGACATACCAAAACCCACAATACATCAGTGAACATCGCGACCTATGTCGCGACTCTAAGTCGCGAGCAAGTCGCGGAGTTTACTGGAACTTCACAATTCCACCGAAACCAAAAACTCGAACGTTATATTGAATACGATGATAACGATATGAGTTAAACACGAGATTTACAATGATATAAGTATTGAAAATCCAGGGTGTTACACTACAAGATACAATGTATTTATACATGGACTATATGGGCTTGGGCCTTATACTGACATGGGCCTAGGCCCTCTACACATATACATTAACATCCCCCCTCAAACTCAATCGGGAGAAGAATGAGCCAGATGGAGTTTGGAAACTAGATCACGAAACCGTCCTGGTAGATGAGCTTTAGTGAAAATGTCGGTCGGTTGATCAAGAGTTGAAATAGGAAGAAGCTGGATAGTCTTACGAGTCACATGTTGACGAACAAAGTGACAGTCAATTTCAATATGCTTCGTTCGCTCGTGAAAGACATCATTGTGAGCAATCTGAATCGCACTGTTGTTGTCACACCACAATGGAGTTGGAGACTGTTGAGGATCCCCCATGTCAGAGAGTAGCCAGCGTAACCACACAAGTTCTTGAGCCGTGTCAGCTAGTGCTCGATACTCAACTTCAGTACTGGTTCGAGCTGTGAGAGATTGTTTCTTGCTCCGCCAAGATATAAGGGAGTCTCCAAGAAAGAAACAGTAGCCGATAGTGGAGCGACGATCAGTCATGTCACTGTCCCAATCAGCATCAGAAAAACCTCGCAAAGTCAATGATGATGTGGATGGAAAATGAAGACCATGAAACATGGTCCCTTTTAAATATCGAAGAATGCGCAGGACAGCAGCATAGTGATCAGAACAGGGTGCAAACATGAACTGACTGACAGTATGAACAACATAGGCAATGTCAGGTCGAGTCACTGTCAGGTAGACAAGTGACCCCACTAATTGGCGATATAAAGTAGGATCACGCAAAGGAGGTCCAGCATTCGGAGCCAAATGAAGGTTGTGCTCAAGCGGAGTGGATGCAGCTTTGTTGTTAGTAATCCCAGCTTTTGACAAAAGATCTGAGGTGTATTTGGCTTGACAAAGATAAATTCCCGATGGATCTGAGAGCACCTCAAGACCAAGAAAATAGTGTAAAGATCCAAGATCCTTCATCTCAAAACAGGAGCTGAGAGATGTCTTAAGATTAGCTATGCCTGTAGAGTCACTGCCAGTAATAATCATATCATCCACATACAGGAGAAGTAAGATTGTGCCAGCCTCAGTGGTCCGAGTAAACAGTCCTGAATCATAGTTGCTGGGTGAGAATCCCAGAGAGATGACTGTGGAACTGAATTTCTTAAACCAAGCTCGCGGAGCTTGCTTGAGTCCATAAAGAGCCTTCCGAAGACGACAAAAGTGACTCGAGCAACAGGTGCAAATGTCTCCTCATAATCAATACCGTACTCTTGATTGAAGCCCTTTGCCACAAGACGAGCTTTGTACCGATCAATAGAGCCATCATATTTTGTCTTGATTTTGAATACCCATTTGGAGCCAATGGGTGACTTGCCTGGTGGAAGAGGGACAAATTCCCATGTCTGAGCTTTGTCAAGAGCCTGAAGTTCCTCATCCATAGCTTTCTGCCAATTAGGGTTAGAGGAGGCTTCCTTGTAGGAAGTAGGTTCGTGATTTGACAGTAGAGTAGTATAAACATGATAATCACGGAGATGAGAAGGAACTTGTCTTACCCGATCTGATCGTCTAACATTCTGAGGTTGAGAAGTTCTAGGAGCCAAAGAATCAGTAGGCACCTCAGATGTTGGCTGTGCGGATGGAGCAGATGATTGATGTTGATCAGGAAAACTAGGAGAGGCAGGCTGTGTAGGGGCAGGAGACTCTGAAGGAGAGGCAGACTCAGAAGGAGTTGGAACAACAGGTGGAGGTGATATGATGTCAGATTGGAGTGAGTCCAATGAGACGGAAGCATCAGTGAAGAACGGAGTGGTGAAGTTAGGAGACTCACGAAACTTGGATATAGAAGAAAAAGGAACATGTTCCCAGAAGGTAACATGACGAGATATACGAAGACGCTGGGAGATAGGATCCCAGCAGCGATAACCCTTGTGCTCAATACCATATCCAAGGAAGCATCAAAGTCTGGAGCGAGGTTCAAGTTTGGTATGTTCATGAGATTGTAGTTGAACAAAACAAGCACTACCCCAAACTTTTAAAAGTTCATAGGTAGGGGTGACCTCATGAAGAGCCTCATAAGGAGACTTATTATTAAGGATGGGAGTAGGATGACGATTGATAGTATAAACTGCAATGAAAGCAGTTTCACCCCAAAATCGTTCTGGACATTTAGTAGAGATGAGAAGAGTGCGAACCGTATCAAGAATATGACGGTGTTTGCGTTCGGCATGACCATTTTGAGGAGATGTGCCGGGACAGGAGTACTGAGAGAGATTCCCCTGAGATTGAAGTAAGGAGATAAGAGATGACTCTTTGTATTCCATAGCATTGTCAGCTCTAAGAATCTTTATAGATTTTGAGAAATGGGTGTGAATCATCCGGGCAAACATAATATAAATTCTGGGTAGTTCTGAACGATGTTTCATGAGATATATCCATGTGAAACGTGTATGGTTATCAATAAAAATAACAAAATATCGAGCACCCCCTATGGATGGATGTGGTGCTGGTCCCCATACATCAGAATGAATAAGATGAAAAGAAGAAGTAGAACTAAACTGATTCATTTCAAAAGGTAAAGCATGATGTTTGCCAAGTTTGCATGATAAACAAGAAATATTGTCAGTTGATACACAATTTCCTAACACCCCTAAATGAGCTAATGATTTTATTCTGGCTAGAGATAAGTGACCCAGCCGGACATGCCACAACTCAAAAGAAGAAGTGCTGGAAACTGAGGCAACAAGACTTGAAGAGAGTAATGGAAGACGAAGGTAGACCACTTCAATCATCCGTCCAACTTTACGGCCGAGTCCAAGGATCTGCTTGGTCTTTGGATCCTGTACAACACAACCAGAAGAATGAAATAAAATGATCAAATTAGATTCAAGAAGCTGCGTAATCGAAACTAAGCTCAGAGATAGTTTCGGAACATTTAGAACATCCGGTAATTGTATATGAGGAGTGGAGACATTTCCACTAAAGGATACCGGTAGGCTAGTGTTGTCAGCAGTTCTTATTGACGTAAAATGCTGAGGTGGTTTTTTAGAAACTAAACCATCAGTGCAAGGTGTCATATGATTGCAACACCCAGAGTCAAAAAGCCATACGTTACCTGATGCAGCTGAGTGTGGAGAATTCATACCCATAGCACCAGACATGATCTGCTCCATGAGTTCCTGATTGCGACGCATTAGTTCCATTAGGTCAGGTGAGGAGGCTGGAGAAACCTCGGTATCAGCAATAGTAGACCCAGCAACAGCGTGAGTTCGGTTTTGAGAACCAGTGTGCTTGGAGTTCTTCGGGCAGTCAGACTCATAATGACGCGGATGAGTGATGCCACACCTACGGCACTTGCGGATAGGACAATCAAGGAGAAGATGAGCAGTAGAATGTCAAAAGGCACACTCAGATGTGTTCGTCTTTCCCACAGATTTGGAATGATTGTTGTTGGTCCATTTGCCTTTAGACTTGGGATGAGACGTGTAGAGAACGCTATCAGTAGTGGGCATCGGTGATCGCATGTGAAGACGGGTCTCTTCACTTATCAATTCTGATATTGCTTCTTCAAGAGTAGGTAATGGTTGCCTATGAAGAAGAGAAGCACGAACATTCTCAAATTTATCAGTAAGACCCATCAGATTAGTGATCACATGTAGCTGGTTGAAGTAGGCGGTGAATTGTTGAGTTGTTTCATCAAAAATCTGTGGTGCTCCAAGACTTATATGATCTCTGAGAGACTGCATTTTAGAGATATAAGAGTTTATGGATTGATCAGGAAGCTGACGTTTGCTCTGAAAGGTGGTCCACAGTTGATACTGATGAGATAGGCACGATGACGTGTACCGCTTGGCGAGAAAATCCCAGAGACTTTTGGCGGTAAGATAACCAAGAAACTGTTGGTTGATCTCAGGAGTAGTGGAGACATTAATGAATCCCAGAATACGAGCATTATTGATGTCCCACTCATTCATGCGTTTTGTAAAGTCAACAGCATTCTCAGTTGCTTCCTGAACTGGAACTTTGGATGCACCAGTAACATAGGTGTAAAGACCATGGGATTTTAGCAGAATTGTCATATGATGATGCCAGAAAATGTAGTTGCTACCATTGAAAATAACAGAGATGGGATTTGAGTGACTGAGATTGTCAGCCATGGGAGTGAGAAACAGTTCAGATATGCACTAGAGTCTGGTATGGACCGACCGATATAGACCGGTAGAGGGTCGTCCGGTATGAACCGGGAGGTGCGACCGGTATAGACCGGTAAAGAAGTGCGACCGGTATAGACCGGTAAAGAGATGCGACCGATATAGACCGGTAAAAGTTGCGACCGGTAGAGTGATTCGACCGATAAAGGTTTCGACCGGTAGAATGTTTTGACCGGTAAAAGTTGAGACCGGTAGAGTGATTCGACCGATAAAGGTTTCGACCGGTAGAATGTTTCGACCAGTAAAAGTTGCGACCGGTAGAATGTTTCTACCGGTAGAGGTTTTGACCGGTAAACTTCCGGTTCTGCGGCAAGGGTTTCAGAAAACAAACAGCGGCGACTTGATTCAAAATCGATTCAAAACAAACAGATCGATCGATGTTGGCAATTCAAAATCGATTCAAAACAAAATCGATTCATAGGCGATGGCAAGCAAAGAAACAGCGGCGGCGATGAGAGACGGCAAGAGGTTCGGATGAACAGTGAACTGATGAACAGTGAAATCGAAGAATAAACCTACAACTTTGATACCATGTTAGAAGATGAATATGATTGAAGGAGACGATGAATATGCTGAAGGTTTGAAACCTCGATATATTGATCGAGAGAAAACGTACAATATGAAAAGTAAATAATGAGAATTCTAAACCTAGACTACAAGATACAATGTATTTATACATGGACTATATGGGCTTGGGCCTTATACTGACATGGGCCTGGGCCCTCTACACATATACATTAGTTGTTTGTCTTCCCCACCCGATGATCCCTCCGGTTCCATTCTTCCTATTGATGAGATCTACAAAACCTAAAATAGTTTTCTTTAACTGTAAAATAAAAAAGAGATTAAGACGATGGACGGAGATGTCATATTCTAAACAGATAAAAAACATAAGCGGTGCCTATTATGATCATCATCATATCCTATATGAGCCAACTTGTTGCAATGGTAATATATATGCTTGGTCTTATGTCTCGTGTGGCTACCTCATCTCATACAAGTCCAGATTGATGTGGTTAAGGAGAAACAAGTTGTGATAAATTTGGTGCCTTTGATGAAATTACCCGGCTCAGAATATTGTGATCGTCTCATTCGGGACCGTTTCTTCTTGAAAGGATCTTGTACACAACTGTTCACCATTAGGGTATGTGTAGACATACCCTAATGTACATCGTGGTCAAAGTATTACCAAGTGAAATGTGATCAACATCATTTGCTAGTGATGGTGGAAGAGTATGGAGAATCCGTGGAGGTATTCAAGCTGAACGATTGTACACGAAAATGGGAGGAAATTGATGGTTTAGGAAGACACATGATTTACATTTGTGATAAATCATGTGTGAGCATGGACGCAAAAATACCAGAAATGGAGAACAAGATTTATTTATTTTCCAAGATTGCATTCTGAGAACGGAAAGTTAGTGTTTTATTCTCTCGAAACATGCAGGTTTCATACGTTTAATGGCAGAAACGTGGAACAAAATCTCACCAATTTATTTGGAACCAAATGGACCGTCTACGTTCACGCCTGGATTCAACCAACTTGGTCCTAGCTAGCTAGCTACCATGAATTATTTCAATTAGGTTTGTTTGATAACATTATTATTATTATTATTATTATTATTTATTAGAGTAATTAAATTACATATTTATTGCTGGTTTAAAAAAAATTTGTTTGTGTTTTAGGTATGGTTTTGCTAGAATGGTGAGGTTTATTAGTTATTCTTTCTGGTTAATTTGGCTTATGGTTGAGATGGGCATTTCAATTATTTTTAGTTGTTTGGTTTTTCTAAGTTTTATTTGGAATCAGGGATGTCCAGTGGATAAAACAGATGTTTATGATTCTAGATTTGGAGTTGCCATTGCAAAACATGTTTTCTATAAGATAGTAACGAGCGGTAAACGTTTATCGGTAACAATCATCAGACTTATTGGACAACATTCTAGGCCTTCAAAAATGAATTTTTGGTAAGCATATTTAACCCGGTAAGAGTTTACTCCCTTGCTTACCGGGTAAGATCTTCGGTCCTTACTATATCTTTTACCGGGTAAAATTCTCGGTCCTTGTCATGCTCCCTTTGCAAGGTAAGTGTCTAAGTGACACCCAATAAACACTTACTCAATAAGAATTTGATAAACGGTCCTAAGCAATGATGAATTTACTACCATATCCATTTACATTCTTGTAAATCCAATTACCCACATGTCACTAGAATCCTCAATGATACATAAAAAAATAGGCCTTTTCACACTCCTGTTTCAAAAAATATCCCAAGTAGAAAGAATTTCCTGTTTCAAAAAATATCCCATGTAGAAAGAATTGGAGGTCGTTTACCAACTTAAACTGTGTAGGGTACGTTAAAATTGTCACCTTTGCTTACCTTATGTGATAAATTTTCAATAATCAATATAATATAATATAAGGGTCTCTTACTTAATCATTGGTAAAGACCTTCATCTCTAATAGCATATGGAGGACTTGGAGCAACATGGATTTGGTGGTGTTTCTTAAGATGGAGAGAAGATGGACTGTGTTTCTTCCAAGAGTATTTTGAAGAAGAAAAGCAGCTCAAAAACCACCATGGATTTGGTGGTCTTCACTGTCGATAGGGAAGAAGGGCTTTAGGAAGTTGAAGAAAAAATGTTTATGACCTGTTGATTGGGGATGAAATGAAGGAGGATGAAGGGTAAAAGTGGAATAAAAAGGTAAATAAATAGCTGAATGTAAAGGACCCTATTTTTCTGGCTGACCGAATAAGTCATCGGCTGAGCGATTAAGCCACAACCGAACAACTATTTATAGTTGAGCGAATAAGCTATATAGGCTATACAACCCATTAAGCCACAACCGAACAACCCCTTACTTGATAAGCACTTACCGGTAAAATTCAACACTGTTACTTACTTAGTTATGATTAATAAGAGGTGGTGTGTAAAAAGGTCTGAACGATTTAGACTTAAGAGCCATTAAGAGGTTTTAAAAAAAAAAAAACAACCCCTTACTGGTTAAGATTTTAGTCCACAAAAATGGCATCATATGCAACAATTTGTCCGATAAGCGCTAATTCCATGGTAAGAGTCGTCGCCCTCACTCTTGGTCCTTGTCTCATTCTTAACGGGTAAGATTCTTGGCTTACCATATTCATCCGGTAAGGTAATGCAACTTGATAAGCACTTACCCAAATAAGCGTTTGATAAACGACCCCTTGGTAGGACACTAATTATTTGAACACCCACAAAGGATGATTGGTCTGGCGGTAAAACCCAACTCAACTTTTTTAGGAGGTCAAGGATGAGGAGTGTAAGTAATGTTGCAAAATCCGATCACACCACACTTGATCGAACCCACAAAATGAGACCGAACCAAGTAGAAACTTAATCGAAATCAACCCAAGATCCAAAATAAACTAAAACGAGTTTGTAATGCGGAAACGATAAACTCGGTTCTCTCAACGGTAACAATAATCAACCACAAATAATAATCGAAAAACTTGACGGAAATAAATAAAGGGAGAAAACGACACCGGATTTACGTGGAAAACCCAAAACGGGAAAAACCACGGGCGGAGAAGACCACCGAAAAGTCCACTATAATCGACGATGTTACAATGCTCGAGAAACGAAGAAATCAATGAAGGAAAAATACAGATTTTATGCTAACGTAATCTATCTTTATTGTTGGGAGAGTTCTGCGTCAATATTTTCTGGAGAGTCTACCAATGAAATAAGTTGGAATAAGTTCACATCACTTTTGGGCGAGTTTGCTGCGGGTTTGAAGAATATAAAACTCGCCCGGCTTCCTTCATGTGAAAATAAACAGTGACAAAGGCGAGTGTCATGCGAGTATACTCACGTGAATGTCGCTTTACACACTGTTTGCAACCTCCTTTGTAGCCTCCATATTTGACCAACAATATTAATGTTTGACTTTCAAAACAGCCACCGACATTCTTATCTCCATGATCATTTGACAGTTGACACCATCTTAATATTCATTTTTTCATGCATGCATTTCAGCATTTGTGATGACAAACAAAATTACAAGTAATATTTGTTGTATATAGATATTACTATACTCGTGTAATGTAGTGAGATACATCATGATTTTAATGTTTTATTTTATTTTTTTGTCGATTTACAGTACGATTTTAGATGACTTTGAGAAAGTGATAATGTTTTTTTTAATTTGTTTAATTTAGGCTTAATAATATAATGTTTTTTATATAAAAAAAATTAAGTATTTTGTTAAAATTCAATAATTATCTTATATATTTTAATGACATCTAGAAAAAATAACCAATTACATATTTAATAATATAATTAAAACAAAATTATAGTAATATAATATATTAATTAATAGTGATATATGGAAATGTCTGCATAAAAGGAAGATCATGCACATACCAAATTGGTGGGTGTTAAAATCATCCAGTAGTAATATGTATCTTGTGCTTTGATACTTGTAAATTAAGAGATTTTTAAAATCTTGCATAAAATGATGGTACCTTGTGCCTAATAATTTGTATTTAAGAGGTTTTTTATTCGTACTTTATAATACTAGTGTTGGGCCTGTGCATTGCACGGAAGGATAAATTTTTTGTTGGAATATTGAACCGAGTTAAAATGAAACGTAATTTCTCTGTTAACAGTTAATGAAATACAATGTGAAAAACGAATGTATTTTCATAAGTGGTTAACTTGCATATATTCTTAATCGTTTGTTGTTATGAGTTTGTGCAATAATATTGGTAATCGTTTTGTATTATATTATTTAAAACTCAAACGACATGTCTCACAACATATCACTCTTATTGAAATAATTATAAATATACAAATTAGTTGTTCAACTTGCAAGACAGATCCCATTAAAAATCCCAATAGCAAGCTATTATAGTAACTTTTTCCTATAAAAATAAAGATATGTATGTATATATATATATATTATCCCCCTACTTCGAAAAATATGATTATGGGTTTTGAAAAATATAAACAAATCCTCAGTAAATAAAATAAAATATAAAAAAGTAGTTTTTCAAAGAAACAAAAATATAGTGGAATACCTT
Organism: Arctium minus; assembly: GCA_954870635.1. Classification (NCBI taxonomy): domain Eukaryota; kingdom Viridiplantae; phylum Streptophyta; class Magnoliopsida; order Asterales; family Asteraceae; genus Arctium; species Arctium minus. Next base: position 25,859,517 of record OX941082.1, on the reverse strand, counting down.
TTGTTCAGTTGCAGGTTCCGCCATTGACACCCGACCGTTCGTCTTCTTCTTGTACTTGGATGATACATAGAGAAGCTATATATATTTATAGTGAATGTAGAGAATATTTTAAAATTTTTTATTTTCATTTTCGATTTTACATTTAAATGTAAATATATTAAAAATATGGAATATTATTTTTATATCTACATCGTTTCTATTTTATTTTATTTGCACTGGGTTAATTTGGAAAGTATTGCGGAATATTTTTATTTTAAAAAATACGATAATTTATTAGTGTATCTCGTTATTTTTTATTTTTAATTCATATCAACCTTCGTTTTTCTTCTTTTAATGCTCGTGAAAAAAAAATACGTGTAGATTTTATATTATGCTAATATAAAATACGTGTAGATTTTATAAAATAAAATATATTTTATATTAGCAAAAAAATACGGAATAAAAAAAATTTAATATTACATCTCATTATGTAAAAAGATTTTATAAAATAAAATATGAAAAAAGATTTTATAAAATAAAATATGGAAAAATCATTATGAGATGTAATATAAAAAAATACGGAAGAATTTTTTTTTTATATTACATCTCATTAATATAGATTTAAATGTAAAATCTACATTTAAAATAGATTATGCAAATATAAAATCTATTTTATAAAATCCTCCACCAAAAAAACAAATATTTATATTAATAAATGAGTATCCATTCTACAAATAGATGATTATGTGAGATACTGTGTTTGGAAATATTGTACCAAAGCATTAAGAAATTGTAAATTAAGTAATTGACTTTAATTAGTTGTAACTTGTGCTTAAAATGTTGTAATTAATAGTTTTTTATGTCGTTTTTATAATATAATATAGATAGTATAAATATAATTTAAAAAGATATGAGGGAAATGCAATTCTTTAGCAAAACGTTTAACTTATAAAGAAATTCTCAAGTGATAATTTTTTTTTCACACCTTTTATTAGAGGTGTTCAAAAAAACCGTTGGACTGCTCAAACCGGTCGAACCAAGTCAAACCGGACGGTTTTTGCCGGTTTGAGCGGTCTGGCGGTCCGGTCTGAAAAATAGCCAAACCGCTCAGTCCGGTTTGACCATTTTTTTAGTGGTCTGAACCGAACCAACCGCCAAAAATACACATGTTTTAATCATATTTAGTTTTCATATTGCAGACTCAATTTTATGGCTCAATTAAAAAAGTTCTTCAAAGAATTATTTCTTTAGTTCTCATTTTCTCAATTGATTGTGTTATCTAAATTGACAAATTTCTAAGATCCGTTAAAAATTCAAATCTAAATCCAAACCGTCCTTCGACTTTCTCAATATTTATCCAAAATTCAATCAATTTTTTTTTGGAAAGGGTATCCTAGGCCTATGACCCAGACTAATCCCTGACAATTAGGGCCTTTGGCCCAGCTGCTAAAGCGTGCAGCCCTGAGTTTATCCTCAGTGGCCACAAGTGCTGCTAGTGGGGATCGAACCCGGGTTGAGCGCTATGAACTCCCCAAGCCTTTACCACCACACCACAGCCCTTGTGGTTAAAATTCAATCATTGTTGGTGGACTTGTTTAACTTTTTTTCAACATGGTCAATGTTTTTTTTAATTTAATATATAAATGTTCTTTTATAATTTGATATACTATTTTTTAATAATGTTATATTAGTAGAATTTTTTTTTTGGATATAGAGTTTATGTTTTTTTAGTTTAAAGCCCATAAGAGGACCAAACCGCCTAAACCAGTCAGATAAGACCGCCTTTTTGTGGTCCGATTTGACCGGTTTAGTCACTTGCTACCAAACCGCCCGGTTTGAAAATTTTCTAAACTGCCATTTATGGTTTGGTTTGTGGTTTGGTAGGTTAAACCGCCCAAAACAGACCGCAAACACCCTACCTTTTATATAGGGGCTCCCTTTGAAGGAAGGCTTTGTAAACAATAGAACTAAAGAAGATGAAACACCCTCAAGTAAAGGGGTTGAGTTTTTTGATCCCAAAGTTCTCAAAGTTTATAGAGTTTTTATATGATTACGTTTATTTACACATATAGATAGGAAAATAAAAGTTGAAATTACTTTTTAGCCGTTGGATGAATTGGCTTTGATTTACCTTCAATTTAAGGATGTTCATGGTCCAGTTTGGGTGATTTAACCCCCCAAAGCACAAACCAAACTGCAATGACGATTTAAATTTTTTTTTTCCAAATCGAGCGATTTGACAACGCGTGATTAAGTCCAACCACAAAAAGACGTTTAACAAAATGAAATTTATACCTATATACCATCATTAAAAATATACTATACCGAATTATAAAAAAAAATTATCTCAAAAATTAAAAAAAAATTATTGATCAAGTTGAAAAAAAAAGTTAAATAAGTCCACCAACAATAGTTGGAATTTTGGACAAACATTGAGAAAGTTGAAGAACGATTTAGAATTTAGGATTTTGATTTTTGACGAATTTTAGAATTTTGCCAATTTAGGGAATGCAGTAAATTGGGAAGTGAAAACTAAAAACTAAATGTCTTGAATGGACTTTTTTTTAATTGGACCATAAAAATTAAGCCTACAAAATGAAAACTAAATATAAGCAATACATGTTTATTTTAGTAGACGATTCGGTCCAAATCGCTCAAAAAACGTTCGAATTATAGAACAGACTAGTTCGAGCGGGTTGATACCATAGATATACTTCTCCACACGGCGCTCCTCGGTCGGTACATACAATTCGGCAAATCGGGCTTTCTCAATAAACTTGGAAGTGTACGCCCGTATGATCATAACCCATTGCTCTAACTTCAAGAACTCCTACTCCAACTTCTTAACCGCCACCAAAGGGCATAACTGCGCCCTAAATCTAGAAGTGAAAGTCTCCCAAGTAATACTCCTAGCCGCCTTCGATCCCTTCCCGCCCGATTCAACATCCCACCAAAATATTGCATTTGATTTCAACATGGATAAAGCAAACACCACTTTGTCCTCTTCGGCACACTTGCACGTGTCAAACGCCAATTCCATCTCCCTGGTCCACTTCAAAGCCACGACCAGATCACACTCTCTCTTAAAAGTAGGAGGTTTGCAAGACGAGAATGCCTTATAATTGCATCCTTTAGCTACATTAGAATCGTTCGCCACCAATGTAGTTGATTGGGAATGACTGCCCACTTCGGTCATAGGTGGGTTAGACATTTACATGCCCTCCTTACTCTTACTCTTATCTTTGCTTCCCGATACCTACTTCTTTTGATATGGCAACAAAGCTTGCAAGGTCTCTTGGAGTTTTCTCATTTCTGTGGCAAAGGTCTCTTGGGTCACAAAGGCTTGGGCTCGGCCCCAACCACGACCCCTCGTTTGCCCACGTCCCCTCCCGGTTGCGGAGCTCTCTTGTTGCGATACCTTACGTCCCACCGGTATTTCAACACTTCTCGCCCTACGAACACACGAGTCTTTGCCCGACCTCGGGCCCCGATGGTCGTTTCCTCAACTTGGGTCGTAGCCCTTTGGGGTGTTCTCCCTCTGTAACACCCTCAAATTTGGAAAGAGCAACTAATTTAAAATTTTTAATTATACATCAAATAAGGATAAAATCTATTCTACTAATCATCACTTGAGTCACCTCAATTAGAATTCTAGATTTAACTTTAACAAATAATAGGTGAAGTCTTGTATAAAGACTAATCAAAGGCGGGTGTTACTAAAACCTAATAACAGTTGCTATCTCCAAAAGTGTGGAAGGCTTCACCGAGCTACTCTCTCTCGTGCAGGACTAGCACTCGTCTCACCACGAAGTCGCTAGCAACAATCCTCAATCAAACTTGATGCACATGCCGACAAATAAAAAGGTTAGGCTAACGCCTAGTGAGTTCAAGAGTTTTCAACATGAAACAAATATATTTGTTAAAGGGAAAGAATACAGTTTAAATCATAATCTTTCAAAAGGATTTACTTTAAATATTAAACGACTCATTTTCCAATAGCACACACCTTTAAAAAAAAGCAACCCGACATAAACATTCTTTCGTAAAACAACTTCAACCCCAAACTCACCCAAAACGTGAATAGAAAATGAACTCCCCATTTATAAAAATGTGGATAAAAACTTTATTTCCCGAAACACCCAAAACACGGGCGGGGCATAATACTCAACCCATAAATCTAGAATAACAACCATATATGCAAAATGTCACCGAAAACATGGATAATAAAATAACATAATTTAATACCCAAATAACACCTTCTAGTGACGAGGGAGACCCGATTCCGTTGTACATGGCGGAACACAAAGTTAAACCACATGGCCACGTTGTCAGACTACGCCTCGGTTCGTAACTATATTGCCTGCTCTGTCGAGCTACACTTCCAGTCGGACTGTATTCTAAGCCCTAAAAACACCGTATCCCCTATTGCATGCTCCGTCGAGCTTCACCTCAAGGATACACGATCCTATTGCCTGTTCGTTCTCTAGTGTAGTTTCATCCTCAGGGTACTCATTCGACCCCTAGTGCCTACTCCCTAGAATTCAAGATAGGAGCCTCAACGCCTTACTTGATAACTCATGATGTCTAACCCTCGTGCACAAGAATTAGAACATCAAATCACAAAACTTATGGTCCCGAAGTACAACCCATAAGAGGTTCCTCTCCGCAAAACAACCGGGACAACAACAATGCCAACACGACATAATTCCCAAAGTGAGAATATTAAAACTCCTCACCCTTAAATATGACCGACTTACATGCCTATTGATCCAATGCATTACTGTCTAAACATATAACTCCAAATGAATGACACACGCACTCAAAACATGTGTTCTCCAAAATAAAGTGCAATAAATGAAACTCCCACCAAAGTGTCTCATTAAGTAATTAAAGTCAGATAAGTGTCCTTAAGACCCGACACAGACGAAACTGTGCTTTAAGCCCAAAATCAAGTGACCATAAGTTAAAATCCCGAAAATGCAATAAAATGCAACGACCAACGTTTATGTAGACACGTGCTCCAAAATGTACGAATAAACTCCAACACATTTTAGAGTTAGACAAATCATTTTCCAAATCAGTTTATACCACTTATCTTTTCAAAACGACCCATAACACAAAAATCAACCATTTCCCCAAAACGCACACTAAAAGTGCATTTATACTCAAAGGATTTCATTTCACAAAATGGATTATTAAAATACCAATACTCAAGCTTCATTTATCAAAATGCCCAAAATCCCAAATGTGGGTGTTTCATCTGTTTATAAAGTTAGACACTTCAAATAATCAAAACTCATCAAATAACTCAATAGTTTATAATTTCATGTAAAACATATAAACATTGAAATATTGACATTTTGGCATGTACACCGTTTTCACAAATCAACTTGAACCCACATTGCTAGATTTAGGCTAAATCTAGATTTTCCCCAACTTGAGCTTATTTGAAGAAATTCGAATATTCAAGCCAAAACTTCCAAAAACCTAGATTCATAAATTTTCCAACCATAAATACACGCATCCAAACACTTATAATCATTCCCCAAATATTTTACATCCAAGTCCCCAAATTTGGCCAAAACCCTAATTTGACCTAATTTCTCCAAAATCATCAAAACCGAAATTTGAGAAACCAATCACTAGGAAATCATCAATGAAGCATTTATAACTTATAATAAGGTTTAGAAATGGAGAGGATAAACTTACCACTTAGGTTTTGGTAAGAAAACCTAGAAAACCTAAAATGAAGCTTGAGGTTGAAGATGAAAATGAAGCCTCTTGACCCTAGCTTCCAATCCTTAACTTGATGATGGAACACCTTAAGGACTCAAGAAATGGCTCCAAAATGAGTTAGGGTTTGTGAGGGAAGGAGGAGAAACGATTTGGGAGAGAAAGGGAGAAGTTTAGATGTGAGAAATGAGAAAAATGGCTGAAATCCCGATTTTAACAGCCTTCACTCCCCCCGGTGCGACAATAACACGCGACTATGACACAGTCATTGTCGCATGTCATAGTTGCACACTTTGTGATACATTGACACACGACTATTACACGATCATTATCGCGTGTCATATCGCACCAAGTGTACCATGGGCGTTCCAACTTGTGCAACTATGACCGTGCGACTATGACATTGTCATAGTCGTCGAGCATTGTAGTCGGACCTTTTCCAAGCCCCGAAACCCGAATTTTTCAATGCCAACACTCCCGATACTCTTAGGGACTTTAAATAATGTTTTTCCAACATAAATCCCACCATTTCCAAGTTGTAAAAACGTCCGGGTGACCTTTACTTACCGAAAATTACGGGTGTTACAATCCTCCCAACCTTAAAAGAGATTTCGTCATCGAAATCTAGATTCCCATTTAACGTTGTCCGCATATTAGGTTGTCTCTAATCCACTTGCCAAAACAACCACCATAAACCTTATGCTGATACTCACGACAACCGTCCCCTTGGGCACATTACATTTATATCCAAGTGAACGCTTAACCTACTATAGTAGCCTTTAACCACGATACTACGGTTGTCTCCCAACTTTGTGTGACACGTACTACCTCAAGGGTAGTTTGTGACCTCAACCTCGTTCTGACATTCCGTACCAGTTCTACACGATTCTGGATTCGTATTCCGACGATCAACACCCGACCCGAAGAATCCCCATAATCCCTTAATCATTCGCCCTTGTTATTGGTAGAGCCATCCTTCTAGGGATGTACCAAAACGTTATCTACGGGGTCGGTTTTTTCAAATTCAGCGATTGCGCAACTCCAAACTATACTTAAACATTAATCCTAATGGTCGATATAAACCTTTACCATATCAAGAAATATTGATCATTGATACTTAATCACAAACATCAATGTTAGATCACATATCTATTGGATTCAAGATCATCTAATCTGAAGATCCAATCTGAAGCTAAAGCCGGAAAGTCGACTCTCGATATTAAAGTCTAAATGTCGTTTGTAATAAATGTCGAAGTTAATTAATGTTTATTGTTTTTAGTTAGTTAACTTAGTTAATAGTTTAGTTTAGTTAGATATATAATATCTAAATGTTAGATATTATATTAGTTAAAGTTAGTTTATTATAGTTTAATATTGCAAGTGGTTGATAGGAAGTGTGTCTTAGAAGCTAGATCTAATATCTGATCTAATCTCAACAACTCTCTATTATCAGATCATATAGAACACACACAAAAAGGTGTAATACACAGAGAGAAAACAGAGAGCTTCAAAGATCAATACCGAACCTTGTAATCGTTGTTTATTAATCAATACAGGTTGGTAATCGTTAATGTGTTGTTTGATATAAAACTTGATATAGTATTGTGGACCCACAATTGGTATCAGAGCCTGATTAAAGATCAAAATCAACTTTTAAGAAAAACGACCCTGTGTTCTTGTTTGAAAATCGATTTCTAGTTTTAGAGTGTTTTTGGGTTAGAAATCGATCAGGTCTTGATCGATTTGTGTGCTAAATCGAGTTGGTAGTGTTTGATTTAAGTTTAGAACTTCAATCGATTCAAATTTTGGGATTTTAGTGCAAAACTTTTCACGACCAAAAAGTCACGGTGCCATCGATTTTTTCTTCAAAAAGTGATTTTTATCGAAATCGAGTGGTAACAAACTGTTCTAGAAGTGTTTGTGGTCATTTGTTAGGAGTTTAGGACTGCTAATCGTTGTGAAAAAGCTTTTTAGTTAAAATTCGAAGTTGCAGGGACGAACTTGCGCAAACCTCAACTTTGCGCAACCCAAGTGATACGCAAGGCTCTACTTTGCGCAACCCAAGTGATAAGCAAACCTCAACTTTGCGGAACCCAAGTGATACGCAAGGCTCTACTTTGCGCAACCCAAGTGATAAGCAAACCTCAACTTTGTGCAACCAACTACTTGCGCAAACCTCAACTTTGCGCAACCAACTACTTACGCAAACCTCAACTTTGCTGAACCAACTACTTGCGCAAACCTCAACTTTGCTCAACCAACCTCTCGCGCAAACCTCTCTTTGCTCAAATACAAGATTTAAATCTTTTTAATCAGAATGACATCCAGAGAAGCTCTTGCAATCGGAACTGACACCAAGCCACCAGTTCTCTTTAAAGGAGAATACGAACAGTGGAAAGATCGGTTTCTGAACTTTGTTGACAGACATGAGCTGGGTGATTTCATCAGGAAATCTATAGAAGAAGGGGTTATGAAACCAGTCATGATGACTCGTTTGGTTGGAACCGTGCCAACTCAGGTTGAACTTAAGTATCATGAGCTAGAAGATGATAACCTCAGAAGAGCTAAAGGCGACAGATTAGCTAAGTCATACAATCTACAAGGAATTCCAAATGAAATCTATGTAAAGATTGACAGCTACAAGGCCTCGGGCAAAGAAATGTGGGATCAGCTTGAGAAGATGATGCTGGGTTCAAAGGTTGGGAATCAGCTGAAAATCTCCAACTGCCTAAATAATTATGAAGAATTTAGAGGCAGAGTAGGAGAATCTTTAGAAGAAACCTATGACAGGTTTGTGACCTTGCTGAACGAACTAAGAAAGAACAAGGTCCACAAATCACAAATAGAGCTGAACGTCAAATTCCTGAGTATTCTACAGCCGGAATGGAAAAGATTTGCCAGACAGATGAAGCAGATCAAGGATCTGAATGAGATTCCACTTCATGAGGTGTATGAAACCCTCAAACAAAATGAAGAAGAGGTGGATGAAATTCTAGATGAAAAGAGGCAGAAAGGAAAGACAGTTGAAGACACAGTTGCTCTTGTTGTCAGAAAGAAGAAGAACAAGACGATTATGTATGATTCAGAAGAAAATGAAGCTTATGCAAACTCTGACTCGGATGAAAATGACCAACTGAAGCAAGCAATGCTTCTACTGACAAATGCTTTTCAGAGAAAGTTCTACAAAAAGCCAACTTCAAACAGTCAGAGGTATTCTTCTGGTCCTAACAACTATGTCCACAAGGAAAGGGTTGAAGGAAATAGATATGAAGGGAAGAGAACAGAAGAGAGGAAACCGGAAGAGAGAAGATATCAGTCTGAAGAAAAGAGAATAGAGGAAAGAAAACCGGAAGAGAGAAAGTTTAAAGCTGAAGGATCCGGTCAGACAGAACAACCAACGTGCTACAACTGTGGCAAAACAGGTCACTATGCCAGAGACTGCCGAAGACCAAAAGTCAGAAACTCCGATTATTACAAGAACAAGATGCTTCTTGCAAAACAACAAGAGGATGGTAAGGCACTGATGGCTGAAGATGAATACTGGATTGATCATTCAAACGAGGTAGAAGAGGATGAAGAAAAGGATGAAGTCGTCAATATGTGCTTGATGGGAAAGCAAGAATCAGATACTGAAGCTGATTCAGATGATGAAGAAGAGGAGGTATGTGATTTATCGTATTCAGATTTCATGAATAAAATGCATGCCATGAATTTAAAACAACAAGAGTTAGAGTCGAATCTTGAGCGAGAAAATGGTGTCATTACAGACAAAAACCAATTGATACAGAAACTTAGCAATGAAATTGCTGAGAAGAAAGTATTGGTTGAGGTTTTATATAGAGATAATGACACCAACGCAAAGGAAAAGACAATAATTCTTAAAGAGAATTCTGAACTCAAGTCTAATCTGACAAAAAGTGAGATTGATATATATGAGCTTACAAAACTGCATTCTTCTTGTACCAAAGAAAACTTTTCTTTACTTGGTAAATTAAAAGGTTTGGAAGAGAAGTTATACAAAATGGGTCAAACTGAACAGACTATTCATCTGAACAAACCCAAAGAGGAAATAGAGAGATGGGGAATCGGTTATAAGAATCCTCACTGTCTTCAAAAAGGAATGTCTGAAGTGCCTGCACTTTATGATCATCTTTCTATGAAATTAGCTCGACGAATCCCTGAGTTTAAAACTTTCTGGACTAAACTATCAGAAGAGGATGAAGCCAACGAAACTGAAAAACGTTTGAAATCATCTAAAGTTCACCTTCCATTTTATTATGCGAAGATGAATAATAGTTATAATGAAAATCCAATATATAAAAAGAAGAAAACTCTTTCAAGTAATTTCTTTCAAAGTTATTCTGAAAAAGAAATGGAGGCGAAGCCTATTCAAGATAAATTATATGTCCCTCCTCTCGTTTTAGAACGTAAAATTTCTGAACTCGAGAATTCTTTATCAGATGAAAGACTTTTGATGAATATTGAACAAAAAGTTTTTTCAACTGTGTTCAAAAATGTTATTATTTCTAAGGCTTCAAACTCTGAGGATATGTTTGGTTTAGCAAATAAAGGGTTTGATTTTCTGAACGCTGACGGTGGTTTAGATGATTGTTCTAATCAATTTGACTTTAATGCAAAACTTCCTAACCATTCATCTTTTGTTAAGAAATCTTTTGGAAAAACCAGTATGCCTGTTAACAGTGCAAAATCAACGAAAGTTGATAACTCAGTCTCTGTGAAAGCTAAAAATGCTAAAGGTAAGATTACATCTAGGCATTCACAGAAACCGAACACTACTGGTAATCCGAAGAAGAAGCATTCGTTTGTTGCTCAAAAGTCTAACTCACCAGTTTCACATGTTTCAGATCTGAGCAAGCAAAGGCCAGAAGTTAAATCTCTGTGGCAACCGAAACAGAAGCTTGACAAGACCGTTAAATCGTTTTGTAGTGTTAATTGTAGTAAGACTTCGCCTAGTAAAGATGTCTTAATTGCTGATGTTGATATTTTGAACTCAAAACTTGTTGTTTCTCGTAAGCAATATACAATGAAGCAATTATTTCTGTTATCTTTATCTGCTAGAAAGTCTTATATTTATGATAAACATGTTTCTACTTCTTGTCAAGATTCTGAAGATTGGTTTGGCAATTATCATGTGCATTCATCTCATTCTAATTCTTCAAATGCATTTCAAAAGAAAAGAGGACCCAATTTGAAATGGGTACCAAAATCTTGTGCTAACATAGTAGGACCCAAATTCCAGTGGGTACCTAAGGCTAAATCTGTGTTGCAGGCACACAAAGTTTAAAAGAAGTTATGAAGAGATGACTTCTAGACAAAACAGTCTAGGACTCGTTCCTCAAAGAAACTAGGTTCTTGAATACAACAGTTCAAGACCCGCACTTCAAAGATAAAACAATGGATTCTGAACACGTCTGTGCAGAACCCCGTGCTTAAGAAGAGGATATGGCTTTTGAACGCATCAGTTCAAGACCCGCTCTTCAATACTCAAAGAGTTTATTCCAATGTTGTCATATGAATATCTAAATTGATTATTTCTCTTGTGCAGATCCGTCATTTATGGTACTTGGATAGTGGATGTTCCAAGCATATGACTGGACAAAAAGAGATGTTGTCCAATTTTAAAGATAAATATTGCGGAACAGTTAAATTTGGCAACGACCAGCATTCACCAATAATGGGTTGTGGTGATATGGTACACAACAATGTCACGATCAAGAAGGTGAGCTATGTTGAAGGCTTAAAACACAACTTGTTCAGTATAGGCCAGTTCTGTGACAAAGATTTAGAAGTCAACTTCAAAGCCAAGACGTGTTCAGTTCGCACTGAAAAGGGCGAGGAACTCTTGGTCGGTACTCGAGAATCAGACCTCTACACAATCAATCTGTCAAATGTCCAGACTGACAAGCAAGTTTGTCTACTGACGAAAGCCTCGATGCAATAAAGTTGGCTATGTCATCGAAGGCTCTCTCACCTCAACTTCAGGTACATCAACAATCTGGTCAGTGGAAAGCTCGTCAAAGGACTTCCAGAGCTCAAATATGAAAGAGAACATCTTTGTACAACATGTGAAAAGGGAAAAATGAAGAGGGCTCCACATAAACCAAAGCCTGAACCAAGTACAAGCGCTTCGTTAGAGTTATTGCATATGGACTTATGCGGTCCGATGCGAACTCATAGTCTAGGCGGAAAGAAGTACATACTCGTTATCGTGGACGATTACTCGCGATACACATGGGTCAAGTTTCTATGTTCAAAGGATGAGACACCAAATTTTCTCATCACATTCCTGAAGACGACCCAGGTGAATCTGCAGAAACCGGTCAAGCTTCTAAGAACAGACAACGACACAGAGTTCAAGAACAAAAAGGTTGAAGAATATCTCGAATCTGTCGGGATTTCACATCAATACTCTGCTGCTCGTACGCCTCAACAAAATGGAGTGGTCGAAATAAGAAATCGTACGCTACTCAAGGCTGCTCGTACTATGCTAAGTCAATCTGACTTACCTCTATTTTTGTGGGTAGAAGTTGTATCGACTGCGTGTTATACACAAAATCGTTCCATGATACATCGCAGATTCAAGAAGACTCTTTATGCGTTAATCAACAACCGAACACCGACAATCAAATATTTCCATATATTTGGGTGTAAGTGTTTCGCTTTAAACGATAGGAAGAGTCTCAACAAGTTCAGCGCCAAGGCGGACGAAGGCATCTTCATTGGTTATTCCTCTACATCAACTGCATACCGTATATATCTGAAGAAGTCAAAGACGGTTATAGAAAGCATCAACGTCACGTTTGATGAAGAGATGGCTTCCGAACAACACAGTTCAGAACCCGTGATAACCGGAGTACTAGCTTCTGGGCAAATCAGTCCAGAACCTGCGTCTCAACAGAATAAATCAGATGAAGCATCAACGTCAACTAATCATTTATCTGATTTAGACTTATTATTTGAATTGTTTTATGATGAATTTCTTGGATTTAATGTAAAGAAATCTGTTGTGGTTGACAGGATGGAAGACTTAACGACTACTCATCCAACCAGTTCAGATGTTCCTATTGAATCCAACACCCCGATTCAACAAGAAGTTCCAATTCAAATGCCAACTCCATCAGTTGAAGAAGTGACAAATGATGAAGAGACAGAAGTAGCTGCATCAGTAAGATGTTCTGTACAGATCAATCTACAGCCAGAACAAGTTGTACCTGCTGAGCCTTCTGCACCTATCACTTCAACTGCAATCATCATTCCTCCTGAACAAGATCAAGAAGGTACAAGTGGATTTATAGATGATACAACTGACATACATTCATGTAATTCACTACCTCATGAACATAAATGGACCAAAGAGCACCCGATAAGCCAGATCATTGGCGATCCATCGAAACCGGTGCAAACTAGGTCAACATCAATAAACTTGTGCATGCATGACTCTTTTCTGAGCAAGTTCGAGCCAACTCGCGTATCAGAGGCTCTTGCTGATCTAGAATGGGTGATCTCAATGCAAGAAGAGCTGAATCAGTTCGATGCACTTCAAGTCTAGAGACTCGTACCAAAACCTAAAGGTAAAACCATTATAGGTACGAAGTGGGTTTTCAAGATCAAGAAAGACGAATGTGGTACCATTATCCAAAACAAGGCAAGACTAGTAGCCAAAGGATACAGACAAGAGGAAGGAATCGACTACGACGAGACATATTCTCTTGTGGCGCGATTAGAGGCAATTAGAATGTTTCTAGCCTACGCAGCCCACAAGAACTTCACGGTCTTTCAAATGGACATGAAGACTGCCTTTCTGAATGGCATTCTGAAGGAGGAAGTCTACGTCTCTCAGCCAGAGGGTTTTGTCAATCAAGAGAAGCCGAATCACGTTTACATTCTCGACAAAGCACTCTACGGTCTGAAACAAGCTCCTCGAGCCTGGAATGATGTCCTTTCCAAATTTCTAGTTAAGTCTGGTTTTTCAAAAGGTACGGTGGATACCACTTTGTTTATCAAAAAGGAAAAAGCTGATATCATTTTAATTCAAATCTATGTAGATGATATTATTTTTGGCTCTACAAATCCTAAGTACTGTAAGAATTTTTCAAACCTTATGGTGTCTAGATTTCAGATGAATTTGATGGGAGAGATGAATTTCTTTCTCGGATTACAAGTCAAACAGTTTTCTACGGGGATTTTTATCAATCAATCAAAATACATTATGGATATTCTTCGGAAGTTCAAAATGGAAAATTCAAAACCGATTGGTACCCCAATGGCACCAGGTACTAAGATTGGCACCTATCCTTCGGGTAAGGCTGTTGATGTTAGGACTTATCGAGGGATGATAGTTTCTTTAATGTATCTTACTTCTAGTAGGCCAGATATAATGTTCTCAACATGCTTATGTGCAAGATATCAGGCCAATCCTAAAGAAATCCATATGTCTGTTGTGAAGCGCATATTTAGGTATCTGAAGGGCACTGCAGATCTTGGTCTGTGGTATCCTAAAGATACAAGTTTTGAACTAACAGCATATACAGATGCAGATCATGCAGATTGTATGTTAGACAGGAAGAGCACGTCAGGACATGTACAGTTCCTCGGTGATAAGCTCGTAAGTTGGGCATCAAAGAAGCAACTTTGTGTTTCAACTTCCACGGCCGAAGCAGAATATGTAGCTGCTGCTAGCTGCTGTTCTCAGGTCTTATGGATGAGAACTCAATTGCGCGACTACGGTTTCCACTTCAACAAAATCCCGATATACTGTGACTCCAAGAGCGCCATCGCAATAACAACGAATCCTGTTTAGCATACCAAGACTAAGCACATAGACGTCAGGTATCATTTCATTAAAGATCATGTTGAAAAATGAACAATTGAACTTTTCTTTGTAAAAACTGATTATCAGCTTGCCGATTTTTTTACCAAACCTTTAGACGAAAAGAGGTTTAACTTTCTTGTCTCTAAGCTTGGTATGCTAAATCTAAAGATTTAATCAGTAGTTACCTATCAAAGTTTTCTAATTCTATACTTTTTCATCATTTCTTCGTTTCCGCAAGATATCTGCACTTCTATATACTGTTCATGATCCAAGGGGGAGTATGAGAAGAAATTGACATGTGGTCAATCTTATTTTGAGGGGGAGCTCATAAGATTTCTGCATTTACCTTTTATGTCAAATTTTTGTAATGCAAGATTTTAGGGGGAGCTCTTCAAGTCAAAGGAGTTTGGATATGACTTCTGATTATTTCGGATCAGAACTCGTACTTTAACAGTTTTACTGCTTTTTGTCTTTTCAATTTAAGTGAATAAATTTTACTTTGACTTGACATAAGACTTTTGCAGAATTTTTGAGAGATGCTTACAAGTTCATATGTTTATGACTTTAAGCTTAGCTTCATGAGATGGAAGATCGTACGTAAAGGTATAATTCTATATCTTCATCTCATATATGGTTAAAAAGAGGACAACTTTCAATCATAGAAAACATTGTTCTAAATGTTCAAACCACTTCCCGATTCTTAAACCGAATTCATGATTTGGAAGTGTGACTTTAAATGTTTTCAAAGATCATATTTGTGCTTTAACTAAAATAGTTAAACCAAATTGAGCATCATATGCATCATAAGAAAACAAGGATTTCTTTGTGCTAGGACTTAACACAACTTCAATGGAATCACCTTAACCAGTGATTTCTACCCAAGAAGTTCATCCTTAGTGCTTGAGTGTGAGAAGTCGAAAAGAAATGAGTGTGATTAGAGTGAGCAAAATGTTTAAAAGAAAGAGCGTGTGAGAACAGAGTTAAAAGAATATCACAACTCTGCACCAACTTTTTCTGATCCGGGCAACCACATTACTAGTGTTTCACAATTCTTTGGTGAACATTATTGAAACAGGCAACTAGCCCATGCCAACTCTTGATCAAACCTCACCAACTACTCATTTTCTTCTTAACAAGAAAGTGTTTCACATTTTCAAAGGGAAGCAGCACATTTGCTATCTGATTTTCATTTGGAAAATCTGGATATTGAAAAGAAGGAAGTCTGCCCCACCTTCGCACTTCAATCATGCACATTGAGTCTATGTTTAACTTACTGTTGTCTCAGTGGTTTACACAATTTTGAGCCTATAAGCAATCATCAAGTGCTTAATTATTTCTATCACAAGCACGAACACACAAGGAATTAGTTTCTTTGTCATAACGTTTATAGAAATTACCTTAGTGGTGTTTCGATGATTAAATGGAAGCCCTGGGGGAGTCAACATCAAATATCTCCTTACCAATGTGTATTCGTTACACACAGTGACTTAGTGTTACTGACAGGCACGTTAACTGATTCATTAGTTGATTCAGGTGTTACATGACTATTTTGTCTGGATTTGAAAAGATCTGGATGAATATCTTTTGAATTGACCGATCAGAGGCTCCAAGTGGTTGACATTTCTTACCTAAAGTTTTGATGAAGTCGGTACACTTTCCATCAAAAAGGGGGAGAATCTAAAGCTTGAAGAAATGTCCAGTCCATTACATCACAAGATGAAAGAAGAGAAAATCTAACCAAGAAATGCGAGATCAAAGTATTCTGAAGACATGCTGATTTCAGATAAATTTTCTTTGAAGATACTTTGCTAAAGCATTCTGAGCTAGAGAAAGAGATTGCATCTTCTGAGATGAACAAGAAGACTGAATTGCTAAAATCTTTTTAGTAATGATCTTGATCCAAAGGGGGAGATTGTTAGATCACATATCTATTGGATTCAAGATCATCCAATCTGAAGCTAAAGCCGGAAAGTCGACTCTCGATATTAAAGTCTAAATGTCGTTTGTAATAAATGTCGAAGTTAATTAATGTTTATTGTTTTTAGTTAGTTAACTTAGTTAATAGTTTAGTTTAGTTAGATATATAATATCTAAATGTTAGATATTATATTAGTTAAAGTTAGTTTATTATAGTTTAATATTGCAAGTGGTTGATAGGAAGTGTGTCTTAGAAGCTAGATTTAATATCTGATCTAATCTCAACAACTCTCTATTATCAGATCATATAGAACACACACAAAAAGGTGTAATACACAGAGAGAAAACAGAGAGCTTCAAAGATCAATACCGAACCTTGTAATCGTTGTTTATTAATCAATACAGGTTGGTAATCGTTAATGTGTTGTTTGATATAAAACTTGATATAGTATTGTGGACCCACAATTGGTATCAGAGCTTGATTAAAGATAACAAAAGGGCGTAACAGTTTTTCAAGTGGACCTCTATGGTCCTAATATGCATTAATCTATGTCATGAACGTAAAAATAATTTTCTGCCCAAAACAATGCGCAATATAAGTTTGTACAAACTTCCTAAAGAGGAACTCCATAATTTCAACATAAAATGACATGGGTTAAAATTTCCAACAAGACCCACATGCATTAGTTTATTTCCCAAACTTAGTAAAATGATAGATGCATGCGATTTGGTCGAGACATAAAATAGTTTAAATCGATTTCACACATTTAAGTTGCACAAACAAGTCATTATTTGTTCCAAAATAGTGGCTACCATGCCATGCATACCAATAGACCAATAAGATGCATATAACAACCGTAAAACTCAACAACCCAAAAAGTTCAAAGCAAAAGTCCCACACGGAATGCCCTTGTATAAACCCAAAAGCACAACTATGCAATATGAGGACTCTCAAGACGCCTCTTGCGGTTGCGAAAAGAAAGGTGCAAAACTCGCAGGAGACAATAATGTTAAACAACAACTCGTAAGTTGACGCACACAATAATTCAGTATACACTTTTCAAGGTTCTCTTATGCGATGCAAAATGTCGTAACATAAAACTCCATAAGGCCCAACTAAATTTTCATAAAATTCAACGACACGAAAAAAAATCAAGCAGTGCCAAAATCTTCGTTTCCCACACTAACGCATAAGACAAAGCTATGACTAAGATGTCATAATTCCAAGAATTTCCCTTTTATCGCAAGGTAATATAAAATGACACTTTTCGACAAAACTTACATGAGACACGCTGTTCAATAAACTCATAAATTTACACGCAATATAATTAAACTTACGCATTTCAAAATTCACTCACGCGTTGAAAAACGACGTAAAATTACACCATATAAAACTCAACAAAACTCGTACAGACTAAAATTCCTAAGAAAACTCAGACGCAAAAACATGGGAATAACTTTTCCTTTAAAACCTTAACATACGTTGAGGAGATCCAATGCTAAGGTTAAAATTTCACAGTTACCTGCACAATACCCCAAATAACATTAAAACACAGATATTACAATATCCGAAAATAGCGTTAGACAAGAAACGGGGATGAAGAGATCTTCAATAGAAATTTGCAACCACGTGCAATAAAACAATTTCATGCATGATTAAACTCACCGTTTAAATCTGGTGCGTGCTAAACATTTTCCCAAGATTTCATAATATAACCCACTTTATGATTTGAGAAACATTAAAAATAATTGATGCAAGTTTATTTTAGAAATAAATTCCGTGCATGAATTTTGGGCGAGACCTAAAATCTTAAGACCGAGCTCACCAAGTCTAGTGATCAAACTACTGACATCCGGATGTTCAACACCTTAAGGTAACGATAGACAACTAAGTCGGTTAACCTTACAATTTCTTCTTAAAATAAAGTCAATTCAATAGTCCTACTGTTCAATTCCACCAATTGTTCCGACCCAAAATGGTCAACTTAAGACATTCATTATTCTTAACCGTCACACCAAGTGACAATGCTATAAACATCAACTTCCTCTAGCTACTACTCCTCAATAATTCGTCCACTACCCCATCGGTCACCACATAAAGACGATTCAAGTACGTGCATGTGACATGTAAGTTCACCATAATACTGGCCAGGTGCAATTATGAACGTACCATACATGATTATCCTTGCTACCTTCATCGTGATTCCCGATTCTAGTGTCTCTATCAATCCTCACAATATCTTATCTCAAAGTGCCTAATCGTTCATTCTCACTTTCAGTTACTTAGAAACCGCTAGCTTGTCTAGGCATCCTAAATTAATACCAAAATCTCTCAAACTTAAGCTCTGATACTAACTTGTAACACCCTCGAATTTGGAAAGAGCAACTAATTTAAAATTTTTAATTATACATCAACTAAGGATAAAATCTATTCTACTAATCATCACTTGAGTCACCTCAATTAGAATTCTAGATTTAACTTCAACAAATAATAGGTCAAGTCTTGTATAAAGACTAATCAAAGGTAGGTGTTACTAAAACCCAATAACAGTTGCTATCTCCAAAAGTGCGGAAGGCTTCACCGAGCTACTCTCTCTCGTGCAGGACTAGCACTCGTCACACCACGAAGTCGCTAACAACAATCCTCAACCAAACCTGATGCACATGACGGCAAATAAAAAGGTTAGGCTAACGCCTAGTGAGTTCAAGATTTTTCAACATGAAACAAATATATTTGTTAAAGGGAAAGAATGCAGTTTAGATCATAATCTTTCAAAAGGATTTACTTTAAATATTAAACGACTCATTTTCCAATAGCACACACCTTTAAAAACAAGCAAACCGACATAAACATTCTTTCGTAAAACAACTTCAACCCCAAACTCACCCAAAACGTGAATAGAAAATGAACTCCCCAGTTATAAAAATGCGGATAAAAACTTCATTTCCCGAAACACCCAAAACATGGGCGGGGCGTAACACTCAACCCATAAATCTTGAATAACAACCATATATGTAAAACGTCACCGAAAACATGGATAATAAAATAACATAATTTAATACCCAAATAACACCTTCCGGTGACGAGGGAGACATGATTCCGTTGTACATGGCAGAACACAAAGTTAAGCCACATAGCCACGTTGTCAAACTACACCTCGGATCGTAACTTTATTGCCTGCTCTGTCGAGCTACACCTTTAGTAGGACTGTATTCCAAGCCCTAAAAACACCGTATCCACTATTTCCTGCTCCATCGAGCTTTACCTCAAGGATACGCGATCCTATTGCCTGTTCGTTCTCTAGTGTAGTTTCATCCTCAGGGTACTCATTCGACCCCTAGTGCCTACTTCTTAGCATTCAAGATAGGAGCCTCAACTCCTTACTTGATAACTCATGATGTCTAACCCTCGTGCACAAGAATTAGAACATCAAATCACAAAACTCATAGTCCCGAAGTACAACCCATAAGAGGTTCCTCTCCGCAAAACAACCGGGACAACAACAATGCCAACACGACATAATTCCCAATGTGAGAATATCAAAACTCCTCACCCTTAAATATGACTGACTTACATGCCTATTGATTCAATGCATTACAGTCTAAACACATAACTCCAAATGAATGACACACGCACTCAAAACATGTGTTCTCCAAAATAAAGTGCAATAAATGAAA
Organism: Arctium minus; assembly: GCA_954870635.1. Lineage (NCBI taxonomy): Eukaryota > Viridiplantae > Streptophyta > Magnoliopsida > Asterales > Asteraceae > Arctium > Arctium minus. Next base: position 25,839,377 of record OX941082.1, on the reverse strand, counting down.
CTCCCACCAAAGTGTCTCATTAAGTAATTAAAGTCAGATAAGTGTCCTTAAGACCCGACACAGACGAAATTGTGCTTTAAGCCCAAAATCAAGTGACCATAAGTTAAAATCCCGAAAATGCAATAAAATGCAACGACCAGCGTTTATGCAGACACATGCTCCAAAATACACGAATAAACTCCAACACATTTTAGAGTTAGACAAATCATTTTCCAAATGAGTTTATACCACTTATCTTTTCAAAACGACCCATAACACAAAAATCAACCATTTCCCCAAAATGCACACTAAAAGTGCATTTATACTCGAAGGGTTTCATTTCATAAAATGGATCATTAAAATACCAATGCTCAAGCTTCATTTATCAAAATGCCCAAAATCCCAAATGTGGGTGTTTTACAAGTTTATAAAGTTAGACATTTCAAATAATCAAAACTCATAAAATAACTCAATAATTAATAATCTCATGTAAAACATATAAACATTGAAATATTGACATTTTGGCATATACACCGTTCTCACAAATCAACTTGAACTCATCTTGCTAGATTTAGGTTAAATCTAGATTTTCCCCAACTTGAGCTCCTTTGAAGAAATTCGAATCTTTAAGCCAAAACTTCCAAAAACCTAGATTCATAAATTTCCAACCATAAATACACCCATCCAAACACTTATAATCATTCCCCAAACATTTTACATCCAAGTCCCCAAATTTGGCCAAAACCCTAATTTGACTTAATTTCTCCAAAATCATCAAAAACAAAATTTGTGAAACCAATCACTAGGAAATCATCAATGGAGCATTTATAACTTATAATAAGGTTTAGAAATGGAGAGGATAAACTTACCACTTAGGTTTTGGTAAAAAAAACCTAGAAAACCCAAAATGAAGCTTGAGGTTGAAGATGAAAATGAAGCCTCTTGACCCTAGCTTCCAATCCTTAAATTGATGATGGAACACCTTACGAACTCAAAAAATGGCTCCAAAATGATTTAGGGTTTGTGAGGGAAGGAGGATAAACGATTTGGGAGAGAAAGGGAGAAGTTTAGATGTGAGAAATGAGAAAAATGGTTGAAATCCCGATTTTAACAGCCTTCACTCCCCCCGGTGCGACAATGACACGTGACTATGACACGGTCATTGTCACGTGTCGTAGTCGCACCAAGTGTACCATGGACGTTCCAACTTGTGCGACTATGACCGTGCGACTATGACATTGTCATAGTCACCGGGCATTGTAGCCGGACCCTTTCCAAGCCCCGAAACCCGACTTTTTCAACGCCAACACTCCTGATACTCTTAGAGAATTTAAATAATGCTTTTCCAACATAAATCCACGGAGAAGTTTAGATGTGAGAAATGAGAAAAATGGTTGAAATCCTGATTTTAACAACCTTCACTCCCCCCGGTGCGACAATGACACGTGACTATGACACAGTCATTGTCACGTGTCGTAGTCGCACCAAGTGTACCGTGGACGTTCCAACTTGTGCGACTATGACCGTGCGACTATGACATTGTCATAGTCACCGGGCATTGTAGCCGAACCCTTTCCAAGCCCCGAAACCCGAATTTTTTAACGCCAACACTCCTGATACTCTTAGGGACTTTAAATAATGCTTTTCCAATTTAAATCCCACCATTTCCAAGTTGTAAAAACGTTTGGGTGACCTTTACTTACCGAAAATTACGGGTGTTACACCCTCGTCCCCTTCCGGGACCCCTTCCCCTTCTACGGGTAGCCACTTGCATAGGTGGGTCTACCGTCCTATCAACAAGGACCTCATTGGTCGGGATTGCCTCATCAACCGGCACTGAGCTGCTCCTTAGCGTTTGTTTAGACATAATAATCATTGAAATAACACACATATACAAAACTTAAACCAACAATTTCAACATAATTAGGCAAAATAAGCACATACATGTACCTGTAAATTCACAATTACATTGGCTAGATGTAATCCCAAATTTATCTTACATGATAGTCTCACTACCCTATTATATGCATCCCTGTTGTGATCTTTCCTAAAGGCCTCCTTACATCTCAATTGTGTCCCTTATCCTACAGTTTAAGTTTAGGCCCAATGGGTCACCTAAATCTCTTAAACTATGGCTCTGATACCAATTGTAACAACCCAAACACGATAATAGCATAAACAAGCAAGAAGAGTACATTGGTCCAAACAATCTAATTTAAAACAATAAAATATTCTCAAGGTTTAGTAGCGGGTAAACACTTCCACAACTGAGATACTAAAAGTCTAAAACTAGCTAAAGAATCTTCTCTAGCCTTTGCATCCGCTATCGACTTCACAGCTTCTCCTTTCCCTTGGAGGAGCTCCCAACAACTTTCTTACCTGAAAATGGTTTTTAAGTTTTAAAAAGTAAGGGTTATACCATGAGGTCTAGTGAATTTCCCCTCAAAAACCAGTTCATAAAGTCTCAAAACATAAAGCATTCCGCTATAAGGCCCATTATAAACAAGTAATATGTAACACCCCGAAATTTACGGAGTTAGTGAAATGCATATCTCTTGTTTAAGGTCTTATTGTGAATTATTGATCAAATGTAAATTTAACTGTTCCTTGTGATCGAAACTTGCATGAACGGGGAAGTGGGATGTCATTGTAGGCCTCGGTACAGAGCACGCGAGAGTGCCAGCGATTGTGGCAAGGTGTCACTCTCGCTGGGCACAATTGTCGGGGGATGAGACCCCGCGGTACACCTTAGGCGATAGTGTTGTTGCACGCGTCGTTAAATGCACAACAAGGTTTAAATTTATAAAACTAACTTATACCAATAAAGATGCTAAGTCGGGTATCGTTTTTCTCAGGGAGTCGGTGGATAAATTAACGATTTGTATTAAAACCAAATGCACGTGTGTCACAAAGATTGGTTACCCAATTTATCAATTAAGCTAAAAAATAATCTAACTAAAAACAAAAATCTAATTATTACAAATAACACTACTTCAAAAGGTTTGGATTGAGAATTGAATTAAATTATTAAACGAATAAAAATAAAACTTTATGATTAACGAAATAACGCAAGACAAAATCATTCAAAGCTAACAATACCTGTCACATATCGTTCGCAATGAAAATTTCGTAGAAACTTTATTTAAAACTAGAACATCAAGATCATCACAATTTATAATTAACCATTCAACATTCTCTACTTCATAAAAGCCACAAAACTTATCCAAGAAATCTAATCCAATACTTCAAATTACCAACAATATAAAAACCAAATTCTATAATTAACCGACTAAAATTAATAAATATTAATTGCAAAAAAAAATTGGAAGAAACCTCAAACCTCTACAGCATCTCCATCAAAATCACCAAACTCGAATCTCCAATGAACAGCTCGTGAATCTTCCATCTTCAATCTTCAAACAATCATTGAATTTTGTTCCCAACAAACCAAACAAATTGCATTATAGTTATTTAAAAAAAATAGAAAATAGCAGCCTTTGGTGGCGGCTGCTTCTCCACCACGGCTCCCCCCCCCCCTTTTCTTTTATTTTATTCTTTTTATAAAACAATTTATACCCTAACACGAGTTGGGCTCCAAATCTGATTTGGGCTTAGGTTTGACGTTGGGCTTAAATGAGGTGTGAGTTGGACCAAAGCTCTTACTTCACCAAAACAAACCTTAAAGGGCATGCTGCTAAGAGGATTCAATCCCTTGACTTTTGCCACATAAACGCACGACTTTACCAGTAGACCACGACATCTTTTTGGTTAAAAGGCCGCCCATAATTCTTTTATCTTTTTTTCTCCAGATTCCTTCATTCCCAAAATTAATCATGCAACTTGCCATTTTTACCACATTTTCTTGCCAACATGTATTTATCTGAAAACATTTAAAAATGAAACAAAATTAATCACATCCAATAATTAAAGTGTAATTATACATGCTTTATCAATAAAAATATACACAAATATCGACGTTATCAAAGTGCCTTGGTCACTATCGCAGAGTCACAACCACAACTATCGCGGAGTCACAACCACTAGAAACGTATCGAGAGTTTGAGGTTTCGGGCGAGTATGCTCGCGATAGTGACAAATGTCACTATCGCCCGTCACTATCGCCGACGAGCTGACTGAAGTATAAATAGGGCCAAGTCGGGATTTTAGCATCAATTTCTCATTTGGGCAGCTTAGACCTTCGATTTTCTCTCTTAGGATTGGTAAGTTCTTCCTTAAGTTTCCCCTTCAACATTTATTACTTCCATCTACCCGTATCTTGATCATCTATTGAATCTCTTAGGGTTATTAAATCTTTAAGTGTGAGAAACTTCATGTCTCTCAAGAATCAAGCATTCTCTGATCTTCTTCTCTAGTTCTTAGATTCTAGGGTTTCAAACTATAAACCCCAAGGTGAGTTCATTCTTGTTTTACAAACTTTATACATGTCAAAATGTGGGTTTTTAACCTTCTAAACATCTCCACTATAATTTCTCCTTGATTTAGATGAGTTTTCATCAAACCTAATTTTGGGAGATTTTAGAGTTTACTTGGATGAATATATTTGCAAAGTGGAATAATTATTATTTTGGGTTGTTGTGTGTAACACCCAAAAAATAGGGATAACAAAATTCCGGAAAAACGGACATGAGGTATATAGAAATTGCCATAGCAAGAGTCTCCCAAAAATGGGGAATAAATAAAACCTGTTTAACTACAGTTTGTAATTTAACGGCAATAAACAACAACCAACTAATCTAATTTCTACAATAGAAAGGAGATTACAAAAAGGGTGTTTCCTATAGACCCAATGGGTGACTTCTCAAAAAGTGCGCCCAAATGCACCTTCCCCAAGCTCTCACCAAACTCCGCCTAAACCTGCTTAGAAGCGGTGCCACTAGAACCTGAGATACACATCGACACCAAACAAGTGTTAGGACAAAAAGCCTAGTGAGTTGGAACATGCAAAACCATTCATTTAAGAGGAACATATGCATATAATTACATGATAATAATTGGGTAAATTTCCGTACGTGGAGTCAATGGGGGAGACCCATAGCACCAATCAAGTTCCACCCAAAGAGTCGATACACCTTGATGCCAACTACCATGAGTGACATTCGAAAGTACCGGCACATCCGAGGACTACAACCATAGCATTACCTCGAATGGCGGAGGTCTAGGTGCATACCATCATGGTGGCATCCAAGACTATATCCTCCTAGTGTCTACTGACTTGGTTCGTCCAACAATAATGATAATAGGCCACAAGGCACATAGTTCTCAAGAAATGTTCACAATACCAACCATGGGTACAACATTTAGAATGTCGGTCACACACTTCATATATGGTTCTCATAAACGATATTCATGAGTTTTCCTTCTTTCCAACATATTCACATGTTCAGTTAAATTTGTAAACAAGTAATAGTCTACCAATACTTAGATATTCAATAACCCATTTACGTGAAATTAGGTCAAATCCTTCATATAAGACATTATCTCATAATATTCAATGCAAGGGTGATTCCACCATTATGGTGGCCAAGGGTTCCAAAGATTCACATAAGGGAACCTTTTTTTATAGAACAAAGTTCCCGAAATCAATCATAGGGGAGTACCACATAGTGAATATAATATAGATCATGTAAAGACAAGTAAATGGCAATAAAGAACATAATATAACGTGTATCTAGTTTTAACAAGGTTTAAGAAACTCACAATCTAGGTTTTGGTTAAAACCTAGAAAATAGAAAACCCTAGATGTTAGTTGTGGAAGACTTGGTTGCAAGGAGTGGAGATCTTGATGATAATACTTCAATAAATGGTCTTGGATGATGCTTTGATGAACAATAAATGAGCTTAACAACCAAAACCCTAGAAATAAATGAGATAGGTGTTTGATTGCTCAAAAATCGCCTCTTGAGAACCCCCTCCCGTTTTTGAAATGAGTTCCCCAATAATGACCATCAGATCACGCTTAAATTAGCAGACTCGACCACACGGGCGACATTGCCGAACGAATTTTCCCAGAGGTAATGTCGCAGGGGCTTAACACCCCTCTAGACACTCCAGACGACTGTCGCAGGCGACAGTGCCCATGTCACAGTCGCGGGTCATTGTCTCCCAAACACCCCTAGCTGCTGTATTTTTTTTGTGTTTTTCGCATTAAATAGGTTAGAAATCACATCGAGGTTCTTGGGAGATTAATCTAACTAGATAATAGGAATACTTAACATAGATGCGAGGGGTTCAGGTCGGTCTTACCCAAGGTTACTTACAAGGAATATTTCTGGGCGTTACAATCCTCCCCACCTTGGTTTGGATTTCGTCCCCGAAATCCCACTCTAAGCAAATAACTGAGGATAACGCTTTCTTATGTCTTCTTCCGATTCCCATGTAACATTGGCACCACGATGGTGCCTCCATTAAACCTTAACCATGAATACGTCTTTATGTCGCAACTTCTTCACCTTTGATTCCAAAATCGCCTCCGGCTCCTCCACGCAACGATTCTCGTTATCCACTCGAATTTCCGTTAGAGGAATTACACTCTCTTCTTCGACTAGGCACTTCCGGAGATAACACACATGAAAGGTAGGATGTATTCCATCCAATTCCGGTGGTAGGTCCAACCGGTAAGCTTGTAGTCCAATCTTCTCCAAAATGACGAAAGGTCCAAGGAAACGGGGACTAAGCTTGCCACATTTCCCAAATCGGATAATCCCCTTCCATGGAGACACTTTCATCATGACGCGGTCTCCCACTTGAAACTCGACCGGTCTTCTCTTCTTATCCGCGTAACTCTTCTATCGGTCCTGAGTTGCCTTCAATCTTTCCCGTATCTTCTTTACCTTATCTGCTGTCTCTTGAACGATCTCGGGTCCGGCGAATTGCTTTTCACCCGCTTCAAGCCAATAAACTGGGGTTCTGCACTTCCGACCATACAAGGCCTCAAATGGCGCCATTCCAATGCTAGAATGGTAACTGTTATTATAAGCAAACTCTACCAAGGGTAGATGCGAGTCTCAACTCCCTCCAAAATCGATAACACACGACCTTAACATATCCTCGAGCGTCTTAATTATCCTCTCGTTTTGCCCATCCGTTTGAGGATGGTAAGTCGTGCTCAGGTTTAATCTAGTGCCCAACTCTTTCTGTAGACTAGCCCAAAAAGTTGATGTGAACCGACTGTCCCTATCCGACACAATAGATTATGGGACACCATGTCTCGACACCACCTCATCAATATAGAGCTTTGCCAATTTCTTAATCGGCAAGGTCTCTCGCATTGCAAGGAAATGTGCGCTCTTGGTCAGACGATCTATTACCACCCAAATGGTGTCATGGCCTCGTAAGGTCTTCGGTAGCTTTGTCACAAAATCCATGGTGATGTTGTCCCACTTCCACTAGGGAATGGACAATGGTTGCAAACTCCCTTATGGTCTTTGATATTCCGCCTTGACTTGAAGACACGTAACACACCTCTTTACGTAGTTGGCTACGTCAAGTTTCATCATCGGCCACCAATAATTCAACTTTAAGTTTCTATACATCTTGGTGCTACCGGGGTGTATAGAATATTTAGAATTATGCGCCTCTTATAGGAGTAGATCACGATTCCCACCAAAATTTGGTACCCAGATTCGGCCTTGAAATAGTTTAAGTCCACGACCATCTTCCGACAATAATCCACTTTGCTTCACCATAACTTCAGATTTGAGGTTTTCTTCTTTAAGTGCTTCCGCTTGACATGTTTTGATGTTCTCCAACAAGCTTGAAACAACGTCGATCCTAGTGAGGGATAATTTGACACCGTCTTCATAGCTCCTCCGACTCAGGGCATCCGCCACCACGTTGGCCTTACGGGGTGATAAAGCAATTCACAATCGTAGTCCTTCAATAGCACGAGCCATCTTCTTTGTCGCATATTGAGTTCTTTTTGATCGAAGATATACTTTAGGCTTTTGTGATCAGTAAAGAGAGTGCACTTTGTCTCGTACAAATAATGTCGCCATAAATTCAATGCAAAGACCACCGCCGCCAATTCCAAGTCATGAGTCGTGTAATTCTTCTCACGGTCCTTTAGTTACCGTGATGCATAAGCTATCACCTTTCCCCGTTGCATTAGCACACACCCGAGGCCTATCTTGGAAGCGTCGCTATACACCACAAAGTCATCCGATTCTTCGGGTAGAGATAGGATGGGAGCTTCACATAATTTCCGCTTGAGAGTTTGAAAGGCTCGATCTTGCGTCTCTATCGAAAGGAATTTTACATTTTTTATTGTGAGGGAGGTGAGTGGCAAAGCGATTTTGGAGAAGTCTTGAATGAACCGTCTGTAATAACCCGCCAACCCCAACAAGCTTCGGATCTCCGTCGGACTTGTTGGCGGTTCCCAACTCATCATCGCCTCGATCTTTGTCGGGTCTACCTTCACACCGTCTTTGGACACCACATGGCCTAAGAATTGAACCTCTTAGAGCCAAAATTCGCATTTCGAGAACTTTGCGAATAACTTCTCTTTTCGGAGAACTTCTAACACCTCTCATAAGTGTTTCCCATGCTCGGCCTCATCCTCAGAGTAGATCAAAATTTTTTCAATGAAAACGATCACCGACTTGTCCAAGAAGGGATGACACACGCGATTCATCAAATCCATGAATACGGCCGGAGCGTTGGTCAACCCAAAGGGCATCACCAAAAACTCGTAGTGACCGTATCTCGTTCAGAACGTCGTGTTCGGAATGTCTTCCTTCTTCACTCTCACTTGATGGTATCCGGACCAAAGATCGATCTTCAAAAAACATCTCGCGCCTTGGAGTTGATCAAAGAGGTCATCGATTCGAGGTAAAGGATATTTTTTCTTCACCGTAACTTTGTTCAACTCCCGATAGTCTATGCACATCCACATAGATCCATCCTTCTTTTTCAAGAGCAAAATTGGGGCTCCCCAAGGGGATGAGCTTGGTCGGATGAACCCCTTCTCTAAGAGCTCTTGAAGTTGCATCATGTTGGATCATAAATTGTATTCAAGATTAAAAGTTAAAGTCCAGGTTTCAAATTGTAATAAGTTAATAGTTTTATTGTTATTGGGCCTCAAGCCCATTAGGCTTATACGCCTAAGTATTTATAGGTTTTGTTAATTAGGTTTTAGGGTTAATCCTCAATATTACTTTCATAATCATATAGAGAGAGGTAGCCGTATTCTGTAATCCTACGCACAAGGTACCAAGAACACACAACTGTTTTTCATTGATTAATCAAGGGATCGTGGTATGTTATTCTGATTTATTATATCTTGATCTTTATTGTGTTGTGTGATCGTTATCAACTAGTATATGGGTTTAACAAGTGGTATCAGAGCCTAAAGAATCAAGTTTTTCGATCAAACGGTTATCTGTTCATCGATTTTATTGTTCATCGACTTTTCACTGTGTGATAATCAATTTCTTGAATTAATGTGTTTTTATGCTTGAAATCGATCTGATTAGATGTGTTTTATGATTTAGAACATTATCTGATAGTTTAATTGCACTCTAAATCATCAAGTGATTGGCCTTTTATGATTTTGTGCTTTCTGGGTTCATGGAATGTTGACCACTGTGGTTATCAAATTGAAGCATGAAAGTTGATTTTAATCCTTGATTTTCATTGTGTCTCGATCGATATATGTTTATGGTCACAAAAGTCTGTTTCTTGCATTAAATTTGAGTTTATGTGTGGATTTTTGGATTGACATTTGAGTTTTGGGTCGAAAACACCAAGAACATATCGGTCGTTATTCAACCAGTCAGAGCACCTGGTAAAAAGGACTTGATCACAATCTGTTTAGCACCAGTCACTTCTGTGACATGAAATATCAAGTTCGTTTCACAACAACTCATTGCTATCTTGAAGATCCCGATGGTTACGAAGTCTTCAAAGCTGAGCGCCATGGAAATCTATATTATGTAGATTTTCCTACACTGTCTGCCACACGCCTAGTATACCTACTAGCCAAAGCTTCTAAAGCACAATCGTGGACGTGGCATCGACGCTTGTCTCATCAGAATTTCAGATCCATAGCTAAGCTACAGAGACAAGGTCTGGTCAAAGGTCTACCAGAAATGAGGTTCGAAAAAGATTCACTATGTTCTGCATGTGAGATGGGAAAAATGAAGCGAAGCTCATTCAAGTCCAAATCTGAATCATCGACCTCATCTGCACTGGAACTTCTTCATATGGACCTTTGTAGCCCAATGCGAACAACGTCTATCAACGGTAAGAAATACGTCTTAGTAATGATAGATGACTATTCAAGGTATACATGGCTAGATTTTCTTCGCAACAAGTCAGATGCGCCAGAATTGATCATCGCTTTTATCAAGCGCATTCAAGCACGTCTTCAATTGCCAGTCCGAACTCTTCACAGTGACAACGGCATAGAGTACAAGAATGACACCTTGTAGAGTTATCTTATCTCTGTGGGAATTTCACATAACTTCTCCGCAGCCTACACTCCACAGCAAAACGACATTGTTGAACGGAAGAACCGCACTCTTGTTGAAGCTGCTCGTACTATGCTTGCATACTCAGATCTACCCATGTATCTTTGGGCTGAGGCAGTCGCGACAGCCTGTTTCACGCAAAATCGTACCATTGTGGTCAAGCGCTTTAATAAAACATCATGAGTTAATCAACAATCATAAACCTAACATCAAATTCCTTCGTGTTTTTGGTTGCAGGTGTTACATTCTGCGAGAACGTCAAGGATTATCAAAGTTTGATAAGAAAGCGGATGAAGGATATCTCGTTGGATACTCTCTGACATCTAAAGCTTATCGAATTTACATTATTCGAACCAAGACGGTTGTTGAGAGCATGAATGTCTCCTTTGATGAGAATTCTACTCGGACTTCCGGACACAACAGTTCAGAACTCAGACTTAAGAACAAAGCTTCTATTCACTCCAGAATAGAACCAGCGTCTAAAGAATCTACTTCCTCTAACTCTAACTACTTCATCTGAGTTAGATTTGTTGTTTATTGATGCCTTCGATGATATTTGTGCAGATTTTGACAAAGGCATATCAACTTCAACAACTAGCTCGGAGGTCCCTATTATTTATGAAGAAATGACTGGACCGTCTGAAGAAGTCACTGAATCTGCATCTCCATCAGGTACAAGTAAACCGTTAGTTTCTGACTCTACTAATGTTGAATCTGTCTCTGCAGATAATTCTTCTGGAAATGAAGTCACGAGTACTTCAGCTGCTACTCCAGAAGCTTCAGTATCAAAAACACTAGTACAAGATGTCCCGAGTACATCGGTGGATCTACCTACCGTGCATGATGAATACAATGCATCAAACACGCAACAAACAGTTGAATCCTTACCAAGCACACATCGTTGGACTAAGGATCATCCCTTGCATAATGTAATAGGTGAAGTACAATCTGGTGTCACGACAAGGTCCGCATCAGCTAATTTCTGCATGTTTTCAAGCTTCCTTAGTTCCCTAGAACCAAAGAAAGCATCAGAAGCTCTACGTGATCCTTTCTGGATTTCTGCTATGCAAAACGAGCTTCTACAATTCGAAAGGAACAAGGTATGGTGTTTGATCCCACTACCTAAAGGTAGAACTGTTATTGGAACTAAGTGGGTTTTCAGAAACAAGAAAGACAAAGCTGGAGTAGTTGTGAGAAACAAAGTTCGATTGGTTGCCAAAGGGTACTGTCAACAGGAGGGCATTGACTACGATGAAACATTCACTCCGGTTGCAAGGATTGAAGCCATCAGAATCTTCTTGGCCTATGCAGCGCACAAAAACTTTACAGTCTATCAAATAGACGTAAAGTCAGCTTTCCTGAATGGCGTTCTGCATGAGGAGGTCTACGTGACACAACCTGAAGGTTTCATTGATCCTCATCACCCTGATCATGTCTATGTGCTAGACAAAGCGCTTTATGGTCTTAAACAAGCACCACGAGCCTGGTATGAAACTCTCACTAAAATTCTCTTAGCTTCTGGTTTCAAGAAAGGTACGGTTGATACTACCTTATTTCTTAAAAGTCAAGGTGAGGACTTGATTCTCATTCAGATTTATGTTGAGGACATAATATTTGGGTCGACAAATCATAAATTTTGCAAGAACTTTTCTAAAATCATGGAAACAAAGTTTGAAATGTCGATGATGGGTGAATTAAATTTCTTTCTTGGTTTACAAGTAAAGCAATTACCCGAAGGCATTTTCATTAATCAAGCTAAATATATAAAAGACATGTTAAGAAAGTTCAATATGTCAGATAGTTCAGTCATGAAAACACCAATGGCTACTGGTACACTCTTAGATACAGATCCCCCTGGTAAACCTGTTGATCAAAAGGTGTATCGTAGCATTATTGGTTCCTTACTTTATCTGACTGCCAGTCGCCCAGATATAATGTTTGCCACATGTTTTTGTGCGAGATATCAGTCTAATCCTAAAGAGTCGCACTTTAATGCTGTCAAACGAATCCTTAGATATCTCAAAGGCACTCCTAATTTAGGCCTTTGGTATCCAAAGGATTCTCGTTTTGAACTAACTGCCTTTACAGATGTTGATCAAGCAGGATGTAAGCTAGAACGGAAAAGCACCTCTGGATCATGTCAATTTATAGGTGACAAACTTGTGAGTTGGACTGCAAAGAAACAAAACTGTGTTTCCACATCCACTGCTGAGGCTGAATATGTAGTTGTTGCTAGCTGTTGTTCACAAGTTCTCTGGATGAAGACACACTTAAGGGACTTTGGATACAACTACAAGCGCGTTCCTATTTATTGTGATTCCAAGAGCGCAATCGCCATAACTGCTAACCCGGTTCAACATTTGAAGACCAAGCATATAGATGTACGCTATCACTTCATTAAGGATCATGTAGAAAAAGGTGATATCGAAATGCACTTTGTTCAAACTGACTTCCAGTTAGCTGATCTTTTCACCAAGTCGTTGGATGAAAAGAGGTTCCTGTTTCTAATCAGCAAACTTGGTATGTTGAACATGTCTTCTTAGCCTTACTCATGATTCTAGGGGGAGTATTTTGCATTTTAACTTTGTGCTTTATTCTACGACTGTTGCTAACAATATAGGAATCATTTTCACAAATGATTACCATGATTTCTTTTATATGCAGGTGTGTTCAAGTGACTATGACTTCTAATCACATCTGATTAGAACCTGCACTTCAGTGCTTTATTTTTTCTGTTTTCTGTTTCATTTATAAAAAAAATCCTTAAGTTGAGGGGGAGTTTAATCGTCTATAAGCTTAATTGTCATACTCTTTTAGTTGAGGGGGAGAATTGCATTGTCAAACACACTTCTGTTTTGACTTCTCCAAAATTTTTATTCTTCATGTGTAACTGTATTCCTTTGTGCTTACATGTACAAAAGACTGTTGAACAACACGTTCTTTTAGGAAAATACATGGGATTTGATGTGTGAGCTTAACTGAACTTCCATGGATTCACGATAACCAGTGTTTCCTACCCAGGAAGTATTCCCTGAGTGATTGAGGGGAGAGGGGTCAAAAGAATTGAGTGATGGTGTGTGAAGAGGTAAAATGGAAAAGAGAGATTGGTTAGAAGTGAGATTTAAAAGTTTAAAAGAAAGAGGGTGAGAGAACAGAGTAAAAGAATATCAGACTCTACACCAAACTTCTTTCTGATCCGGGCAGCCACTTAATCTGATTGGTTCACATTCTTTGGTGACCATCATTGAAAAAGGCACCTAGCCCATGCCATCTCTTGCATACAACCCCACCAGCTACTCATTCTTTTCTCAAAAAGAGAATGTTTCACATTTTCTGGGGAAGCAGCACATACGCTATTGGTTCTTCATTTGGAAGATACTAATATTGAAAAAGAAGGAAAGTTGTCCCACCTTCGAACCCTTTCTCATGAACATTGAGTCTTTGTATAATTTGTTGCTGTCTCAACAAGTTTAAATACTTTGAGCCTAAATTGAAAAGCAATCATCTGTGCTTAATTCTTTCATACACATGCACAAGAACAAAACAATTTGTTGTCAGGATCGAAATTCAAAACAAGAATTTAATTTAACACTCAGAAACTTTGTTAAAGAAGTTTGCGGAATAACACTTTAACAGTAAATCAATAGAACAGTGTATGACTGCAAATCACAAGTTATATTGAATTAACTTAATGATTACAACCAAAGCCTTAATCTGTTGAACAAGCTCAACAGACGTTCAATACTTCTCTAAAGAAAGGATTTCTAAGAATCTTGAGGCTAATTCTCTCTAGTAACAAAAACAATACGTATCTCTATCTCTGTGTATTTTTCTCTATATAATCTAAGACTTCTAGACTATATATATACAAAACAGATTACAAGATAATTACAAAAATAATATTGATCTTCATCATCCAGTCCATAATTATCTTCAATCTCCTTGTCTTTCGCTTTAAGAAACCAATCCATCTTTATCATCATAAGCAACATTAATCTTCAGCAACATCTTCTAATCAATAGCAGTACTAACCATGCTTGCAGTATTAACTCTTCAGGTAGTACTAACTACTAGCAGTAGTAGTACCTCTAGCAGTAGTAATCTTCAAGTAGCAGTACTAAAATCTTCAGTAGTAGTAATCCTACAATACTTAGCAGCACTATCCAGACTTAGCTCATTTCAGAACCAACAATCTCCCCCTAACTTAACTTTTGTAAACAAGAAGTTAAGTTCTACATAAAAAGGTCTTCATGATGCTTTCAAAATAACTGCTCAGATTCCTAGATCAGGATTCAAACCTAGACTTTGATTGATTGTTCTTCTAATCACAATTCTGGCCATTTCTGAACCTTTAGCACAGACCAACTTATCTTTCAGCATCCCTTGCAACTTTGCTTTGTTGTGGTCATACACCTTATCAACTAAGTAGTACTCATGAAAGCTTTTATCTATGGTTATGACATAGACTCCACATCTTTCAAAAAGCATCCAATGATCAATTCTTTTAAATCCATTTTCGTGATGCACATCTTTGATAAGATACTTCACTCTATCAGGGTCAAACATCATGCATAAATACTCCATGGCCATCTTTGTTATGCTCATCCCTGCTCCTTTCAGTAAGTCACCATATAAGTTCAGACCAACCTTATACATCTCCTCCAAATCAACCTTGGTACAGCTTCTGATGATCTTTCCCCAGGTTGGATAAACTTCATACTTGTCACCCATTCTCTTAATTCTGATGTACTCTGTTCTTTTATCCACCAGAGTATCCCAATGGATGATTTCTGGAGCTTCCACTGAGATAGGATCAGCTTTAGCTGGTTCTTCATCTGTCACTGTCATATACAACTCAAGCTTCTCATCAGATTGTCTTGGTTGTTCTGAAGATTGTTGATTTGTTTGATCTTGACCCTTCTCTTGAGTTTCAACTTGCTCTACATATTTCTGCTTCTCTACTGGAGGTGCAACAGTAGGTTTTGATAATTCAGCCTCCAGTCTTTCACTACTCTGCTCCTTTTCACCTTCCTCTGTTCTTTGTCTTTTTGCCTTTGGCTTTGTAGCAACAGACTTCTTTCTTTTTACAGCTCCAATTTTCTGAGCTAGTGTTTCTTCTTTCTTCACTTCTACCTTTTCTTTAGTAGGAGTGCCTTCTTCACTGTCAGGGAAGGGCTGTTGAATGTTCAGATCATGTCTTTCTTTCATCTTTCTTTCAAATTCAACCCTCTGACTAAAGTATCCTTGAAGCTTGGCCATCTCCTTTTTGTACAAGTCTTCTATTCTGCTCCAAGACATTTTTGTAAACATTCCTTCAGAAACTCCAACAGATCCTTTCAAGAAGTTTATCATTTTTCTTCTTTCTTGTGTAGCTAGAAAGGTCTTTGAAGGCTTCCTTTGTCTTGTTGCTTTCATTGCAACCTTCTTTGCAGCCAGTTTCAAGCTTTTCTGATATTCTTCATTGGGTCTTTTAGCCAAATCTAATGCAATCTTTCTGTCTTTGGCTTTTTGAAGTTCATTCTCCTTTTCAAGTTCCTTTTCAAACTGTACATTTAATTCCTTTGCCAATTTAGCATCTAAATCAATTTGCTTATGCTTTTTCACAGGCTTCTCAGGCTCAACCATCTTCTCCTTCCCTTTCTTCTTTGCATCTGACACACTGACCTTTGCCTTTTTCTTCTCTGATTCTCCTTCTTTGATCACCACTCCCTTAGCCTTTTGAGTGGCCTTAGGAGTGTCATTCTTTGCTTTCACCAAAGTCTCTGCAATCTCTATTTCTTCTATTGTCATGTCAGTTTCTGCTGCTGCCTTTTCTGTTTCTACTTCTTTTGCAGTTTCTACTTCTGGTGCAGTAGTTACTGTTGCTTCTACTGTTTCTACTGCTGACTGAGTTACTGCTGCTTTGACTGTTTATGCCGCTTTCTCAGTTTCTGCTTCTTTCTCAGTTTCTGCTGTCTTCATTGTTTCTGCTTCCTCCCCTCAAACTGAAATTCCATGCCAACAGGGCTTTCCTTCTCAAATTCAGCTTCTGGATTCTCCCCCTTTTTGGAAGCATCATGTGTACTTCTCCTTTTCTTAAGATGAATTGGTTTCTCCTCTTTTTATGCACCAAGTTAAGCACCATCTTCTTTAGTTTGGCTATCTGCTCCTGTTGAGAAATAATCACCTGTTTCATCTTCTTTATCTCCTTACCCTGATTGATGACATCCAAGTTTACATTGCCAATTGTTTTCGTCAATTCATCATAGTTATATCTGTCCTCACCTCCTTTGGGTGTGTTTACCACCCTTGAAGGATCCTTGGATCTTTTAGTAGAGGCTTCTGCCTAGTAGAAGCACCTTCTACCCCCTTGGTTTCTTGGCACCTGGGTCCCTTAGATGATTGCTCATCCAAAGTTGTCGTGGGGAAGGTCTTAGCTATGTTCACACTGTCCTGACCCACACCTTGTGCAGAATCAGTAGTGTGAGCCTTGCTGCCCACATGCTCTTCCTTCTCCTTAGAGAGCACCTTCTTGGGGTTGGGAGACACCCCTATGGATTCCCTTTGGATATTCTCTAATGGAGGATGCTCCATCAGAGGGCTTGGAGGCTTTTGGGGTGAAGATACAGAAAGGGAAGGAACCTTCTGTACCTTTTTCCTTACATATGTTTGAGTGATGGGGGAAATTGGCTTCACAACAGGGATCTGAGGAGGATCATTTGAAATTAATGGTGTGGGTAGGTCATCAGTGGGTTGGTCAGATGTGGGTTGTGACCCTGATGCCTCACCATGGGAATGAGACACAACCATCATTGTAGAGAACAATGGTGTGTCTTTTCTAGAAAAGTCCTTACTAGGCCTTTTCATGTTGGAAAACACCTTCCCTTTGGAAGGTTTAGGTACGTACACATCTTGAAAAGAGGGTAAATCCGTCAATTCCTTGTTTAGTACTTCTTGTACAAACCTTGGATACATATAAAATCTTTTAGTTTTGGTTTTGGTATCCAGGTTTGACAGCAAATCATTCAGAATCATTTGTGAAAAATTAAACTTTCTGGAGGTAGCTAAGCAGACAAGAGGATAAGCTATGGTACTGCTGAACTCACTCCATCCAGTTGTTTTTGCGAGAAATACAATGTTGCAAAGTATGAACAAAAAATCGCCACTGAGGTGAAAATTTTCTTTTGAAAACTTGTAAACCTCAGTAGGACCTTCATACCTCATTTGACCAATTTCGAGACATAGGTCTTCCTTTGGGAGAGTAGACATACCAAATGCATCATCTAGACGTAGATGAGTGCGAATGCAGCCTTCTGTGATTGTGATAGATTTATCACAGACCTTTGATTGGATGACCTGATTCCATCAACTGTCTGAATGGATGCATTCGTCCAGAATTATCGCAGATGTTCCACATAGATGGTGGGATTGACAATTAACGCATAGACGATGTGTGAGGATTTTAGGAAATCCACAATCTCATGAAAACCCTCAGCTTGTTTGGGTTTTTGCAGCATTGCAAGCTCATTGTGATCGTCAACAAAATCCAGTCCTGCCATCGTTCTTGGGTTTGAATCAACACTAGGGTTTATGCACTGGGAAGCAAGAATGTTAGAGAGAAAGAGAGGATGAATACTCAATAGAAATTCAAAGGGTCGTTTGGGTTTTGGCGGTCAAAGAAGGTATTTATAGGGTATGGGATTCGGTTAAAAGCAGTACTAAGTACCCTAGCAGCATTAACCCATACCCGCAGTATTAATCCATATAAGCAGTAGTAACTAATAGCAATAGAAACACATACATGCGATATTAACACTTACTAGCAGTATTAACACAGACTAGCAGTATTAACATCTTTTGGCAGTAGTAACACATAGCAGTAGAAACATATACCAGCGGTGGGAACTCCTCTCAGCAGTAGTAACACATAGCAGTAGAAACATATACCAGCGGTGGGAACTCCTCTCAGCAGTAGTAACACATACCCGCAGTATTAACACATACTAGCAGTATTAACATATACTAGCAGTACTAACACTGTCCGACAGTAGAAATAAGGCAGGCAGTAATAACTTTGCATTGGCAGTATAAACCACCTAGCAGTAGTAACCAGACTTAACCATAGTTTGGCCTGTCATTCTGAGACACTTAAAGACAAAGGGTTAGCAGCACCATGCACAATGAAATATGAGAAATAAAACATCAAGGAGTCTATACAGAAATGGTACTTGAGGAGAAATGATAGAGTCTTATTCAGTGTTTATCATGCCCACACTTGTGACTAAGAATGTGAATCTACCAACATCAAAAGCTTTGGTGAATAGATAAGTAAATTGATTACTAGTGTGTACTTTCAAAACCTGAATTAACTTCTTTTCATTGCAGTCTCTAATAAAATGGTACCTAATTTCTATATGCTTGGTTTTAGAGTGCTTGACTGGATTATTAACAATGCTTATAGCACTGTTGTTATCAATGAATATAGGAGTGTGAAGAAAAGTAATACCATAGTCCAACATCTGATTCTGAATCCATAGCACTTGTGAGCAGTAGCTTGCAGCAGCTATATACTCTGCTTCTGTTGTAGAGGTAGACACTGTTGTTTGCTTTTTACACTGCCATGAAACTAGTCTTGCACCCAAAAACTGACATCCTCCTGATGTAGACTTTCTATCCAAGTTTGCACCACCCAAGTCACTATCAGATTATGCAATCAGATCAAATGGTGAGTCATGAGGATACCAAAGACCCAACCTAGGTTGTCCTTTGAGATATCTAAATATCCTTTTGACTGCTTGAAAGTGTGACTACTTAGGCCTCACTTGAAATCTTGCACACACACATACAGCAAACATAATGTCTGGTCTTGAAGCTGTGAGAAACATGAGGGAGCCTATCATGGATCTATAATGATGAACATCCACATCCTCCCCCTCAAGATCTGCAGTGATCTGTTTGTGTGTTTCCATAGGTGTGCTTACAGTCTTTGCTTCTGAAAATCCAAACTTTGTAAGTATATCCTGCACATACTTGGATTGACTTATGAAAATTCCATCTGTCTTCTGTTTAACCTTTAGCCCAAGGAAGAATGTGAGTTCACCCATAGAGCTCATCTTGAATCTTTTGTGCATCATCTCCTCAAACTCCTTGCACATAAGATCTTTTGTGGATCCAAAGATGATGTCATCCACATAGATTTGTACAAGCAGGATGTCCTTCTTCTTCCTTTTGATGAACAAAGTCTTGTCAATGATGCCCCTTTCAAAACCATTTTCCAAGAGATAGGTAGACAAAGTATCATACCATGCTCCTAGTGCTTGATGTAGCCCATAGAGTGCCTTCTTTAATTTGTATACTTTGTCAAGAAAGTTAGGATTCTCAAACCCTGAAGGCAGAGAAACATACACTTCTTCATCAATTGTCCCATATAGAAATGCACTCTTAACATCCATATGATATACTCTGAACTTCATGAAAGAAGCATAGGCTAGAAACAGCCTAATTGCCTCAATTCTGGCTACTGGTGCAAACACTTCTTCATAGTCTATTCCCTCTTTTTGTGTGTACCCTTGTGCCAAAAGTCTGGCTTTATTCTTTATCACTATCCCTCTCTCATCTTTCTTATTCCTGAAGATCCATTTAGTTCCAATTGCCCTGTATCCTTTTGGAAGGTCAACAAGATCTCATACATCTTGCAGCACAAACTGCAGCAACTCCTCTTGCATTGCTTCTATCCAGCTTGGGTCTTTCATTGCATCATAAGCCTTCTTTGGCTCAATCTAGGATAAAAAACATGACAACAAACCTGATTGTAAGTCTTTTAATCCTCCTAACTTACTTTGATGCCTTGTGATTATGGGGGAATTGATATCACCAATCACCAACTGAGGAGGATGATTCTTCTGAGTTCTTGTTTGATGGGCAGCCTCCTCATTAATATTGGCATCCAGATTAGAGTCATTCTTTTCAGGAGTGTTTCCCCCAAAAACTGAAGAATTTTCTTCATCAGTATCATCTTCTGACGCATTGGGCATTTCAGGACCTGTTTTTCCTGAATCTGAAGGGTGAGCATCCTCCTTGCCACCTTTATCCTTTTCATCACCTTTATCATCTTCAGCCTGTTCTGGTTCAGACTCCTCTATATCTGAATCATCCTTCTTTTCTTGTTGACAAAATTCAATAGGATCAACTGTAGGTGTAGGGAACAACACAAACTCTGGTCTTTGTTCTTGTACCTGTTCTGAACTTGTTCCTGCAATTTGCTCATTACTAAAACCCAAAGAGTTAGTTAGTGAATCAATGTCAAACAGCCAATCAGGACCTGTACCAATCTGATTTGGTGTGTTCTCATTGCATTTGACATTGTCACTTTCCTCTATAATTCTGGAAAAACTGTTAAAAACTCTATATGCCTTACTCTGAGATGAGTATCCAACAAAAATCCATCCTCAGCTTTGCTTTCAAACTTGCCTAAATGAGATTTGGTATTGAGAATTGTACAAGGACACCCAAAGGTTTTGAAAAATCTAATAAAAGGTTTCTTCTTTTTGAAAAGTTCATAAGGTGTCTTGCCTTGAGATTTGACTACTAGAACCCTATTTTGGACATAGCAGGTAGTATTAACTGCTTCTGCCCAAAATGTAATGGGTAGCTTTGAATCGACCAACAGAGATCTAGCAGCCTCAATCAATGTCCTATCTCTCCTCTCAGCAACACCATTTTGTTGTGGAGTCCTAGGAGCACTGAATTGTCTCTCAATACCTTTAGTCTCACAAAAACTGTTTAAGTCACTGTTTTTAAACTCAGTTCCATTATCAGATCTGATGACTTTAACTCTTAGATTTGTTTGGTTTTCAATTCTAAGAACAAAGGATTTGATCAGTCCACTTGTCTCATCCTTAGTCCTCAAAAAATATACCCAAGTAAATATAGAGAAATCATCAACAATGACTAAGCAATAGGATTTCTTACCAATACTCATCACATTTGTAGGACCAAAAAGATCCATATGTAATAACTGAAGGGGTGATGAGTTTGTGTTTATTTCTTTGGACTTATGAGAGGTTTTGTGCTGCTTACCTTTAAGACATGCAACACAATGATCATCACATGAAAACACTTTTTCAGGCAAACCTCTTACAAGGTTGTTTTTCACAAGATTGTTCATAGTTTTAAAGTTCATGTGACACATCCTTCTGTGCCAAAGAGATGATTCATTTAAAGAAGCTTTTGAAAACAGACAGTTTAGTGATGAATCAGATGAAACACTTTCTAGGTCCAAACAATAAACATTATCCTTTCTAGGAGTTCTAAGTAGTATCATATTTTCATCAACTACCTTGAATCCTGGAGCAAGGATAATACATTCAGTACCACTAAATAATATACTATGTTTCTTGTCACAAACCTGTGATACACTGTTGGGAACTGAAGAAAAACTCAAGTATGGTTAATGCTGCTAGTTCAAAGTTAATACTGCTAGAAGACTTAAAGGTTAGTACTGCTGAGTGTTACTACTGCTAGTACTATTAATACTGCTAGTCAAAGTTAGTGCTGCTTGAACAAAGTTAGTACTGCTTAGCTAGTTAGTACTGCTAGTGGTTAGTACTGCTAGAAGGAAGTTAATGCTGCTGAAGATTAATACTGCTTATATGATGAAGATTCGTATGAAAGGATATACATGGAAGCTTAGAGATATACATAGAAGATATACTGAAGATATTTTATTTATTGTAATTATCTTTGTATTCAGTATATATATTGTATTGTTTAGAATAGTTAGATAACTTTTGTTTTTCATTCTTTTAGAGAAAATCAACCTCAAGGCATAGATCCTAATTCTAGAGAAGTAGAATTCGTATTGGTGAGCCTGTTCATCAATATTGAGGTTGAGTGAGTAATCTTGTAACTTCAAAGCATTCAATAAAAGCTTACAGTTTGTTATTCATATTGTCTGTGTTGATTTACTGTTTCATTGAATATCAAAGTGTTATTCCGCAAACTTCTTTGATATTGTTTCTGAGAATTAATTCTTGTTGATAATTCGATCCTGACAAGTGGTATCAGAGCCTGATTTCTCATAAACAACTATTCATCATGGAAAATCTTACAGAATCAAGCAGTACTTTGGTCTCAAAAGTTCCAATGCTTAGATCCAATGAATTTGACATGTGGAAGATCAGAATCAAGCAATATATTCTCCTCACAGATTACTCTATGTGGGACATCATTGAGAATGGCCCATCTGATGAAGGAAAGATTGGTGAAGATGGCAAAAGAACCCCTCCAAAGACAGATGCAGACAGGAAGACAAGGCAGACAGAGATGAAAGCCTTGAGCACACTGCTCTTGGCCATTCCAAATGAGTATCAACACCAATTCTGCAATTGCACTGATGCACAGATGCTCTGGAATGCTCTAGAGAAGAGATTCTCAGGTACCAAAAGTACCAAGAGAAATCAAAAGGCAATCTTAAAGCAACAGTATGAAAACTTCATCTCAACTAAGAATGAGTCCATGACTCAAACTTTTGACAGGTTTAATAAACTAATTGGTGAACTAGCTACTATGGGAGTACAGATTGATCAAGATGATGTGAACAGAAAGTTCTTAAGGTCCCTTGGAGATGAATGGACCATGTACACTGTGGCATTCAGACAGAATGATCAGTTGGAGGAAAAAGAACTTGATGATCTGTACAATGATCTTAGAGTTTTTGAATCTGAGGTAGAGGCTAAAAAGAGGCCTTCTGGGTATGTTCACAATGCTGCACTCCTTTCAGCATCAACTGATTCTACTTCCAACCTTGAATCAGTTAGTCCTGCCAATGGAACAAACCAAGAGAAAGGCACTGAAACTGTGTTTGAGGCCTTTCTGGCAAGTCATGGAAACTCTTCTCTCATTAATGATGACTTGGAACAACTCAATCCAGATGATCTTGAAGAGATGGATATTAAATGGCAGATGGCCATGCTCTCCATGAGAGTTAAAAAGTTCATCAAAAGAACTGGGAGGAACAACTTCTCCCAAAGAAGAGAAGATGGAGCAGGATTTGACAAGTCCAAGGTAGAATGTTACAAATGCCATCAAAAGGGACACTTTGCTAGAGAATGCAGAAGTGGAATGTCTCAGAATAACAACCACCAACAAGCTCAATCTGGAAGCTTCAACAGAAACTCTGCACAAGCCCTTGTATCTCAACAAGGTATGGGGTTTGATTGGAGTGATCAAGCTGAAGAGGCTATTCAGAATCAAGCTCTAATGGCAGAGGTGTCTGGTCTCACTACTGAGGTAACTTCAAATCTTTGCTCTCAAAATTGCATTAACACTGTTAAAAGGTATAGGGATCACAACCAGAACATGAGTGATGACCTTAAGAGATTGGAAAAAGACATAAAAGATTATGTGAGGATTGTTGAGAGATTCGAAGAGCAGATTAAGGGTTTTCAAGCTAATGAGCTTCAACACTCTTATGACACAAATTACTGGAAGTGGGAGAAGAATGACTTAGAGCTTCAACTGACCAGATCTAAAGAAGAAAGTGAAAAGCTAAGAGGAGAGCTAGCTAAAGTCAAACTTGATGTAGAAAAGTTTTCTAATGCTTCCAAAGCAATGGATTCTTTGTTACAAACTCAAATTCATGATAAACTGAGAAGAGGTATAGGGTACAATACCACACCACCACCCTATAACAACAACTACATCCCTCCTAGTTCAGAACTGTTAGAAACTAAGGATAGGAAGGATCTACCTAAGGGAGCCACTGAAATAGATCCCTTAGATGAAGTGGTTGTTAAGGATAAAACTGAGAAAGAAGTTGTCAAGGATAAGGACAATATTGTGAGTGGTGAGATTTCTAAAGAAAATCATATTATCACCAATGAGGGATGTGGAAAGCACTGGATCAAGTCCAAAGAGATAGAAAAGACTGAGGGAAAGAACAAGAAGGTTCACTATAAGCAGACCACTGTTGTGAACCCTATTCCTTGCAAACAATGTGAATGCAATAAATCCAAGAGCCTAAATTCTGGTTTAAAAAGAGGAAATCAAAGAAACTGGAATAATCAATGGGCTCAGAAACAAGGAGTTGATCTGAATAAAATCAATAGACCAAAACCTTGTTTTATATGTGGCAAGTTGAATCATTTGGCTAAGTATTGTTACTTTAACCCTATTAACCAACAGATGAACTTTCAAAGATTTGTGCAAAAATCTGTGGGTTATAGGAAGGCTGGAAAGAAACATGTGATAAAGAAGTATGTTGAAAGTAAAGGCACTTTAAAGAAAAAGATTTTAAAAGAAAGTATCAAAATATGGGTGCCTAGAAGTACTAACAGTATTAGTACTGATAACACAGTTACTACTGCTAAAAGTGTTAGTACTGCTGAAAATATTAATACTGCTAATACTGTTAATACCTCTTTAAAAGTTAATACTGCCAACACAGTTACTGCTGCTAACACAGTTACTACTTCTAACAAAGTTAGTGCTGCTAAGCATGCAAGTGCTGCCAAGGTAGTTAGTACTTCTAAAACTAATACTGATTCTAGCAAACATAGTTCCAAGCCTATTATTGTAACAAAGTACTCCAAGAATGAGGAGTTAAAGTTCAAAAATCTTGTCAAGAAAGAGTGCAAATATTTTGATGAGAAAGGGGTACCCAAGACCACTTTGGCTTGGGTTCCTAAATCATACTAATTGATTTATCTAATGTGCAGGGCAACCAACAGCTCAAGGGAAAGAGCATTTGGCATGTTGATAGTGGTTGCTCTAGGCACATGACAGGCAACATGTCATGCCTTCAGGATTTCAAGTATATCAATGGAGGACATGTTGCATTTGGAGACAATCTTACTGGTGGTAAGATAAGTGGAAAAGGTAATGTCACCAAAGGTAAGATGACATTTGAGAATGTCTACTATGTTGATCAATTAAAGTACAACCTGTTAAGTGTATCACAGGTTTGTGACAAACAACATAGTATATTATTTACAAATACTGAGTGTATGATCCTTGCTCTAGGGTTCAAGGTAGTTGATGAAAGCATGATACTACTTAGAACTCCAAGGAAGGACAATGTTTACTGTCTTGATATGGACAATGTTGATAGTGATTCATCTCTAAATTGTCTTGTTTCAAAAGCTTCTGTAGATGAATCCTCTCTATGGCACAGAAGGATGTGTCACATGAATTTCAAGACTATGAACAATCTTGTTAAAAATAACCTTGTAAGAGGGTTACCTTCAAAAGTCTTTTCATGTGATGATCATTGTGTTGCTTGTCTTAAAGGCAAACAACACAAAACTTCTCATAAGACCAAAGAGTTAAATTCTGTTTCTTCTTGTCTCCAGTTATTGCATATGGATCTGTTTGGTCCTACAAATGTTATGAGTATAGGCAAGAAATCTTACTGCTTGGTTATTGTTGATGATTACTCCAGATTTACTTGGGTATATTTTCTAAGGACTAAGGATGAAACAAGTGGCCTTATCAAATCCTTTATTCTAAGAATTGAAAACCAAACTAATCAAAGAGTAAAAGTCATTAGATCAGATAATGGAACTGAGTTTAAAAATCATGATCTAAACACCTTTTGTGAAGAGAAAGGTATTGAGAGGCAATATAGTGCTCCTAGGACTCCTCAACAGAATGGTATTGCTGAAAGGAGGAATAGAACACTAATAGAGGCTGCTAGATCTCTGTTAGCTGATTCAAAATTGCCAATTACCTTCTGGGCTGAAGCAGTTAATACTGCTTGTTATGTCCAAAACAGAGTTCTAGTGGTCAAGCAAAAGAACAAAACCCCATATGAGCTTTTAAATAAAAGAAAACCTTTTATTGGTTTCTTCAAACCTTTTGGGTGTCCTTGTACAATTCTAAATACCAAATCTCACTTAGGTAAGTTTGATAGCAAAGCAGATGATGGATTTCTTGTTGGATATTCATCTCAGAGTAAGGCCTACAGAATATTTAACTCTTCTTCTAGAATAATTGAAGAAAGTGACAATGTCAAATGCAATGAGAGCACACCAAATCCTGTTGGATCTGGACCTCAGTGGCTATTTGACATTGATTCACTAACTAATTCTTTTGGTTTCAGTAGTGATGATTCTACAGGAACAGGATGTGGAGGATCAGGGATCACACAAGTCTCAGAAAGCATATCTAAATCTGTGATATTCCCCATACCCACAGTGCATTCTGGTGAAGACTGGGAAAAGGAATCATTTACTGAACCAAATCAGAGTGAAGAAGAAACTAGAGATGAGGAGACTCAAGAAAGTAAAGAATCAGAAGTGGCATCTGAAAACACTTCAGTTGAGTTGCATGACTCTAATCTAGAGGCTGGACTGAATGAAGAACCTAGTCATAACACAAGAGTTCAAAAGAATCATCCTCCACAGCTGGTAATAGGAGATATCACTTCTCCTATGATGACTAGACATCAAAGCAGGCTTCAAGAAATGCAAGATCAACAGCATACAGTCCTTTCTTGTTTTCTATCCCAGCTTGAGCCTAAAAAGGCACATGATGCTATGAAAGAATCTAGCTGGATAGAAGCAATGCAAGAAGAACTGTTACAGTTCAAGCTACAAGATGTATGGGATCTAGTAGACCTTCCTAAAGGTCACAGAGCAATTGGCACAAAGTGGATTTTCAGAAACAAGAGAGATGAAAGAGGTATTGTCATAAGGAACAAAGCAAGGCTGGTGGCTCAAGGATATACTCAAGAAGAGGGTATAGATTATGAAGAAGTTTTTGCACCTGTGGCTAGGATAGAAGCAATCAGACTATTCCTAGCCTATGCTTCTTACATGAACTTCAAAGTCTATCAAATGGATGTAAAAAGTGCTTTTCTCTATGGATCAATTGAAGAAGAAGTATATGTCTGTCAACCACCAGGGTTTGAAAACCCAAGCTATCCAGACAGGGTATACAAATTAAAGAAAGCACTGTATGGACTACATCAAGCCCCAAGAGCATGGTATGACACTCTGTCATCCTATCTCTTGGAAAATGACTTTGAAAGAGGAGTCATTGATAAGACTCTTTTTATCAAAAGAAAGAAGAAGGATATCTTGCTGGTCCAAATCTATGTTGATGACATTATCTTTGGATCTACAAGAAACAACATGTGCAAGGAGTTTGAGGATTTAATGCATCAAAGGTTCAAAATGAGTTCCATGGGGGAACTTACTTTCTTCCTTGGACTCCAAGTTCAACAGAAGTCAGATGGCATTTTCATATGTCAATCCAAGTATGTGCAGGATATTCTAACCAAGTTTGGTTTCTCAGAATCAAAACCTGCCAGCACACCTATGGAAACACACAAGCAGATCACAGCAGATCTTGAGGGGGAGGATATGGATGTGCATCATTATAGATCCATGATTGGCTCTCTCATGTATCTCACAGCATCAAGGCCAGATATAATGTTTCCAGTCTGT
Organism: Arctium minus; assembly: GCA_954870635.1. Classification (NCBI taxonomy): domain Eukaryota; kingdom Viridiplantae; phylum Streptophyta; class Magnoliopsida; order Asterales; family Asteraceae; genus Arctium; species Arctium minus. The sequence continues at coordinate 25,811,485 of OX941082.1, read as the reverse complement.
GTATGTGCAAGATTTCAAGTTAGTCCAAAGCAATCTCACTTTCAAGCTGTTAAGAGGATATTCAGATATCTCAAAGGGCAACCCAGATTGGGACTTTGGTATCCTCATAACTCACCTTTTGACCTAATAGCATACTCAGACAGTGATCTAGGTGGGGCAAACTTGGACAGAAAATCTACTTCTGGAGGATGTCAGTTTTTGGGTGCTAGACTAGTCTCATGGCAGTGCAAGAAACAAACCACAGTATCCACATCTACAACAGAGGCAGAGTACATAGCAGCTGCAAGTTGCTGTTCTCAAGTCTTATGGATTCAGAATCAAATGCTGGATTATGGGGTAACCTTTCTACACACTCCAATCTTTATTGACAACAGCAGTGCTATTAGCATTGTAAATAAGACAAAGCACATTGAAATCAGGTATCACTTTATAAGAGATTGTAATGAAAAGAAACTTATTCAAGTTGTCAAAGTTCACACTGATAATCAGTTTGCTGATCTATTCACTAAAGCTTTTGATGTGGGTAGATTCACTTTCTTGGTAACAAGTGTGGGAATGATAAACTCTGAATAATCTTCTTCTCAAAAAGTGGATTTATACCTGTATATTTTTATTCTTGGTGTTACTAATCTTCTTTTTCAGGATATGCATAGCAGTACTCAGTGTTTAGCAAAGTTTAAAAGGAGTAAGTTTAGTTAATACTGCTAGCAGTTAATACTGCTAGTGGTTAATACTGCTTTCAGTTAATACTGCTAGTGGTTAATACTGCTGTCAGTTAATACTGCTAGTGGTTAATACTGCTTTCAGTTAATACTGCTAGTGGTTAATACTGCTTTCAGTTAATACTGCTAGTGGTTAATACTGCTTTCAGTTAATACTCCTAGTGGTTAATACTGCTTTCAGTTAATACTGCTAGTTAGTTAATACTGCTAGCCGTTACTACTGCTAGTAGTTAATACTGCTCTAGGTTAATACTGCTTATATTCCGAATACTATAAATACTCTTTGCCTGCCTAAAAGTTCATAACGACTCTTTGCATACTGTTCTCTTGCGTTCAAAACCTTTTCTCTCTCAAGTTCGAAGTTTTCAGGCAAGTTTTCACTAAGATCAATGGCATCCATGACTTTCATCGACGAGCACAACGAGATTGCGATGCTACAAAAGCCAAAGCAAGCTTCAGGATTTCATCAGATTGTGGATTTCCTCAAGACAAGCCACATTGCTCATGCTCTCATTGTATCACCTACAATCTACATTGAGCATCAAAGGCAGTTCTGGGCCAATGCAACCATTGTTGTGGAAAATGGTGTGCAAATGATCAAGACAAAAATCTGTGATCAACCACTAACAGTTACTGAAGAGGTTATTCGCATCAGTCTACGTCTAGACGATGCCTCTGGTATAACTTCTATCCCAAATGATGAACTGTTTACAACTCTTACAAGAATGGGGTATGGAGGCCCATTGGGTGTTTTCAAATTTTCTAAAGCAAAATTCTCACCCCAATGGCGTTTCTTTGTCCATACTCTTATGCATTGTATATCCAAAAAGACTACTGGATGGAGTGAGTTCAGCAGCACTATTGCTTATGCTTTGGTGTGCTTGGCCACTGCCAGAAAGTACAATTTTTCTAAAATGATTTTCAATGATCTTGTCTCAAACATGGGAAACAAAAAGAGCTTCTTTATGTATCCCAGGTTTGTTCAAGAAGTTATTACTAATCAATTGACGGATATACCTCAACCTGTTGGGGTATATGTACCTAAACCCCCCAAAGGCAAGGTTTTCTCAAATATGAGAAGATCTGCTGGGGACTCTGAAGGAGTTGACACCCCATTGTTCTCTACAATGATGGTGGTGTCCCAAACCAATGAAGGTATGGTAGCAGGGTCAAGGCCCCCATTAGACCAACCCACTGCTAGCCAAGCCCAACCTTCCCTCTCAAAATCAATTCCCCAGTCACTTCTTGAAAAACCAACCTCTCCCATCACCCAAACCTACAAGAGAAAACAGGTAAAGAAGGCTCCTTCCCTTCTTGTACCATTACCCACTAAGCCTATAAGCCCTCTAAGGGAGAATTCTCCCCTAGAGAATATCCAAAGGGAAACCACAAGGGTGTCTCCCAACCCAAAGGAGGTGCTCTCTGAGGAGGAGGTAGAGCATATGGGTGATGAGGCTGCCACTACTCCTGGCTAGCACAGAGGAGGAAAGTGGTAACATCAATAAGACCTCCCCCATGGCAACTTTGAATGAGCAATCATTTGAAGGACCCTGGTGCCAAGAAACCACAGGGGTGGATAGTGCTTCTGCTAGGCAGAAGACTTCCACTACTAAAAGATCCAATGATCCTTCAATAGGGGGTAACACTCCTGGAGAAGGTGAGGACAGATATAACTATGATGAATTGATGGAGGCAATGGGTAACATCAATCTAGATGTTTTGAAACAAGGAAAAGAAATAGAGGAGATGAAGCTGGTGATCCTGTCACAACAAGTCCAGATTGAAAAACTGAAGAAGATGGTCACCAGGCTGGTTCAAAAGAAAAGAAGGAAACAGTTTGTACTCAAAAAGAGGGACAAAGTTCAAGATTCTTTCAACAAGGGGGAGAAGCATGAAGGGGAAACTGTTGAAAAGAAAGCTGAAGTTGAGGGGGAGACAGAGGAAGAGATGGAAACAGAAACAGTTACTGCTGCTGAAGTAAAAGTAGCAGCAGAAACTGAAGCAGCAGAAATAGGGCTCTCTGTGGAAGAAATGGAGATAGCAGAGACTTTAGTAAAAGCAAAGAATGACACTCCTAAGGCTACTCAAAAGGCCAAAGGAGTGGTCATCAATGAAGGAGAACCTCAAAAGGAGAAAATGAAGGAGGATATAAAAGGAAAAGGAAAGATGATTGAACCTGAACAACCTTCAAAGAAGAGAAGTCAGATTGAAATAGATGAGGAGATGGCAAAGCAGCTTCAAGAGCAAATGGAAAAAGAGGAGCAATTTCAAACAGAAACTGATAGAGAGCTTGCAAGGATAATGGCCAAGAAGTTAAATGCAGAATACCAAAAGAGTTTGAAAGAAGCAGCTCAGACAGCAACTCAGGTCAAGAAACTCCAAGTTAAGAAGATGCCAATTCAGAAACAAAAGCAGAAAAGACAACCCTCCAAGACATTTTTGGCCAATCAGGAAAGAAGAAAAATGATAAACTTCCTGAAAGGTGCAATTGGTGTTAAGAGGGAGATGTTTACCCACATGGCATTCTCTCAGATTGAAGAGTTGTATAACAAGGAAATGGCCAAGCTTCAAGGGGATTCAGCACAAAGGGAGGAGGCTGAGAGAAGGATGAAAGAGAGACATGATCTCAACATCCAACAACCATTCCCTGAGGAAACCACACCTTCCAAAGAAGAAGCAGAAGAGAAGAAGGAAGAACCTGGAAATGTTGGTAGAGAAGCCAAGTCTGGAAAAAGAGTGAAATCAATTGCTCCAAAAAGGCAGTTGAAAAGGCCTAGGGTGGAAGAAACTGAAAAGGAAGCAGAACCTTCAGAGCCAGTACAGAGTCCAGAGCAGGTCACTAAGCAAACTGATGAAAGTATGGATCCGTACATGACAATAATGGAACCTTTGAAAGCTGTTCCAATCTCTATGCAAGCTCCAGAGATCATCTTCTGGGATATTCTGAGAGACAATGGAAAGAATTTCTTCAGAATCAAGAGAGCTGATGGTTCATTTGAAGCTTATTCAACATGGGGGAAAGTCATCAGAAGTTGTTCAAGAGCTGATATGGAAGAACTATATAAAGTTGGGATGAAACTTTATGAACCTGTGTTGAAAGGTACTGAAGAGAATCTTCTCAAAGTGACATTGGAATACTTGTGCATGATGTTTGAGCCTGCAAGAGTGCACCATAGGATTAAAGATCATATGCATGAGTTCATATACAAGAAGATTGACAAATGGATACTGTTTGAAAACTGTGGAGTATACATGATTACTATTGACAATTGTTATCATGAATACTATCTGGTGGACAAAATATATGAGCATAGCAAGGAGAAGTTAGAAGGGATGCTTAAAGCTACACTGGTTTGTACAAAGGATTCAGAAATGGCCAAGATTGTGGTGAGAAGAACTGTAAATCAAAGCTTGGGCCTAGATCCAAATTTGGGAAATTGAATCAGAGGTGTTGAAAGCATCTTGAAGAAAATCTGAAGAACTTGACTTCTTTTCCTAAAAGTCAAGTTAGGGGGAGATTGTTGGGAACTGAAGAAAAACTCAAGTATGGTTAATGCTGCTAGTTCAAAGTTAATACTGCTAGAAGACTTAAAGGTTAGTACTGCTGAGTGTTACTACTGCTAGTACTATTAATACTGCTAGTCAAAGTTAGTGCTGCTTGAACAAAGTTAGTACTGCTTAGCTAGTTAGTACTGCTAGTGGTTAGTACTGCTAGAAGGAAGTTAATGCTGCTGAAGATTAATACTGCTTATATGATGAAGATTCGTATGAAAGGATATACATGGAAGCTTAGAGATATACATAGAAGATATACTGAAGATATTTTATTTATTGTAATTATCTTTGTATTCAGTATATATATTGTATTGTTTAGAATAGTTAGATAACTTTTGTTTTTCATTCTTTTAGAGAAAATCAACCTCAAGGCATAGATCCTAATTCTAGAGAAGTAGAATTCGTATTGGTGAGCCTGTTCATCAATATTGAGGTTGAGTGAGTAATCTTGTAACTTCAAAGCATTCAATAAAAGCTTACAGTTTGTTATTCATATTGTCTGTGTTGATTTACTGTTTCATTGAATATCAAAGTGTTATTCCGCAAACTTCTTTGTTATTGTTTCTGAGAATTAATTCTTGTTGAGAATTCGATCCTGACATACACTTAACAGGTTGTATCTTAATTGCTGAACATAGTAAACATCTTCAAAAGTCATCTTACCTTTTGAAACCATACATTTACCACTTATCTTACCTCCTGCTGGATTGTCACCAAAAGCAACACGTCCTCCATTAAATCTTTTGAAATTTTGAAGGCAGGCCATGTTACCTGTCATGTGCCTAGAGCAACCACTATCTACATGCCAAATGCTCTTCCCCTTGAGCTGTTGGTTGCCCTGCACATAAGATAAATCAGTTAGTTTTTAGGGAACCCAAGCCAAAGTGGTCTTGTGTTGCCCTTTCTCATCAACATATTCATAATCAGTAAGCTTAGTCTGGATGAGATGAGATGATCAGAGTTAGGAATCTCATGGCTGGAATACTTTGTCAGAATTATAGGCTTGACAGCATTAACACAGGAAGCAGTACTATCTTTGTTAGCAGTACTAACTTGGTCAGCAGTACTAACTTTGTTAGCAGTACTAACTTGGTCAGCAATTCTAACTTTGTTAGCAGTACTAACTTTGTTAGCAGTACTAACTTTATTAGCAGTACTAACTTAGTTAGCAGTAGTACTAGTATTAGCAGCACTATTTCTGTCAGCAATACTATTTGAAGTAGTAGTACTAACAGGTTTGGTGCATTTTGGAACCCAAATTTTGACAAAGTTGTTTGCTTTCCTATACTTTGAGTTACTCCTTGCTTTGCTTGGAGTATTTTCTTTTTCTTTAGCAAACTTATTCTGAATATGAGATTTTGCAGTCCCAGTTTTCATTGGTGTTGTTCTCACATTAGCAGCCATGTGGTTCCTTGATTGCTTCCTATAACCAACAGAATTTTGCGTTTGTCTTTGAAAAGTAATTCTTTGGTTAACTGGATTGAAATAACAATGTTTGGCTAAATGATTCAACTTGCCACAAATAAAACAAGGCTTTGGTCTATTGATTTTGCTTAGATTAGTTCCTTGTTTTTGAGCCCACTGATTATTTCTGTTTCTCTGATTTCCCCTTATTTTATCATGTTGATGGGGCTTGATCTGTTGACAAGTACAGGGATTTACAACAGTAGTTTGCATATAGTGATCTCCCTGTACCTTTTCCTTCTCTTTCCTGGAAGTTTCTCCATTCTTACTTTCAACATTCTTTTTTCCTATATTAGGCATCTCCACTTTCTTACTCTTGACAAATGGTTTACCCCCCTTCTCATTTGTAAGAATATGGTTTTCTAAGGGAATCTCTTTCTGGTCTTCCTTATTCTTATCCTCAGTGTTATCTTCTTCAGACTCTTCCTCAACCACTACATTGTCTAGTGGATCTACTGCAGTGGCTCCTACAGGTAAGTTATTGTAAGGTGGAGGGGTGTTGTTGTAGCCTAAACCTCTCTTCAGTTTGTCATGAACTTGAGATTTGAGTAAAGAGTCCATTGCTTTAGAAGCATTGGAATATTTCTCAATATCTAATTTGGCCTTCTCAAATTCACTCCTAACTTTCTCACATTCCTCTTTAGGCTTCTCTAGCTTAATCTCTAACTCCTTCTTATCCCACTTCCAATAGTTGTGATCATATGAATGTTGAAGTTCATTAGCTTGGTATGCCTTAATCTGTTCTTCAAAATTCACAATGATCAAACTGGACTCTCTCCTATGTTTCTCCAATCTTTTAAGATCATCACACATGCTCTGATTGTGATCTCTGTACTTTTTAACAGTTTCAAGACAGGCTTGAGAGCAAAGTTTAGATTTTACCTCTGTTGGGATTGCTGTGTTTGAAGACTCTGAAACCTCAGCCATCAATGCTTGATTCTGGATTGCCTCATCTGCTTGGTCACTCCAATCAAAGCCCATTCCATCTTGTGAGACAAGTGCTTGAGATGAATTCTTGTTGTTGTTTCCATGTTGTTGAGACATTCCTCCTCTGCATTCTCTTGCAAAGTGCCCCAGTTTGTGACACTTGTAGCATTCCACCTTGGATTTGTCAAATCCAGCACCATCTTCTCTTCTCATGGCAAAATTGTTTCTTCCAGTCCTTTTAATGAATCTTTTGATTCTCATGGTGAGCATTGCCATTTGCCACTTGATGTCCATCTCTTCAAGATCATCAACATTGATCTACTCCAGATCATCATTAATAAGAGAAGTTTTGGCATTGCTAGCAAGGAAGGCTTCCAAAACAGAATCATTGAGACCATCTTGTTTTGAGCCGTAAGCAGCACTAACTGATTCTGTATTTGCAGTAGAATCAGTAGTAGATGATAAGAGAGCAGCATTGTGAGAGTATCTAGATGGCTTCTTCTTAGATTCAACTTCTGCTTCAAACACCCTTAGATCATTGTAGAGATCATCAAGTTCCTTATCCTCCAGATTATCATTCTATTTGAATGATACTGTATACATTACCCATTCTTCACCAAGAGATCTTAAAAACTTTCTGTTGACATCATCCTGGTCCATTTTGACACCAACAGTGGCCAATTCTCCAATCAACTTATTGAATCTATCAAAGGTTTGAGTCATAGACTCATTCTTTGTGGACATAAAGTTTTCATATTGTCGTTTGAGAATTGCTTTCTGATTTCTCTTTTTGCTTTTGGTACCTAAAAACCTCTTCTCCAAAGTATTCCACAGGATTTTGGCATCAACACAGTTGCAAAACTGATGTTGGTATTCATTAGGAATTGCCAAGAGCAGAGTGCTCAAGGCTTTCATCTCAATCTGCCTCATCTTTCTTTCTCCATCAGTCTTTGGTGGAGGTCTCTTGCCATCTGCTCCGATCTCTCCTTCACTTGAGGGACCATTCTCAATTATATCCCACATTGAGTAGTTTGTAAGAAGAATGTACTGCCTGATCCTGATTTTCCACATGTCAAACTCATTAGGTTTGAGCATGGGGACCTTTGAAACCAGAACACTGTCACTTGATCCGTCCATGATGATTATTGATTTCTGAGTTCCTCTGCTCTGATACCACTTGTCAGGATCGAAATTCAAAACAAGAATTTAATTTAACACTCAGAAACTTTGTTAAAGAAGTTTGCGGAATAACACTTTAATAGTAAATCAATAGAACAGTGTATGACTGCAAATCACAAGTTATATTGAATTAATTTAATGATTACAACCAAAGCCTCAATATGTTGAACAAGCTCAACAGACGTTCAATACTTCTCCAAAGAAAGGATTTCTAAGAATCTTGAGGCTAATTCTCTCTAGTAACAAAAACAATACGTATCTCTATCTCTGTGTATTTTTTTTCTATATAATCTAAGACTTCTAGACTATATATATACAAAACAGATTACAAGATAATTACAAAAATAATATTGATCTTCAGCATCCAGTCCATAATTATCTTCAATCTCCTTGTCTTTCGCTTTAAGCAACCAATCCATCTTTATCATCATAAGCAGCATTAATCTTCAGCAACATCTTCTAATCAATAGCAGTACTAACCATGCTTGCAGTATTAACTCTTCAGGCGGTACTAACTACTAGCAGTAGTAATATTCAAGTAGCAGTACTAAAATCTTCAGCAGTAGTAATCCTACAATACTTAGCAGCACTATCCAGACTTAGCTCATTTCAGACCCAACATTTGTTTTCTGTCAGAACGTTCATAGATAACCATGTGTTATTCGATGATTGAATGGAAGTCCTGGGGAGCCAACGTCAAAACCAGCTCTTTATATAGTAACTTTGTGTTACCTACAGGCATTCTAACTGAGTCATTTGTTGATTCTGGGTTACCACATTTTAATTATTTGAATCTACAAAGATTGAAATAATCACTCTTTCCATCTGGGAAGACTGCTCTTATTTCCACACATGGATCTATACATGAAAATAGTGCTTAACTGATGACTATACAAAAAGGGGGAAGATTGTTTTGCTATGTTTTGATGATGCTGATTCTCACCACTCATCAAAAAGGGGGAGAATAATCAACAAGGGAGAATACAAGAAGAATTTTTGACTGAAGATTTAAAAGATGTCAAAGTGTCTGAACTTATTTGATCTATCAAAAGTCTGACTGAAGTTGATCGTCAGAAGGACACTTACTTCTTTTAAAGAAAGAGAAAGATGAAGACTGTATCTGAAGTTTTCAAGAAAAGTGAAGACCTGAAGACTATTGCCAAAAAAAATTTAATCTTGAATCGAAAGGGGGAGATTGTTGGATCATAAATTGTATTCAAGATTAAAAGTTAAAGTCCAGGGTTCAAATTGTAATAAGTTAATAGTTTTATTGTTATTGGGCCTCAAGCCCATTAGGCTTATACGCCTAAGTATTTATAGGTTTTGTTAATTAGGTTTTAGGGTTAATCCTTAATATTACTTTCATAATCATATAGAGAGAGGTAGCCGTATTCTGTAATCCTACGCACAAGGGATTGTGTTGTGTGATTGTTATGTTATTCTGATTTATTGATTAATCAAGGGATCGTGGTATGTTATTCTGATTTATTATCTCTTGATCTTTATTGTGTTGTGTGATTGTTATCAACTAGTATCTGGGTTTAACATATCATCATCTCTTGCATCTCTGTCGGAGCCAAACGGTAGGGAGCACGACTATCGGATCCACTCCCGGAGTAAGGTCGATTTGAAACTCCACTTGGCGTTCTGGCGGCAGTCCGGGTAGGTCCTCCGGAAAGATGTACGGGTAGTCCTACATGATCTTCACATTCTTTACAGATTTCTTCTCTTTATTTGCGTCCACCACATAAGCCAGATACGAAGGGTAACCCTTCGTTAGGAATTTGCAGGCCTTAAGAGAGGAGATGTGTTGGGAACTGAAGAATTCATCAAGTATGGTTAATGCTGCTAGTTCAAAGTTACTACTGCTAGAAGACTTAAAGGTTAATACTGCTGAGTGTTACTACTGCTAGTGGAATTAATACTGCTAGTCAAAGTTAGTGCTGCTTGGTAGTTAATGCTGCTAGAAGAAATTAATGCTGCTGAGCATAGTTAGTGCTGCTTATGACTTGAAGATCCGAATGAAAAGGATGACAGCTGGAAAGAATAAAGATATTCATGGAAGGCTTAGAGATAATGATGGAAGATATTCTGAAGATATTTTATTAATTGTAATTAGCTTTTATCTTCAGTATATATATTGTATAGTTAAGATAGTGAAGTAGAGAGATTAATTCATTCATTCTAAGTTTTAGTTCTAGAGAGAAAATCAACCTCAAGGCATAGATCCTAATTCTAGAGAAGTAGAATTCGTATTGGTGAGCCTGTTCATCAATATTGAGGTTGAGTGTGTAATCTTGTAACTTCAAAGCATTCAATACAAGTTTACAGTTTGTTCTTTATATTTACTGTGTTGATTTACTATTTCATTGAATATCAAAGTGTTATTCCGCAAACTTCTTTGATATTGTTTCTGAGAATTTATTTCTTGTTGAGAATTCGATCCTGACAAGTGGTATCAAAGCCAAACTCTCTCAGAAACATCTATTCATCATGGAAAATCTTACAGAATCAAGCAGTACTTTGGTCTCTAAGGTTCCAATGCTCAAACCCAGTGAGTTTGACATGTGGAAGATCAGAATCAGACAATATATTCTTCTCACTGACTACTCAATATGGGATATCATTGAGAATAGTCCTTCTGAAGCTGGAAGGATAGGACCAGATGGGAAAAGACCTCCACCAAAGACAGATGGTGAGAGGAAGATCAGACAGACAGAGATGAAGGCCTTGAGCACTCTGCTCTTGGCCATCCCCAATGAATATCAGCATCAATTTTGCAACTGCACTGATGCTCAGATTCTTTGGAATGCTCTAGAGAAAAGATTTGCTGGAACTAAAAGCATCAAAAGAAATCAAAGAGATGTTCTAAAGCAGCAATATGAGAACTTCACTTCCTCAAAGAATGAGTCTATGACTCAA